>CM077830.1:7441842-8123546 GCA_039720395.1 Liquidambar formosana
TACAAGGAAAACTCAGCCTCAATTATCACCAAAGCAGACCTTTTCCAGGGGATGCCTTAACCTCTTCCACAGAGTGCCAGGGTAACATGGACTGGAAATTCATGTTTCCCTAACAGATTTTCCTCAAGACACAGCATAGTTAAAACTTTCTGATGGTTGGGAAGCACCAACATGGTACACTGAATATATTTATCGACCGTCAACTAGAAAATAATTATAATACTTAGCCAATAATAATTAGCAAAAATCAATTAATGAAGCAATCACAACAAAAGGAGGCCAACTATAGCTACTTAACCAAAATAGAATGCAGCTACTAGCATCACAAGGAAGCATAGAATACCAACTCAAATGATTATACCGTGGATTTTGTCAAGGGTACTGTATCATGTGAAAACGAGCATTCGTTACCCTGTGAAACAAAAGAAAAATATATAAATATTAGATGGTTAGGAAAGAAAACAAAATCATCTTATACCAAAACAAAATAACATATTTCTTTTGCCAACCGCTAATCCCTATCGTCCTCATGTCACTCCCACTGTTTCATGCAAAGATCAAACTAGAATAATGAAATATAAAACATTGTACCACCTTCTGACACCTTCCTTGTAGATAGTGCTGGCAATAGTTTATTGTTTTTGGTTTCACTACTGGACGCAGTTTCAACCTTTTGACACCAAGCTGTCTATTCTTTTCTGCTCGTTTCATTCTCTTATTTCGCTGCAGAATATTGTACTTAAATAATTAGTGAGGAAATTCAAAAGCAAAATGATATAAAATACCATGCATGGTGAACACTTTGGTAGAAAATTTTATAGATTAAATTCTATGATGAGGTTCAAAGACCAAATTGATTTACTGTAAAATTTCTTTGCACCAATGCACAATCGAGAGGCTACACAAGCAAACAAAATCCATCAAATAATAGAAGAAAAAGAAAAAACAAATGTAATACCTTTTTCTTTTCCTTAGAAGGGCGACCTCGCTTTTTCACATTGCAGACACTATCATCCTGCCATGGATGACCAACATTAAACCATCTTAATTACATGTGGACCAAAAATTACGATATGAAAGAAGGCAATATGGAACAGTTAAAAATGATTTAGAAACCAATGAAATAACCTTGCTGCCTCAATAAGATTGACAAAATAATTTAAATATTATTTATCTAATAACAACAACAACAACAACAAAAAAAACCAGAAATCCCCCAGTTATTCTCCAACAACAGGACTTCTACATAGTAGTTCTTCCTTATGCCATCAACATATTATACCATTCCATATTTAGCAAATCCAAAATCTTTTCTTCTTTCCATCTTAAACTCCAACATGAACATCCGAAGTAGAGCCTCCAACTATTTCACAGTTCAGACCTCCATGAACATTGTATACACCCTATTTCTTGAACACATAACTTACAAGTAGTAGATTAAGACCAAACAATATATCATACCTGCTGAGCTATTGACAGAAAAATTGGACAATCAAATTACCACACCCTTAAAGAGTTAAAGTGGTTATCATTTTTTTCTACTTTTCATTTGTTTATCAATTAACTACACCCCTCAAGTCATAAGTTTGGAAATCGTAAGTGAATGTGATCTAATCTGCAGAGTTGTGTATTGAATATTTGAAAGCAAAAGCAGGACCCCACCCCAAAAATATTTGGTAACTAAAACTCATTCCCACATGAGATGAATAACCAAAGTCGTAAGATTCAACCATGGTTGACTCCAATTGCCGAAAGAGTATGATAACCACACCCCTCAAGTATGATAAATATTGTTATGATCCCAATTTACCAAGTTCCTACTACACCATTTTCT
This sequence comes from Liquidambar formosana, assembly GCA_039720395.1. Classification (NCBI taxonomy): domain Eukaryota; kingdom Viridiplantae; phylum Streptophyta; class Magnoliopsida; order Saxifragales; family Altingiaceae; genus Liquidambar; species Liquidambar formosana. The sequence continues at coordinate 7,443,677 of CM077830.1, forward strand.
AAACACTCATGTCAAAAAGATGATAAAATAATTTCTTTGCTCGTTCTATAGAAACAGCTGAACGGAAGAACATGATACAATAGGGGAAAAATGGAGGTGGTATTCAATAAATTATCATAAAGACAACTCGAGAAACCACAATAGAATGGACACCAGCAGATATAATAATACTGGTTCAATGACATTATACCATGAACAAACACAAAAGATAACTTACAAGTAACAAAATTATCCCTTCAGCTGAATGGCAAATCAAAATCATACCTGTTTGGTAGATGTAATTCCACGATTATCAGTTGCATTTTCCTCCAAGATATCTCCATGCAATACTAGATCTTCTGGACAAGCTTTCAGACATTTAAAACCTTCCTTGCTCCCAACATCTTGTTTTTTATTTCTCTCAGCTTCTGGAATACGATTATACCCATCTGCCTTTTTATCCTTCATAGGTGTTCCGCAAACAGCCATTTTAGATCTACAGTCCTTCGCATTTCTATTACTTTCTTGGGAACTGGCGTCACTATCTTTCTCATTTTCTCCTTTTTGGTCCTTACAAGTGACCTCATTTTTCTTAGAAACATCTTCAGAAATTTGCTCGTTTTCTACCTTCTTGTCCTCTAATGCTACCAAATCTTCAAAAAGCAAGTCCATTGATTGGTCATAAACCCCAAATTCACCAGATATCTCTCCCTCTTCAATCTCTTCATCTGCAGTCATACGAGGAGGAGAAACCAATGTGCCACTGGTACAGACTGATTTCACTACTTTTATTTCTTCCTGCTGCATTTCATGCTCTACTTCTTCCAAAACATTCATCCTCAAGGCAGAACTTTTGTCTTCGTTATTCTCGCCTGGCTTAGAAACTTCCCTTGTTATATTTTTATCTAAAAACAACTCCAAAGCTTTAGATGCCTCGAAACATTTGTGTCCACTGTCAACCAGCACCTGTTCTGCATTCCCAGATTCATCCATAAGAAATTGTTGTATATCAAAATAATCTTCTTCATTATTAGCCAATGCAAAAGCACCATTGCCAGTCTGATTCCTACCTGGTGATGAGCTCAATAGGTTAGCACTATTGACTTGAACTGGTTCCTCATATTCTTCCATACCCATTATATGCTTTAGCTCATCCATTGCCATTTCCACCCGTCTAGGACCTCTGCCCACGTTTCCAATCACTTCAATATCGTCATCAACCATTATGTCTTTCTGAATTGACATATTACCAGGCTCCAAACCATTAGGACCAACCATTTCATCACACGCTTCTTTTCCAGCTCCTTGCCCAAATTCATCATTACCATCATCTTCACGCGAGAAGAACAAAAACATTACCAATCAAAACATCCAGATTAAAACCAAAACTAGCACAACAAATATGATCTAACTAAAACTATAATCTTTCTTGCTTTTTCGAATCAATACTCAAAATCTGAAAATAATAATAATAAGAAGAGAAGAAGAAGAAGAAATCCGACTACCTAACTAGGTCTGCAAAATCAAATCAGCAAACTGTGACCCTCTGTTTGGTTGCCGAGAAAAGTGAGTAAAAGAAAAAAGGAGAAGAAAATTGATTTCGCACTTTTTCAAATCTTTACTTCCTACGAAAACTAAAATAAAAAATAAACAATCAACTTAAATACTCTCTTCGTTTTCTCCACGGCAAAAAAAAAAATCTGGAAATATTATAAATTCTCAAATTTTTCCTGTTCTTTTCCTCCGGTTTCTCAGTAACTAAACGGGGCATAAGAAAATTAGATCATTACCGAGTGTTAGCTTCTCTGAAACGATGGGAGTGGCAAGAGAACATTGAGAATCGTGATAGCAATGGGTTAGGATTCGAACAAGAGAACGGAAAGTTTCGCTCTTAAGATGTGATCGACGGTGAGGAGGGAAAGAGAAAGGAGTTCCTGAGGCATTTGGGGTTTCGAACCGTGATTTCTCCATTGGTGTCGCCTGTCGACAACTTCGAATTCCTTCCTTCTGTGATAAAACCTTAAACCCTCTTCTGCTGCTTATAAGGTTACACTTGTAGTTGGAGATTCTACTCCCAGACCCGGTTTTCTGTAGTTGGGCCTGGGTCCCCTTTTAAATGAGGGCTCCATAATTTGCATTTTATTCTTACTTATTTTTAAATTTTGAGAGATTTTTATCGAAAACTGACAATATCCGTTATAAAACATCGTTTTAAATGATTTTGTAAACTAATTTTTTTCAAAAATTATTGTTTAAAATTTTAAATAAAAGTTTGGTTATTTACAATCTTTGTTTTATTTTTATAAAAATAGCTACTGTTAACTTATTAGTATGCTCAACTTGAATCTTTTGTTTGTAAGTTCAGGATGTACTCGAGTTGCCAATTATATACTTAAGTTGGGCTCTGGGGCATTAGGATCGTATGTACATCTATCTATAGATAATACAATAATATCAATATTAAAACTATAAATGCTTATATACATATGGAAAAATCAATGATACAAGAGATTTTGGGTTCAACCTTCATCACTCTCCCTCGATATTATTTTTATGGATTTTGTTTTGTAATTACCTAGTGTATGTGAGATAGAGAATTGCATATGTTTAAGGGATTAGTCAAGTGTAAAGCATTTAGAACCTTCGAATATATATATATATAAAAGGAGAAATCAATTATGCAAATCAAGGTTACGGTTAATCGTTTGTAGTAAAGGTTACTTAATTATAAAATTACATATTTAATTTAATATTAAATAAACAATATATATGTGTTATATGATATATTTTCACATTTTGGATTAGGCAAATTGATTGAACATTATGCCCACGATTAATTTTTTATATTTTTTGTTGATATGTAAATAAAATGAAGATGAGGAAGAGTTATAAGATTACACATTGTCATAACTCAGTCGACTCTATTATTAGTATTATTTTTTTTTTTATGTCCAAACACCATGCCCAACCCACACATTGAAAATCACTGTCCAAGCCCGTCTAACACTTGGGTTGGGCACGGGTTGGTTGGGTCAAGTCGCACCCCTGGACCCGTTTTATCCCATGAATCACGATCAGAAGAAGCCCCAACTCTTCCCAAAGTTCGACGGTGGCTTCCAGCCTCTCTGTGAAGCTGTCTCTCTCTCTCCCCCCGGCATAATCCACTTCCCAAAGTTCGACGGTAGTTACCAGGTAAAATCTCCTCTCTCTCTCTCTCTCTCTCTCTCTATTTTCTCATACGTTCACTCTGTTATAGATCCCCTTTTTTCACTGTAGCAGAGTTGCACTGACATTGAAGCCCTAACGACCTTTGAACTTGAGAAGGCCACGGTAAGAACTACTCCATGCAATACATTAACCTCGTCTGGATGCTGAGAAAATCAAGGAAAAAGATAGAGGAAATGAAAATATTCATACATGTGGTATGCACACTATATGTGTGTGTGTGTGTGTGTGTGTGTGTGTGTGTATGTGTGTATAGGGTTGTTGCGGATCTGAAACAAATTAATATTATTATCTTTATTTTATGTTGGTCGGGCGCTTTCATAAATGTGCTTTACTTAGCAGTTGATAGAGGTAGGTATATTGCACACCAACTGTTCGATGAAAAGCGTGTGGAGTCTTGTATTGCTTAAATCATCTGTAGTCCTGTGGTAAAATTCACTTAGATGGGCCGTCTGGTGCTGGTGGTGGTGCGAGATTATCAGAGGGAGTAGTTTGTATACGTTTATTGTTTTTTCTGTGATCTTGGGGTGGCTTCGGATCAATTGAGTGGGCCAAAACAGAGAGCTTAACCTATGGTCTATTAGTCTCGAGGTTTAAGGCACATGATAACAAGAAGAGTTGTTAATATTGGAAAAAAAAAAAACTTATGAAACAAGGATACTTGATCTCCCAAATAAATTTAATATGGCAAATTATGATCATTGAGCTGTTGGTCATAGCCCCATAGGGATAAAGATCCTGCACCATTTATTTATTTATTTGTTTTTTGTGCCCATTCTAATACTGAGCTGACTTTCTCTTAACTGTGAAAATCCCAAAACCAGACAAGGAGCTAGTTTGCATAAAGAATAACCGACTGCATTCATCTGAGACTAATTGATTTATATTGACCTGTACAGCCCACAGAATGACTATAAAACATTTCCAAGTAATAGTTATGATTAATAAAAAATGCTATTAGCAATTTCTTTGAAGCCTTTTCACTGATGGAGAAAGAAATGAAGTCAATCGTGGGGTGGTTTTATGTATTGTGGATGGATTCCAGGCATCTGACTTTAGATGAAAGTGTTGCCATATTCATGTTGAGCATGGTGAATATGGTTGACAACAAAGATTTCTTGACAGCTGACTTTAGAAACTGCATAAGCTGCAGCTGTCCCAAACAGGTGCAATAAAAAATGGGGTGCTCAATCCCGCTATTTGACCAGAATGTACAAGCCAGAGATTCAAATTACTGGAAAAAAAAAAAGAAGAAAGAATAAAAGTTGAAATCATGAAAAGCTGAAAACCCCAAAACCCTGTCAAATGGTTTCCTGGCTTCTGATTTTTTCTCACTAAATAGTACTGTGTCCTGAACCAATCTATCATGTGTGTGTTCTAAGTTTCTGTAACTTCTGTATTTATAGGTAAATCACAAAGCCAAGCTGAGAAAATGGTTGTGAGGATCCGATTATCAAGGTTTGGGTGCAAAAACAAGCCTTTTTACCGAATTATGGCTGCTGATAGCAGATCCCCCAGAGATGGGAAGCATCTTGAAGCTTTAGGTTACTACAATCCACTGCCAGGTACTCTCTAAATCTTTCTTTCCCTCCATATCTCTATATATATTTTTGTGCTATGTGAATTTCTAATAACATTGTTTTGGGCCCTTTATTTGTTTGGTTGCTGAGAACATTCGAAATTTTGAACAGACGTTATACTACAGTTTGGAACTTGAGAATTGAAAACCTCTACATAACTAAGCTTTTTACAACTATTAGATTCAAGTCTTGAGAGCATCCGCTTTGTATTGAAAAAAAAAGAAGAAGTTAGGTCCATATCCTGCTCACCCATCCCAGGACCCCATTCTGTGGGACCAACACTGGTACTGGCTTTGGTTTAGGCTAGTATGACAGGAAATGTTTGATTTAAATCTCTATTTTTATATTTTCCTCTGTTTCATCATGCAACAAAACAGGTTGTGTCCTATGATTTTTAATTTTTAAGTATTTACTATATAGTCGGTTCTATATAGGTCAAGATGGCGGTAAACGGATGGGTCTTAATTTTGACAGAGTGAAGTAAGTATCTTTTTCTTTTCTTCATTTACTATTTTTCCCAAGTTTAGTTTCTATGTCAATAGATTCTCAGTGATATGTTGCATTTGAAAAGATCAATTTGAATTTTTGTTGTTAATGTAAAACTTTTATTTCTCATTTATCAAATACTCAAGCTCAATAGTCTTTGCACTTCTTAGGCTGGTAAAGCACCCTGTACTTATAACCTGATGTGTTCATTGATTTATTTATTTTATTTAAATTCTATGACTAGTTACTAATTATGGTTGAAGTGGTTGATTTTTTTTTTATTGCACATTTTTATTTATCATTTATTACTTATTATTATGTTTGAAGTGGTTGATAATTTCCACAGTTGAAATAAGAAAGATAAAAATCAATGGAAAATGGTTTCCTACCACATTATTAGTAAAGGAGAAGATTGGAAATACGCAATCTATTTATCTTTTTATTTTGTGCATGATGATGTTGATTTTATAATTATTGTGATATATGTTGTTATCTCTAGTCTGTTGAATTAATTTATTCCAATTAGGAGTATTTGTGCCATGGATAATTTTATTTTATTTTCTTTATCCCCCTTTTTAGTCATCTATAGGAAGATGGATGTTGAACTTGTGAAGATGGTATTATCACTACATATCATGAGGGAGATTCACTTGGACTTGCAAGTAGCCTAGATTCCCTGTTTCCCACATCTGTCAGTAATCTTAGCAAATATGATCCATATACTTGCCATGAAACTCATTCCACGGAAAGATGCATGTTTCTAGGGAACTCATTTATGTTTCCTCATCTATCCCTTTTCCCAGATATATGGGGGCATGTGGGAAGCAGGTCTGAAAGGACCTTGAAATTGACGGATATGAACTTGTAGAAAGGTGGAAACATATGGAGAACATGGAGGAAATGAACTCAAGCCTGGTGATAATGTATCTATGATAAATTGCATCATGATCGTATGATATATGCATCACGGTAGTTTCCTGTTACCTGTATCAGAGTTGGGCTTGTTTTTCATTTCTATTCTTCATTTACTTACACACATTTACTTTGCTTACTCAAATATATGATGTGCACCTTCTAAGCCTAATGTCATTTCATTTCTCATACATTTTTTTTTTGATAAGTTAGTTTCCCAAACATAATATAAGTATATTATGTATGACATCAGCTTGATTTCTCGCAATTGTTATAGAGCTATGCTGAAGGCATTTGATTGTCAGGTTACTATGGCTGGTAGATTGTAGTGATCACTGTTTATGGAAAAAAACCTAGGTAAAGGATCCATGGATTTAATTTTACTCTGGTCATTGTAGTAGTTGAGTTTGGAGCCAAGTTCTTTAGTGCTGGGGCTTCTTTGTTTTTTTGGTTTTTTTTTTGTTGTGTGTGTGTGCGCATGCTTGTTTTTTGGTGTGTAGAGAGAGAGAGAGAGAGAGAGATCTACTTTCTCTTTGCCAAGGTTCTATTTTTTTGACTCCCCATTAGGTTTCGGGTACTCAAGGATGTGGAAATCATCCATGGAAATTATTGGAAGTTCCTAACTTAAACCTCAAGTATAGATTTAGCCCCACCTTTTCTCTTTTAGGCAACTTTCAAAGATTCTGAAGACTTGTGGCCAGTGATGCAGAATGTGTAACACGGCCTTGTAACCAGTGATGCTGAGAAGAGTACAAGATAGCCTTTTCAAATATCTTCATAGGTCAATTAATCGATAGTACATGAAAAGATAGCTCACTGTTTCCATAAAACCTCTCAGTAAAAGATTTTATGGAAAAGAAAAGAAAAATGAAATTAGATTATGGGGATTTTTTTTTCTAAGGAAACTTAAGATGATGCTCTTCATGAGATATCATGGGGAGATTTTTTTTTTTTTTTCCTAAGGATTTCAATGTCTGTTTACATACTTCTGTGCTACTTGTATGATTTTAGTGTATTACACCGTACTCCTCCTAGTTAATTTTATTTCAGTTGAAAATAAGAAAATATGGTAGTGTTTTTTAAAGCAGCCCTGGGCTTTATGTGTAATTGTCTCAATGTCTTGAAATTTAAATGGGGGAAAGAGCTTTGTTATTCTAATTCCCCTGCCTTTCATACCCACTTTCTGCAGGTATTGGCTATCAGTCGGTGCACAGCCTTCAGAGCCTGTACAACGCATTCTTTTTAGGGCAGGGTTACTTCCCCCACCACCAATGGTGGCAATGGGACGCAAAGGCGGGCCACGTGACACCCGTCCTATTGACCCTTTGACTGGACGCTACTTGACTCCGGAAAAGCCAGCCAAGGCCGAGCAGCCGAAGGACCATGCAGGTGATGAAGATGATGTGGAAGACACCTCTACTACTACTTAAAACTATCTATACTACAGCTTCGAAGAATTTTTTTTTTATTTTTTTAATTTTTTTGGTTAGGGGTGTTTTTGGTTTTGGAAGTACCAAACTTAATTTATGCTCAAATTTCTGGAACAGGGATTTAAAGTTGCTTTCTTTAGAAAATACATCTTTTCGGCAAATGCAGCGGCTGGTAGAGAATTCTTATTCCCAATTGAATTATGACACTTCGGGGGTAGTGTTTGTACTTCTTAGCTTGAAAGTTGAAGAGGCTTTCATTAAAAAACTATATTGCAAATAATTTCCCGTTGGGTTTTTTATTTCTCTTTCTTTTTTGGTCAAGACGTAGGGTTTTCTATAAACTTTCAACCAGGGACTAATTACTGTTCGCGGGGGGGAAGGAATCGCTAGTCAGGGGTTTTTTTCTACCAAGGTGTTGGGATTTGAACTTGAAATCTTTCACCGCCACTCGAGTCAGCCATCTTAGGACTTACCTTCTTTACCACTTGGCCAACCCTTTCTAATTAGTTTTTTATTTCTCTACAATTCAAACATAAAAAAACTAGTTTATGAGTCATGACCATTGTCATATTGACATGTGGGAATCTGGAATTCATTATGACGGTGATGAGATTTTTTCTCTTTTCCTTTCTAGAGATGCAGATGTAATGTCTTTTGCTGCAATGTCAAGGTTGTGTACTTATGCAATCTAGCTACTAGTTATTTTACCCAAGCATTTTCTTGTGATGGTGGATTAGAACGTCTGGTTAGAGATCTAGGATTTGGTTAACTCTAATGTCAGCGGAAGGATTGTCCTTTGCCCATGTACTAATTTTCTATCATCAAAACTCTCTCTCTCTGTCGTGTGTGTGTGTGTTTGTGCGCTCAGACTCATAACCCTAATACAATGCAGTTTAAAACAGTAATCTGTGATTACGGCATCATTAGAGAACCATAAAAGTCTATAATAGAAGAAATTTGCTTTTAGGGCGTTTTATAGTGACTACAAATTACCTTTTGATATCAAAGTCATAATTGAAAGGATTGAATTTCACTTGCATGTAGAGCATATCCACTAAGGCTAGCTCTTTTTTCCCTACTTTGGAGAGTTTGACAAGAGCTCATTCTTATTTGGTTAAGAGAGCCAAGAAAGCCTTCCAATAAGACTAGTTAAGACTTAAGAATGCTATCTATTTTTTTCCTCATAGGATTAACTATTTTTAATTTACTTCAACTAATAGAACCTAAAGGGCTAGTCACATTCGGAGAGTCTCAAATAACTTAACTATTTTAAAGAGTCAGATAACTAGGCTTTTGAAGACGCTCATACTCTTGACTTTGGTTGAAAAATAAAAATGGCTATCATGTTGGAAATGCTATTAGATCTCATTTGAAGAGTGGTGCTGTCAAGGGCGTGCTCCCATTTTCTCCGCACGAGCTTTCATTAAGTCATGATTGAAAGGATTTATGATTTGAACTCTTAAACCCCCACTCTCAGAGTGTAAAAAATAATAATACTGTTACTACATGTGTCGTAGAAAACAGAAGTTCCAAAATCCCTCATGACCAATTACCAATTAAGATTTTTTTTAAGGCTTAGATGATTGGTATTTGAACTTTATCTTTGTTCAAAAATTTATTCGGACGGAAAGATTGAATACCTTCATGATTAAAACACAATAAATAATAATTATTAAAAAGAAAAAAACTCGTAAATAATCAATGTGGGTAGATGATACCTATGTTTAAAAATTAATCTGGCCGAATTAGTGGATACCTTGATGACTAAAATGTGAAGAAAAAAAACACTCTTAAATTACAGGCGGTGAGTGTTGAATGTTGATACTTTATGGGGGAATTTTAGATTGGTCAGGTTAGGGTAAAATAATTACAATTCAATACAAATTCCTGCTAACTACTTAGTAAATGACAAATAATTTAATTAACATTGACTATTAAGTGATGAATCTAAAATTTTCCCTAGTAAGGGGGTTTAATTTTTTTTTTTAAAAAAAAATTAGTGGTAAAATTAAAACTCCTGTGAAGACAAACAGGCAAACAGTACATTGATGCTGTCAGACATGGGCTCAGATTCAGGCTTACCAAACGCGGCCTTATTTTACATTACAAGACAGTAATAAATAGAATTGGTGTTAGGTTTTCTGAGAGAGGGAGAGTATAGACATAAGCTAGACTTCTCTGCCTCTTCCTCCCCATCTCTCCCCCCTTTTTCTGCTTATACATATATACCCCCGTTAGAGTTATAGCTTTCTAGGGTTTTCACTGCCTATTCGAGCAAGTCTCAATGAGCAACGACAAGGATAACTTCAACATGGCCGATCTCGGCTCTGCTCTCCCTGCCGCCGCTGCCGGTAACATCACAAAAACCCTAATCTCTCTCTCTCTCTCTCTCTCTATATATATTGGTTTCTATGTATGCTAGAAGTTCTCTCACAAGCCTTTTTTTTTTTCTTTTTTTTTTTGGGGTGGGGGCTTTTTTGTAGCTCTTAATGCCGAGGAACGAGCTGGACTTGTTAATGCTCTCAAGGTGATTTAAATCTTCTTTAACCACTGTTTGGTTCCTGATAAACTACAGGAAAAGGAAAGGAAACTCGAATTGGGTTGGGAAAAGTGACAGTTTTATCGTTTTCTGGGAACCGAGTAACAGAATATATAAAACTTTCAGTTTATTTTCCTCTTCTATTATGTTCGTTTTCATGGCAACCAAACAAACAAGGTGTTATTGTGTATGGAATATTTTTGTTTGTTTTTTTTAATCACTGTGTTAGGGTTTGGTAAGCTGATAGTGTTGGGGTTTGTGCAGAGTAAGTTACAGAATCTGGCTGGGCAGCACTCGGATGTCCTCGAGAATCTTCCGCCTAAAATCAGAAAGCGTGTCGAGGTTCTCAGAGAGATCCAGGCATGGTCCTTACTAAGATTGCGAGTTTTCTCTCACACATTTTTGTGTATTAAATTGGTTGTGCTAGCTTGTTTATTTTTTATTTTTTATTTAATTTTTTCGAGAGGGAGAGAGTGATACAGAGTATAAAATTATGCATTCTCGTGGATGTTATGATATTTGCATATGAATCCTTTTTTAAAACCTGGGCTGCTTCCCATTGTATGTTTTATTTTTGGTTTTGTCCTTTTTCTTTCATTGTCTGTATAATTGTGAGATAATTATTTCTGCAATTGGGTAGTTTTTGTAATGTTGATTGAGCTTATTGTAATATTAGTTTCGTTTTAACTATTTCTAGATCATGGTTTATGTGCATGAGTTCGGAAAATTCAATTTTGTTACTCTTTCAACACAATATATTGCATTTCTACATGTGCTGTTATGATTCACGTAGAGGGCTGGCAAGAATAGATTTTCTACGAAGGTTTTTTTATTTGCGTAATTTTTTAAATGTATTTTCATAATGAGTTTTGTTAGTTGGTTGCCATGTTTTCTTGATATATGATTTGGTTAGAACTTGCACTACCATGTTGCTTGGGTATGTGACCTGGTAGGACCTCATTACCACGTTATCTTTTTTTCATGTGGTTTTGTAGGATGTTAAGCTATCATAATGGCTTGATAAATAGTTGTCTTGTTTCCAAACTACTTAGTATTGATATTGGGAGAATGAGAGGGAAACTAAAAAAGAGTGGGGTTAATATTTAGTCCCAATGCTAAACAAAACCAGGATGATTTTGGAGATTCATCACTGGTTTGAGGGGTTCCCAATTCAACTGCCTGTTTTGGACAAATTTTACTTATGAAAACGATGGTCGTAACAAAAAGACAAAAAATATTTAATTTTGAGGGTTGTTCCAGACCAGAAAAAGGAGATCAGTTAATGGTCCTATCACAGTTCAATTGGCCAGGCAGTTAGATATTTAAAACATTGACTTCCCCCAAGATGGTCAATGTATGTATTTTGATGACCAATGCTGTCTAAACAAAGAAACCCACCTTGGACAGGTTGGGCTGTTGCCATTCGATAAGGGCTCAGGATGAGCCATTGAGTACTGGAATGGGATAGGGAGAAAATTTTGACTGAAATATACTAAATTTTCTCACAGACTAACATCTTCTATCAGCTTTCAGTGGGCTAACCAATTGGCTGTATTGTAATGCCAATGTTCTCTTTGGAGAACCAACCTCCCACTCCTGCAGATTTCTGTGAAATGTTGCAAATTCCTGTTATCTATATGAGTATTGATACACCCAAGCATCGATACTCAATTTGAAATGCTAGTATATGTTAGTTTCTATACCATTATCATACCATAAACTGACCCTTAATCCATTCCCCACTTAGCATCTTATTGATCTTTTGAAATAACATTGAGCCCTGAAAATGCCATTAAATGGATTGCAGTAACTTGCAGCGAATAACTCCAGAGGTTTCCACCATTGTGTTTGAGAGTTATGTTCATACAAATTTTTAACTGAACTGTGCAATACTTGGTGGTTATTTGGCACATTTGAGAAAGCTTTGTCAGTTTCCAGAGCTGTCTATCATATATTGTTGCATGTTTCATGATTATCTCGGCTTATTTTTCACCCTTATCATTGCATGAATTTTTGATGAGCGGATAAAGAGAATGAATACATTATTTCAAATTTTGAAATCTTCCAACTCTTTCTCAATTTACAGAGCCAACATGATGAATTAGAGGCAAAATTTTTTGAGGAAAGAGCAGCACTTGAAGCTAAATATCAAAAATTGTATCAACCACTATATAGCAAGGTATCTACATCGAGCAAAGAGTTGTTGGTGTTTCATTTTTGTTTTAATTTATTTTATATTTTTTAGAACACTTTTCTGTTTTGGTTTTTTGTTTGTGTGAACATCCTTAATGCCCATTCCAACCCAAAACACACACAAAAAGGGAAAAAAAAAAGGGGTTTTTTTTTTTTTTTTTTTTGGGTGTGGTGGTGGTGGGCCGTGGGGGGCATTGTGGTTTTGGAGAAAACTGAGAGAGAGCTGGTATGAGTGAAAGTTGAGAGGGTTGCTTGAGTTGCAAGAGTTTCTGAGTACCTCTGTTAGATGGAGCACTTTGGACACGGATACTCTTGTTGGAGTCCTCATTTCATACTACATGGTGAGGTGTTTTTTCTTTTCTGGCCTGTCCAACCTAAAATTTGGTTTCACCAAATATCCTGACTAGGACCAAATTATTTTTGGACATTATCAGTAGACAATGACGCCTGAAAATTATATAACATGGAATTGTTTTAGCACTAGAATGTTCACAAAGATTTTGCCAAACCTGTAACAAATTGCGGAGTAGATTTTCTGTCAGAAACCCAGTTTAGATTTGGTCTAAAAGGGAAAATAACTGTATGGGGTTATGCCAGTCAACTGTATAGTTGAACCCGCCTTGACCTAACTTGTCTCTGACCCTAATACGTCTATGTGTTCTCATGGTATGCTTATTATGCATATTGGCCTTAACCAAGGCATGATCCTTGTTGGGAAGGCAAGTGCCTATTCCATTTCCATCCAAGCACTGCAGGGGCCCCCTGTCAGTGTTTTGTGATTTTCATTAGGTGCCTGGCTTATGTTTGGACACACTAGGAGTGCCACTAATTGTAGATACCTGTCCTTTTGTTTCCACTAATTATATTTACTGAATGCTTGCAGCGATATGACATTGTGACTGGCGGTGTTGAAGTTGATGGAAATACAAATGAAGCAGCAATGGATCAAGAAGAGGATAAAGCGGCAGAAGGTAGGCTCTAAATAAAAATTTATGACCTCCTTTATTTGGTTGCAACTTCTCATTGCTTGATATTTCATTATATGTTAATTCAGAGAAAGGAGTGCCTGACTTCTGGCTCACTGCGATGAAGACTAATGAAGTGCTGGCTGAAGAGGTTAGTTGGTTGAGTATGCTATTTGGTCTATTTGGTGCCTCATATGAATTGCCTCGGACATTTATGGTCTCTCTCTTTTTATGTTGTTCAGATTTCTGAGCGTGATGAAGGAGCTCTTAAGTATCTCAAAGATATCAAGTGGTGCAGGATGGATAATCCTAAGGGTTTCAAGCTTGAGTTCTTCTTTGACACCAATCCTTATTTCAAGAACTCTGTTCTGACAAAGACATATCACATGATTGATGAAGATGAACCCATTCTAGAGAAAGCAATAGGGTAATTTTGCTTCCCACCTTTTCAAACCTGCAGAAAAAAAATCTATTTTTCAGTATCTGGTTCTGTAATTTGAAGAACTGCATTTCTGCACTTTTACTAAGGTGTAGTTGGTTTGTTGTAGGACGGAGATTGAGTGGCATCCGGGGAAATGCTTGACACAGAAGCTCCTTAAAAAGAAGCCTAGGAAGGGATCAAAGAATGCCAAGCCAATCACTAAAACTGAAACTTGTGAAAGTTTTTTCAACTTCTTTAATCCGCCACAGGTCCCTGAGGATGATGAAGATATTGATGAAGATACTGTAAGCGCAGTGTTATTGCATTCCAAGAAATGTTTATATTATAACCGGTTGTTTATTCTGTATTTATTTTATTTAAACAGGCTGAAGAGCTTCAAAATCAAATGGAGCAAGATTATGATGTTGGGTAAGTGCCTCTCTCTCTCTCAAGCTACGATTACAGTGGTGATGTTCTCTGTCTCGGTCTCTTGATATGTTGAGGTGAATAACTCACCTCAACAAAGCCTTAAACCAACTACTTGGGTGGACTAAATCACTGGGATCCGTTCATATGTTGAATGGAACAATTTTTTCATTAAAAAAAAATTATTCTTTTTTTTCCCCCTCCCCCATAATCTCTGTTATATTCGTAGTTCTGAATTCTGCTATGTTTGAGTGGTCAAATGATTTCTAGTCCAACCATTTGGGACTTTGTATCTTTTCATCTCTCTCTCTCTCTCTCTTACTTATTGAACTAATGATGCTTTTTTTTGTAGGTCGACTATTCGAGACAAGATTATCCCCCATGCTGTGTCATGGTTTACAGGGGAGGCTGTTCAGGGAGATGACTTTGGGGACATAGAAGATGATGATGAGGATGAAGATGTTGATGAAGATGACGATGATGAGGATGAGGAAGAGGATGATGAAGATGATGATGAGGATGAGGATGAGGATGAGGATGAGGATGAAACAAAAGCCAGGAAGAAGGTACTAAACTTCAGCATTTTGAGCCAAAAGTCAGACACCCACCCTCCCAAAAAAAAGAATAAAGAAAAGAAAAGAAGAGTTTAGGGCCTGTTTCATAGTGAAATTAAGGAGCATTTCATCTATGAAATCATCTCTGGGGTGTTTAAGGGTCTAGTGCTTTAAAAATGCGGAAAACTCATTTTTGTACTTTCTTGAAAATGGCCCATTTTCAAGAAATATTTTGGAAAGCAGTTTTCAGAATCCCCCTGCCAAACTTTTTTTTTTCCCCTCCATAACTGCAAAAACAGAAACAGTTCTCATTTTTGCTACTAAAGGGCTCCTTCTACATTTTGGGTCGATGATATTCTATTATGTTCTTTTTTTCTTTTTCTTGGTTAAAGTTTGAAACTGGAATGATACTGATCACTATTTCAATTTTTTTTTATAATGTTGTTGCAGTCATCAGCTGGGCACAAGGTAAGGATGTTAGGATGTTTGCTCTGTCTGTCTGTCTGTCTGTCTCTCTCTCTCTCTCTCTCTCTCTCTCTCTCTCTCTCTCTCTCTCTCTCTCTCTGAAAGTCTACTTTGCATATCCTGATATTTTCTGGTGGCGTAATCTGCAGAAAAGTGGAAGAGCACAAGTTGGAGATGGTCAACAGGGAGAACGACCTCCGGAATGTAAGCAGCAGTAATATTTGATCACCAGAATGGGATTTGTGGACTGAATGGGGTTTTGACTTTGATGTCGATTGGAATGGTTTGGGATGAAAAAGAAAAGGTTTGGGGTGGGGGGGGGGGGGGTTTGCTGGTTTTGAGGTGTTCTTTTTCTTATCATTATATTAAAATTTTAAATTTTTAGATCCTTTTTTTCCCTGGTTTGGAGGAAATGTGGTCAGAATTAGTTAAGAGGTGCCATGTGATTTGTTGATGCATTTCCTGATGTGGACGTTTTCTGAAACTGTTACATCTATGATATTTGTTAGTGCATGTAGGCTGGTGTTCTGTTTTTGCTTTCATGGTTTCTCCGGTGGGTGTAGATCTTAATCATTTGGTCTGTCTTTAGATGATTATGGCCATTTTGGTCAATTTTGTGTTTAAAAGCAGGAAAAACGCTTTCAAAATTGCACAAAATAATGCAAATAACCTCTGAATAGAAAGCTGTTACATCTACCATAGGTGTCAAAGGGCTCCGCTAATCTTTTGTGAAATCCCTTCTGGTACCCATTGACTCAAAGAGCGAGTCATATGAGGAAGGTAGCCAGGAATCGGTCTTCGCGGCAATCAGATCTGGCTTGTCATATGGACATTTCTTGCAGACTCCATAGTTTGATCAAGGGCATGACGACGTTGCTTGGTACAGGTGGTTTTTGATTAGAACCGGCAATTGTTGGAAGGAGCTGAATAATTCCCTACCTAACCCCACCAAATCACAATAACGTATTAACTACCTCGTGTGAACATATTTAGCTTTGGGTATTAAGAAGCCCAGTTAATTATGTTTGTGTAAGATCGTATAGTGCTCCATATTTAATTTCTAAAATATATATAAAATGAGTTGGTTACTTGGTTAGACAAAGAACCTTTCTTGCCTCCACCTCGGGTGGAGCTCTTCCCTAATTCCATTAATTTTTTATGACATATCATGACTATTTTAGAAAAATATAAATTTAAAAACACGATCTAAAATAATAATAATAATAATAATAATGTGGCTATTGAGTATTGATATCACACAATCTAAAAAATAAAAAATTCTTGTCTCGTGGTTAGGAAAAAAAAGGTTTTGAGTGTTTTTTGCTTTATACTTGAAGATGGATTTACATGCTACAATCAATGATGGATGAAATTGCCAAAAAACAATGCAATAGATGGGAACACTCAATTAAGTATGGGCAATCTTGGGCCATTTGAATTCAATTCCACTAGAACTTACAAATCCCTTCTAACATAGTTATTTTTATTATCTTTAAACCAAGGAAAACGCAATTGATCCTTAAATATTTTCTTAATTTTTTTCTTAATGATATGGCTATTGATATAACATTCATCTAAAAAAACACTAAAAATTGCAATGTCAATAGGGAATGAAATTAAAAATAAAAATTAGGGATGAGTAATAGTAATAGTGTAATACTACTCTTAATTTTTGAACCAAAAAACGAATAGCAAAGATATAGACAGCGCATTATATTTTCAACGGGCTCAAGGCCTCTATGATTGTTGCAGTAACCATGGCCCAGAAAGCCCAATTTTCTCTCTCTCCCTCTCCTCGACGACACTCTCACTCAGACCGGAACTCAACGTATTTCAAAAAGGAGGGAAACCAAACCAAAAACCCTAAAAACCGAGTACACTCTCTCCCTGTCCTTTCTTCTACTCCTTTCTCTCTCTAAAAACGTAAGCATGGTGTAGCAGGTACTCATCTTCCTCTCTTCATTTTACCTGATTTTCCCATTCGATTCTGAGGAGGGGATTTTGAGGGTGTGTGTGAAGGGGTTTTGAACTTTTCACAGTGTTCCAATGGCGAGGCTTCTCCGGAACGCTTCTTATCTGAAACGCTCTCTATTCGCAACAGAGGTGATTATTTTCTCACTCTTTTCTTTTCTCTTATACTAGTTTATTTTCCACAAGTAAACCCTTCGTGTGTGTGTGTGTGTGAGTGTTTTTTTTTTTTTTTTAAGCGTTTAATCATTTAGGATTTTAAACTCTTAATCCAGTGAGAATCCGTTATCAAAAATCAATATTTTTGCAGCGGTTCCATACTTCTTTCATTTTCTGATGCTCTTTTTTTTCCCTTAGTAAATTTATTGTTTTTGTTTCTAGCGATTGGTATTAGGGTTTTAATGTTTTAACCAAATGAGAATAAGTTTGTAATCTTAAAAATAATTTTTTTTAGTGCACTTTGTATCTAAAAAACAAAGGTTAGGACCATATTCAGCTCTCCGCTCCCAAGACCCCTGCTTTAGCAAAATCAACGTTGGGTAATGGCCTTCTCATATATATACAAGCTGCAATGTATGCAGTTGTTGAACTTGTGTTAGTAATATAGTATACGATTTCAGAAAAAGAATGCTAAGATACTTTATATCCCACTCTCTATTTATTTTGTTCAAGTATTTATGACCCTTTTTTTTTTTTTTTTTTTTGTGCAGGGTTTTAGAGAAGGGGTATTGGGGGCATCTTCCCAGTTTTGCAACTTCTCTTCTAAAGGTGCTGAAAATTCTGGACATGCCGATGTTTGCCGTAGTTGTTTAGTAGCTGCTTAGCTTGCTTAAGTATAATAAAAGGACTATATATATATATATATATATATATATATATCAAAAGTGACCTGAATAAGTTGAAAGTGACCCTCAAATGCAGAAAACCAGCTAAGCTTACTCCCATTGTATTGTGTACTGAGTAAAGCATCGTACCCTGTACCTTTAACTGTACCACTCACCAGAAAAAATACTCTCCATGACTCCATGTTGTAATGAGATTTCTTTATAAATGTTTATGTCTGGATAATGCTCGTTAAAGTGCAGTTTTTGCTTTTACATTTGAAGCATTTGATCCTTTTGCCTTTCCTTTTAGTGTTCTTTTAGTACCCTGCTTGTATAGGACTGCAATTAGAGTTGGATAAGCTGTAAGGATTACATTCATTCAGTCTGTTTCTGTCAAAGAAATTATTCTGTTTGCACTTGTGATTAGCCAAGAACAGTCTCAACTTTGATATTTTTGAAGGTAGAAGGAAATCAAAGTCTGATGGAAGTGAGTCCAATGAAGAGAATATGTCCAAGAAGGATCTGGCCCTACAGCAAGCCCTGGATCAGATCACTACCTCGTTTGGAAAGGGGTCTATCATGTGGCTTGGTCGGACCGTCTCTTCTAAAATTGTGCCAGTGGTATCTACAGGATCTTTTGCTTTGGATATTGCATTGGGGATAGGTGGACTTCCAAAGGTATTTTGCAATTCTTGGAATTGATCTAATTATTTTCATCTACCATGCTGTAAATTCCTTCAAAGTTCAAACAAATATTAGTTATATTTTTATGGGTTTTTTTTTCTGATGTACATCTTCTTTCTGTCCAACATATTCATTGGTAATCTTGATCCAAAAAAAAAAAAAAACATATTCATTTGTAATATTTTCATCAAACTACTCTGGCATGGTGGCTCTCAAAGAAATCTTTTGCTCAATTTGTGCACATGCATGTGCTTTAAAAGTAAAAATTGATAGTTAAAAGGGAAGTTGGAAATTTATTTTCTGCTTGTAAAGTGTAAAATTTTGAGTGGATTGGTTGTTATAAATGGAGACTGTTTGTAGGTTTTGATTCCCACATTGTTGTCTTTCACCTTTCCCATGATGTCATGTCATCATTTTTGAAATTAGTATATATATTGTCATTACCAAAACCACTATTCTTCACATTGTTCTATGGAGTCTCATCTTCCCCCAGAAAAAAAATTGGGGGGGGGGGGGTGTCCCATCTTCATATTTCTCTCTGCTATTTGAATTGGTTGCTTATGATGTCTTTATTGGATTTGATCAGGGACGTGTTGTTGAGATATATGGTCCAGAGGCTTCTGGAAAAACAACTCTTGCACTACATGTTATTGCTGAAGCACAGAAGCAAGGAGGTTCCTCTTAGAAAATCTTTGAACTAAATATTTTTGTCTATCTGACTGCCTCAGTCATAACAGTTAGAAGAATGAATTAAAATGAATATATGTTTTTTGGTTGTAAATTTAATAAAAATAGATTGGTCATATGTTCGGGAAGACAATGATTTTTATCTCCATATTTTTTGCACAACTGCACATGGCTTACCTCCATCTACATATCTGACTGGTTTAGCTTGCAGATGAGCTATTTTTGGGTATTGAGTAGATATCTATGTTTCTTTGCACAAAGACAAGGTTGCTATATTCTGTAGAAGGCATGTCTTGCACCTTGAATAATGTATGCTGTTTGATCTGTAAACATACATAATTGGCATCTCAAATCTCGGAAGAAATGCTGTATTATGTAATAAACTAAATTATTACATAATTGGCATCACATTGTCACATTTTCGGTCCATTATCTCATAAACTAAATTATGAATAGAAAATTGTTATTATGTGGAGGCCTTTAACACTGATTACCATCAATAAATCAAATATATATATGTTTTTGTGTGTGTATTTCTGTTTATGTATTTTTTTTTCTTTCTATCGAATTGCACACCAGATTCTTCCAGGATACTAACATGTTTGCTTATTTCTAAATAGGTTACTGTGTTTTTGTTGACGCTGAGCATGCTCTTGATCCTGCGCTGGCTGAGGCGATTGGGGTAAACACTGAGAATTTGCTTCTCTCGCAACCAGATTGTGGTGAACAAGCTCTCAGTCTTGTGGACACCATAATCCGGAGTGGTTCAGTTGATGTTGTTGTTGTGGACAGTGTAAGTAAGGTGATTTATTGGTGAGATTTCTTTGCATGGTAAAGCATCACCTCTTGTTAATGATGATTGTTAGCTGCAGGAGCATGCTTGATGTCTTTTTTTTCCACAATTTCTTGTGGTATTGGCTGTTCTTTTAGCCTCACCTTTTGTAATGTTATCATAGCAGCCTCCCAGGAGGATTCATAAAAGAAATCTTTGCTGCTTGTGGCACAGCAGCACATGTGCTGCTTGAACACAGCATGTGAGGGTTTAAAAGTTGTAGAGATCATATGGTTCAGATTGTCTAGTTGAGTCTATATTTTGGATGTGAATTATTTGACTCAATTTTGGATTCAGCTCTGGTTGTGATTTCTGTATTTTAAACGGCAGGTAGCTGCCCTGGTGCCCAAAGGTGAACTTGATGGCGAGATGGGTGATGCGCACATGGCAATGCAAGCGAGACTGATGAGCCAGGCACTTCGCAAATTGAGTCATTCGTTATCTCTATCACAAACTATTTTGATATTTATAAATCAGGTATAAATACCTTGATCCATACGTTACAAAATGTATGAATTTTCATCACTTTATGAACTGTATATTGGTTGCCCTTAAACTTTTGGATTAAGTTTCTATCAATCAATCCAGAGCTCTTTTTTTTTTTTTTTTTTTTTTTTTTTTAAACTTTGATTTAACTTGTGAATAGTAAGGTAGCCGATGGTCAAGATGTTATGTCAAGTATTTGGTATTTTTCATCAGTTGCCTATGTCCTATTTTGAATTGCTCTTAGTTGTTTAATTCAACTCTCTCTCTCTCTCTCTCTCTCTCTCTCTCTCTCTCTCACACACACACACACACACACACACACACAAACGCATGCACGCACACATGCACATGTGCACACACATTTCTATTTTCTGATTAGAACTGTTATAAGCACTATTTTCCTTTTAGAGAGAAAAATGCTTGCGATGATTTTTACTTTTTCGTGTAAGTAATTATCTTGATGTTGTCCAGTCTCCTGGTCAACTTGTCCAATCAATGTCATCATAACTGAGGAGATATGTAATTTCTTTGTGGTACTTTCTTCTAACTAGACAATATCAGTCAGGTTAGGAGTCAACCAAACTTGAACATGGATGTCTTCCTCTTATTATTGTATTATTGTGGAATAATACATCATGAAGTTTTATTTTGATTTTGACTTTGATTTTGATTTTGATTTTGATTTTTATAATCTTAAGGTGGGGGTTGGAAATAATAAATTTGATTCAGATGATATGAATGAAATTTTAATTATGTTTCTACTGAGATGACATTAAAATTAGTGGGCTATGATGTGAAACAAATTGAGCATAAGGTAGCCCCCACTTGGGGCTTGTTTTCTTTGCTGATATGTGCTTCTGAATTCTGGAAGTTAATGTTTATTTATGTCCTAATAAAGCAGTTCGACTGTTCTGCAGTTTCACTGAAACATGGGGTTTACTGTTTGGTTCACATTCCTATATAGGTGAGGGCAAAGCTTTCTACTTTTGGATTTGGCGGGCCCACTGAAGTTACTTGTGGTGGTAATGCCTTGAAATTCTATGCTTCAATACGACTAAATATTAGGAGAACGGGGCTTGTCAAGAAGGGAGAAGAGGTATTGACTTCCAACTATTTGTTGACTTCTGAATTTGCATGTAGCTGTTTATAGGAAGAGGTTTCCAAGATAACTCCCATGTGTTTTCGTGGTATAATCCAAAATTTCCAGAGCATATTTGAAGTGTATCTGGGATTCCCCACCTAATATCAGATTGGCTAGAAATCAACTTTTATTTTTGTTGAAGTCAATTTGATCTGGTTAAATCTGTTGTGAGGGAAGACATGAAAATGAGCCTGAAACTGAACATTTTGCACCTGTTTAGTGGTGTAGGAGCCAGTCCAAGATGATGAAGAATTGGTCTGCAAGGGCAGGTTAAAAAGGTCTATATAATAAATAAATGAGAATTAATGACCTGGGGTCGGGGGTGGTTATGTTGAAATCATGGGCAAAGCTGCCCCACCTGAAAACTTTTATTTTTTATTTTATAAGTTAAGTATTTTGAAATTCTATATTTGCTACCTCTTAATTTTTTTTAACCCCTTTATTTTTCCTTCTCACTCCTCTCATTTTCTATTTTTTCTTCCATGTAAAGCCCCTAATCCCCACCCCAATCACTCATTCCCCCTCTCATTTTTATTTTTTTCAATTTTATCAATGGATTGTAAATTTTTGCAATTTTTTCTACTTCAAAATAACAACACTACGAAATTTTTGAAGTAAAGGTTCTTTGATTTTTTTGAATTAGGATAGAGTACCAACCAAAGTATGCCTCCCCTAAACTCAATTCCTGGCTTTGCCCTTGGTTGAAATTGAATGCCCTTCACCTTTTTCCAACTAAAAGACCTTTATGTTCTTATTGCCCTTGCCCCCCAGTCTGCATCAGATAATGGGCTTTATTTAGGTGATGCCAAATTTCTCTTGCTTTATATGACATGAATTGTGATCAAATTAGATGGTCCAAATCACATGATCCTTCCTATGTTCTTACTGTGTTGATATTTGTGTTGGAACCAATTTCCAGTGGGTCCTGCTCTTTCATTTGTGAACCTCATATATTTAAACATGGGTGCTTAGTGAGGCCTTAGGACTGTGATCTAATACTCTCCTGATTATATTTGGTACATTTTATTGGGCCAATGCATCCCTTTGATACCATTCTGCTTTGCAGACCATCGGGAGTCAAGTTCTTGTGAAAATTGTGAAGAACAAACATGCCCCTCCATTTAAAAATGTGCAGTTTGAGCTCGAGTTTGGCAAGGGGATATGCCGCGAATCAGAAATCATAGAGTTGGGATTAAAACACAAATTCATCGCAAAGGGAGGTTCAGTTTACAGTCTAAATGGCCAGAGCTTCCGTGGTAAGGATGCTCTCAAACAGTTCCTGGTGGGGAATGAGAGTGCACAAGAAGAACTAACGATGAAGCTCAGAGAAAAGCTACTTGCTGCCGAGCCAGAGAAGGAAAAGGAATCAGAATCAGAGGCAAATGATGGAGACCCTACTGAGGAGATTATTGCAGCCGATACAACTGATACAACTGATGAAGACGTAACAACTGCAGTAGAGGCCTAAAAGTGCAGATGACTCCCAAGTCAGTGAGGTTTTCACCCTCTTTTTCCCGGAACTGGTTCCAATGCCAAGTGGGATCCGCAGTTGCCTTCTCCTGATCAGAAAGTGGTAAATTGATGGTAGTGTTGGGACAGCCTTTGATATTCCATCACTTGCTGTCTATACTCATGGTCAGGTCTTAAGGTTTCAAAATGACGGCCTTGTGTCAGTAATATTTTATGAGTCATTATATATAATTTTTGGTCATGCGGTGGATAGAAGTTTTGTGGTTCGAGAGGGACAACTTTGAAGAACGTGGGGTCCATGTTTATTTACTTGATCTCCATCGCTGATTGTCAAATGTTCATCTGCATTCTGTATGTTAATGACATTGGTCTTATATATCTAAGTTGTGGAAATTATTTTATTCTCTCCACTTGTACTTGTGTTCCTGTTCTGAAAGCAATTCTCTTGTTTGTCATATTTGGTGCTTAAGCTAGATATTGGTGGATACAAAACTTGGGGAGATGGAACACAGGGTCATCTGAGACAAAAAGATGTCACAATGCGGTGGAACGTTTTCTTATCAATTGTTATTTTGTTATGAAGTTTCTCACAGATGCTACAATGAGAGTTTTACTTTGAGCCAGCAAAGTTAACGCGGTGATGAGAAAAACTAGTCTTTGCAAGTGAGTCTTTCCAGGGCTTGACTCAGATCAAGCACAAGGGAGTAGGTGTAATACCAATATAAGTGGCATGATGGTGGATTGGTGGGGCCTTTTTATTGAATGGGAATGTCTAGATTTGGTTTCTCTGTATGTGCAACTCAAACGTGACTTTCCAGTTTTACCTGCTTTGTTCATTCTGATCCTTACTCGTATTTGGCATTCAGGTGCAGTGGATTTGAAGAAAAAAGTAAGGAACTTCGACAAGGGCTGTCAACTTCAAAGATAGTAGTCTAGATTGTGTGGGACTTTTTAGATTTTGATTTTCTTAGTGATGAATCCTGATGAAACCTTTGCTATTTGTTTATCTATAAAATTTGACTAAATCTGTTCCACATTTCTTTATAGACATAAAATTTGACAAAATGCCGTACCATTGAATCTAGGACCTTCAACTACAAATGTTTCCTATTCCGAATAAAATGTGATGCAGGTTAAAGTTTAATGCTCTCAATAGTGTTTAATTGAAATGTTTCTGTTGATTTTGACCCGGGGGTAGGCCTATTTTGGCTTTTTTTTATATTATAAAAAAAGTATTTTTAATTCTAAATGTTAAATTTATTTATATTAATAAGATATTTTAATAGTGATAAATATAATGTCATGGCAATGTCTTAATTCGTGAACGATGAGGACACCATAGATGTACTCTTCATAATCATAGATAATTCCCTTCAATTATTGGTTCCATCAATATTCTATGTATAAGTCTCTAATTTTTTTTTTAATAAATATATTAATTATTGTTGGTCTTGGGGAATCTTCCTCCCCCTGGGCAGAGCAATCTATGGCATGGCTTTTGCTGCTGGCTGGCTACACCTGCTTCTTGGAACCCCCCTAATCCATTTTGTCTAACCTAAATTATTGACTTCAAATGATGCATGTTTTGAAAAGACTGCACCTAGAAAAGTAAGTTGAAAGCTCACAAAATATTATTTTTTAAAAAAATAGAAGAACATGGTACACTGAAATATCATTTCCTAGATGTGGGATCCACTACCTTTTGTGGGGTTGGGGTGACTGAACTAGGCAATCTGTGAATCTGGATGGGAGCAATGTCCGGAAACTTAGGAAAGGAGAAAAAAATCACAAAAAAATAAAATTAAATTAAATTAAATCAAAAGAAAATGAAACTATAGAAAGTCATTGGACTTGAATAGGCTCCTTGGTTAGTGCATTGTTTTGGGACCATTCTCTTTTGGAGGGTGAAGTGTGAATGACCCATGGGGGATGTGCATGTTGGTTCTTATTTTCTTCAACCTTTTCAAAAGAAAATTAAATTTTAAAAAATAAATAAATAAAGCACAACAATATCAATTTTTTTTTTTTTTTTTTGGATAAAGATCTGGATTTTATAAAGAATCAAACAATACTACGCATTGCCTGTTTCAAAGTTGACATTTTTTCAAAGTTTAAAAATCATGCTTTCTTGCCCTTCAATTACACTTGAGTTATACTCCGTATTGCTTATTTTATTTTATATATATATATATATATTGATTTCACCATTTTCCTTGTACGGAAGGACTATAATGCCATCACCTTAAATTATTAAGGGTACTTTATTAACTTATTTTTTTAAAAAAATTACTGTTAATAAAATGGAAATGTAAAAACAAGCCAAACTTAAAAGAGAGAATAATATCTTAGGGCGGAAAAAAACAAATGAAAAGAAAGAAATATGGCGACGATTGGGGGACATGTGAAGAGAGAATTTTAGAATGAGACTAATATGCCTGGTCTTGATTAGTACGTACTTGAGAGTGTTAATAATGTTTCTCTCTTTGATGGAAAATGACCATAGATTGTTCTGCTGCTAATCCATATAAATTGGTTTAATGGCCACCAGAATTTGTTACACCATGCATGAGTCGTAGCTCTCCAAACAGGACATGTGAGTATTCGACATTTTTGTAAGTATCTAATTATATACTGAAACTGATGATAACATAGGTTTAGTCCTCCTGATTATGATTTTTTTTTAAATTATTAAAAAAAAAAAAAAAAAACCCATGGTCCCCAGCAAGCAAAAACCTTTTGAATATATCAACAATTTTAATTTTCATGATGGTTCCACCTACCCTCCTCCACCCCACCCCCCTAAAAAAAAAAAGGAGAAAAAGGAGATATACTAATAATAATGATAATAATAATAAATTTTATGTGGCAAACACAAACATAGTACCTAAAGATGCCAATATCCACATTAGAGACTAGAGAGCGAGATCAAATCAATTATCAATAATCAGGATTTAGTACAAAACTCTCCGCTTCTCTTCTTTTACTATTGAAACCCACAAAGCAAAGCACTACATGCAAACCCAACCCGAAAAATATAATACATCCATATATATATATATACTACATGTAGGTACACGTGCGTTGCACGTGATTATTTTTCAATAATATGAAATATAAATGAAAGAATAATTTTTAAAGGATTAGATATTAATATCGGTTTGGTTAAATTTTTCCTTCTAATGAAACTTATAGTGAGTAGTATAACTAATTTGAAAAATTTTAAGTTAGTCACAAATAAATTTAGAATATAATAATTCCCAATAATATATAGTAACACAATATTATATTTATTAATCACAAAACTTCAACAATTTGAAATGAAACTTTAAATTAAAAAAAATTAATTATTATTGAAGATAATGACCCTAAATAGAATTCTAATAAAAAATACAAAGAGAAATGTTTCTTATATAAGTTAACTACAAGAGTATAGATGTTTCTTATATAAACTTTACTACAATAGTAGTTGTCATTTATTTAACTACAATAAGATTAAAAGAGTGCAGAAGGGTAGTTGTATATTTAAAATTTAAAATAAGGGTATATTAGTCAATCAAAAGTTTTTCTCACATTCAGCTTTTTATAGGTAGTATAGATAGATATATATAGAGGATAATGATTAAGTGAGCACGTACTGATATAAGTTATATCAGTTTCATATTAAGGGTTGTATCTCTTGTTTTAGTGAGTTACAGAATATATTAGGCCAATACACTAAGTATAACCCCTAATGCATGATACTGATATAAGTTAAGTAAGCACGTACTCACCTGATTAAGATTATATATAGATATACCAAAAAAAAAAAAAACACAGAAGATCGATGCACTTCCTGAAACCCTCGAATAAAGCTTGTGGGTATGCATTGGACCTTTTCGAGAAGGGGCTCAGCAGCCTCTTAAAAACCAATAAAAAATAAATATAAGACATCTTACAATAATAATACTACTGCTACTAATAATAATTTGCTGTCCTCTAGGTTTCGTGAGACCAAACTATGGCCTCTCTTTCTATGTAGAAGATAAATTAAATTAAGGGACAAACCCAAGGTTTTGAACAAAGTCCTATATAATTCAATACTTGAGAGATTGACAGTCAATCCCGCCGTCTCCCAGCCCTTTTGAAGTCTATGGAGAAAAGAGGACGATTTGACTTTATTTATTTATTTATTTATTTTTTTATATTACGTGGCCCAAACATGTTTTTAGGCACATGAGGGTTTGAATCCAGATTAGCATTATAGGAAGTAGTACTTGAAAACCATGAAAGCTACGTTGATTTGGTAGGTAACCTTGAATAATCTGTGGTTTTTGGATATTTTTTTTGAACGTTGGACAGCCTTTTGAATGGATCTATCAATCTTTGTTGGATTCTTTCTTTCTTGATGTGGGACTCTTGGTCTTCATAAACAAATTGCAGTCAATATGGGCGACACACACATACATTCATGTACAAAAGATTCTATGTCATGTGGGGTAGTGCACAATAATTAATGTGTCATAGAGCTTCACCATAATCGGCGGAAATCTAAACCTTTGCAATTAGTCCAACCAGTATAATGTCATTTATGTCAGATGGTAAAACTTGTACATGACTTAGCATTGTGAATGAGTTGAGTCAACTCGAATAGTGAGCTACTTAAGCGTAGCAAAATAAACCAACATTCTCAAAAAAAGAAAAAAAGAAAAAAAGGAGGTTTGAGTTGTTTGTCGTAAGAGTTAATTGATCTTAAGCGGAGTTTTACTATATTAATAAGCTTATCAAGTCGAATTGTACTTTACCCGAGTTTGGCTTAATAAATAACAAACCGAAAATCAAGTTTGAATTTAACTTATGCATCAAAAAGCAAGTTCAAATGAATATTTTATTGAGCCAATTTCTGAGTTTTAGTTATTTTAAGCCTAATTGAATCTCATGCATGGGTTTAGATCCTCATAGCTAGCCCATCTGCATCCTATATACTAATCCAGTTACAATAGAATGATTGCATGTATATTTCTTTTTTCAACACTCCCCAAAAAAAAAAAAAAAAAAAAATCGTCCAAAGAGTCCTGTATTTTGTAAACTATATGATTCAAATTAAAAATACCATATACATTGCTATAATTATGATGGCGATCAAAAATGTGCAATCAAGGCACAGAAATCTGAATTAAACTCATACAAGTTACAATAATCCCTCTGATTGATATCGCAGATGATCGAATGGATAGAATTAGCCGGAAGAGGTGGAGCACCATCAACTACCATGGGCGCCGCCGCACTAGATATTTCCCTTATATATATATATAAAGATAGATTTTTGAGTGGGTGAGAAATTGGTCCAACTGTCACTTGGCTAGGTCAGCAACAACCCTTCTCACGGCTTCCTGGAAGGCAGACTCGTCCCATTCATTCCCCTACAAAACAAAACAAAGTTAAACCAAAGGCATCAATACCCTCTCTGTCACTTTACCTCCTACTTTCCTTCTAATTTCCAACAATAGCTACATCTCTAATCATTCATGAGTTGGACCGGTTTGATGATTTATCTATATCTCTACAATTTTATGTCCCCACCACATTTTCTACGATCAATTTTTCCTTTTTCTTCTGTCAAAATAAAGGATAAAGAATTCAAATTAAAAAAAATATTAAAGATACTGCACAAATTCACCCCCGCTCTTAGCAATTGATTTATCTCGCTTTCAGATCAAGATTAGGGTACATGATTTATATTTATAATTATTGATATAAATCAAACATCGAGTGAAATTTAATTGTTAAAGGTTTTTTGAACTCTGAAAATTACGTCTCAACCCCCTCGAGGATGACTCTCAAGGATGACTTTTTGTTTTGAACTTCGAAAGGACTATCAATAATTAAATAATAACGAATCCAATAAAAATATCCAAGTATAGCCCATAGAATAATAGCGTTAAGGAAAGGGGAAAAAGAAATCAATTTTAAGATTGTATCATTCTATGATTCTATATAGTATTAATTAAAACGAGCAAACCTCAGACTATGTAAAACAAACATTTTTTAGTCTCTCTGAAAGAGGGGTCAAACCCTTGAAAAGGTCTGATTTTCATAATATTCTACCACCAAAACTACTTCAGAAATTAATGAATTACATCCAATCCAAGATTTAAAAAATAAATTTTAAATTTAAAATAAATAAATAAATGGAAAATGAGTACTGCGGAGATCGGTACTATTCAAAATGTTTGTTTTGAGCGGACTGCCCTATTGTTTCCATGCTGCCATCTATCTCTATACAGGAATGTATTGCATGTATACTAAAGCTTTTCTTGCTTACCTCAATTTTCAGTCTCAAGACAATACGATATACAGAGCTTGATTCCGTCAACTGGGTCTCGCCGTCGGTGGACATCAAGCTCACATGATTGACCTGTTTCAAGAATTCTAGGACTCGAATCATCAAGTCCAGCATCGAACCGTCGCTTCTTATGGTCACCTGCAAGTCGACGATTCGCTCTAGGACGTCTGATGGAGATGTTGATTCAGAGATTTGTGTGATGCCAACGTTGAGTCTTTCACCAGTACTGGAGGAGGAGGAACCACTTGCTTCTTCTGAAGTTTGTTTGATAGGCTTAAGCTGGGCCTCTAACAGCTGGTTTTTCCGACCAAGTTCGTAAACTTGTGATTTCAAGGAAGACAAGTATTCCCTTGTATTTATGAGCACTGATGCTTTGTCTTTCTACATAACCCAAAATCAAATAATAATAAATAAGGTTTGGATCAATATATATATATATACATGTTTAATTTTCAGGGTTGAGAGAGAAATAGGAGAAACTTTGAATGTTGTAGAAACATTTTTACTTATGTAAATATGAGTGTAAGAAAGAGTTTTAGTGCTTTAATTGTAAACACTAAGTAGAGGGGAAATTTCTGAAACTTTTAACATGTTCATATGTGTGCGTATATACCTTTGATCATGTATGGGGTATCCCACCCGCACATGATATATATGGCACTGCTCATTTTAATATTAAAAAGATGATTAATGCATTGCCCAGAAGGGGAAAAGAAGGTTTTTTAACATACCTTGGATCCTAGAGGAAGTTTGGACTAATATATGATTCTCATTATTAATGAAAAGATGATTTATGTGTTGCCTGGCCAGACAGAAAAATAAGGTTTTAAGTCGAAATTTAACTTAAATTTGATGGATCCTATAGGAAGTTTGGATCAATATATGATGTTCATTATTAATGAAAAGATGATTTATGCATTGCCCATATAGTAAAATTAGGCTTTGAGTCGAAGTTTGACATAAATTTGACGGATCCTAGAGGAATTTTGGATCAACATATAATGCTCATTATTAATGAAAAATGATTTATGCATTGCCCAGATTGAGAAATAAGGTGTTTAAGTCGAAATTTAACATAAATTTGATCCAGGGGAAGTTTGTACCAATATATAATGCTCATTCGTAAAAAGAGGAC
Organism: Liquidambar formosana; assembly: GCA_039720395.1. Taxonomy (NCBI): domain Eukaryota; kingdom Viridiplantae; phylum Streptophyta; class Magnoliopsida; order Saxifragales; family Altingiaceae; genus Liquidambar; species Liquidambar formosana. The sequence goes on from CM077830.1 coordinate 7,474,401, forward strand.
AATTAATTCATTCCCCAAAAGGGAAAAAAAATTGTTTTAAGTTCAAATATGATTAACATACCTTGGATCCTGGAGGAAGTAGTGATCTCAATGCCTGAAAGCTTTCATTCAGCTTCTCTCGCCTTTTTCGCTCCGATATCATATGATGCAGCTGAGTGCCTGTGGGGGTGCGGCTTCCCTGAATTTGTTCGCGTTGTGATGATCGTATTAAACTACTAACGCTTTTGAAGTAGCCGATTGCTCGTTTCAGCATACTTTGCCTACGTAGATTGGCTCTCATTGGGTTTGTTGGGGCTAAAGACGAAGCGTAATTCTTAAAAGCACTAGCATTTTGGTTTACCCTGTAACTGTAAGGTAAATTTTGGTGGGGTTGATGAGATGAAGAAGAAGGAGAAGATATAACGGCGAGGATTGCCCTTGTCATTGCGGCGTCATCACTTTCTTTGGTGGGAAATTGAACATGTGGTGGTATTAGGCCGAATAAAGTTTCTTGCACTGGCTTGTTGGTGTGAAGAACTAGCTGTGGTTGATATTGGTCTTAATGCTTGCTCAATGGGAGCTTCTGTGAGGGGTTCTGGCATGTAGGTAGTATTTGCAATGTTGAATAAAAGAGGCGAGTACTCTGAGCTTTCCATGGATAGTGATCTCAAAGATGATGAAGATGATGATGGACGGTTTTGATCAGCTGGCTGGGGAAGCTCGCTTACTGCGGCGGACTGTTGAATGAAATATTCTGGAAACCAGTTTTTCATCTCCGTTTCCAAGTTAATCTGCCAAAAAAAAAAAGACTTATCTGGTTGAGATTCAATAAGGATTTTTCTTTTTATCCATTAAAAGCATGAAATTAACCACCAAAGAAAATGTGATAATGGGTACCATACTTGAGTCACACTGGACATGCCAATCTCAATCTCTCCGCTCTTGCACCCCATGAATGCGACCGTCTGTAATTCAAATAGGAAGGGGGAAAAAAAATTGGTGACACTTTCATAATCTTTATGTCGTACATTTATGAAGCTCAAAAAACCCATGTGGTTGTTTTTCAAAAACAAACCTTAATCCTTGCTTCCTGCAACAAAAAACATGATTAATACAATAGGTTAGCTACTATATATCATGCACAAAGCTTAAAATTGACTCTATAAAATGCATTCTTCCTCTATATATATATATATATATTGTAATTTTCATCAACCAATATTACCTGATAGAATTGCCGCTGTATATCTTTAGATGCCAGCCTTTGAAGGTCTGAGTCCTTGAGCTCTATGTAGGGAAAATTGTTCTTGAAAGCAATCCCCGGAACAAGGCTGATAAGGCCAAAAGAATCATGCGTAAAGAACAAATATGTATATGTGCATATATAGCTAGGGAGCTTGTTTTGATACTTCTAATTTGATTTTATGACATACTCATCGTCAACAGTGAACACCGATCGCCGATATTCATCAAAAAGCCTCTGAGCTCGACTTCCCGATGAGGAACTGGGTTGGTTGTTTTCTTCTTTGTAGAATCCATCCTTGTATGTTAAGAAGCTGTCGAAGATTCACAAACACCCATGTTGAAAATCATTTATATGACAGACGGAGGGAGAGAGAGAGAGAGAGAGAGGGGGAGAGAGGGGGAGGGGGGTTCTTACTTGAATGGATGGGGTGAATAGGACCAGAGGCAAATGTAAGTGCATCCAAAAGTCTGCATTATTGATCGGAGATAGTCTGCACGTGCTGCTACATCCTCGATTTGAAAGGCCGTGTCCATGGAGGTGTAGCCTGCGCTAAGATTGCTTCATGAGATCCCTTAATTTGGATCTCTCTGAATTGTCCTCTTTTTATGTCATTTGATTTTGTCTCTGCACGTATCCCTTTCTGGACAGAAGCTTCATCTGATGAGAAAGATATAGTAATCAAACTAGAGAGAGGAGAAGGTGGGGATGGTGGGAAAGGGAGAAAAAGTCTTTGGGAAGCTATATCCAATATCAAGGTTTATTAAATTAGCTGGGTTTCATGTAGACAGGTTTTTTGGATCATGAGGTGTTACAGAAGAAGAAGGTGAGCCTTGAAAAGTAGCAAATCATACTCACAAAGAGAGAGAGAGAGAGAGAGAGAGAGAGAGAGATTTGATTTGAAAAGTATTAGTAGTATGAACAAAAACAAAACTAGAAGGACCAAGAGAGAAGAGCTAGCCCACCCCAGAGGAAAAGAAAGAAAGGTAAGCAAAGACGTATAGGACCCCACCTGTATGACAAGCCAGAGAGAGAGAGAGAGTTGTTTGGGAAATGTCCAATGGGAGCTTGAAATGTAGAGAGAGAGAGAGAGAGTCTTGTTTGGGAAATGGGAGGCTTGAAAAGGGAGAGAGGTAGAGAGAGAAAGAGAGAGCAGCCAGCCAACCAGGCAAGGGTAGAAAAGTAGTGGGTCAAAGTCCACCCTCGCGAGGGTTTGAAAAGAGTCAAGGGAGGAAGGCAGAGTGTCTTATTCCCATTCCCCTTTTATTTATTCGTTTTCTGTTTCTCTTTCATCCTCACCTTTCCCTTCATCACTCTTAATAAATTGCCCTTTTTTTTTTCATTTTTCTTTTTTTAAGTAATAAATTGCCTTTTCACTTTCAGCCTCTTCAATTCTATTTTTTTTTCCCTCTAGCTTGCTACTAGAAGATGCAGACTGAGCTCAATTTTGGGCTTTTCCCATGTTGAAACCAAGTCCATGACACAACCACTCCCCATGGACTTTTATCAGCAGCTGAAATAATCAGTACGTCGCACTTATAAGAATATACGTAAGAGCCTGGATAGTATAACCTTTTTTTTCTAAATAATGACAGACATGTGGAGATGCATATCTCACATGTATATATATATATATACACGTATAGGGGAGAGATCCGTTCACATTCTGTGTAAATTTTTATTTTTACATTCCTCAATATCTTTTTCTAACAATCCAACCGTTAGATTAAATTTTCTATTTATACACAGTCATGTATACCAAATTTCAAGCAAACTAGATATCATAAAGTATGTCATTTATAAAGTATCCCAAATTATAATTGTATTTATAAAAAGAAACGTAAGTTTACAGATTAAACATTTCCTAGTATCCAATTTATTTGAAATTTGGCATGCATGACATGCATAAGTAAAGTACCTAATCCAACGGTTGGATTAACAAAATATTATTCCCATAAAAAAATATTATAAGGTGTAAGAGTAAAAGATTTTACGTCAAGTACAAACGGATCCCTCCATATATATATATATATATATATATATATATATATATATATTTATGAATATATGTTTGCATGAGTTGATATGATGTATAGATTGTCATGAAATTCTGTAACTTGGATGTTTTTGCAGGTATCAAGTTCTTGAACTTTGTTGTGTTATTAAAAAGTTTAGGATTTGCAAGTTCTGTAAAATTTCTCGGGAGGAGGTTCAGGCGGCTCATAATTTAGCTGTGTTAGTTAGTGATAGTTATCTTAATGTTTCATGGAGTTTCCTGAACGTCTAGGTTTTTTTTTTCTCTGCTTGTTCCCTTTATTGGTTTTCTAATTAATGAAGTTCTATGGCCTTTACCCAAAAAAAAAAAAAAAAAAAAAAAAAAAAAGGGTTATCATGAAAGTATTATTATTCTTAAATTTTTTTGTGGTGCTCGAAGCATTTTCTTTTTTTTCCATATATACCTTTTGCTCTGGGGGTTTTTAGATGCTCAAAATCCACAAAACCCTTGAGACGTGCATTACTAATTACTCTTAAATTGCCTTTTAAAATTCACCTTTTTTTATCAACTAGATATAGCACACGTGCGTTGCACGTAAATATTTTTAAATAATATTAGTTATACAAAATAATAAATACATAAAGATTTTATATTAATGAGTCTAAACGGTTTCTCAGAACTATCGGTATTTCGTTTCAAATGATTTTTCACCTATTATGATTATAAATTCATCTATCTAACTTAAAAATTCATCAAAAATCAAGACTTATTCTCTAATAGTACCATATATATATATATATATATATATTATAATTTGTAGTTCTCTAACAGTACCATATATATATATTATAATTTGCAGAGAAAAACTTACGAGAGAAGGGAAAAGTTGACGTTAACCAGAGAATGGAGAAGTCGCCGTTAATGGAAAAGGTGGAGAGAAGGTTGAAGCTACTCGTGAAGGAGAAACAATCCGGCTGTTTATTTATTATATAGGAATTATAGTTTCCATATTCCTATATATTTCTATTTATTATATAGGAATTATAGTTTCCGTTTCCTTTAAATTCCTATTTGTGTATTATATATTAAGGTATGTGTTTTAGAATTATAGTTTCCATATTACTATATTTCCTATATATGCAGAAGGGTGGGTAGTTGTGTATTTAAAAATTAAAATAAGGGTATATTAGTCAATCAAAAGTTTTTCTTACATTCATCTTTTTATAGGTAGTATAGATGTAATAGAAGATTATCAATCTTGGGCTTTTACCAAGTTGAACCCAATCCATAATACAACAGCTCCCGATAGACGTTTCCCAGCTGAAATAAACGGCACCTTTCACCCCCTTTTTTTTTTTCCCACACTTATGAGCATGGGCGGAGCCCCCCCCCCGGGGGGGGTGACGTGCCCCCACTGGCTCATAAGCATGGGCAGAGCCCGCGTAGGGTGGGAGGGTTGGGACCACGTGCTCCCACTGGCTCAACCAAGTTTTTTTTTGGGGAGAGATATTACCATTTGATGACTATTTCTCAACATAATACCAAAAATAGAAGATGGTATTCATTTTAATGTATATTTACAGTCAATTTGTTATAAGTTGACAAACAAATCTTTTTTTGGTATTAAATTGAAAATGATTACTAAAAAGTAAGTTTAAAAAAAAAAAAAAAAAATGCTTTCTAAGACTTAGTTCCCACTTCCTCCATCACAGAATCATAGCACAGTGCTCCATTGGAGATAAATCCTAACTCCGCCCCTGCTTATAAGAATATAATTATATGAGAGTTCCGGCTGCCGAGCATAAACTCTCTCGATGTAAAAGTAATGATTGACATCTAAACATATAGCCAATAACTAATGATTAACATATAGAGTTCAATTGGATTATACCTTAGATGACATGTCTCTCGATTTAAAAGAGAGTATAAGGGAAGTTGTAGTTAATTTTAAGTGTTAATAACGATTTAATACTTTCAACTTTAGAGGTAGTTTCAATTTAGTCTATAAACTTAGAATTGTCTCAATTTAGTAACGACTTATGAACTTTTGTTGCAATGTAGGACAGGGACCAACGTTCGTTAGGTTTTTGGACAGAAAACGCACGTGAGGGGCACATGCGGCTGACGTGGAGCTTATGTAGCTTATGTCCGCTTACGTGGAGCCTATGTGGTAGCCACATAAGCATTCTCGCCCAATTATAGTCGACTATATCATTTTATAGTCGACTATAATAAACAGAGAGTTGAAGTTGATGTTTGAACATTCAATATATATATAGTCGACTGGCAAATGTTATAATCGGCTATAACATTTTATAGTCGGCTATAATGTTTGCTAGTCGACTATATTGAATGTTCAAATGTCAACTTCAACTCTCTGTTTATTATAGTCGACTATAAAATGATATAAGTCGACTATAATTGGGCGAGAATGCTTATGTGGCTGCCACATAAGCTCCATGTAAGTGGACATAAGCCACATAAGCTCTATGTCAGTCGCATGTGCCGCTCACATACGTTTTTCGTCCAAAAACCTAACGGACGTTAGTCCCTATCTCACATTGCAACAAAAGTTTATAAGTCGTCACTAAATTGAGACAATTTTAAGTTTATAACCAAATTGAAACTACCCCCAAAGTTGATGGTATTAAACCGTTATTAACCCTAATTTTAACTACTCCATAATGCATGTGTCGGGCAGAAAACTAAGGATATGAAAAAAGAAATGAGCTATCTTTGCTGTGTAGCAGAAAAACCCTAATACATACCTATATGAGTCTAATATGTTTTTATAAACCAATTTTCATACATTCTCGTATCCATCATTGCTTTGACACTAATAAATTATCGTAAAAGCATTTTCTTGAGAATAAATAAACTTTCAATTTGAGGGCTTTGAAATACTCTCTGAGCATATGTAGCTCAAATGGCATTTTCCATTCATTTGGGTGTAGGAGATTTGAGGGAAGTCAAGGATTTGACTCTCTGGGTGTGTATGTGGGTGTGTGAGTTTCTAACTGCTGAAAAAAAAAAAATAAAAATAAATAAATGCTCAAAACCCGAAATCTACATATAATGAAAGTTTCCAAAAGTTACTTGATTTTTCTCTCTCCCTTTTGACTTCTCCAATTTTAGGCAAAACCGCCATTGACGCTAGCTTACTCTAAAGCTTTTGAGACTGCCACTTGTCTACATGATAGCAAATCATATCAACTTCACCTTCTGAGATTTATTTATTTATTTATCTATTATCATGATTACTTTTTTGGGGTCAGGGTTTTTTTGATAACTAGACGTGACTTCTATTTCTTTCTAGTAACAATTGCAATAAGTTGTTGAATTATTCGTGAAAGCAATCATTTAGTTTGGTAGAAAAATTTATAAACAATAATGTATTACCCTCTCTCTCTCTCTCTCTCTCTCTCTCCTACAAAAACAAGTAATTTTTGCTATTTTGTTTTAAAATGTGTGTTTATTTTGAAAATTCAAATCATAAATTATAAAAATTTTTATATATTACCCTTTATTATATCAATAATTATTCTCGACACAAAATTTAATACCAAATAGGAGATGACACTTTTAGAAATATGAAATTTAATAAATAACAAGTCAACGCAATAATACATTTCTTAAACTACTTGTTTTGTCAAACTTAGCCTATTTTTGTGGGACAAATAGAGTATAACTTTTTGTGACATTATAAAATGTTATTTCACTCATATTTTACGGCCCACATTATATGTTAGAATTCTAAAGTGAAAGCCAACATGTGGAGTCCTAGAATAAAATAAAAAGAAATTATTACATATAGGATGGATGAAAACATATGAGTGAAATAAATAGGTTCTATTGACATTAGTATAGCTATGATCGTTGGCCTAAACCGGTCGCGATACAAGTAGTGCCGCGAAAACAAACTTGTGAGAATCTATGCAGCACGCAGCGACCGCCGCAAATGCGAATAGTGGCTGTAGGCGCACCGCAGCCTCCTTGTTTCAAACTAACAATTAGTGGTTTTCAAAAGACACGACCACTAGTCTGTAAGCTAATGAGAGGCCGTGATTAATCCGTCAGTGACATTGTATATCTCTATGGTATTCGAGAAGCAAAAATAATTTTCTTTGTAATCTTAAATCATGTGCAGCCGCCACTAAGCTCCACTTCCATTCTTTTTTTCCTTTTTTTTTTTTTTTCTTTTATAAATATTTATTTTCAATGAGGATCAGGAGACATAATTTTTATATACAATGTGTTCACACAATTTGACTTATTGAATAATAAGTGAAGCTTGGTAGGGTTTGGTTTACTTGCGCAAATTGCCGTATCCATTATAATGAACTTAATTATTATTGTTATTATAATATTATTTGAAATGTTGGCTTTTAATAAAATTTAAAACTCAGATGAGCATCATGCTTATCTAAATTTGTCATTGAAATATAAAAAATTATTGGATAAGAGTAGATTCGACGAGTACTTAGCAGCCAAATATTGTTCGTCTTTCTTTCTTTTTTTCCATTTTTTAAAAGTCTTTTTGTTGGGTGGGATGAAATAGAAGAAAATTTCAAAATTATTGACTATAAACCCCAGCTTATACAAGTCCCCCTACTCACGAGCATCCCCTCACATCATAGCACGTACATGATGGTGAGTTTTAAGTGGGGAACAGCCGAAAATATTGAATGAGCTCTTGTGAAATGGGCCCAAGACTTTTCAAGTTTGTGTGTAATTGTTCGTGACTGTCCAAAATGTTCTTGAACCTGGTGTCCAACAACTCCCGACGCAGAAAAGCCCAACCCATGGCCCACCATCATGAAGATGTGCTGTCCATAGGATTGACCCAACTGGCTGGTACATTATATGGTGAAAAAAAAAGACATCGTATGGTCATGATTTCGCAAGAAAAGTCTACACATTGTATGGTCACGATCATCTTATTACTTCAAATCATATCTGTATTCCACTCTCATAAAGCTTATGACTAGTCATTCAGTGGGGTTAGGACGATGGTTTGTCAACACGAGAACATACAATACCTGGTCTAACATGTGAGTCTTATATTAACAAACTTTCATCATAGAAATTTTTTAGGAACTTAGTTTGTACTAGACTGTAGGTACATATGCGTTGCACGTGATTATTTTTCAATAATATGAAATACAAATGAAAGAATAATTTTTAAAAAATTAGATATTAATATCGGTTTGGTTAGATTTATACTTATAATAAAACTTATAGCGAGTAGTATAACTAATTTGCACTAGATATAGTGGTTTGGGATGGTGGGATGGCAGTGCTTTGTTTCGCGATTTTGGCTCATGGCTTGATGAAATTCAGCAACTGACGGACAAGGTTTTGATTCCTTTGATCTTGCTGACCATGTGGGCTTTATAGCATGGTAGGAATCGCTCTGTGTTTGACGGCATTACAGATGAGCCTAGTGTGATTGTTGAAAGGGGGGTTTGGCTTTGGAAGGATATCTCGGCAGTGGCAGAGGACAAGGTGAGAGCTGCTGATACACTGTGTGCTAGATGGAGGCCACCGCGAGATGGGATTTTCAAAACCAATGTTGATGGCACTATTTTTGAGGAGTCGCAATGTGTCGGGTTTGGAGTGATAATCAAGGACTGAGACGGTCACGCCATAGCTGCTGCGTCTAAGCTCCTGGTTGGCTCTTTTCTGGCAATTTTGGTGGAGGCAATGGTAGTGCGTTTTGCGATGAGGTTGGCACACAATTTGGGGCTCCATTCCGTGGAAGTGGAAGGGGATAATCTGGAGGTGGTGACTGCTCTCATTGCTGCCGAGGAGATATTGACGCCGCTAGGTCTTATTATTGAAGATATTTTAGTTGATGCGGTTTGCTTCTTTCATGTGGTGTCCTTTTCTCATATTCACCGTGATGGCAATATGGTGGCATATGGCTTTATAAGGCATGCTAGGCACATTGAGGATTTTTGTGTTTGGATTGAAGACGTCCTTGATTGTATTAGGGATCAATTTCTTGTTGATCTCAATTTTTGATCATCTATAATATCTAGCTTTTTGTCCAAAAAAAAAAAAAAAAAAACTAATTTGAAAAATTTTAAGTTAGTCACAAATAAATTTAGAACATAATAATTCCCAATAATATATAGTAACACGATATTATATTGATTAACCACAAAACTTCAACAATTTGAAATGAAATTTTTTAAAAAATTACTTATTATTGAAGATATGTGTCATCACCAATTTGCAAAAATGTTGTTGCTTAATAAATTGAAGGTATTATATTTTGATAATTAATGAGTTCGAGTAAAATAAAATAAAATAAGTAAGCTATTTACACAAATCAAAGTAACATTAATGAATTTCGTAAGTATATTATAATCATGAAATGATCATCATACATGTTATGGAGAAAAATAATAAATTCAAGCTTACCAAATTCTAATTTCTAACGATTGAAAACCAATAAATCTTGCTATTTCCTTTAAAGTTTTGATGGAGAAACATCCATTCACAATAAAAAAGTTAAAGAATGATCCAGCATAAAACTCTAATGAAATACAAAGAGAAATGTTTCCTATATAAGTTAACTACAAGAATATAGATATCTCCTATAAAAACTTTACTACAATAGTAGTTGTCACCTATTCAACTACAATAAGATTAAAAGAGTGTAGAAAGGTAATTGTGTATTTAAAATTTAAAATAAAAATATATTAGTCAATCAAAAGTTTTTCTCACATTTAGCTTTTTATAGTTAGTATAAATATAAAGGGTAAAATGCAAAAAACCCCCCTCTATTATTACCCATTTTGCAGGAAACCCCCCTCTAATAAAAAACTCAACAAAAACCCCCTCATATTTCCTAAGGTTAACAATTTGCCCCCTGCCATCCAACTGCCGTTAAGAAAACTAACGGTTTAGTGTCACGTGCTTAGCATGTGACTCTATTTACTACTTTAAAGACAAAAATACCCTTATCTATACTAAAGTGACGTTTTTGCCCTTCATTTATACACTTCATCTCCTCCTCTCTCCTGTCGTGGCATGGCTACCTCTCACCGGCACGGGGGTCATGGTTTGCGTTGACGGTGAGAGAAATCATGGCGAGACGTTGGCGCCGGTGAGCTTACCCACAAGATACACCCAATCAAACCACCACACGAACCCCATCATTAAACCCCGACAACACTAAACCAGTCCGGCGAAGCTTACACCGCCGGAGTCGAGAACCCCGTCAAACCTCCCACGAAATATGGCAAATCTGACCTTCCAGGATGAGTTTTTTTTTGGGTATTCACCGGATTTGGCAGTTTTGCTGTATCGAAGGTTCAGATCTGGCAGTAGGCTTCACTTGAGGGTCTGTCGGAGGTACGCTTCACCGGATCTGTTAGTTTGCTTCACCGGAGGCTCAGATCTACTTTTTCGTGGAGAGATAATGGGTCAGATAACGGAAAAATAAAAAATTAAAGCCTTAAGTCAGTTGGTGACTGACCTGGCCGGAGAAAAGGGAAAGGTTAAGGGGGGTCTGGTAAGGCGGTTCGAGGGAGAGGTGAACGGGGGAGAGGGGTGTCGGTGACTGACCTAGCTGGAGAGAAGGGAAAGGTTAAGGGGGGTCTGGTAAGGCGGTTTGAGGGAGAGGTGAACGGGGGAGAGGGGTCAGCCGGTGACTGACCTCGCCGGTGGTGTCGCTTCTCATCTGACTCAATCATTGGTTGCCGGAGAGAAGGTGGTGTATAGTGGTTGATTGATGGTGGTGTATATGTGTGGTTGGTCATGAAGTTACTGGAAATTGGTTGATTCTGGTAAATTGGGTCGCCGTTGAAGATGACCAGAAAATTTGCCTTTTTCTTCTCCGGTCTTCTTCATCCATTTTGCTCTCCTCCTATAGCTTTTTTTTTCTTCTCCCCCCTTTGCATTGACTACAAATTCATGCCTGTATGTTGGAGTGAATTGGATGATCAAGTAGAGGGCAGCCATGGTGGGTAGAGGGCTGCCATGGTTCTCCTCTTCTCTGTTTGCCGGACTGGTATGCAAGAGGAATGAAGGAGCAAAATTTTTATTTTATTTTTATTTCTTATAAAAACGACACCGTTTCATAATATAACAATATTATCAATTCAAAATCAACTATTTATTAATAAAAAAAGAAGGGAAAAATAGACTTTTCAAACTTCTGTTAACGCCGTACCCCCCTGGGACATTATAGGGGGTTTTTTGTTGAGTTTTTTTATTAGAGGGGGGTTTCTTGCAAAATGGTTAATAATAGAGGGGGGTTTTTTGCATTTTACCCAAATATAAATTATTGATCAATGACTAGCAAAAAAAAGCACATACATATGAATCATACAGAATACAAAAGCAAAGAGCAGCTCAAAACAAATTGTGACCTAAGGCTAAAATTGTGAATGAAAATTAAGGGTAAAACTTTAAACAGTCACTTTCGTACATAAGCTTTCTAATAAATGGGTTGGGACCTTAAGATGACCACCTCAATTGTGATAGAAATAAGTGACCCAAGTTATTTATTTAATTTTATCCTATCTTTATTTTTTTGTCTAGAAGAACCCAAATCCTACAAAGTCTTGTTTTTACATTGGTATCAAGTTTCAAACATGTAGAAGGACATAAAGGTATTTCAAAATATGTTACAAGTGTGCGTTCAGACCTAGTTGATGGGTATTTGTCTCAAATTACACCAGGAAGACAATGAATCAATGCCGAATACTTGGAGACAAACGAGGCTAAATGTATTCATGTTGACGGTATTTAGTGGGGTCGCGTACACACACACACACGTGTATATATATATATATATATATTATGTCACTATTTTTGGATCATTATGAATATGACATCAATCCAACTTTATTCTAGAGAAGTGGACCATTGGCTCTTAAAGGGTGTGACTCAGAAAATAAAAGATATTATATTTGATTTCTCATCACTTCTTGAAATCAGTTATCAGCCAAATCTATTATATAATACTAAAACTGGAGGAAAGTGAATCTCTTTGTGCCACGTGTCAACATAGATTTTTTTTAATTTTTTTTTCCTTTCACATGCTGAAACAGTAGCAGCGGGAGAGATTTTTTTGGTAAAATTACCTTTCAGTAACACTTTTCCAACCTAATTCCAAGAAAAGGATATATCTGTCAACTTACTACAAATTGAACTACCAATGTGGGTCAAAATGACAACTAACTTTCATTGTTTCCGTATTAAGTTAGGAAGAAGTCACTAAAATGTAATTTTTTTATTGCCACGTGTCAACATAAGTTTTTTTTTTCCTCCCTCTCACATGCTGAAACAGTGGGCAGTGGCAGTGGGATATAGCATTTTTATATCAATATCATGCATTGGGGGTTGCACCCTCTTATATTAATGCAATGTATCCCTTAACCCATTAAAGTATAAGGTACAACCCCTAATACGGGTGTTGTTATAATTTATATCAGTACATGCTTACCCGATCATCATCTTCTATGTGTGTGTGTGTGTGTGTGTGTGTATATATATATAATATACACTTGTAATGGGAGCTTAGATGGCAAAGAACCACGGCTTAGGAATCAAGTCTTGAAATTGTGTTTTCGCTCCTTCATTATCGGATGCATAGATTTGCGAATAGTTTATTCATCATGAGGGATTAGTTTAGACCTAACAGTTTGAGATACCCTTTGTTTGGTAAAACTGTATTTGCACAATTTTTTAAGTATTTTTATAATTTTGTAAGTAATTTGTACCATTCTCTATGCATATTCACCGTTTCCATACAATGATTATCTCCTTAATTGCAACTTAAGGGCACATGCTAAGGATATTATCAATCAACTTGCTACAAATTGATTGTATCTATGTTTTAAAATGACTACCAATTTTCTTTGTTTGCTATTAAGTTGGGAAGTGAGAGAGGGAGAAAGAAAAGTTTAGAGAGAGAGAGAATGGATGGAGCAAAGAGGGAAAGAAAAGAAGATAAAAGAACATATAAATCTTTTCAATTTTTGGTAATAAACTATCTGAAGAATTTTGATTAAAATAATATTTTTTTTCGCCGAATACAGATATGGAGAATTTGAAGATTTCGACGTGTTGTTTTTTTTTTTAAATAATTTGTTCCTCTAACTATCTCTCTTTCTTATTATAACTATTTATAATTTTTTACATTTAATTTTTGGGAGAGAAGATGAATAAGTATAAAGAAAAGAATAAATATGGTAGTTTACAAAGTTTGGGATGAACATTATATAGTGCGGGTTTTTCGATTCTCTCACATGAAAACAAACAGATATGTGGTGAATACTAAGCGACAATTTACTTGCATGAAAAAGAGCAGTGAACATCAAAAAAAAGTTAGGGAAATTACTTTTAGATGACTGCTTCTTAACTTAATACCAGACAAAGTAAGGTGGTAATCATTTTGAAACACGTATACAGTCAATTTGTAGCAAATTGATAGAAAATTATTTTTGTTTGGTATTAAAATGGAAAGTGGTCACTAAAAAAACAATTTCCTCAAAAGTCACTAAAAGTAACTTTTTGGAAAAATTACGTTTTAGTGATCAGCTTTCAATGTAATACGAAAGAAAAGAAATTAGTAGTCATTTTACGCATGTATATAGTTAATTTGTAGCAAGTTGACAGCTAATATCCTTTATTGGTATTAAGTTATAAAAGGATCACCAAAAGGTAATTTTTCGAAAAAATTCACCTGTTAAGCACGTGATTTGAACCAAAAAAAAAAAAAAAAATTAAAGGTGACGCGTGGCATAGCTACAGGAGGACCATTCCTCCGTTTTAGTATATACTAGCTTTAGAACCCGTGCGACGCACGGATTAATTTATAAAAAATAATATTATTAACAAATTAAAATTTTAACAAAACTCTTATTCTCTAAAATAGTAAAATATATTTGTTAATATAATATGCCAATTAAATTGAAAAGATATAGACAAAAATAAATAAAATAATTTAATCAAAATAATCTTTGGTGTGATGTTAGCATAATGTATTACACAAAATTTAATTATATTCTCGAAAAGATAAATTATTTTGAAAAACAATTAATTTAATAGTGGAAACTTGTAAAAAAAATGAAGGAGCTGATACGTTATGATATTTGGTGGAAAAAGATTAAAATTTTCTAAAGCCTAGTCTATCCCACAATCATGGTTTTAATATGTTGGTATATACCAAAGCAGATATAGCCGTTGAAGGTGTCTCGAAATCCGACGGTGGAGATTGTAAAATGCATGACAATGATAAATCTTGACCTTTCATGAAGTTTCGAGTGGGTTTCACAAAGAGTGAAAAATCATGGGGAAAAATATCAAAAATATGTTTGAAATTAGATCATAAAAAGATGAGAGAAAAGTCTAGACTGAGAAAGAGAATAGGAAAAAAAGCAAGAAGAAGAAGAAAATAAGAGAAAGTATAAATCTTTTCAACTTTATGTAATTAACCATATGGGAATAATTTTGATTCAAATAGATTTTTTTTTTATTTTTTTATTTTATTCATGTCAGAAGCAAATTGGGAGAATCTGAAGATTCTAGCGGATTGTGTTTTCTTTTTTAATCCTCATTTTCTCTATTTGTCTTTCTTTTTAATTATGACTATTTATAGTTTTATACGTTTAATTTTTAGGAGGGGAAATGAATAGGCATAAAGAAAACAGAAAAATATATTACAGTTTATTAAGTTTGGGTTGAACATTGTATAGTGTAGGAGAGATTTTTTTTGGTAAAATTACCTTTCAGTAACACTTTTCCAACCTAATTCCTAAGAAAAGGATATATCTGTCAACTTACTACAAATTGACTACCAATGTGGGCCAAAATG
Source organism: Liquidambar formosana (assembly GCA_039720395.1). Classification (NCBI taxonomy): domain Eukaryota; kingdom Viridiplantae; phylum Streptophyta; class Magnoliopsida; order Saxifragales; family Altingiaceae; genus Liquidambar; species Liquidambar formosana. The sequence goes on from CM077830.1 coordinate 7,489,452, forward strand.
ACAACTAACTTTCATTGTTTCCGTATTAAGTTAGGAAGAAGTCACTAAAATGTAATTTTGTTATTGCCACGTGTCAACATAAGTTTTTTTTTTCCTCCCTCTCACATGCTGAAACAGTGGGCAGTGGCAGTGGGATATAGCATTTTTGGTAAAATTACCTTTTAGTAACGCTTTCCAGCCTAATTCCAAGAAAAGGATATTATCTGTCAACTTATTACAAATTGACTATCAATGTGCGCAAAATAACAACTAACCTCCATTGTTTCGTATTAAGTTAGGAAGCAATCACTAAAATGTAATTTTTTTAAAAGGTTACTTTTAATGACTACTAGGAAAACTACAAACTACTTTTGTGATCACTTTCTAATTTAATACCAAACAAAAGATTTTGTTTGTCAGCTTGCTACAAATTGACTTGATAAGTACTTCAAAAGTATTACTAACTTTCTTTGTTTGGTATCAAGTTGGGAAGTGGTCACCAAAAGATAAATTCCTCACTTTTTTCTTCTTTTTTTTTTTTTTTTGGTATTACTTGCTCTTTCTCACACGATGGAGGTAAGTTGACGTTTGGTGTTCATTGCATATCTCTTTGTTTTTATGTGGGAGGATTAGAAAACCCACACTATACAATGTTCAACCCAAACTTAATAGACTGTACTATATTTTTCTGTTTTCTTTATGTCTATTCATTTCCCCTCCTAAAAATTAAACGTATAAAACTATAAATAGTCATAATTAAAAAGAGAGATAAATAGAGGAAATGAGGATTAAAAAAGAAAACACAATCCGCCAGAATCTTCAGATTCTCCCGATTTGCTTTCGACACGAATAAAATAAAATAAAATAAAAATCTATTTTAATCAAAATTCTTCCATATGGTTAATTACATAAAGTTGAAAAGATTTATACTTTTTCTTATTTTCTTCTTCTTCTGACTTTTTCTCCTATTCTCTTTCTCAGTCTATACTTTCTCTCATTTTTTTATATTCTAATCTCAAACATATTTTTGATATTTTTCCCCATGATTTTTCACTCTTTGTAAAACCCACTCGAAACCTTACGATAGACCAAGATTCATCATTGTCATGCATTTTACAATCTCCACCGTCGGATTTCGAGACACCTTTAACGGCTATACTTGCTTTGGTATATCCAATATGTTAAAACCATAATTGTGGGATGGGTTAGGCTCTAGAAAATTTTAATATTTTTCCACCAAATATCATAACGTATCAGTTCCTTCATTTTTTACAAGTTTCCACCATTAAATTAATTGTTTTTCAAAATAATTTATCTTTTTCGGGAGTATAATTAAATTTTGTGTAATACATTATGCTAACATCACACCAAAGATTATTTTGATTAAACTATTTTATTTATTTTTGTCTATATGTTTTCGATTTAATTGACATATTTTATTAACACATATATTTTACTATTTTAGAGAATAAATGTTCTATTAAAATTTTAATTTACTAATAATATTATTTTTAATAAATTAATCCGTGCATCGCACGGGTTCTAAAGCTAGTATATATACTAAAACGGAGGAAATGCCTCCCTTTGGTGCCATGTGTCCGTTTGTGAATAGTTGGGGAAAAAGGTAAAATTACCTTTTAGTGACCATTGTTCAATCTAATGCCAAAAAATGACAATATCTATCAACTTGCTACAAATTACCTGTATACTTACATCAAAATAACTATCAGTTTTCTTTTTTTCGTATTAAGTTGAGAACGAATCACTAAAAAGTAATTTTCCCAAAAAGATATGACTTTTGGAGAAATTACTTTTTAGTGATCAATTTTCAACTTAATGCCAAAGAAAGAATATTCTCTGCCAACTTGCTACACATTGACTATATACATACTTCAAAAGGACTACTAATGTTTCATGTTTGGTATTAAGTTGAGAAGTGATCACCAAAAGGTAAATTGTCTAACTTTTCTATTTTTTGGTTTTCACTGCTCTTTTTCATGCTCTTTTTCACGCAGGTATAAATAGGTTGACGCTTGGTGTACCCTGCATATCTTTTTGTTTTTATGTAGGAAAATCGAAAAACCTATATTATACAATGTTCAACCCAAATTTAATAGACTATATCATATTTCTTCATTTTTTTTTTATGTCTATTCATCTCATTTCCCAAAAGTTAAAGGTATAAAATTATAAATATTTATAATCAGAAAGGGAGCCAAATAAAGGCAATAATGATTAAAAAAGAAAATGCGACACATTGGAATATGTATTAACATATCAAATTGCTTAGAAAACTATAAAAATGCTTTCAAAATTGTGCAAATACACTTTTGCCAAACAAGGAGTATCTCAAACTGTTAGATCCAAACTAATTTACATGATGCACAAATCATTCTCAAGTCCATGCATTCGATAATAGAAGAGCGAAGACACGAACTCAAGATTTATGATTTTGGAGCCGCGATTCTTTACCATCTGAACTACCACACGGGTGTGTATTATATATATATATAATTTATATTGTTCACAATATTTATATTTACAGACCTCACCCGTGCGTTGCACAGGTTATAAAAAAGAAATGATATTGTCTGTCAACTTGCTACAAATTGACTTGATAAGTGCTTCAAAAGGACTACTAACTTTCTTTATTTGGTATCAAGCTGGGAAGTAGTCACCAAAAGATAAATTCCTCACCTTCTTTTTCTTTTCTTTTTTCTTTTTTCTTTTTTTTTGATATTACTTGCTCTTTCTTATATGGTGGAGGTACGTTGACGTTTGGTGTTCACTACATATCTCTTTGTTTTTATGTGAGAGGATTAGAAAACCCACACTATACAATGTTCAACCCAAACTTAATAAACTGTAATATATTTTTCTGTTTTCTTTATGCCTATTCATTTCCCCTCCTAAAAATTAAACGTATAAAACTATAAATAGTCATAATTAAAAAGAAAGACAAATAGAGAAAAGAATGATTAAAAAAGAAAACACAATCCGCTAGAATCTTCAGATTCTCCTGATTTGCTTCTGACATAATAAAAAAAAAAAAATCTATTTGAATCAAAATTCTTCCCATATGGTTAATTACATAAAGTTGAAAAGATTTATACTTTCTCTTATTTTCTTCTTCTTCTGGCTTTTTTTCCTATTCTCTTTCTCAGCCTAGACTTTTCTCTCATCTTTTTATGATCTAATTTCAAACATATTTTTGATATTTTTCTCCATGGTTTTTCACTCTTTGTGAAACCCACTCGAAACTTTATGAAAGGTCAAGATTTATCATTGTCATGCATTTTACAATCTCCACCGTCGGATTTTGAGACACCTTCAACGGCTATATTTGCTTTGGTATATACCAACATGTTAAAACCATGATTGTGGGATAGACTAGGCTTTAGAGAATTTTAATCTTTTTCCACCAAATATCATAACGTATCAGTTCCTTCATTTTTTTTACAAGTTTCCACTATTAAATTAATTGTTGTTCAAAATAATTTATCTTTTCGAGAATATAATTAAATTTTGTGTAATACATTATGCTAACATCACACCAAAGATTATTTTGATTAAATTATTTTATTTATTTTTGTCTATATCTTTTCAATTTAATTGACATATTATATTAACAAATATATTTTACTATTTTAGAGAATAAGAGTTTTGTTAAAATTTTAATTTGTTAATAATATTATTTTTTATAAATTAATCCGTGCGTCGCACGGGTTCTAAAGCTAGTTTATCATAAAAGTGGAAGATGTTTGGTTTGATTTTTCTCTACCTTCTGAAACTAGCCGCCACACATATTTATCTAGAGTATTAATTGATACACATACATACATACATACATACTATACATATATATATATAGATATATAGGATGATGATCAGGTAAGCACGTGCTGATATAACTTATATCAACACCCGTATTAGGAGTTGTACCTTATGCATTAGTGGGATATGAGGTACATTAGACTAATGCAAGAAATACAATCCCAATGCAAGGTGTTGACATAATTTATATCAACACGTGTTGATAAAAACATGACTGTGTATATATATATATGTCACTATTTTTGGATTATTATGAATATGACATCAATTTAACTTTACTCTCGAGAAGTGGACCATTGGCTCCTAAGAGGTGTGACTCAGAAAATAAAAGATCTTATATTTGATTTCTCATCACTTGTTGAAATGAGTTACCAGCCAAATTTATCATAAAAGTGGAAGATGTTTGATTCGATTTTTCACTACCTTTTGAAACTAGTCACCACACATATTTATCTAGAGTATTAATTGATTTAAATTACGTTTTGTGGCCTTGCTTGTGTTGCAAAGGATTTATGGGGCCAAAGTTTTGGATAATCTTTTGGCAAATACATATATACAGAGGTGATCCCATCAGTATGTGCTGATATAAGTTATATCAGCACTATGCATTGGGGGTTGTACCCCTTACATTGATTCAATACACCTCACATCCCTACTAATGCACAAGATACAACTCCCAATGCAGGTTTTGATATAAGTTATATCAACACGTGCTTACCTGATCATCATCCTACACACACATATATATAAAGAAAATAGAAGAAAATTTAATTTTCACATATACTTTCAAAGCATGAACCAAACAGTGCAATTAGATTATATTATTATTTGTTTTTCTCAAGTCATGTGATAATTGAAATTGCATCTTCTACCGTGGAAATTATAAGTTATCATTAAGTAAGAATTATGGTTGAAATGCAATTGGAGCTTCGGTAAACACAATTTTACATTCATTATAAAAAAAAGGTAATACCATTCTAGATATTAGCGTGGGATAATCTTTATATGTTGGTTTATCATTGTAAAAGTAATAATCAACTTGAACAAGAAAAAACGTGTCCAACTAAAAATGAATGAAACTCACATGTTAGGCATGAGAAGAATTTCTATGCAACTCACATAGGTCACGCGGTATCACAGACGTCACAGACTAATGAGAGTCAAGTAAAGAATCTCACTTTATTTGGTTCTTATTGGCCAGTAACACCACATGGTTCATGTCACAGTTACATTAATTTTACTTTACTTGATTTTCATTGATCCCGTGATACCACTGTGACCCATATCACAGTTGCACTGAAAGTTTTTCTTGTTAGGCACACAGCATGGGGTTGGTGAGAGGGGTCAAAATACCCTCCTCCCTTATATTTTTTATTTGGTTTTTTGCATACCACTTTTCTAATAATTGCAAATTTGATCCCCTCAAAAATTTTATTTTGGTCTCATAAATTGATCTTTTATTATTATTTTTTTTTCGTTTCGTTTTGTTTTGTAAATTTGACCCTCCCACAAAATTGGAAGACAACTACTTTTTGTTTTCAAACTTGTAGTACTAATTTTTCTTGAAAATTTCAAATTTAACCCTCACAAAACTAAGGCCCATTTGGACAGGTTTTTACTTCTTATTTTTATTTTTATTTTACTTTAACTTTTAGAAGTAAGGAAATAAAAAAAATTTTGATAGTTTTTTAATGAACAAAATTTTAATAGTTTTTTTCAAAAGTTAAGATAAAAAATAGAAATTTCTTACTACTTCAATTTTTTAAAAATAACTTCCAAATTTACACTCAAAACTTTCATTTTATTATGGAAATTCTCTTTTAAAAAAATTTTCGAAATTAAAAAATACGAAGTAAAAACTTATTTAAACAAGCCATAAAGTGTTCTGTCACATGATAGCCAGACCCATAAAAAATTTAAATAACTCAGATCCAAACGCACCTTTGAGTCTCCATTTTTCATCCCACTGGTTGCCGGTTCCAGTCAGCGTGGAGATCGTGCACACAGGTCGGAAAGGCTCTATTTGAAAAGATCTTTTAAAAAATAAAGAAACAAAAAATAAAATGGGAATTCTAGTGTATAATTTCATTCAGGGCTCTCCAATTCATTAATTAGCAAAAGGCCTTCTTCATCAAAATTTCCTCTTCACCAGGTACTCATCATCCCTTCAGTCAATCAGAACACCAGAAGAAGAACCTTGAGGATGGCTGCTCACTCAAGTTCGACCCATGATGGACAAAACCCTAGGTAAGAAAACTCATACTATGCATTCTTTGATTGTTTCCAGGGAAAATATCTCCTGGGAAAGGTTTTCCCGGGGAAAACGGATTAGTATACTGAAAAGTGAAAACCCAGAAATATGTAATTACAAATGCATGACTTCTGATTATCAAAATGCTTGATGCAGTTTCTGTGTACTAAATCTTGATGTGGGATTGCAAAGGCATCGGTTGTTTAACAATTCCAAAGTACGTTATTGCTTTTGGGAGCAAAAGTTTTGTTCTTTTTTAGCTCTTAAAAGCAAAAATTTTGAAATCCTAACCAAACAGTACCTAAGAAAAAGAACCTTTTTTCTGTTTGTTTTGTTTTTTTACCTCTTCCCCCACCAGATATTTGCACTACTTAATTGATGATTCCCAATGTTTGTTTAATAAAATAAAATGGGCATTTGGTGGATGAGGTCCTGATAATTTGATATGTGTTGGCTGAAGTGAACAACATTTATGGTATGTTCAATTTGGGTTTACAGAGACAATAGTTGATTGTGTTTGCTTGAAATCTGCTTCAACTCATGTTATGTCGGTGTTAGAGAAAAGCATTTTAATGTATAGCAACTGTTTGATCTGTTCAACGATGTCTGAGTTGGAAACTTGTTTTGTTTGAGCTTTTGAACCTTAAAAGATTTTCTTGCAGCGTTTTCTTTTCCTCCTTCATAAGTTTTGCCAAGTTTATCAATAAATTTTTTTGATGTGCTCCTCAGTTGAAGTATAATTTGAAAGTTGAATTTGTATGGTGGGTTATTTTAATACGGGCAGTGTTATTAGCATAAATGAATGGGTGTTGTCGTGTTGGTTATGCCAATTAAGTGAATGGATAGGTATTTATGACAGATGGAGAGTATTCAAAGTCATTAGTCTCTATGGAGAGTATTCAAAGTCATTAGTCTCTATGTTTGCTTGAGTTTAGACACACGGGTATCTTATTTCTATTGCATTTTCTATTCTCTTCACAACTGTCTAAGATATTTGATAGCATCACAGTGCATTACCTTGTTTCAGTGGCTCAGCAGCAGAAAGTCATAATACCAAACAAACATAGTGAAAAACTTGTGGGCTTATTACATGAAACCGGATCGATGGAGATGGTGATCTTATGCCATGGTTTTCGATCCACAAAGGTTGGTAGTTGTGATATTTGAAGTGCTAGCTTGTGCATTTAAGTTTTATTATGATTTTTGTATTCCAATACAACATGTTACTTTCCCTTTAGCATATCAATTATTGATTGTTTGTTATTGTATTGTATGCCCTTTCGTTAGACGTCCTTACCTTGGACTGAAACCAATTTTACTAGAAAAGGGCTAGTATATGCAACCAAAGGAGGAAATCTCCCCGTGGAAAAAAGAATATAAAATGTATGGTTGGTTGATGTTTTGGCTTGGCATGGGAACTGGGAATGATTCTACATCTAACTTTTTTTCATATCCAGGAAAATGAAACTATGGTGAATCTTGCTGTTGCTTTAGAAAATGAAGGAATCAGCACATTCCGTTTTGACTTTGCTGGAAATGGGTAAGCTACTAAGCCTTAGAGGATATAAATATCATGACTTTTAAAGATTCTTCAAAAGAAATAAATTATTTTGTGCACACCAGTTTTATCTTGTGGTTGTTGGCATACACTCCTTGCATATTATTTTGTAGTTTTCACCACACAAGAAAGCCACTCTAGCTTGTGATGGCTGGATTCCACCAATCATTGGTGTAAAAGGTTATAATGTACATGTTCTTTTGTTACCAATTAATAGATATCTTGGACTTGCTTCTCTAATGTTTTTTAGTGTTGGATGACTCCAAGTTGATTTGATTTTTCTTGTGTAGTCATTACATTTACATAATTATATGTGGACTCAATTGTTCCTCATGATTCATGAGTTACATTGCAAAAGTTGAAAATGGAAGATAATATAATTACATGTACATTTATTGTCAATAATCTAAAATCAAGAAGAAGTGATAAAATAAATGGTATTTTAGCCCATTGTGTTAGCAAGATAACTATCAGTATTGGCAACAAATGGCAAATTATGTTGCGTAAATGTGGATTTTGGTGTCTGAATTTAATAATTTATTAAAGTTCCTATTAACATGTCCCCCAAGGGCACATGTTAAGTTATATGTAATAATGCAAAAAATGCATACTAAAATGTATTTGCACCATTTTCTGTGCATTTTCACGTTTTTCTATGCTATTTTCACCCGTTTCTATGTATTTTCGCATTTTTCTATGCTATTTGCAATATTTTCTAGGCATTTTCACATGTTCTCATGCACTTTTTGCATCATTAAATGTGTCTTAACTTGTGCCCTTAGGGCACCAAGTTAATACAACCCTTTATTAAGTTAGCTATATATAGTGGAGAGGCTGATTTACAAATTCAAACCTTCAACGTATCACTTGAGAGGATGAGCGCTTGCCATGGCTCCAGGTTTGACCTGTAACACCAAGTTCAAAGCTATATAAAAAAATTTTTGGCATGATAAAATTAGGTTATAAGTGAGGCCTGAAATTCTGATCCACATTCAGCCATTCTTGGTCTGATGCTTCTAATGCAGTTATGCTGTGGTGATTCATGTTCCCACACACAAATACCCCAAGATTCCAAACCTTTACATCATGGTTGGAGTTGATCAGGTTTTCTCTAGCGTGCTATAATATTTTCTTTGCATGTTGCAATGTAGCATACAATTTACTATTTAGTATTGTTGGTGGTGGTATTTCACTTTGGCATCACAAATGGTTTGGTTGGGTTTGGTGAGAATTCTGTGTGATAGATTTGGTGGAAGAGGAACTGTTATTTGGACAACAATGCACAAATTTTAATGACCTGCTATTCTCCAGTGTTGACTAAATACTACACATGTTGATTTAGATCTAATTAATTACACGCTTTCCAGGGAGAGTGAAGGTTCTTTCCAGTATGGTAACTATTCGAGAGAGGCTGATGACTTACACGCTGTAATCCAACACTTTTGTGGAACAAACCGTGTTATAAGCGCAATTCTTGGGCATAGTAAAGGTGTGTTAGTTTATAATGCATGTTTAATATATCTTCTTTAAAAAAAAAATGCATGTTCAATATATAAGGTGTTAGTTTATACATGTTTAATATATAAAAGTAGAATCAACCTAATGAGCCTAGTGTCTCCAATTACATCTCAATGCATGCGCCAATTTCAGGTCAACATTGAGTTTTCTTTTTGCTGAATTTTGTTAATGAATTTTAACTGTTGACCTAAAATGTAAAAACAGAGCTGAATAGCGAAAAGAAAGTCTGCCAAATATCTGGGATAAGATTTTTTTTTTTTCCCCCAAATAATAATTTGAAGGAAAATATGAATGAAAGGAACTCATGTGTACATGTATGTTACTTAAGGTGTATTGTCTAAAAACTTTCCTTTACAAACTTCAACTAAATTTTTAGGATCCTTGCAAAAAGTGAAAATAAAAATAAATATTTTCCATTGTTGTTTGGTTTGAAGAATTTGACTAGCTCCCCGTGGTTTTGAATTCTCAAATTTACGATCGATTTGGAAGACCAGTCCAAACCCAAATTTATCCAATTGACTTTTCAGCCAAATCTTGACAGTTCAACATAGTGAAAATTTCTGAATCTTATCAAATTTCGACTGAATTTCTGACTTATTAATTCAAATATTTAACTGAATGATTAGATTTATTAAAATGGTCATTTTTTTTCTGGATTCAGAATCCAAACAAATTTAGCAGGATAGTTTGATACGGCTTAAGTTTTTCTCTTCAAAGTTTGTCCCAATTCAATCCAGGAGTTCAATCCAAATTCTCAGGAAAAATGTGTTTTATGTGTGCGAGTTTTTGAAATACTAAATGGAAATTAGGCGACCCCCCCCAAAAAAAAAAAAGAAAAAAGAAAAAAAGAATGCAAAAGAGAAGGAGAGCAAGGTTCTAACTTCAAGAATAGGAATGTGAAATGATACCAAACAGGCCCATGATAGTGGTCTTTATTATGTGATTCTTTCTCTTCAAAGTGCTGTATTGCTGATAAGTTCTTGCAGGAGGCAATGTGGTGCTTCTCTATGCTTCCAAGTATCATGATATCCAGACGGTTATAAATGTTTCTGGCCGTTATGATCTGAAGGGCGGCATTGAAGATCGTTTGGGGAAAGACTTTCTACAAAGAATCAAGAAAGATGGATTTATTGATGTTATGAATAAGACAGGTACACATGCATGGATTTGCTATATGATACTATGTGTGTAACTAGGATCACTTTCCTTAATTATCCACTAGCGTATCTGTATATGATCAATTTGATGTGTTTTATTACCATGTTCTGTGACAATTTTTCAATATAAAATTTGATGTTTGTAGTTTAATTGTGTTTTCCAATGGGATTGGTAATAACAATCATGGGAATAATAGACACTTTGGTTCCACTTGAAATTTTGTTCTCTCTCTTCTCTACATTTTCATTGGGAAAAATCCCATAGTTGCAGCTTTTTCTTTCTCTGTTTGCCAAAATTTGTCAGTCAAATCTGACCACCTGAGATTTGCTGTTTTTTGTGTAGTGATTTTCTTTGTATTTTTCTCCTCGGTGAAAAATACATAAAATTCATCTGTGAAACTGAGCAAGTCAATAGGTCCCCATTCTCTCTCTCTTTTTTTTCCCCCTCTACTTGCTACATTGGACGTTCCAAACCAAATAAAATGAGATTGGGAAGAATATCTTTAAGCTTGACCATAGACACTTCCTCGTCTTTAAAAATTCTTCTATTTCTCTTCTTCCCCATGCTCCAAATTGACCATAAATTCCATCTCTCTCTCTCTCTTCTCTCTCTCTTGTGTCACACACCCACACCCACACCCACGCACCCATCCACCCACACACACACACGCACCCACGCATGCACGCACAAAACATAATATGAATACTTTCTGATATGCTACTTTTGTAGGAAAAGTTTATTATCGTGTGACTGAGGAAAGCATGCTGGATCGCCTAAGTACAGACATGCATAAAGCATGTCTTATGATTGAAAAAGAATGCAGGTGAGGGAAAAAAAATTAACTCATCTGATAGATCATCTCTATTGTTCATGTATTATTACTGTGTGCTCAACCTGGACTATTATCATTATTTTTTTGCTTGACCAAGTTGATCATGTGTCACCAACTGAAAATGTAATAATTTAGGTTCATATATGGAAAGAAACTAGTTTTGTGAAAACTATGTTCTTGATGGTCCATGTTATGAAATCTGCCAGCAATGGTTTTGTTATGAAAGGATCAAAAGAAATATTGATTTATGATGAAGATTAATTCAATTTATTTTTAATTGAGGCCCAAATCCACCATATATTCGTTACAAAAATAAAACACAGTCTTTCCTCATTTTTTGCTAGACTAACAAAAATGGAGCCATTGTATAAAGTCGGGACTTGCACAAAAAGTGGGGGAAAAAAAATCAACTAGTCCTATATCTCCATTTTTGGTATATCTAGTGTCATATCTACTTTTAAGTCATAGGCCACAATTTTTTTTTTTTACTTTTTCTTTCTCATGGAGCCTTGACTGGTCAACCTAAATTCTTTTGGTCTTCCACTTGTCATTGTAACACCTCCATTAAAACCATATCATGCCTTACCTTGTCATCAGTTTTCTGAGGATGTATCCACCACTATGGCTAAAATTTTCTCATCCTTAATTGGTCGTACCTCTTAACTTCTCATGAATGCAAGCTCTTTTGATTCTGCTTATTCTTGTCCTGCCACTTACTGATCTCTACATTCTTCTTTCAGGGGATTTTACTTTTTCGCTCCTGCATAAATTTAGCAATTAATGAACACACGCCAGATAAAATTTTCAGCTGAGTTTTAATTAAAATTTGTTGTCTATACTGTAGCATCACTGAAATTGTGTATACAGGGTCTTGACAGTCCATGGATCTGCTGATGAAGTCATCCCTGTTGAAGATGCCTTGGAGTTTGCCAAGATCATACCTAATCACAAATTACACATTATAGAAGGAGCCAATCATGGATACACTGCACATCAAGCTGAATTAACTTCAGTTGTTTTGGACTTTATAAAGGCATGCATGCAGCAAGACAAGGATACTGCTGGCCAGGTATGTGTGTCCATTAGCAGATAAACTTACCCAGTCAAAATGATTTAAGTGATTTTAGATGTTTACTGAAGTTGAGCATTTTCTGGTCCTGATGAGTAATTCTATATGTATAGGTGCCTGGAGGAAGCTGCCCATGATGTCGTGAGGAGATTTTTGAGTGAGAAAACTAGAACACAAACATAATTTTCCGGCTGTATTTACAGCTGTGAAAACCTTGGGTCTTGATTTATTGTATGAAACTTATAAGCATGATCACTTCTGATATGCAAACAACTGTGACAAGGAAAATGTGATTATCGTTGGATTATGTCTTTTAACCCTGCTTCGAGGTACCCGTCTTCATTGTGGTTGCACTTGAACTTTTTGCAGCATTAGTTCACAACGATTACAAGAACCTTATATTTAAATTTTTTTTTAAAAAAATAATAAAAAAAATCTATTATAAGAACCTTCAACTTATACCCACTTGGTGAGAGAATTTTTATTGGAGACTGCATAGATTACCTTTCAGAAGGATGGGGTGTTGATCCACGACATGGACACCCTACTAGTGGTGAACTTTCGGATATGTACCCTCAAATGGGAAGGCTATGAAATGATACTAGGTGAGATTGCTGCAATTAAAGTAGGTATTCAAGTAATGGAGGAAGCTCCTGAGCAGATTAACAATCTTTTAACATCCTCTTACTACCGATTGTAGAATTGATAGATCACTCATTCTTGGGTCGATTTCTTTGATTAATGGTTTTCAAGAAATGAGAAAACTGACTAATGCAGTCAGATAAGATGTAGTATCATAAGATTATCATCAATGATTCACCTTAATTAAAACAATTTTCGACTATTATGCCTTTATTTAGAGAAAACACGGTGCAAACTAAGGCAGTGGGAATTTAAAACTTTGCAAATCAAGGAAAGTGGGGGGGTTTATACCAGAAATAAGATTTTTTTGATGGATATTAATGGTAGTTTGACAGTTGGGTTCTTAGGATAGATTTTATGTTATGGGTATCTTGGATGTGCAAATATTTACTACATTTTTATGAAATCTAGAGCTTTTGAGGGAGTTTTAAGTGTTTCTCCCCCAAAAGAAACCCCATGATAAATGGAAACACAGCCCTAATTCTCCGCAAATAATCAATGATATGCAAGAAGTGCTAAAAAGCATGATCAGTAAAGTGATGCAATCATTGGCAGATCATTCTATTTACAGCAATAATGTACATATATGCCAGTTACAAACTACTGAAACTGCTGCTGTTTACAACATTTTAACTTAATTTTTTTTTCTCTGTCAGAGCCTCAGAGGAATTGAAGATTTCATTATTCCATGTCCATATCACAAAAACACTGAAGAGCAACTTCATACATTGGACATCTTGATTAATGGGTTAAGTCAGATAAGCCACCTTAAGCATGCATATGCAATGATTTCTTTTGGGCACACATCTATTGGTCGAACAATTGGAATTATTGATCTTTTTCACAATTCAGCAGTGCTCAATCTTCTAAGCTCCAATCAGCTGATGTAATTGACTAATTGATGAATTGGTTAGATTCTCTTTTGAGCATGAGCTCCTCGTTGACATTGCTATCCTCGTTGCCACTGTCATACGTTTCAAGATATGCCTCTTCCCCGTTATCCTGGTCAATAGATGCAGAGTTTTGCTTAGAAAAGAGAATTTAGGTGTTTGGGCTAATAATCCCATCCTGGTATACAACAGTTTATGCAGCTTCAAACTTCTGACATGAAAATGGAATTGGTGATTGATATCTCCAGAAGTTGTTAAATGTGAGGCAGTGAACCACAGGGTGCTGTCTAGAAAGTTTAAGTTACATAGACAGAGATTAAATAATAGAATATATCGGTGCCAACTGTAGAATATGGCAAGTGATGACAGCAGTAGCTTGCCAAGTAAGGATCTTAGATCTGGAAGTAAAAGTCATCACCAGAGTGAGATTTTGAAGCGATGGTATATTTTCTTAGTTTTAACTTCTAACAAACACTATTAAGAATACATCCCCAGATAAAGATTGACTTACCTCTCCCATGTCGTCATCGGAAGAATAAGCAACATCCAATCTTGAGTACAAGGATTTCTCATCAATTTCATTTACAGACTTCAAGTCCTCCTGCAAACCAACAGCAAACGCATATAAATTATTAAAGAAATGTCAGGCTTTCATTAAGTTATTCTGGTATAATAATGCTAGGTATTTCTGAAAAAGGATCATACTAGTTCAGATTTCAGCAACTCAATTCTTTCTTCTAAATCCAAGATATGATGCTTCAGTGCCTGCAAAGATATGGAAGAAACAGAGATCAATTATCTAAACATAAACAAGAGAAGTAACCATTTATCTGTGAAGATTATAAACACCAAGAATTTAAAATAATCTTACCTCACGTCTCTGAAGTTCAATTGACCGAGCTAACGCCTGTCTTCTTGTCAATAGATTCCTGGGCCTCAAGGCATCGGGACATTGATAGTTCTTTCCACGATAGACAATAATTGCATAGCCTTTAGTAGTTTTATCTAAAGATACTAGCACCCCTCCACTCTCAGCCTCCAGAGAAATTGCAATATGCTTGACTTGAGCAAAACTTTTTCCTTTCACAATTATCTTTACCAGCTCCCGGAACTTCCAGTGAAGGTGCATGTTTTCTATAGTCCCATCAAAGATTCCCCGTGTACCTAAAACAGAAAACAAAGATGTAGTTGAATCATTCCCTAAGAACCATTAAACCTGGAGTTATAGTGGCAGTTCTTACCCAGAAGCAAGTACGGTTTCATACTAAGACCAATCTTACGAAATAAAAATCTCTCCTCATCACTTAAGGTTTCCAAATCAGTTGGGAGCTCTGCTGGTTCCAGATATTCCTGCACTTTGCTTAAAGCCTGCTCAGCCTTTTTCACCTTCTCTTTTGCCTGGAACCATGGAAGGCAATGTACATGACAAATGTCAGAGTTCTGGAGAGGGTTTTTCACACATCCCAAAATCATTTTGTACCATGAAATTTAGTGTATTTGTAACTTACAAGAGCTAGCTTCTTCTCGAGATATCTGGCTAGAGAAGTATATTTAGCTAAAGCTGAGTCTCTCCTCATTTTCTCAATATCTTCACTACTTGGTTGGTTTCCCCAACGAGAGGTTGCTGCAATGGTTTCAGCAAGGGTGCCAGCAACAAATGGGCCTTTAGCAGATTTAAGATTTGAATCAATGAAGGCCGAGGCCCCCTGTCGTGCTTGGTCTTCCTCATCTTGACAGAGTTCAGTTAGTTTCCGCCTTTCCTTTATTGTCTCTGTAACAACAGGTGGCAAAAAATCGTTACCCCTGTAAAAGACGATATAGTCCTTGTTCCTAGAGAGTAGTGTTCCCCCTGTCAATTTCTGCAAGAAGCCAAGTATGAGATGAGATTGGTCCTGAGCAAAAGAAATTGCTGCATGGTGTATTCAGAGAATCTAAAAGCATAGCACTAACTCTAGACCATGCAAATCAGTTTCATGATACCTAACATTATACTTTCATACTCTTTTCTAAGATATTATTTCTCTATAAAATATATTTAGAATACTCAATGAAATGAATATTGAGATAACCGTAAAGTTTGATATTTCTAACCTTAATTTCTTCTGTCATCCTCTCATTACTAGTATTCAGTACACCCCGTTTGATGGCTATCTTTGCAATAGCACTTCTTTCCCATAGTTTCACCATAGCCCTAGCCAGACCCTGCAGTTCTCTATTCCTTCCTACAACAATTAATTGAAAATGAAGTCCGTAAGAAAAAGAGATTTTAAGAATGCAAGAACAATCATGAATATCATTTTGTACATACCCAAGGCAAAATGCGGAGGCATTGTTCTTGCAAACCTACGGAAAGAAGTCATCTCCCTGTTTCTTAAACAGTGTCTTCTCCCGTAGAGAAGCAGTCTAATTGGAGGCTTGTATCCGGGAACTACACGAGGAAGCAAGTCTGCATCAACAGGCAGCGGATCATGGCCTGCCCAATCCTTAAACCGCGGACCTAACTCGTCTAACAGATGGTTTAGCTCACTTAAATCCATGAGTTCTTGTTTGGATAGATCCTTCCAATAACTTGCAGAATCAGGTATAAATGATTCTCTAGTTCTAACTGAGTCGTTCACTCCTGTAGTCTGACTCACATCAGTCACTGCATCTTTTGAATGTTGTGGCCAATTTATATGATCCTGGCTTTGTTTGGTATATGACTGTACACAATTAAGCTTGTAGGTCATTCCCCTGTACAATACAATTGAACTTCCAGATCTCCATATCACTAACCCTCCAGTTTTACTCTGATAAGAGTGCAAAATATAACACACATAAGAAACTGGCAAACTCAATTCTAAAGATTCCTTATAGACAAATAAGAAAACAAGAGATAAATATGTGTAATAAAAAACTAAGTCAGGGAAGATAGCAAATGACAACAGTTTAAATGCTGAATCTATGATTAACCATATTCAACATCAAGGTTGGAAACCCACTTAAAAATGTGTAGGATACCGCAATATACTCAAGTGCATGTATATCACCGAATCAAGTAATTTGAAGCTTCAAGATTATCCAAATGGTTCAATCTATAACCTGCAGAAGTAAAATATGGGGAGAAAAAAAAATCAAACAATGTACAGAAACTGACCTCCAAAGTCTCATGGATCCTTTTCATGTTAAGCGAAGAAGGTCCTTCAAACTTCAATTTCACGACCTCATCATCCTTCCACTTCTCATGAATAGACTCCACCAATGCCTGTGTAATACCTGCCGCTCCAACTTTTATCCTCTCCTTCATCCTCAAAGCAACATTCTTCAGCCTTTGCAAATCGTGTTCGGGAATTATTTTCTCCGCCAATTTTGAATGGCTCCTCCTCCTCCTCTCTCCTTCCACGCCTTCCAAATTCCTCTCTCTCTTCCACGGTAACCCAATTGAACCTCTTTTATCATCCTCACCAGAAGCCTCTAAATTTCCTAATTGCTTCTTCATTCGAAGAGATGCCATTAACGTCCCCCAAAAGCGATGTCTCCTCGTCTCCCAATAATCCAATTGGAATTTCATCAATTTCAACAGCTTCTTCCTTAGACTTCACATTATAATCAACTTCTTTCTCGAATTTCTTCAACTTTCCAACGTGACCACCCCTAACACTATCCTCACAATGATAGCTCCTCCTCCAACTATCTCCTTCCACACCCTTTAAAGTCCTCTCTCTCTTCCATGGTAACCCAATTGAACCACTTTTATCATCACCAGAAGCCTCAAAATTTCTTAATTGCCTCTCATTCAAAGCCACGCCATTAACGTCCCGTTCCAACGACGTTTCCTTCTCTCCCAATAACCCAATTGGGATTTCATCAATTTCAACAGCTGTTTCCATAGGCTTCCCATTATAATCAACTTCTTTTTGGAATTTCTTCGACTTTCCAACCTGGCCACCCCTAACATTATTCTCACAATGCCCACGCAACTCATCAACGTTTTTGCCTTTCCCAAGATTTTTTCCTGGAATTTCAGTCTCAAAATCCAATTGGGTTTTCCTGGGTTGGCTTCCATGAACCCAAGGAGCTGAAACTAAGCGATTACCTAATCCAAAACTCACTGAGTCACTCACTGATTCTTTCTCATCAACCTTCGACTCATATTCGAGAACCACCCCAGAAGATTGCTGCCTATTTTCTCGCTCTTCTTCTTGCCATGGAAGTTTCTCTCTCGGAGAATCGATTTTCGAAGACCATTTATCGCGAATTTGTTCGAGGAAGCTTGGTCTGGGCTTTCTCTTGTTTTTTGTGGGACTAGAGGCTACTTTGAGTTGTCGGGTGTCAACTGGGGATGTATGATGAGAACAAGAAGTTTTGAATTTGAGAGTTCTGAAACTGTTTGGAGAGTGGTTTTGGGAATGGAGATGGAGAAAGTATAGAGATTGGGATGAAGGATAAGAGGAATGAGAAGACGAAGTGAAAAGGTCTAGTGGGAATTGGGAGAGCGCCATGAACGAGATGACGGTGCGAATTACAGAGAGCCCTTTTGAGAGTCCATGAAATGAAAGCGTGTTTTTCATTGGCTATATATGGGCAACAAAAAAAAGCGTATAAAAAAATTACTGGTACAAAAAGTCGTAGAAAAAATAAAGAATAAAGAATACCCGCCTTTCGTGGGTTTGGGAAAAATGTAGAAAAACAGTTCAGAACCGGAAATAAGTCTAATAGAGAAAGCGGTTCAGGTAAAGAAGCCACTGCCCCCTCCCAGTCTCTCTCTCTCTCCGTCCCACACACACGCACTTGAATTTGAGAACCATAACGGGATTCGCAGTTTCGCACTTCTCTGTCAGTTGAATTTTCCCGCTGCATAGGATTTTCGCATCCCCTTCTCCAGCGGTTTAGTCAGTCTTTGACGATTATTACAGGTAACCAAATAAGCCACTTTTTAATTTCTGCTGCAGTGTATGCTGAATTCTCTTTTGCGGCTTCGTGATTGACAAATGGGTTTCTTTCATGTTCCTTTTTTGTTGCCAAATGCTGTTTCTAACTTGAAGTAGTAGTGTAGTACATTGGGTTTTCATTAGATTAGCTGATATACATCAGTTTCAGATGATGATGGTGATGATCAATTTTATTATTATTATTTTGTGCCAGTGGGTATCCTAGAATTTGGCCCGAAATGTCCCCTCAGCATGGGTAAGGTTGCCGCCTATACAATTAGCGCTCTGGATAAACCTAGGTGGTGGGGCTGGCCCCGAAAGAGAATAGAAAGTCAAACTCAAGACATTTTACTTCTTGAGACGTAAGTATTAGGAATCACAAGTCCACCCCTTGGGATAAGTTTAGAATATTAATTCATCATTCATTTGTAATTGACTTATATAACATATGATTTATTCACTCTTTCTAAGCTTATGCAAATAGTGAGCATGAAAAATATCACGCTCATTAGCTGTTTTTCCTTTTCCTTCTATTTTTTTTTTTTTTTGTTAAAGGGTATGCTGATTAAAATTGATAATTTTTTTCAAATTTTATGTTGATGAACTATATAATCAATTACACACATATATGCAAATGTATGCGAGTATTTATGGATCGGTGCTTTATGTTTTCTTGAGCATGGTTCTAGGTAGCAAGTAGTGATCTTATTGTCATTACTGGGATTTGTGGTTCTGTTGCTGCATTTAGATGTGTATGTTCTTAAGCATCAGGTTTTACTAATATTCTTTGTTCAAGATGTCTTCATTTTCAAATGCACAATCAACTGAGGTATCCAACCTCAGTCGTCAAAATGGTCTCCCTGCTATTCGCAAACTTGTCTGAATGTGCGGAAAGTCCTTTGGAACCTGAGGAAGATGAGGATGAGGACGTAGATTTCAATCCCTTTATGCAAGGAATTCCTTCACCAGAGGCTTCGTCGAGTCTGAGCTCTGAAATTGAAGGATTAGATGGTGATGTTGTTGAGAGTATGGGAAACACTTTTGCATCAATGGGCATTAATTTGTCAAAGCTAACAACCAGTGAGGTGCAATGCTCTGCGGTTGGAGATTCAGATCATGGTGAGGACGAGAGTGTAATGCAAACTACAATTTCTCCTGGAGGAACATGTGAGAAAGAATTGGAAACAAATGTTTCTGGGAAACTCAAGAGAAGAAAATTTGTTTTGATGTCTCAACCAGAAATTATGACTGTTCGAGAGAAGGAGAAATGGCTCGAGCACTGGAACTGGTCTTGTTAATGATGTCGTGGCTGGTGAGTTGAGTAATACACAACATTCCAGGAATCCCATTGTGGATATTGATGACAAGGATGCAATCTGTAGGCGGACTAGGGCTCGTTATTCCCTAACCAGTTTTACGCTTGATGAACTTGAGGCTTTTCTTCAAGAAACAGATGATGATGATGACTATCCAAATGTTGATGATGAAGAAGAGTACAGGAAATTTCTTGCAGCTGTTTTACAGGGTGGAGATGGTGACAATCAGACAATTCAAGAAAATGAAATCGTTGATGATGAAGATGAAGATAATGATGCAGACTTTGAGTTAGAAATTGAAGAAGCGCTTGAGAGTGACCTTGATGAAAGTACAAGGGATAAGACCAAACAAGAGGATTTTGAGGAAGATGTCCGACGACCTAAGACTAGGCAAAACAGATGCCAGAAAGCCTCTGCTAAAAATAAAAAGAAGCTTTCCGGACAGGCAGAGAACCCATTGCGTCCTTTGTTACCCATCATGCCAAGTGCACTGATTGCACCTTTCCCTGGTTTTGATAGAAGTTTGATGCCTGAGACCGCTTCACGCTGTCTGTCTTCCTCAGCAGAATATGGATTTGTAAATGGTTTCACTTCACATCAGATAGGCCAGTTGCACTGTTTAATACATGAGCATGTGCAACTTCTTATTCAAGTATTTTCTCTTTGTGTCCTCGAACCTTCTCGGAAGCACATTGCCTCTCAAGTTCAGGGATTGATTTTGGAGATGCTTTATAATCTCGATCAAGTATTAGCTTGGAGAAGTGTGCCCTATCCTGGTTTTTGCTTTCGCCCTCCATATATTCACCCATCAGTGCCGAATGAAACTTCCAAATTTTGCCCTGCACAGTGCATCTTTGAATCATCTCTAACATCTAACGCTCAGAGAGACTGCTCTTCTGCAAACATGCCAGCGTCTTATATCATTTCCCCCTCTAAAGGAAGAAATGATTATGTTTCAAATGGGCAGGTGGATTCTTTTCAAACAACTCAGGGCTCTTTCTGGGTGCCTTTCATAAGTGGCCCTGTACTATCCATTCTGGATGTGGCTCCACTTAATTTAGTTGGAACATACATGGATGATGTTAAAACTGGTATGTCACATAAAAGAAATCAAGTGTTTTTCATGATCCTGCAGTGATATGCTTGTTGAGGGATTTGAGCTTTATATGATAGTACCATTTGTTTGGAATTGTTTTGACAGCTGTGCGGGAGTATCAACGGGGTCATGTGGAAGCTACTTGCGATACTCTCTTCGATAAGGAACCTCTGTTCCCACTTCCTAGTTTCCCATCATTTTCTGAAGCTAGTGGTGAAGTTTTACAAGGAACCATCCCGCCATCTGCCAATACGCTGCCATCTTCACCCAGTCATCAACCACCTAAGAAGACATTGGCTGCTTCGCTTGTTGAAAGTTCCAAGAAGCAACCTGTTGCTCTAGTCCCAAAAGAAGTTGTCAAATTAGCGCAGAGATTTTTTCCACTGTTTAATTCGGAATTATTTCCACGTAAGCCACCCCCATCAGGTGCTGCAAATCGGGTGCTTTTCACCGATGCAGAGGATGAGTGAGTTGCATCCTTTCTTTTCTTTCTCTTTGTTGACTGTCTCAATCTTCTGATTAAATGGGCTGCTTTACTGGTTATACCTGTTGGCAGTGTGATTTATTAACCAAATGGGAAATTGTGCCTATAGGTTCCTCTAATTTCTTGCTGGGTTTGAGAGGGAAGTTACTACATGCTGTAAAGATGATTAAGTTGCTGTTACGTGTCTTCTTTTGTAATCAGTATGCTGATTGATGATGTTGTGTGAAAGTTCTGTATGTTCATTTGGAAGTTTAAATGTTTTAACTTTATTTAGTTAATTTATCTTTTCATTTGCTTATAAAATTCTGAGTATCTGGTGTAGTTTTAACTTTATCTAGTTTAATTTATCTTTTTATTTGCTTATAAAATTCTGAGTATCTGGTGTTAAGATATAAAAAATAATTTAAAATAGTGGCATATCATACATATATATATAGGTACAAGGAACTTGGAGGGAAAAGGGTGAAATGTTGAATGTCCGTGTTAATGCAAACATTGAAAGGGCAAGATCTACTCCATTAATGTTTAGGACACTGGCTGGATGGCTTGCCTTCAATCAGATGGAAATGTTTTTTTTTTTTTTGGATAAGTAATGGAAATTTTTTTAAACAAGGAGGTCATGAGGCAAATCCTTTCTCTAAATGCGGCAACTTCTTAGGCTACGACCTAATTTTGCATAATAGATAAGTCAATCATCATAGTTTCTTAAGTGTGTGTTTTTTTATTTTTTAAAAATTCCTTTTTCCCCATTTGGGTAGGTTTATTATGAGATAGTTTACTTGTAAATTCTACACTCAACTTTGGGAATCTGAATGTCAACTTCCTGGAACTTGCAGTAATACAGTTTTCCCAAACATACTAAAATAGATTTTAGCTTCAGAATTCGCATTTAGTAAGGAGTGGTGATGATTAGGATATCAATTATGCAACTATAAACTATTATCCATGATCTACGACTCTTTTGAATGGTTTAGATACAGCATTCTTATAATCTCTGACGAATAATGGTTACCTCATTTTTGTTCTGAATGTGATGCTTTGCTCATTTCTTCATCTGAATTCAGCTAATTCCCTCTGTCACAAAGACTGTCCACTTTGAAAAAGCACGTAGTTTAAGAAGACTTAATCAACACACTGACAACTCACCACTAAAATTTGTTTTTTCTATATTGTCTACTCATTTTTTGAGGCTAGAATGTGGGAGAGGAAACTTTTTCAGAAAATTGAAATTATGGGAAGGGGTAATGTGGGAAAGTTAGACATTTCATGTCTGGAAGGCTTGAACATTTACAATGTACAAACTCTATGGGAAAGCCAAAAAGGAAAGAAGGCCAGTCTTTGTGGGGTGGAGGGAGTACAAATTTAGTAAGAGGACAACTCCAAGGCAAAATTCTTGAAGGTTATCTGCATTTGAGCATGGTAAATAAGTTTTCAGTCTATGGTGCTTAGCTTCATGCTGTGCTATGGGATGGAGAATGTCCTACTTTGATCCAGCAACTTGTTAGGAGTAGGTTTTGGCTTGCCCCTTGCTTATTATTAGTAAGATAGGTTTGGAACTGCTCGACCTTGGAAGCTAATTCGCGTGTAGGCAGCACTGTCTGTCGTACTGTTGACTCTATCTACTCATTGAACAGTCGTCTTTGAATTATCGGATGCACCTGCTTAGTTCTGCTTCCATCACAAGAACAGGACAGACTATTGGTGTACGAAGATTTTTTTGGGAGGGAATGATTCCTTGGTGTGGTGTAAGGATACTAAAGGGTTATTCTCAGTGAAATTTTATTACAATATTTTGAGGCTGACTGATCTTTTATTCCACTCACAGGGAGGATTTGGATT
This sequence comes from Liquidambar formosana, assembly GCA_039720395.1. Classification (NCBI taxonomy): domain Eukaryota; kingdom Viridiplantae; phylum Streptophyta; class Magnoliopsida; order Saxifragales; family Altingiaceae; genus Liquidambar; species Liquidambar formosana. The sequence continues at coordinate 7,512,828 of CM077830.1, forward strand.
GCCTTGGTTCCATCCAAGGTTGCTTTCTTCACTTGGTTGATATGTAGGGATAGATGCTTGACTTTGGACTACTTGTCAAGAAAGTGGTGCGATTTGGCAAATCATTGTATTCTTTATAAAGAAGCAGTGGAAACAGTTGATCATATTTTTATGCATTGTTGAGTCGCTAGGAGTCTATGGACGCTCATTTTTACTCTCTTTGGTATTCAATGGGTTTTGCCCTCTAACCCTCATAATCTTCTTGTGGGGTGGAGAACTAAGGTGGGAAACAAGAATAAAAGGGTTGTTTGGGATATTGCCCCTCATGCTCTCTTTTGGTGCCTTTGGAAAGAAAGGAACTCTAGAAATTTCAAAGAGGAGGCATCAATCATTGATCTCAAGTCTTTTTTTTGTCAAGTCTCTATTTTGGTGGTTTCATAGTCATACAAATGACCACAATCTCTCTCTCTTGTATCTTTTATTGACTTTCTTAAACTTTAGATAGTTGTTTTCCCTTTTGGCTGACACTGTCTTATGTACTCCTTTTAACTTCAATACATTACTTCATTAAAAAAAAAAAAAAAAAAAAAAGGAAAGAGAGGAAAAAAAAAAAGAATTTTTTTTTTAGAGTTGTTATAGTGGTTGTTGCTATATTTTATTTTTGTAATTAATTATGTATATCAATCTCTTAAGTTGCATATGTACTGCCCGTATATGCTTCCATGTACCATGGTTATAGTTAATATCAATCTATAACATCCTTTTATTTTAACTAGTAAGACATACTTATGAAGGCTCACTTGCTCATATTTCAGATTACTTGCAATGGGGTTGATGGAATATAATACAGATTGGAAGGCAATTCAGCAACGTTATTTTCCTTGCAAATCTAAGCATCAGGTAATTTCTGTTCTAGACTTTATAGCATATATAATTCTTCCAGGCTTTTATTGTTTGAACTTTTAACTAATTAAACCCTTAAAATGATTCCTTTTTATTTTTTATTATTATTATTCTTTTGGGGGGAGGGAGGGAGGGGGGGGGGGGGGGGGAAGAGAACTGGAAGATCTCTATGCTAATAGGGCACTTTTTTGTATTATTTAATAGCCATTCTGTGAGATTAGTATTTATGTCATTTGTGTTTCAATTAGTCATGCACTTTCTGCCAAAGAGTAAGGGTTGCATATGAGCCTCATTTATTGAACACGTGCTATTTGTGATACAGATTTTTGTTAGGCACAAAAATCGTTGCTCATCTAAGGCGCCAGAAAATCCGATAAAGGTATATAAACAATCTCTAGCATATTAACAAATAAATTATCTTGATTCTCTATTTTCCTTCTATGTTCATTGGAAGTGCATTCCTTTTTAAAATGCATTATATTATTAAATGTTGGTTCTCTCTCTCTCTCCACCAATCTAAGGAAGATAATGATGCCAAAATTTCAGCATACTTGATAGTCAAGGAAATACCTACTTTTGAGCGGCTGCTGAAATCATGGTGAATGGTCCAAAGAAATTTTATCGATGGTTAAAAGTGTCAACTGATTTGATATTTAATTAGGCCAAAATATATTGCAAGAGGTGACCTCTTAATTAGGTTGTTCTGGTTGATAGGCAGGTACACCAGGTGTAGAGTAGTGAACCTATGTTTCTTTGTCATATAGGTAGTTGGAATATGACCTCATTTTCTCATTAGTGAACTTTTAATGACATTGTTTACTACTTCATATAGGCTGTTCGAATGATGAAGACCTCTCCATTGACTGCAGATGAGCAAGCACGTATTCAGGAGGTAATTTTATTCAAGTGCTTTTTTTTTCTTCTTCTTTTGGGTTCACAAATCCAAAATGTGATACATAGCCTTGTGACTGTATCATCTGACCTGAATTGCTCCAGGGACTGAGGGTTTTTAAGCATGATTGGATGTCAATATGGAAATTCATTGTTCCACATAGAGATCCATCCTTACTACCCAGGCAGTGGCGCATTGCTCTTGGAACTCAGAAGTCATATAAGACTGATGCAGCTCAAAAGGAGAAAAGACGGTTATATGAATTAAAAAGGAGAAAGTGCAAAGGTGCAGATGTGGCAAGTTGGAAAACTGTATCTGAAAAAGAGGTGCGTTAATTTCAAAAGCTAGAAAACCAGTGATGCCACTGGATCGTTCATGTTGTCTGATGTTATCTGATGTAATGTTTCAATAAGTTTTGCCAGATCACTCAATATCTTACCTGACTGATGGCTGATGTGACTTCCATAATGACACACACACTACACTCAACCTTTTCTTTCTAATTGAACAAGGTTTTATATTCCATAAATTATAGATTTTTTAAGCCTAAAAATAAAGAATTTACTTACACAAATGTAACACTGATTTATAGGTAAATTATTCATACTATATATAAAAGGGTTTTAAGTTTGGTTGGACGTATATATTGAAATACTGAAAAACACTCATTTGATTTTGAAACAAAAGTAAACGTTAGGGTTAAAATAATCTTTTAGGTTGGATAAGGTAGTTACTCTATCTTTTATAACCATCCATCATCTATCTCTCCCATAACCACATTTTCAAAGTCAAAATTTGAAATAATTTTTTATCAGCATTTTTCTCAATTTTATAAATTATTTATAAATAAAAAATAAAAAAAATTCACAGATGCATCTCAGATTCTAGTGAAATTACATTGGAGTGTGGATAAGTGGATTGGTATATTAAGTGAGTGCGTGTGGGAGGTCCTAGATGTCCGGGGCAAATTGCATGGCTCTGAGCTGTGTGATCTCGTCCAGGATGGTCTGCACTTGATCATTTCCGTATATGAATGTATATAATTATGTCCACTGTATGCATATCTATGTTTGTGTATACATGCATGTTCATGTGTGTGTATGGCTTGAGGCTCGGTTCTGGCTCATGAGCTTTATAAGTGAGGTCAGCCTTGCAAATGTTGATGATGGGGTGAGGGTTCCTTCCATGGAAGATGATTTGATCTTATCATATTTTTGTATTGACTGCAGGACTATCAGACTGAAAATGCCGGTGGAGAAAATAATAGCGGAGATGATTCCATAGATGATGAAGAAGAAGCTTATGTTCATGAGGCATTTTTGGGAGATTGGAGGGCAGGTTCTGAACTTCGTTGCTCAAACCTTCGAGAAGAATACCTACATGGTGATATACTTCCACATGGGGGTAATCATGTCAGGGAACAACTGAATAATTATGGGTCCGGAGAATCTCAATCACAAAATAATAACATGCAGGAGTTTCCGGCTACTTTGAAGGACTCCCAGCATCCACATAAGTTATCTCATTTTACTTATATTAGAAATTGTGCATCTAACACCATGAAGCAGAATCATCTGGTTCCTGATTTGACTTTGAAACCCTTCAAGACCCCGTTTCGTTTGCGGCCATATCGGGTTCATAGAACTAACAGTGCCCACTTAGTAAAATTAGCACCAAACTTGACTCCTGTAAATCTTCCTCCATCTGCTCGGGTAATCTCTCAGTCAGCTTTCAAAAGCTATCAGTGTGAACCGTCAGCTACGGTCTCTGTTGTTGGTGGTGGTAATAATGGCATTGGAATAGAAAATGTAGTTCCTAAAGTTCCTCATGTTGCAAGGTTGGGAACCATCCATTCAGCCACAAAAGGAAATAAAAATTATCGGCTGAAACACAACATTGCAAATTCACATCAAGAAGAATTTGGGGTCCTCAAGGATAAATGTGTCATGGAAGAAAAAGCCACTGAGCCAGATCTTCAGATGCATCCCTTACTGTTCAAGGCACCAGAAAATGAATGTTTGCCTTATTACCCGTTGAACTGCAGTAGTAGTACCCCTAATTCTTTCAGTTTCTTTTCAGGAAATCAGCCTCAAGTTAATCTCAGTCTCTTTCGTAATCCTCAGCAAGAAAACTCCACAGTTAATTGCTTTGATAAATCTTTGAAGTCAAAGGAAACTACTTCAATGTCTTGTGGTATTATTGGCTTCCATCCACTTCTGCAAAGGACCGATGGTGTAAGTAGTGACTTGGTGAGCGCATGCTCAACTGTCGCCCCATCTGTTGATTTCGAATCATCTAGAGGCAAATATGCTCAACTTCGAAATTCTTCTGATGCTGTCCAGACTAAGTCACAGGTCGACAGTGGTCCATCAGCTTTCAGTGCTAATCCCTCTAGCCCTAATGAAAGGGCAAATGAATTGGACTTGGAGATTCATCTAAGTTCTACATCCAGAAAAGAGAAAGTGGTCGCAAGTAGAGATTTGACTGAGCATACTCCAATAAGGTCAGGTGCACTCGATTCTGGAACTATGGTGGAAACTCAAAACTCTAACAATCAATATTATCAGTCTGGTGAAATTTGTCCTGGAGTCAGCAGCAAGCTTGTTGCAGATTCCCCTGCGTTGGTTAAACCAAGAAATACCAATAGTAGATACAGCATAGAAAATATGGGTGACCAGTCTCTTCCAGGAATTGTGATGGAACAGGAAGAGTTAAGTGACTCTGATGAAGAAATGGGAGAACATGTAGAGTTTGAGCATGAGGAGATGGCCGATTCTGAAGGGGAAGAGGGTTTGGACTGTGAACAGATTTCTGAGATCCAGTATAAGGTACATCTTCTGTTTCTTTTTGTTTGTATCCAGTTTCTTTTTAGTTGTGAGATGTTTGTATTATTCCTGCTGAGGCTTAGAAAAGAAAGAACAAAAAAGGGACTTGATTATAGTGTTCCTTTATATCTGATGGCGTTACAAAGAAAACTCTGGCCTTTGTATTTATTTATTTACTTGTACGTTCAAAATCTGTCATAGCGGCCTTTTCTATCTCACAGAATTGTTAAAGAGATCAGTTGCACACACTCAATGGAGCCTTATACCTTGGGGTTGTCTATGTGGATCCTTTGCTTGAGTTGTTCTGCTCTTTCTAGATTCACATCTTTAGTTAAATCTCAGGATGATCTGTTGCACACACTTCCTTTTTTGTTTAGTTTTTATTTATTTATTAAACATCTGACTTTAGACAATTCTCAATGCCATAAATGCAACCTCTGGCAATCAATTCTTAAAAAAAAAAAAATTGTTAATGCTTCACTCTCTACATTACGTAGTTTAATTGTGCCCAGGTGATATTGAGAATGCACTTTTTGAAAATTTGCAACAGTACTCTCTTATTTTCCTGGATATTCCATTTAATTCTTTACCATTGAGCTGAAACAAATTATGCTATTCCAATTAGGTTGTCTGGCGCGTGCACTTTTTCTTTTTTTGGGTTGGGGGGGGGGGGGGGGGGTTCATGTCTTCGTTTTCTTGTTTTGGTCCTATTTAGCTTTGATTTGAAAGTTCCTCTCTCTATTTGCGCTGTGCATTACAATTCCTTTTTCAATTCAACCTGACAAAGCCTTAATTTCAATTACTCGGGATCGGCTACATAAAATCTTTTTCCACCATTCAGGCTATCTAAAGCTATTTGCTCCATTAAATTCTTTCAATCATGGCTCTGATCTCATGTTGACAAGGCAGCTATTAATTTGCATCAACAAAATACAATGTTACTTTGTAATCTGACTTTCTGTATTTTTACTTGCTTTCAGGAGGCTCCAAATTTTGCAATGGAGAAAGTCTTAACAAATGCAGATTGTGATGATCAACAGAGTCAACCAAGGGCCCATAGTAATCTTCAAGGCAATGTTTGTATCCCAGTGAAGCATAGCACTACTTCCTTCAACTCGGGTATGACAGGCCAAGGGAAAGATATGACAAGTATTTCTTCATGGTTGAGTCTAGATTCATGTGCTCCTGGTTGTCCTGTGCGTGCAAAGCCAAAGCCTCTAGGGACTTTGAATGCTGCAGGTCCTGCTGCAAAGAGTTTGGGTTCACGTCGTCCCAACAGATCTTGCAAGAAGACAACATCAAGCACAAAAAGGGTTATAGTACAGAAGAATGCCATGGACACCAAGCAACAGCCCAGCCTGCCTTCTATGGCTGTTGCCCCATTGAGGAAACCCCGGAAGCTTGCTTGTAAAACTGATTTAGATTTAAACAGGGGATTGACTGTAGAAAACTCCAACTGTGTTGGTAATGATAAGCTTGGTTGATTGCAACTGTCTTTGCATGCAGCTATTGGTTGATTAGCCTTGGTCAGTATTGTAAAATGAACCAAGTTATTGGGCTTGGTTCCAGGTCGTTTTGATAGGAGGCTTGTTTTAACGCTCCTAGCCTCCTAAGATAAACGAGGTAAGCTGAAACTTATTTTTAAGAGCGGTAATTTGTTAGGCTCAAATAAAAGTATTACTCAGCTCGATAAGTTGATTAATACTTTGAATAACTAAACCGCTTGAGTTCGATCGGCTTGAGATTGACTCATTAAAATACTCATTTCTAGATTTCTAACTTGCTTGTGAGATGAACGAGCTAGGTTTAGACTCATTTTTGAGTTCGCTAATTTACTTATTAAGTCAAGTTTGAGTAGAGCATATTACTCGACTTGGCTTGGCTCATTTATAGTCCTAACCTTACAAACCCCATAAATAATTTTTGAGTGGGATCACTAATTTTTGAGTAGTACTATAATACTCATTGCTTGTATCCATCAGTTGGTTTTCATTTGACATGGCAGCCTACAAAACATGATCCATGTCAGCAAGTTGTGCTGACATAGCATGTCGCGTTGCTTGTAACCATTGTGTTAAAATTTGGCCATCAGGGCATGCCACATCGGATATTTCGATGCGTAACATAACCCCTTATTAGTGAGTCTAAGTGCACTAATTTGCTAAATTTAGTTATTTTTATTTTTGGTAAAAACACCACTTAGTTATTGTCTTATTGGTGGTAATGATAGCAAAACAATTATATATATATATATAAACCCATATATTGAGCCTCTTGTTAATTCTCACTTGAAACATTTTAATCCATGCATGCATGATAAACAGTAATACATTAAAAGCGGGAGGATCCACCCCTTAAAGCCTTAGATGGAATTGAAAATTCTCTTTCCTGGCGATAGTATCATTTTGGGATCAAAGCGAGCTTTCATCTCCTGAAAATTGTTCCATTTTGAGCCGAAGTGATTCATCCAATCTTCCTTGGTTTCATAAGGGGGAAGATACCGCTTAAACTTAATACCAGCTTCATTACAAAACTGCAGTATTTCTTTGTTTTGATTCTCCTAGTCCTCCAAGTCATTACCCACACTTGCATTTAGAAATTCCACTGTGTAGAAAATATCTTCATCTGGTGTAACCCCAGACATCCTATCATCCCACCTGCAACTCAAAATCAAACAATTTTATTTATTAAAATTTTAGAATTATTAACGCTATATGTACGTAAAATACACTATAATTGTTTAATTTCTATTTGAACCTGGCCAAATTAAAAGGAGCCTTTAGAGTACTACGTACTTGTTTCGGTTCATAGGATAAACGAGGCAGGGTCCCGTTGTTTTCGTCTGTTTTCCGAGGATAATGCTCTTGTAAACACCGGATTCGATATCCATGATACGAGATTTTGATACGAAGAGATCCAGCCATGGATGAGGAACTTCCCACTGTCCTCTCGACCGAAGCTCTTGCGCTTCGTTTTCCACTCTTTTTAGAAATTCTACTATGGAAACGTCTTTTGTGAACTTATAACCCGGAATAAACTCAACCCTTCAAGCAACACTTGGAGTTCCTACAAAGAAAATGGTGGGTGATTTAATATATGACTACAAACATATGACTGTTTTTCACAGCTTTTTAATGTTATCAAGCCCACCAGATTGGATGAGGTTTTTGATTTTTAATCCAAACAGTCAAAAACCTCATCCGACAGTTTAGATTAACTCAGTAGGATGCTAAGTTTTTTTATCTTAGTACCTAATCCAAAATCGGTCTTTGCAATTAAAAGGTATAATAATAATAACAATGACAATGGCAACGACAACGACAATGACCACGACGATGATCAAGGATGAATTTAAGTAGAGAATCGGGGGACCACGGTCCGAGCACATTTTTAAAAATTATTTTGTAAAAAGTTTTGAAAATTTTGTATTTAGTTCTCAAAAAATTAATTTTATACCTACTTATAATATTTCAAAATATTATATTAATTCATACTATTACTTCGGCCTCATCAAGTAAAAATTCCTTGATCCGTCCCTGATGGTGGTAACGATGAGATACCTCGTCCACACTATCGACAGAGAGATCGTCATAGTGCCTGACAACTTCTAGGCAGTAGATGAGTCCATGTTTGGTTGCAAGGGAATCAATTCTCGAGAATTCAGGCTCCGAGAAAAAGGAGGACTCCCAGTTATTTGGAGGAATGAAGTGTGTAATGAGACAACCTTCCAAATAATTCAGTGCGTTGGTTCCATTCCTTCCATTCATTGATATGAGATGTTCTTGGTCTTTTGTAAAAGCGGAGAAATCCTGGTAAAGCATTTTCACCCACTTTGCCTACAAAACAGGTTCAATTATACGTTTAATAAGATGATTAGAGTTAATTTAATTAAATCAATTAAATGTAATTCATACGTACGGACGTACCCTTTTTGGTGCTGGCTCGAGAGGGATTCTTGCCCTGGTTATAATCCCAAACTGGCCTAGGCCTCCAAGAACGGCATAAAACAACTCAGAGTTCATATCTTTAGAGCAAGTAACAAGCTCCTCTTTTCCTAAATCAAACAAAATGCATACTTAGAAAGGTACTGTTTAATCAGATCGACATGTTTAGAAAAGTACTTTCGAATTTTCAAAGGGACTGTACCTCTTGCATTGGTTTAACGTATTCTGTAACTTATTAATGCACGATGTAAAATCACCAATCCGAGTGTTGATATAAGTTATATCAACACATACTCACATCATCATCATCCTCTATATCTATACTACCTATAAAAAGATGAATGTAAGAAAAACTTTTGATTGACTAATATACCCTTATTTTAATTTTTAAATACACAACTACCCACCCTTCTGCATATATAAGAAATATAGCAATATGGAAACTATAATTCTAAAACACATACCTTAATATATTTTAAAACACATACCTTAATATATAAAACACAAATAGGAATTCAGAGAAAACCCTAAATCAAATACTCCATTTAATACTATACATATAATCCTAAAACACATTGACTTCATATCTCCTTCTTCCTCTTCCATTCACACGTGTGCTAATTTACTTTTGTGTTCTAGCTAACTTCTTATTCCTTCCATAACTCTTAACAATTGAAGGAATTTTGACCTATTGTGTTGAGCGTTTATTCTAATAAGTTAAATTAACACAAAAGTAACAAATAATTAGATTTTCATGTTCAATATATGTATATGTATAGAATATTATATATTTTTTTATTTAAATAATATTCATGTGCAATGCACATGTGCCCATATCTAGTATATATAAAAAGATGAATGTGAGAAAAACTTTTGATTGACTAATATACCCTTATTTTAATTTTTAAATACACAATTACTCTTCTACATATATAGGAAACACAACAATATAAAACACATATCTTAATAAGAATTCTAAAGAAACTATACAAAGACCTTTTTGTATATATAGGAAATATAGCAATATAAAACACATACCTTAATAAGAATTCTAAGGAAACTATAATTCATATAATAATTAAATAAAACCAAACCTAGATAGGAATTCTAAGAAAACGGAAACTATAATTTGTATATTTATATCTATATCTATACTACCTATAAAAAGATGAAAGTGAGAAAAACTTTTGATTGACTAAGTATATCCTTATTTTAATTTTTAAATACACAACTACCCTTCTGCATATGTAAGAAATATAGCAATATAAAACACATACCTTAATAAGAATTCTAAGGAAACTATAATTCGTATAATAATTAAATAAAACCAAACCCAAATAAGAATTCTAAGGAAACGGAAACAATAATTCGTAAAACCCTAACAATGTTAACATATAAATACAAATAGAAACATATTATAAAAATCATAAAACCCTAACACAGGAAAGAACAACTACTACTTCCTTCTTCTGTGTTTTTTATGTGCTTTCATTGTGTCTCCTTTCTTCTGGTGCTTTGTTTGATATGTAGTTTTTAATAAACTTGACTCATATATACAAATTATGTTTAAACATTTAAATCTCTACCTACATTGTATGATTGAACTTTTAAATCTCTATTTCAATTGCAAAATTAGCAAGAAAAAGAAGAAAATCAAAGACGAATCAGTTGAATGAAAATAAAAAGACGCATGCTGGAACAAAAACAAATGAAACGCCAGATTAAGAGGCCAAAAAAAAAAAAAAAAAACTTGAATTGCATAAGTAAAGTTTTGAATAGCACATATAATCTTTGATTATTTTCTAAGGATTCGCATATCAGAAAGAACTTGAATTGCATTATTGAACTTTTAAATTGTTGCTGTTGTATAATTTTCATATTTTGTTGAGAATTTATATATAATCTTTGATTTTTGAAAATAATCAAGTCAAATTACCAAGAAAAATAAGAGAATCAAAGACGATTCAATCGAAGAAAAATTAAAAAAGAAGCAGGCTTGAACAAAACAAAACAAAACCCCCCCCAAAAAAAAAAAACCATTAACGAATGCACAAGAAAAAATGAAAATAAAAAGGGAAGGTCTAAGGAACCACAAAAAAAAGTCCCTATCAAATTGTGAAGTTCATGAGACTTTGTAATATCTACCTGCAAACCCAAAATACCAAACTAAACAAAATAAAACCAAAAAGAACAAAAAGACCAATAAAAGTTCTGGATTTATGTAAGCCTTGGTTTTGATCCCGCGTGGAGTATCTGTTTTCTCCTATGTTTTTCCAATACATATATATCAAAGATTACTTTACTCATAAATAAAATGAGAACCTCCCAATCCCATAAATACTAGATTTTTTAAAGGTGGTAGTATAGGCCTTATTAGGAACTTGAGTTAGCTTTTGTGGCATGAATCTATGGGAGGAGTGTAGATTGTAGTACATCATAAAAAAAAAAAAAAAAAGGATGGTATGTTTGTAGGGTTTGCAAAGCCGCGTAAATTTTGGTTTTGATTTTTGTAACACTAATGTACTAATAATTTGCTATTAAATCTTTCAACTATGGCGTAAATATGTTTTGATTGGAAAAAGAGACAAAGAGTGAAAGAGAGAGCCTTTTGTTTCACAAAACTTTCAAAGAACCTATGTATAATAAAGTTTCAAAAATAATTTTAAGTACTATGATTTGGGAAAGATAATGAAAAAAATAATAATAATCATATCAAAAGAAGTAAAGGATTGAGTGATCGAAGTACTTTCTTCTTGTGCGAAGGCATGATAAAATTATTAAATTTAAAAAATTATTATCATTATTGAAAAAAATAATTTAACTCAAAAAAATTCACGTGCAACGCACGTGTGCACCAACTAGTATATATCTATTACATATTATAATTAAGAGTTATGCTGACATCAGCTAATGCTGACATGGCTTCTTAATAAGCCTTCCCTCCAAATTCTTGCATCCTCCTCACTTTTGGGCCCACAGCATGATGTCAGCAACTCTCTTTCCTTTCTTAAGCCCCACTACAAGAATAATGTTAATAGATGACGCTTTTAAAAAAACAAAAGATGACCTTTTTCTAAAATACAGTCATCTTATGATTTTGAAACAAAAAGATGACTAACAATTAAGTTCAATCTAAAACCAGTCATCTTTATAGGAATAAAGATGACTGGTTTTTAAAAATCGGCATTATCAGTATAGCAAGAGATGACCGGTTTTAAAAAACCGTCATCAATTCAGTTTCCAAAATAATAAAAACAAAAAACCTCTTATATTTATCTCGAGCTCCCCCCCGATCCCCTTTAATAACAAAAGCAAGGTTTTTGAGTCTCTCTCTCACTCCAATCTCCATCCCTTGGTTTCTCCCAAAGTCCTCACGATCAGTCACTACAAACCCCGCCAGGTAAGTTCAGTATTTTGTGGTTTTTTTCTTTCGTTTGTTTCTTTTTTCAATGAAATTTCTCTTCTACATCTCTTCTTTGCGTCACATCTCTCTCTCTTCTTTCACTCCTGATACGAACGAAGCGCGCAAATCGACTTGTTCTCTCACTTTCTCTCCGATTCTTGCCATATTTGAGATTTGCGTTTAGGGGATTGTTTTCTTAGGGCTTCGGTTCCATTTCTGCAGGTTGAATCCCTCTTTCTCTCTGTTTTTTTTTTTTTTTTTCCTCTTTCTTTTTTCTGTTTGTTTGTTGAGAAAATCTTCTTTATGATGTGTTTGTTTGGTGAGAAATTGAGGAGAACAGAGTTTTCTTTTCCTCTCTTCCTTCCTCTATTTCTCTCTTTTTCTCTCTATTTATCTGCGTTTGTTGATTGTGTTACTTTGCTAAGATAACAGAGGTTAGGGTTTGGTTTGGGTTTCAACGGCTAGGGTTTGCTCAATAATAATTTATATGAATAAGATTAGTGCCAATTAGTTAAATTAAATTTTTTCCTTGATATTTGATAGTAAATTTAACCACTCATTGCAGGTGACAAGAGCTCTTGTCCAAACTGTTTGGAATGTAGAAACTTTAACCATAGGATGGACACTTTCAGCTTTTGACGAGAATAAATTGAGTCCTTGTTTTGGCTTTGGTGATGGTCAGTAAAGTGAGGGGTCTGAAATGTTTAGATAATTAAGGTATCTTTTTGCTATCTTGCAGCAACTACACATGATCTAAAAGTTTTTGGCTTTTATATGTGAGCAAATACCTGTTAATCAATTGCTGGAATTTATTTTATTTTTTTGGTCCTCATAGTTTGTCATGTCTGTAATATTTTAAATAAAATTATGGATTTGTTAGATACATGCATGTGATGGTTTAAGAGTTCATTTTCTCTTCTTATCTAGAAGAGAGAATGAACTCTTAAACTATAAACATGTATGCACATTATTCTATTCATGTTAGACCATCTCGCAATGAAAAGAGATAATTAATCAACTTAGAGCCATTAATTTATCATCATTGTCAGTTAAGTTATATTATCCTGTTGTGCTATACAAGAATCCTTGACGCAAGACTCCATTTGGTTCAGCTTGAGACAGGTTGAATTCATGATTTGGTGACTTATTGACTAAAGAGATTCCATATATGGTTTTATGTGCATGATGGGTTTGAGTCTATCTAAACTTGGGGCTAGTTTCTAGTTTTAACCCCTATACTTTTGAAGGGGATTGATACATAAAGAGTAAAACATAAATAAATGTCGGGGAAAATTACCAGTCAACCAAAAAGTACAGATACCAAAAAAAATCCCAAATAATGTACAGAAAAAGATGCATATAGTCATTGTAGTAAGGCTTCCTTCAAATGTGCAAGGAGAATTTATGTCAAAACCATCACAAAATCTTAAAGCATTTTAATTGACAAGAATAGGAAAAGTTGTAGTACGTTTTTCCTATATGTGAAAGCAAATGAATGTGGGGTTGATGAATCAGCATGCTCCTTGGAAAGGAGTAGACAACTCTTTGACTTGCAATATCAGTAGGAATGGCTCCTTAGTAAAATCATTATGTGCCAAAAATGAAGGAAATGGACAAATTTCCAGCAAGAGCAAGGCATCTCTCATTCTCTTGTCCTCTGAAGGTGGCAATTTTTGCTTGGACTGAGGCTAGGGATAAGATTTTGACAATCCATCATCTAACCAATAGGGATGGTTAATTCCAAATGCAAGAGGAATGTGAAATCGGTGAATCACCTCCCAATTGATTGCTGTTCAGTTTGCAAGTTGTAGATTCCCCTCCTTTTTGGGTGTGTTGGTTCTAGAATGAGCTATGTGTAGGTGTAAGCCATGTGTAGGTGTAAGTTCATATGCTATTTGTTGTTGAGTGCTACCTTTCCCTTTAGTGGAAGTGGTTTTCTTGCGGATTGTACCTGGACACTGATTTTTTTTTTTATAAAAGCCTGGACACTGATGCAAAGCAGGTGGCCAGAGGTGCAGTCCTGCCTAATGACAAGTAGTCTGTAGGGCTTAACTAAAGGAAGAAGAATGAATATAATTAGTTTAATAAATGAAAAAAATGGGAATATTGGATATGTGCATTGTGAGTCATGACTAGGCGTGGGGAATCGGACACTGGTCACACTGCTCAAATGTTTGAATTGCCGACCATTGAACTAAAACCATATATCTTGTTAAGTTTGAACTTTATATTTATTGACTAGTTAGTTACACTATTTTCTTACCAGTATTCTATTTTATTTTACTCAATTGTGAAGCATATTATGAACCTCAGGGTATGAGATGTGAGCTTTTTGTGTTTATTGTTTTGAAGTCTATAGTATTTAACGTGGTGAAAGTATATATGTATTAAATATTACAAATACATATGGAAAGCTATAAGTACTTATTAGTTGTTTTTAACGGTGTGAAGCTAAAAGACCACACATAACTAGTCTAGAACCATGAATTCCTACGTCAAATTAATTAATGACGGAAAATTAACTGAATGCATAAAACCATGATATTCTTAACAAATAATCAGTAAAAGAAACACATTTAACACACCAAAAGAATAAAATAAATAAATACTAATAATAACATAGAGAAAAGAAAGTGATACAAGAAAAATTGAAAATTGGAAACAAGCATCGATAGTACTAAAGATACAGAAACAACAGATTTACCTTTTATAGAGAAAATGATTTTGAAAATTGGAATTTTTTTGGGCTTATCCTTAACCGGATTTTTCTTCCAAGTGCCAATGCCATTGAAAGACCACAAAAGTTTAAAAAGAAACAAAACAAAACAAATGATTGAAAATTATAACCCCAACTTTCTCTAAATCTTTCTCTTTCTTCTTCTTCTTTTTTTTTTTTTTTTTTTTTAACACATTCAATTCTTGACAACTTAACTTGTGTTATTATTTTGTTATGGGTAAATTAGCCTTCTTGTTATATAGATGAAATTAGGGTAGAAAAATAATATCTATATATATATATATATATATATATATATATATATATATATAATTTTCCTAATATGATGGTTATTGAACCAAGGCTGGGTTGATTTCTTTGAGTATGCTACTGAATATCTCATGTTCATCAACTTACCTTGTGGAATAACAAGGTTTTAAACTTCAATTATGGGTTGAACTTAATCAATCTGTTAAGGCTTGAAACCTGAAGTTTCAAGCGTGGGTGTACAATTTTATCTTCTTTTTTTTGTTTTTTGTTTTTTTTTGGGCATCTAAACTCTCTAAATTACCATCTACTTCTTATTTGCAGGCAGCATCGATGTTCAAAGGACCAGTGCCTTCTATCATCCCGTTTTCTTTAGGGTCTCTAGGGTTTATGACTCTATTCCACATCCTCTATCTTTTTTTCAAAGTCGTTTCTCATGAAACAAATAAAATTTGATATTCTAAAACTAACCCCTTCATAATTGTCAGCTTCTATTTTAAGGGATGTGTTTTTTATTAAATAGACTTTTTGCCTTTGATCTTTAACATTCTTTAAGACAGCGAACATTACAAAGAACGCCTTGATTCGATCCTAAGAAGCACAGCATATTCATTAGCCGCTGGAGGATCAATGGTCCATCCACAGGTATGTCCTAACACCATATTATAATTATTATTGATATTTTTCTTTTGTAAAGTATTAATTCCTTGTCAGATGCATTTTCTTCATTAGGTTTCAAGAAAATTTGTTTGCTCTCTTTACTAGAGAAGTGTGCACATGGGAAATCTACCCTACAATTGATTTCTATCTTTCTAGTCTTCATCAGTTTAGTGCAAAACACCTTTAAAAAGACCCCTGGAATTATTCTTGTGGGGATTGAAAGTAATTTTTTTTGGAAAGTTCCTTCCATGAAGACCCTATTTTATCAATGTAGCAAATGCATACTATGGATTCATAGCGAGATCAACTTTTATTGTTTCATCAATGCACTACGAGCTTATAATTATGAGTTATTAAAATTATATCCTCGATTCATTTAAATATGAGCACCAAAAATATACAATCAAATTTAATAATTTCCATGAAATTGCAGGTTCCTGCCATCCTGTTTACTCCAATTTGCCCGCATTCCTTATCCTTTCGGCCCCTGATATTACCTGAGTATGTGACATTGCGAGTCCAAGTACCTTTCAACAGCAGAGCTATGCATGGGTATCATTTGATGGCAAGGACAGGAAACAGTTAGCACCCGAGGACGCACTTGTGTGCAGCATGGCACCTTGGCCCATCCCAATTGCATGTCAAAATGATTCCACCAGTGACTTCTTGCACAGCATCCATGAGGGCCTTTACTCAGTGCTACTTTCCCAAATGAGATACAGGTTGGTTCACTCTTCCCCCTTACCATGCAAATTGTTTGGGAATAATTATGAATGACATGTGTTTTTCATAATGTTGGAATAAATTCATAATATTGAGAACCTATAGGAACTAGCTTTTGGAATCCATGAGCATGTTATACTTGTGTTGTGCCCAGTAAGATCTAGATTTCTCTATCAAGAGGAAATTGTTGTAAAAGATTAGGTTGAGCTGATGATTTTATACTATCAGGTTTTAAGTCTTGCATCTTCTTATGCCTACTGTTTGTCATCTGTTTGGAAACCCATCTTTTTAGTCTTTTGTTCAAACACGAATAGCAACTTACTGAAAAGAATGAGCATCTTTAATAACTTGTTTTAATTGATACTTTTAGTAACTAAATAAACACACTTTGAAATTAAGATGCTACATAATCAATCTTACTCAAGCTTAGCTTAATCCGAGCTCATGGATAAAGGAAACCATCTGATCAATAGATCTTCTTCATGCCCAAAAGGCAAATGGAACCAATGGCAAGGATGTTTTTTTGTTTATTCAATGGTAATTACAAAGTTGTGGTTTTGGTCTCAAACAGATACGGATGCAGTATTTGAACTGGTTATATAATCTATTACACATTGATCTCTTATAGTGAGCTGATCAACCCAAACCGTCCTCATATTGTTGGTTGGGTATTTCAGCAAGGTATATTGTGATGGATTTTTATGATTGACTTATGGGTATTAAAAAATGGAATTTTTTGATTGACTTATGACTTAGGTACTTCAATCTTTGAGCGTTACATATATGCTTATTTATTTGGATACAATGTGATTGAATTAATATAAGGGAATATAGGTTTATGGAAGAATGGTTCAGATATGATAATAATGGATTAGAATTAGAAAATGGCTAGTGCTTGATTTCTAGAGAGTTTTATTAGTCATGTCAATTTCCAAGTGTTTAATGGAAATTGAGCTACACTTTTGGAATGACTACATAATGAGTTTGATTCCGAGGCTCCAAGCTAACTTTGGCATTGCTCATAGTTCTTTCCTTTCTTGAATTGACGGTATTTTTATGAGTTAGTTGGTGCGTAGGACTTTTTTTTTTCTCCCCTAAATGCTTGGCCATTGCATTTAAATTTTGTATCAATATTTATATGCGACATTTTTTTTTTAATGACGATTTGGGATGTGATATTTTCTAATATTTATTATTCGCTTCCTTTTCAACATATGTCTATTGTTTCCACACATGTATTTCAAAAGTATGGATAGTTGAACTTTTTACATTTTCAGGTTTTGAAGAATTTCCTTCTTACTGTTGAAGCTAAAGTAAGGTCGCTCATCTCCTTGTAATCTGAAGTGGTGAGCCCTCGTCATACCATTAGGTGTTCATTGTTATAAGTATGCAGTTTATTGTTGATGTCAGTCCTTAGTCCTCTCGTTGGCTTGTAGGGAAGAAGTGCAGATTCCTTGTCCTAGTATTTTGGTGAGGATCCAGCTCGGTGTCCCTTTGGCATGGATGTTGCCTTTTTAGATTTGTTTTTCATTTTAACATAAAAAATATTGTAGCACTAGTTAAGTCAAGGGAATGGTGATGACTTTTGAAACCTTGTTCTTGTAATCTAATGAAATGAAAATGATGGTTTTATAATTAATATGAGTGATTTAATTTCCTTTGTTATTTTATTTGTCTTAATTTCTTTTATTTCATATTGAGAATTTAATTATTGAGTAATTTGTATAAACAGGTTGATGTATCAAATTTAATAACAGGTTTATAGGGTAGTAAATAGTATATGATATTTTTTTGTATATGAATACCACCAAAAAAAAAAAAAAAAAAAAAATGGTGCCATAGATAAAATGACTGTTTTCTATAGTCATCTTTTAATACATAAGATGACTGGTTTTAAAAGCATAAGATGACTGTGAAAAACAGTCATCTTATACAGTGACACAGTCATCTTATATAGTAATACATGACTGTTTTTAAGAACATAAGATGACTGTGTTTCACAGTCATCTTATGTAGTCACACAGTCATCTTATATAGTAATATATGACTGTTTTTAAGAACATAAGATGACTGTGAAAAGCAGTCATCTTATATAGTAATATATGACTGTTTTTAAGATAAAACCAGTCATGTTTTGTTGAATATATGACTGTTTTTAACGGTCATCTATAGCACAAAAGATGACCGTGTTAATGAATAAAAGATTTTCTTTCTTTGATTTAAACATGACTGTTTTTAAAAAACGGTCATCTATTACTCTCAAAGATGACCGTAAAAAACGGTCATCTTATTTGATGATAAAAGATGACGCCTGAAGAGATGACTGTTTTTTCTAAAAACAAAGATGACTGTTTTGCTAATAGATGACTGTAAAATACAGTCATCTATCAACGTTTTTGTAGTAGTGCCCGCAGCATGATGTCAACAACTCTCTTTCTTTTTTATTTTTTTCCTTCCCCGTACGCACTCCCTTATCTTTTTCCCTCTTTTTTTTTTTTTTTTTTTTTTCAAATTTCAAACATAAAACCAGATCCAACAAGATAAGCCTCAGATTCGGTGAGATCAGCCTTCCTCAACATCCCGACATCAAGAGAAGGCAGTCCAAGTTGCAGCAATAGTCGATGGTTATGATTCTTGCCGGACATGAAGCTCTAAACTCATCCGACCCACCGTTGTCAATGATATCTCCGCTGGTGATGAAATGGCGTGGTTTCTCTGCCATTCATTCTGACTCACTTTCTCTCTCATCTGTGAAATGGCAAGGAAGAGGAAAGAGAGAAATGGAGGAAGATGGAAGAGGAGAAAAGGGGAGATAAAGGAAGAGAGAGAGTGTGATTGTGGAGAAAGAAAAAAAGAGGAGGAAGGGAGAGAGTGACTGAGTGTGACGGTGGAGAGAAAAAAACAAAAGAGGAGGCGTTAGTAGGACATATCTATCTTTCTCCTATCCATTCCTTCCTATTTTTTCCTTCCCCCTGTACAACTTTCTTTCTCATTCTTCTAATATAAGTTGTCGAAAGAATAATCTTGACTATAGGATCAACAATGAAGGGTTGTTTGGCAAACTTGAAAACTTGACCACTTAAGTTTAACCATTTTTTTTTATTTCACATTGATTGTTAAATCTCTTTTTCCTAATAATCCTGTTTAACTAAATCGAGAGAGAATAATAGCATTTATGGTACTTATATAAGTACTTTAAATAAAGTTACTGTTTAGTTCCCGCGCATCGCGCAGATCCATTCTAGTATATATATATATAATATGGTTATATTCTTATCAGCACGTGTTGATATAAGTTATATCAGCACCTTGTATTGGGGGTTGTACCCCTTGTATTGGTCTAATATACCTTATATCCTACTAATGCACAAGGTACAACTCTTAATATGGGTATTGATACAACTTATATCAGCACGTGCTTACCTGATCATTATCCTATATATATATATATATATATATATACACGGTTATGTTTCCATCAGCACGTGTTGATATAAGTTATATTAGTATCATGTATTGGGGGTTTTACCCCTTGCATTGGTCTAATGTACCTTATATCTCACTAATGCAAAAGGTACAACTCCCAATACGGGTGTTGATGTAAGTTATATCAACACGTGCTTACCTGATCATCATCCTATATATGTGTGTGTGTGTGTGTGTGTGTGTGTGTGTGTTATCGGTGATGTTCCCATCAGCACGTGTTGATATAAGTTATATCAGCACCATGCATTGGAAGTTGTACCTCTTCTTGCATTGATCCAATATACCTCATATTCCATTAATGTATAAGGTACAACTTTCAATGTGGGTATTAATATAGGTTATGTCAGCACGTGCTTACCTGATCATCATCCTATATGTTATAATATGCATGCTGATTTTATTGACTTAAGAAGTATTTAAGGAGTGTAGTTTGAATAAGTAAGGTCTGTAAAGATCATTTCCATTGCAATAGATAGTTTAGTGAAATCTAATTTGGTCATATCATGTGGGTCTCAGATGTTTTGATGGGGATCCCATGTAATATGAACAGTCCATATTTCATTGAACTGTCCATTAAATAGAGAGAATATTTTCCCTTGGAACATTACTAAGAAAAATTCTATCACTTACCCCAAAAAAAAAATTATAATTGACCCTCTTATTCAGAAAAAATAATTTCCTATATGATGTTTTCCGAGTCTATGTGCTGTCATGAATTAATTAAAAGACAAATTGTGGGATCCACTTCTTATTAGTACATAGATGCCAGAATGGTATGAGTTAAATAGCAGAAATGTGCTTATCCATTGTGGTTTTGTTTTCTTAAAAAATCAAGATTATTGTAGACATCAGACTATCGAAGATATGTTTTTTCTTATTTTTTTTGGGTGCGTTTTTTTGGAAAAAGTCACTGTTGGTTTACCAAAAAAGTGGAGAAAGCTGTGAATTTCCGTCGACCTATAGGATTACTAATAAAAAAGTGGCACTTTTTTCCCCCTTTCTATTTATTTATTTATTTTTTTACGGTTAAGATATCCAAACTAGTTTGTGTGCAAATATGAAATGCTGAACAAAAAAATTAGATTAGAATAAAAGGAAAATGATATACGTGCTCTATAAATTTAGTCACTTTCTTTGTTAGGTAATGCTGCAATGACAATTATTGCTAGTAAAAAGGTGAATGCTCCTTTTCTTTGAACTAATTAAAGAATAAAAGTGACTGCCACATCATTCCATAAATGGATCTGCTCATAATATCTAGGAGAAGATATAGCAATACTCTCTCTCTAAAATGATGTCAGACCAATCAAATTCCAGTCCAAAAAACTTTTGTAAAAGTTTTTTTGTATCAATTAATATGTTACAAGTAACAAATTAAATATTTATACAATAATTAGTATGAGCGAGAGAAAGACTTGAAATACCTCTAATCATTAATAATAATTTTATAAAAAAACAAATAGTATGAGAGAGAGGGTACCGGTAATAACATCCATTTCATAAACATTGCTAATCTGAGGACCATGACGAAAAGTTTGGCCACTAATTCCATCATTAGAGAGTGTTCCACCAACAGTCAAGTACTAATAATCAGCCCACGAAACTGGTGCAAGCCCATGTTCAAGTGTGGCACGCAGCACATCAATCCAAAGCTACTCACCACCAACATCAGCATAAGAACTCGACGTAGGGCTCTGAAAAACCCTAATCCCATTGCCATTATTCATAGATGTCATATTTACTACAACCCCATTTGGTGCCATGGCTTGTCCTTTAAACGAATGAGCTCGACCACTAGCCGCTATGCTATAAAAGGGTTAGAAGAATTGTAAGACAACTTTATTAGAGAGATGATATCGTTGACAGACGATGGATTAAGAACTGCGGCTGAGATTAATTGAACAAGTTTACCAAAATCGCTAGAGGCTAATTTCATTTTATCCGGCTCTGCATGAATTCTAGCTGCAATTTCAAGGGGAAATTCAGATGGGAGTAAACTAGGAACTGGGCAAGTACTCTTAGCCATTCTAGAGAAATGGAGAGAGAAAGAGATGTAAAAGGTGGTGGTGGCCGGTGGTGGTGGTGGAGGAGGAGGAGAGAGATTGAGGGGTTGGGGGAGCTTATATGTAGAGATGGAGGGGGTTGGTGTTTAGTCATTTTAGGGAAAAAAATAATGTACATATGTGGATTTAGTTTTTAATTTTGTAGGACGTAATATTTAAGAGAATCCCATAAAATTAGTTGTCATTTCAAATATGTCTATCTATGTTGACATCAAAAAAAAAAAAAAAAAAAATCTATCTTCGCAATTTATCTATATCTATATAATTCAGTCCATTGCTTCCATTCATTGAGATCAAATGTTCTTGGTCTCTTGTAAAAGCGGAGAAATCATCGTAAAACATTTTTTTACCCACTTTGCCTAGAAAACAGATTCAATTACATATTAATTCAATCAGATGATTAGAATTAAATCAATTAGTGTGACTCATACGTACCCTTTTTGGTGCCGGCTCTAGGGCGATTCTTGCTCTAGCTAGTTATAATTCCAAACTGGCCTAGACCTCCGAGAACCGCATAAAACAACTCAGAGTTCATATTTTTGGAGCAAGTCACAAACTCCCCTTTTCCTGAATTTTTTTTCATATGAAAAAAACAAAACAAGACAAAACGCAAACTTTGTAAGGAAGAGTAAACCCTAATGTGAGGTAGTGCCAAACACTAGCTCACAATTGTGCAAATTTTGCACAATTTAGTGCACCAACTGTACATTCATGTGTTAATGTAGGAAATCAGTGGACGGACGTTAGATTCATAACGGTGAAAGTCACGGGCGCCCATTTGGTGGCCCACTGGCACTTACGTGGCATCCTACATGACCAGGTGAACCAATTTCCCACCATTTTCAGAGCACGTGTAGAGCACTAAAATGCAGCCTTAATTACCCTTCATTGAGTACTATTGTTCACTTAAATCATGGGCACGCTAACCTATATTGTAAGATAAATTTGGCACCTTTATTATCAACAAATTAAAAGCTCATAATTACGGCCAATTCTATGGTATCCTAATAAAAAATTGGGTACCATAACCATAAGGTCACTTGAAATAATAAGTTGGTCATTTCAAATGGTAAGTAGTTCACTTCAAATGGTAAATGGGTCACTAAATGGTTAGGGGGTTACTTCAAATGGTAAGTGAATCACTTTAAATGATAAGTGGTATGGTGCTCTAAAACCTTATGGATACCATAAAATTATCCCATAATTACAGATTCAACATTCTACTATCAGATTAGGAACGTTTTTCAGCACTGCTATTTCTATCACATAATTATTATTATTACCTTCTTTTTTTTTTGGACAAATGCTCAACTTTTAATAATGACAGAGAGAAAAACCTCAAGTAAAAACCTAAACCATAGGGCTGCTTCTTATATAAAATTTTCACATCACACATTAATACATTTCGAGTCCAAGTGATTCATCCAATCTCTTGTAGTTTTGAAATGAGGAAGATATTGCTTAACCTTAATACCAACTTTACTACAATACTATAGTATTTCTTCATTTTGACCCTCCAATACCTCCCAACCATTAGCCCCACTTGAATGAAGAAATCCTACAGCGTAAAAGGTATCCTCATCTGGTTTGACAGCAGACGTCCTATCATCGATCCCACCTGCAACTCAACATCGATCAAACAATATTTGATTCAGATTTTAGAAATATTATATTAGAACTATAATCTTTGCTTAACCAGGAAAAGATTTTAGGGTCGGCCTGTTTGATAACCAAATGAAAATGGCACAAATCAGGCCTTCACCTTAAATGAGACTTTTTTAATAAAAAAATTGAAAAAAAGAAAAGAAAAATTGGAGTCATTGTTATAATTGATATGATAGGGTCAATTTTTAGAAATTAGTGAAATGACACAGTTTTAAATTTCCACTCTCATTTATGAATATGGCTACCATTCCCTTAAATTCTTTCATTTAAGATGACAAATTTTTACCCTTAATTAATACAATGTCAAATACACTAATATTATTTAATTTCCATGTAGACGCTGATCAAAGAGGCCTTACAGTACATACTTGTTTTGGTTCATAGGGTAGACGAGGATAGGTCCTTTGGTATTCTTTCGTTGTTTTAAGATAATGCCCTTGAAAACTCCTGAATCAAAATCCGAGATACGAGATTTTGGTATGAAGAGATTCAACCATGGATGAGGAACATCCCAAAGTCCTTTTTCCTGAAGCTTTAGCTCCCCGCTTCGGACTCTATTTAGAAAATCTACGATGGAAACATCTTGCGTGAAAATATAACCCGGAAGAAAGCTCAACCCTTCAAGCAATAGTTGGAGTTCCTACAAAGAAAATGTTGCTCAATTCAATATATGAATGATTTGCGTAGATTTTAATCATAACTTAGCATAAGGTATGATGATGATGATGATGATGATTATGATGATGATGATGATGATTATGATGAGTACCTTGTCTACGGTATCAATTGTGACGTCATCATAGTACTTGACAGCTTCTAGGCAGTAGAGAATTCCATGTTTGGTTACTAGGGAAATTATTTTCAAGTGGTCGGATGATGACAAAAAGGAGGACCTCCAGTTATTTGGAGGACTCGACTGAGTAACAAGAGAACCTTCCACATAGTCCAGTCCATTGGTTCCATTCCTTCCACCCATTGAGATCAGATAGTCCAGTCCATTGGTTCCATTCCTTTCATCCATTGAGATCAGATGTTCTTGGTCTCTGGTAAAATTGGAGAAATCATCATAAAACATTCGTACCCACTTCACCTACAAACAGATTCAACATGAGACTATTTGAATTAATCCTCAAAGCCAAAATAAAAATAAAAAAATGTAAAAATGGATTAAATGGTTGCTTAAATTTTGCTTTTTATATACGTACGTACCCTTTTTAGTGCCGGCTCTAGGGCGATTCTTGCTCTAGTTATAATTCCAAACTGGCCTAGACCTCCGAGAGCCGCATAAAACAACTCTGAGTTCATATTTTTGGAGCAAGTCACAAACTCCCCTTTTCCTGAATTTTTTTTCATATGAAAAAAAACAAAACAAAACGCAAAGTTTGTAAGAGTAAACCCTAATGTGAGGTAGTGCCAAACACTACCTCACAATTGTGCAAACTTTGCACAATTTAGTGCACCAACTGTGCATTCATGTGTTAATATAGGAAATCAGTGGACGGACGTTAGATTCATAACGGTGAAATTTACGGTCACCCATGTGGTGACCCGTTGGCACTTACGTAACATCCTACATGGCCAGCTGAACCAATTTCCCACCATTTTCAGAGCACGTGTTGTGCATGTGCACAGCACGTGCTCTGAAAATGTTACAGTAAAACAATATCTTCATAATAAGTTAATAACATGTTTTTTGCTTCTATTATTAATTAATCCGAATAGTTTCCATAGTCTTCCCACATTCGCTTCAATTACCGATCTACGCTTGGATGCTTACTTGCTCTTGTTCATGTAGATATATAAACTAGTCGAAACAATGTATTATTTCAAAACCGTAAAATTTCTAGCTTATTCACACATTGTTCAACAAGCCAAACTTGATACAACAGACTATATCCAAGCTTCTAGCAAACATGGTATTCAAAGCACGGTGCTATTAGAGCATCTCCAGTAATGTGAGCTAAATTACATGTACCATTGTTATTTTAGTACATGGCACAATGCCAAATGTTATAATTTGGCACAAAGTGCTCCAATGGTGCAAATGATATTGTGTGCTATTTTTTGCCACAACCTTCATTCCCTTCATTTTTTATAAACTATCAACTACCATCTTTGAATCTCCATTGTTCTAACCACAGAATTATAATGCTAACTAAATTTGCCCGTGTGTGACCTTTATATATATATAAGATTTCAATATTATTTTTGAAAATGTTGTATTTATTTACGAGCTGTTTGGTTACTCAGAAAATTTTGAAAGAGAAAAATTGTATTTTTCACAGTTGTTGGTGTGTTTGGTTGTTGAGAAATGGAAAAAGAGTTGACATGGCAAATATAGCAATAGCTCACCCTTGTGCAATATTTGGCACTAGAGTGAACTATTACTATTTTTAGCACAAATTTTTAACACACCATTGGAGTAGCCCAACTTGTGCTAAATGTTATAATATAACAATAGCACAGGTTATAGCGCATCGCTAGAGATGCTCTTACAATACCAAATCCTAACTCCTACCGTACTACCACGTACCCCTTATGTTAAAATTAATGTTGCATAACCACGTAGCAAAAGGCAATCCAGAATTAGTGGCCATTAATTGGTGGCGGTGGCCATTTTTTTCATGGCTTTAGGATTGGTTATGCGTAATATTGTTTTGGTTCCAAGAGGGGTAGGTGTCTTGGGTGGCTTGGGGGGTTGGTTAGGGTGGCATTTGGTATTTTTGCCTCCTGTTTGATAGGTGTTTTCTTTTGTGTTTTGGTGGTGTCTAGTTTGAGGGTATTTTCCTCAGTATCTTGCTAAGTTATTTCCCTTTTTCTAGATCTTGTTTTTGGTTGGGTGTATGTGTTACGTGTTGATTTTTGAGGCTTGGTGATAAATGGGTGAACTTTGTGATGTTGTATCCTTCCTTAATATATCAATGAAGTTTTATTTTGCCGATCAAATAAAAAAAAAAAAGAAGAAAAAAGAAAAATTGGTGGTGGTCTTAATGATTCCAAATGTAATTTTCTTCGATGTCTTTTTTTTTTCTTTTTTTTTTTTTTTTTTTGGGGATTACATTAGAGAGGAATTGAACCACACACTTACAACTATCTAAACCCCCACTCATCCGATACCACCAGTAGACCACAAGGGCTAGTGGTTTTAAATGTTTGGACATCAATGTTAGGCACACCACCAATACTTTTGCGAAGTCAAGAACTATCGAAAAATTCCACTTAAACTATAAATTTTGAAAACTTTTTTCTACAAAGTTGTTCAAAATGACATTTTTAATGGACATCATGGTCAATTTTCATAAAAAACCTATTATTTTTTCATAAATCTTTAAAGAACTAAAATAAGTAAAGGGTAATGTAAATAAATGTAAATAAAAGCAAGGGATGACAATAACCGGCCCCTATCAGAACTTGTCCTTCTTAGACTCGTCTGGTTCCATTTCTGAGTCAGTCTATATAGCTCATGTAACAAGCCTATGATTGTTTTATTGGGACCACATGTAAGCGGGAGTATTGATAAAAGTCTTACATTCCATATCATCCAAATAAATTAGATTTTGGCATGACTGCATATTTAGACCTTCAACCAAACAATTTATCTATATCTATATTCTCTCTTTTGTTTTTAATGGAGTATCCATCAAAATATCCATCACTCAATTTTTATTTGACATAACAGTTGAAGTAGCTTGCTTCACATTAGCAAGTTGGGTGGTGTGGCATGCCACATAGGATGCAACCTTCTTATGTTTTAAAAATTTGCTGACATGGCATGTTATGTAAGTTATCACGTTGATGAAAATGAGCCAATGGATACGAGTGATGGATATGATATGATAGCACTACTCATTCTATAGATTTACAACAATATAATTATTTTTTAAAAAATATCACTAATGAGCCATAACTCGAAAGGCACCCACGGGTGGGGTGAGGATATAGCAGGTTAGGGGTTCAACTTCCTTGCAATGTGAAAAAAAATAAAAATAAAATAAATGATGTAATTAAAGACTTTTGAAGCCTTTTTATTTTTTATTTTTGGAATAAGTAATTGCTTCATTCAAACCCTCACTAACTTTGGTTTACCACTTGAGTTGCTGATGGATGTTCATAGTCTCTGAGGGATATCTTTGTTTTCTGTTTCAAAGAAATCTCAAGTTTGTGCATTTCATTCCAATTATATTTTTAATTTATTTGCCAAAGAATAGGAGAACACAATCCACACACGCATGAAATCAAAACCAAAACCTTCGTAAACCCTACATTACTATTGGGATGGACATACGTACCACTAGACCTAAGGGCTAATGGCACATATGATTACACAATAATATCATATGGAGGATCAAATTGAATTTAAATCCATTATTCCATCTTATTATCTCTTGATTCTCTCTAAGGGAATGATTACAGTGTTCTTCATCGCAAATACCACCCTTTTCTAGTAGCAAAGATATACAATAAAAGCTAGCTGATGGATCTACCCCTTAAATGGAATTAATTGAAAATTCTTTGTCCAGGGGATAGTATCATTTTCGGATCAAATTGAGCTTTCTTCTCCTGAAAATTGTTCCATTTCGAGCCGAAGTGATTCATCCAATCTTCCTTAGTTTCGTAATGGGGAAGATATCGCTTAACCTTAATACCAGCTTCAACACAAAACTGTAATATTTCTTTGTTTAGACTCTCCAAGACCCCCAAGTCATCACCCACACTTAAATGTAGAAATCCCACACTGTAGAAAATATCTTCTTCTGGTATAACTGTAGACATCTCATCATCCCACCTGCAACTCAACATCAAACAATATTTTGATTCAGGTTATAAAATTAGGAAAATACGCACTAAAGAACACAATACTTTTTTCTTTTTTCTTTTTTTTTTTTAGTTTTCCTCCCAATTAATATGTTTGCCCAACTCATATGGAAATTGATGTGGCATAATGTGACAGCTAACGTGACACATGCACCACATCAGCTCACATAAACCTCGTTAGACAAGCAAATTTGGATAAGGCAATGTAGTACTACTCTTAGAATTACTTATTACAGTCTAATCTTTCCTTAAACAACAAAAAATTTGAGAGTATGTACTTGTTTCGGTTCATAGGGTAAACGAGGATGAGTCCTGCCATATTATTATGTTGTTTTAAGATGATGCCCTTGAAAACACCAGAATCAAAATCCAAGATACGAGATTTTGGTATGAAGAGACTCAGCCATGGGTGAGGAACTTCCCACAGTCCTTTTGACCGAAGCTCTAGCTCCTCGCTTCGAACTCTATCTAAAAAATCAACGATGGAGACGTCTTTTGTGAAATTAAATCCAGGAAGAAAGCTCAACCCCTTAAGCAATAATTGGATTTCCTACAAAAGAAAATATCACCAATTTAAATTTTTGGCCTAAACCAAATAAATAAATAAATAAAAATGGTCTCATTTAAAATTTAGGCCTTAGGCCTCAATTGGCATTGGGCCATTTCCAATGAAGATGATGTTGATGTACCTCATCCAAAGTATCAATTGAGAGATCGTCGTAGTACTTGACTACTTCAAGGCTGTAGATGATTCCATGTTCCTTCACTAAGGAGACTACTCTCTTGAAATCAGACATTGAGAAAAAGGAAGACGTCCAGTTACTTGGAGGAATGAGTTGCATAATGAGAGACCCTTCTATATAATTCAGTCCATTGCTTCCATTCATTGAGATCAAATGTTCTTGGTCTCTTGTAAAAGCAGAGAAATCATCGTAAAGCATTTTTACCCACTTTGCCTAGAAAACAGATTCAATTACATATTAATTCAATTAGATAATTAGAATAAAATCAATTAAATGTGACTCATACGTACCCTTTTTGGTGCCGGCTCTAGGGCGATTCTTGCTCTAGTTATAATTCCAAACTGGCCTAGACCTCCGAGAACCGCATGAAACAACTCCGAGTTCATATTTTTGGAGCAAGTCACAAACTCCCCTTTTCCTGAATTTTTTTTCATATGAAAAAACCAAAACAAAACGCAAACTTTGTAAGGAAGAGTAAACCCTAATGTGAGGTAGTGCCAAACGCTGGATGAACTCCACCTAGGGAGATATCGTAAGTTGGAAAATGGGTCCCATAACCTAACTCTAACT
Source organism: Liquidambar formosana (assembly GCA_039720395.1). NCBI lineage: Eukaryota > Viridiplantae > Streptophyta > Magnoliopsida > Saxifragales > Altingiaceae > Liquidambar > Liquidambar formosana. The sequence goes on from CM077830.1 coordinate 7,542,482, forward strand.
GTATGAATATGATTTTTTTTTTCTTTCTTTTCTGGGCACGTATGCATTTTATTTTTATTTTTTTAATCAGAAAAAGGATAATTTATTAAGGACCAAGGAGATAGAGCATAAGACCCCAAACCATAACTGTACGTATGATTATGATTTTTTTTTTTTTTGGGACCGTATGCATTTTTTTTTTTTTTTTCGATCAGCAAAAGGATAATTTATTAAGGAGATAGAGCATAGAACCCCAAACCCTGAGTGTATTATTATGATTTTTTTTTTGGACCGTATGTTTTTTTTATTTATTTTATTTTATTTTTTATCAGCAAAACCATTATTTATTAAGGAGATAGAGCATAACACCCCAACGCACCATAATAAAAAAATTTAGGCAAAAACTAAAGATTACAGGTTTTCTTGTAATCATCATAAAATACTTATCGTAGAAATATTTGTATAATAATATTAAACACCAAGAGAGAGAGAGAGAGAGAGAGAGAGAGAGGAGGGGAGAGAAAATACCTGTGACAACATCCATTTCATAAACATTTTTAATCTGAGGACCATAACGAAATGTTTGGCCACTAATTCCGGCATTAGAAAGTGTCCCACCAACAGTCAGATACAAATAATCAGTCCACGACACTGGTGCAAGTCCATATTCAAGCGTAGCATGCAACACATCAATCCAAATTTGCTCCCCTCCAACGTCAGCATAAGAGCCCGACGATGGACTCTGAAAAACCCTAATTCCTGCCCCATTATTCAAAGATGTCATGTTTACTACAACCCCATTTAGAGCCATGGCCTGTCCTCGAACCGAATGGGATTGGCCTCTAGCCGCTACACTAAAAGGAACAGATGAATTGTAAGAGAATTTCAATAGAGAATGGTATCGTTGATGGACGACGGTTTGAGAACTGCAGCTGGGATTGTTTGAACAAGTTTACCGTAATCGGCAGATGCTAACTGAATGGTATTGGGATCTATATGAATTTTGGCTGCAATGTCAGGGGGGAATTCACTTGGGAGCAAGCTAGCCAATGGGTTCGGCTTCCCTTGAACCAACATCAAATGGCCTAGAATGAATATCATGGTGAAATATGATGGCATTGGACAAGTACTCTTAGCCGAAGCCATTCTAAAGAGAGAGATGTAAAAGTTGGTGGTGGAGACTGGAGAGAGAGGGTTTGGGGAGTTTATACTAAGTACATGTAGGAGGAGAAAGTTGTGAGGAGCATGTATATATATAGAAAAAGATAATTATTGTTACATTAGTATCAATTAAAAAAGTAATTATATATATATTAGTGACTCTTACTAAAGCAATCAATTGGGGAAAGGAAAATGATGCTTCACCCACTAGTATCACCCACCAGAAATGATACTCCCTCTCTTTCTTACTGTCATATATACATAATGATTAAAATGCCCTTTTCTCTTTAACTACCACATATGGTGAGCGATGGCCTATAGATGACTTTGTGAGTGGTATAATAGAACTATTCAAGAAATTATGATGGAACTTTATATACCCATAAATGGGTTGGTTGCAATCAAGTAATTATCAGTTATAGAATCACATATAGATTGGAAAATCAAAATATTCTTTTGACTTTTAATATTCTTTCAATCTCCTTTTCATATGTTCTCTTTTTTATTCATTTCCATAATCTCTTGATCCATTTTTTTTTTTTTTTTAAAGTCTTCTCTTGGAATTATTTTCTCAATACTAGCAACTATCCATTTATTTCTCTGATTTTTAAATTTAAATTTTTATTCGTTTAGTTGCAGTTTTGTCTCTTGAATTTTTATTGAACATAATTACAACCTTATAATGTTATAATATCTTTATTACCATTAGTAGCAAATCAAATTTAATACTTTTATGAAATATTTTACAAAACGTTATTCTGTGCATCACATGGGTCAAAGGTTAGTTTATATATGTACTGATTATATATTAAAGGAAATTGCATTTAAATGAGGGTGAGATCATGGTCCACGTACAGAGATCGAGGAAACCTTGGCTTAACATGGTTGCTTTTTTTAAGAAAAGTTACAAGAAAGGACGAGACTAGCGTCATGATTTTGTCATGCCATATTTGGAAAAGAAAAAAATTTACTGATGCTCGTCATTTCGTATTTGCATGTTTTATGCATGTGTTTGTGTTTGCATGACTCCGAAGGTTCAGAGCCATGCATGCACCCACATAGATTTTCTAATTCTTGAACGTGGGACTATTCAAAGCCCAAAACCCTATAAATCTCAACCGTGGTTTGGTTGGCTGGGGTTTCTGGCCTGAACGTTGGTTTGCTGGGTGGGGCTTATTTGTGCTGATGTGTTATTATTTTATCTATAAAGAAGTTTATTTTGCTGATGAAAACAAAAAAGTGTTGGTCAAGCTTTGTCAATTCGGTTGCTACTATTTTTACTTTTATTTTATTTTATTTTATTTTTTTAAAGATGTGGTTGACTGGTTGTTTTCCTTCCCAGTTTTATGATAGAATTAAGGTGGTCAAGATTAGGTAAGATTTTCCTTTGGTCTTAGAGGAAATCTTTTTAGGTTCAATTTGAAGGGGTTTGAATCTTTAACCTATCTTAATCCTATCCTACCTTCAGGGGTGGAGTCAGGATTTATCTCCAATGGAGGCATTATGCTATGATTTTGTAAAGTGGGAAGTGGGAACTAAAAGTCTTGGAAAGCATTTTTTTTTTTTTGAAAAAATTACTTTTTAGTTATCATTTTTGAATTTAATACCAAAAAAAGATTTATTTACCAACTTATTACAAATTGACTGTCAATATACTTTAAAATAACTACTATCTTCTTCTTTTTGACATTATATTGAGAAATAGTCATCAAATGGTAATATCTCTCCCCCCCTTCCCAAAAAAATAACTTGGTTGAGCCAGTGGGGGCACGTGCCCCCAAAGGCCCCCTGGCTCTGCCCATGTCTACCCTATATTAATTCCAACCTCTCTCACTACTAGACTAGTCTTAGTAACGTAGCTTCAATGAATTTTCTAGTGTGAAGATTCAAGGATTTGTTTCAAAAATTTGAGATTTATGAAAATTGATTCCGTCGTCTACTAGAAAATATTATTTTGAAAAAGTTTATATAATAAAGTTTTTTCAAAATTTGTCGTTCAAGTGGACTCTTTTAAAAAAAAAAAAAAATTGAAAACATCATTTTGAACAACTTTGTAGAAGAAAGTTTTTTCAAAATCTGCCATTTAAGTAGACTCTTTGACCATTTACGATCTTTATAAAATTTTTCATGAAAAATGGTTTAAAAAACCCACTTAAACGATAAATTTTGAAAAAACTTTCTTTTTAATTCGTAGGTTTTTTTTAATGGTTTTTTTTTTTTAGTGAGGCTATTGTCACCACATAAAATACTAAAAGCCCTCCATTAGTTTACATTTTTTGATGTTTTATAAAAAATATAAAAGGTTTTTACGAAAATTAATAGTATTGTTCACTAGAAAATATCATTCTGAACAACTTTGTAGGAGAATTTTTTTTCAAAATATATCATTTAAGCAGACTTTTTGGCCATTTACAATCTCTATTTCATTTTTCATGAAACATTGATAAAAAGTCTACTTAAATTACAGATTTTGGAAAATCTTTTTTCTACAAAGTTATTAGGAATAATGTTTTCTAGTAAACTATGTGATTTGTTTTCATAATTTTTTCATATATTTTTCATAAAACTTTTAAAATGTAAACTAAATGGGGGGTTTAAAGTATTTTATGTGGTGGCAATAGCCTGGCCTTTTTTTTTTTTTTTTTTTTCTTTCAAAATATATAATTCCTTTTAGTACTTGTTCCAAATTCAACATATCAAATGTTAAATTATGTTTGGAATACCTTGCCTAGGGACCTGACCAATGTTACGGTAAAACAATATCTTCATAATAAGTTAATAACATGTTTTTTGCTTCTATTGTTAATTAATCCGAATAGTTTCCGTAGTCTTCCCACATTCGCTTCAATTACCGATCTACGCTTGGATGCTTACTTGCTCTTGTTCATGTAGATGTATAAACTAGTCGAAACAATGTATTATTTCAAAACCGGTAAAATTTCTAGCTTATTCACACATTGTTCGACAAGCTAAACTTTATACAATAGACTATATCCAAGCTTTTGGCAAACATGGTATTCAGAGCACAATGCTGTTAGAGCATCTCTAGTAATGTGAGCTAAATTACTTGTATTATTGTTATTTTAGCACATTTCACAATGCCAAATATTATAATTTGGTAGAAGGTGCTCCAATTTGTGCAAATGACATTGTGTGCCATTTTTTTAATTGCCACAACCCTCATTCCCTTCATTTTTTATAAACTAACTACCAACTACCATCTTCGAATTTCCATTGTTCCAACCACAGAATTATAATGCTAACTAGATTTGCCCGTGTGTGACCTATATATATATAGCTTTGATCATATGCGGGATATCTCATTCGATCATGGCCGTCCATGAGCGACAAGCGCGAGTGCGTGAATGCGCACGTGTCATCCACGAACGGCTGTAATCGAACGGGATAGTCCGGAATATCCAGCACATGATTAGCCCTCTATATATATATATATATATATATATATATAAGATTTCAATATTATTTTTGAAAATGTTGTATTTATTTACGGGTTGTTTGGTTATTAGGAAAATTTTGAAAGAGAAATATTGTATTTTTTACAGTTGTTGGTGTGTTTGGTTATTGAGAAATAGAGGGAGAGTTGACATGGCAAATATTACAATAGCTCACCCTTATGCTATATTTGGCAAAAGAGTGAGCTATTGTTATTTTTAGCACACTACTGGAGCAGCCCAATTTGTACTAAATGCTATAATATAGTAATAGCACAGATTATAGCACATCACTGGCCGGAGATGTTCTTGCAATACCAAATCCTAACTCCTCCTATGATACGATACTACCACGTACCCCTTATATTAAAATTAATGTTGCATAACCGCATAACAAAAGGCAATCCAGAATTAGTGGCCATTAATTGGTGGTGGTGGCCATTTTTTTCATGGCTTTAAGATTGGTGATGTGCAATCTTGTTTTTGTTCCAAGAGAGTTAGGTGTCTTGGGTGGCTTGGGGGGTTGGTTAGGGTGGTGTTTGGTATCTTAGCCTCCTGATGGGTGTTTTCTTTTGTGTTTTGGTGGTGTCTAGTTTGAAAGTATTTTCCTCAGTATCTTACTCAGTTATTTCCTTTTTTCTAGATCTTGTTTTTGGTTGGGTGTATGTGTTAGGTGTTGATTTTTGAGGCTTGGTGATATATAGGAGGACTTTGTGATACAAAATATATTAATGAAGTTTTATTTTGTCGATAAAAAAAAAAAAAAAAAAAAAAAAATTGGTGGTGGTCTTAAGGATCGCAAATGTAATTTTCTTAGAATTTTTTTTTTTTTTTTTTTTTTGGGGGGGGGGGGGGGGATTACAATGGAGGGAAATTAAACCATATACTTACAACTATTTAAACCTCCACTCACCCCAATACCACCGGTAGACCACAAGGGCTAGTGGTTTTAAATGTTTGGACATCAATATTACGCACAAGCACCTATGCTTTTGCAAAGTTAAAAGCTATCGAAAAATCCACTTAAATTATAAACTGTGGAAACTTTTTCTTACAAAATTATTGAAAATGATGTTTCTAATGGACATTATGGTCAATTTTCATAAAAACCTATTATTTTTTCATAAATCTTTAAAGAACTAAAATAAGTAAAGGGTACTGTAAATAAAAGTAAGGGATGACAATAACCGGCCCCTATTTGAACCTGTCTTTCTTGCACTTGTCTGGTTCCATTTCTGAGTCAGTCTTTATAGCCTATGTAACAAGCCTATAATTGTTTTATTGGGACCACGTGTAAGCGGGAGTATTGATAAAAGTCTTACATTCCAGTATCAGCCAAATAAATTAGATTTTGGCATGACTGCATATTTAGACCTTCAACCTAACAACTTATACTTTCTAGCCATCTAGGTCAACGACTATGAGTCTTCGAAACGACAATTCCAAAGCTTTCTGGAGCAAAAACAACTGATTTCTGGCATTAATAAAATCTCATGTCTGCATGGGTTTTAGTAGTAGCTAACACAGACTGTCCCAGTGCAATGTATACAGAAGAAAAACCGAGTGGGAAAATGATAGCACTTGATTGCCAATAGATACGAAATGATATTGGACTTTGAATGTTGTCGAAAGCGCAGTTGAGGGGGGGGGGGGGGGGGGGGGGGGGGGCATTTAAGATTGGCCTACTAGCTTCGTGATGACAACACATCCTGTGTGCTTCCAGATATAATGCCTTCTCATTTATGGACCCTTACATCACATGCCCCTGTCCTCCATTGAAAGAGAGAGAGAGAAAGAGAAAAGCCAGGGCAAGGGTCTTGTGAGGGACCAGTCTTAGATTTAGAGATCTTTAATGGGGATCAGAAACCAGCCCAGCAGATCACTATATCACATGCGATCCATATTCCATGCACGGACCACACCCAAGTGTGAAGGAAAGTCATTTGATTGCTTGTATGAGAAGGCACTTGATGATAAAAATTGCAAAGAATTAAATGTACCCATTGTCGAGTCATCGGTAGGGTCCTTATATTTTGGAGTCAGCGGTCACGACGACTTTCGAAGTTGACAATTTCATCTGTCACTTTGTTTACTAACTAAACCTATCAATTCTTAGCAAAAAAGAAAAAAAAAAAAAAAAAAAAAAAAAAAACTAAACCTATCAATAATAAGAAATTAAATTGTAATTAAGAAAATAGATCTTTTTTCGCTCTAAATTTAAAAAGTAGAGGTCGTAGATGCATGTCACTCAGTAGATGAATCCATTAAATGTAAAATCACATTCTTTGCTATGAGTCCTCGATTTTTTTAGCTTTTTAGATTTTTAGCTTCCTACATTGCTAAAAAGCTAAAATTTGCGTCAAGCAACTCCAAAAGGTGCGAAGTCATTTTTTTGCTATAACAATGAGAGATATTGGCATATTGCTTTATCCTCCATCATACATTCATACATGTAAAGTTCATCTCTACCTGTTGAAAATTTGGCGTAAAGCTAAATTTTGAATTAAATTTGACTCAAGATTTGCCTCAAGCCAAATTTTGCTCCTTAATGCCTCTCCCATTGGAGCATTAGTTTTTGGTGAGAGGGTTGAACTAAAATTTAATTTTGCCTCCACAATGCCTCCCTTATTGGAGTTGCTTGAAGGGATGAATTAGTAATGCTCCCTGCAACTTCCCACTTCCTTCTGAAACAAGTCACTAGTCAAGTTTTTATTGAGCATGAATTAATACAGAGTGAGCCATGGTCTTACTGTATATAATCTGGCTAACATGATAGTCTTTCATTTTTTTCTATAATTGACAAATGGCATATTCTCTTCAAACATGCGGATTCATAACCATGCATGTGCATGTCAAACAAATAAGGAGTTTTGTGTCATCACATGATAAACACATGCACTTCTAGGGTGGGAAATCGGTTGGACGTTGCTGTTGTTGAAGAGAGGCCACAAGTTTTCTGAACAAATTAAAAGGATATGCATTGGCTTCTCCTACATCACAATAATTTTATGTTTGATGCTGTCTGTACGAGAGGGTGGTTTACAGATAGATAATTAAAAGACAGAGAGGGAGCAGACATGGAAGATTCCTCATAGATTTTGATACTCTTTTACAAAGTATTTGGGACGAATCAAAAGTATATCTAGCTACGTGACATGCAAGAGATAAGAGATTTGGTAGCTTTTAACAAATAATTCAAACATGATTCTCCCATGGATTTGCTCTTTAGATTCTATGTGATTGACAGCAGAACGAACAAGGACTAAAATGACTCAATTTTCCCTGGCTTGGGATAAATTTTTTTAAAAAAATTAAGCCGGAAAAAAAAAATTTTTGGGGGTTTGGTTTTGTTAGGTTGGGTGATCATTTGGTTGGGTTTGTATTTCTATTTTAGAGAGTTTGCATTTGCTTCATGTATCTCATTTTTCTCTAAATAATAAAAAATTTCACTGACCCAAAAAAGAAAAAAACATGTAAATTAAAATCTAATATTAGCTTACCTAAGACATTTATCAAGGCTCGTCTTATCATTAGATTAACTAGAAAGTGCCATAAATGGGGTGCCAATGTTACAATCTGGCATGGCCTGTATTTTGGCATTCCTCTGTCAGAGAGTGCCAGATGGTGGGGGGGGGGGTGCCCAATGAATTCTTTCCACACCCCAATGAATTATTCTTTTTTTTTTTTTTTTTTTTTTGGGTCAAATTATAACATGGGATCATTATTGATGGATCCCCACTTGGGTTAAGAAAAAGTCAGCCTTAGCATTTCTTTCTCTGTGGCAGTGTCGCAGTCCACAGTCCCACGTACACTATGGCAAATATGTCTTTTGTAATATAATCTTATCTTGGAAGATTCTCTTCACCTACCCCTCCCTCTCCCAGTTGTGTAGTATACTGGTGTTTCTATACACAAAAATGTTAGAAAGTACTTGATTTTAAAATTTAAAAAAAAAAAATTATTTGCCCTACCGATGTAATAGTCATTAGAATTTATTTTTTTAATAAATTTTTAACTAGTTCAAGCATATTATCATATTAATTGGGACAAATAAAATTGAACAAATAGATATGTGTAGGAAGTCAGAACACGTAATATTTTGGTAGATTCTCAAATTATGAGTGTCACAAAAACTTTATGACATTTCCTTTTATGTGGAAGGGTTTGAGTTCAGGCAATTAGCTCATTGCAATCTCGGAGGATTCTCTTCACCTAACTCTCCTAATTCTATAATCTTCAAAGATTCTCCTTCATCCTAACTCTCTCTCCTAATTGTATATTGATATCCTATATATGGATATAATGGATTACGATCAAGAGACAACATTTTTTTTTTAAAAAAATTTAACAATTAAGGGTATTCTAGGTCTTACTCCTACCAAGATTTAGCCCTAAACTATTATCGTAACAATCCATGTGAGATGTCTCATATCCATACAAGCAACGATCTTTGCGAAAAATTGAAACAATGACTTCTGGAAAAGACAACATTTTTTATAAAATACTTTACGTCATAACTTTGAAAAAAACGCAAAAGCAAATATTATACACTAACTTATCATTTGCCTTTGATTTTGGAGTGAAAATAGCGATTCCCATAAAACATTCACGGAAGGAAAAAAAGAAAAAGAACGTTCATGAACTTATGTGCTTTCATAAGTGTATACTGTGTATTGACAAGCTCTCTTTCTATTTAGAGATTAAGAAAATATTGCATGAGTCCCATGATAGAAGCCATAATATCGGCTAGAGAACTTTACAAGAATTCTATTCACAAAATTTCAGCAAGAAATGTCATGTGGATTGATCACAAGTATCGATGGAAGTTTAATGCTCTCCGGCCGGAGACCAGCAAGATACAACAGGCTAGGACTACCCTATCAATTTTTTATTTTATTTTTTTGAACCCATCAACTTTTGAACAACGTGGCCTTTCTCTTTGTTTGAGGAGTCTATTAGTTCTTTGCGGATTGTTTGTATCCTCCTTCGATCTCTTGGTTTAAGCCTATTATCTCATATTATATCAATTAAATCTTCAATTTTCCCATTTTTTTTTTTTTAAAAAAAAAAAAAAAAAATTGATTAGGACCTATGAACCCGTTTTAACATAATTTTGGCTTAATAGATACCAACAAACTTGATGTATATATATAATGATGTAGTGCATACTCTTTAATTGCTAATTGCCTAAAATAGCATTTTTTTAAAATACCTTAAAATTTTTTTTGAAGAGCTCATAGGAATTAGAAGGATGCTTCGAAAAAAAATTGAAGAGCTCGTAGGAATTAGAAGGATGGGGGTGCTTTCTTCGGGCACGGATTCAGTACTGATTTTAAAGAACTTAGCACCAGTTGGATCGTACTTCAAGCGTTTCAGTTTAAAAATTGTAAAAGTTGCTACTAAAATGATCGACCTCAATTGACAATTTTTTCAACTTGTAATTTGAACCATCCAAAATATGATCATGTGATCACCTCAGCATGGAATCCAAAATCCCTTCTCAGCGGCCTTACCCTTCTTTTTTGCTTTTTCCTTTTTTCAGTAAAATGCAGCCTTAATTACCCTTCATTGAGTACTATTGTTCACTTAAATCATAGGCATGCTAACCTATATTGTAAGATAAATTTGGCACCTTTATTATCAACAAATTAAAAGCACATAATTATGACTAATTCTATGGTATCCTAGCAAAAAATGGGGTACCATAACCATAAAGTCAATTGAAATAATAAGTTGATCACTTCAAATGGTAAGTGAACCACCTCAAATGGTAAGTGGTATGGTACTCTAAAAACCTTGTGAGTACCATAAAATTATCCAATAATTACAGATTCAACATTCTATTATCGGATCAGAAACGTTTTTCAGCACAGCTATTTCTATCACATAATTATTATTATTACCTCTTTTTTTCTTCTTTTTTTCAGACAAATGCTTAAAATAATGACAAAGAGAAAAACATCGAGTAAAAACCTAAACCACAGGGCTGCTTCTTATATAAAATTTTCACATCACACATTAATACATATCAAACCTACATCATAGCTATGGTAATATACATTAAACTAATGCTAAACTTAGCTCGATTGACCATGCGGATCTATGTACCCCACCCTAAATAGAATTGAATATCCTCTGTCCTGGCGATAATATCATTTTTGGATCAAATCGAGCTTTTCTCTCCTGAAAAGTGTTCCATTTCGAGTCAAAGTGATTCATCCAATCTCTTGTAGTTTTGAAATGAGGAAGATATTGCTTAACCTTAATACCAACTTTACTACAATACTGTAGTATTTGTTCATTTTGATCCTCCAATACCTCCCAACCATTGGCCCCACTTGAATGAAGAAATCCTACAGCGTAAAAGGTATCCTCATCTGGTATGACTGCAGACATCCTATCATCCCACCTGCAACTCAACATCAAACAATATTTTGATTCAGATTTTAGAAATATTATATTAGAACTACAATCTTTGCTTAACCAGGAAAAGATTTTAGGGTCGGCCTGTTTGATAACCAAATGAAAATGGCACAAATCAGGCCTTCACCTTAAATGAGACTTTTTTAATAAAAAAAATTGAAAAAAAATAAAAATTAGAGTCATTTTTATAATTGATATGATAGGGTCAATTTTTAGAAATTAATGAAATGACATAGTTTTAAATTTCCACTCTCATTTATGAATATGGCTACCATTCCCTTAAATTCTTTCATTTAAGACGATAAATTTTTGCCTTTAATTAATACAATGTCAAATACACTAATATTGTTTAATTTCCATATAGACGCTGATCAAAGAGGCCTTACAGTACATACTTGTTTCGGTTCATAGGGTAGACGAGGATAGGTCCTTTGGTATTCTTTCGTTGTTTTAAGATAATGCCCTTGAAAACTCCTGAATCAAAATCCGAGATACGAGATTTTGGTATGAAGAGATTCAACCATGGATGAGGAACATCCCAAAGTCCTTTTTCCTGAAGCTTTAGCTCCCCGCTTCGGACTCTATTTAGAAAATCTACGATGGAAACATCTTGCGAGAAAATATAACCCGGAAGAAAGCTCAACCCTTTAAGCAATAGTTGGAGTTCCTACAAAGAAAATGTTTCTCAATTCAATATATGAATGATTTGCGTAGATTTTAATCATAACTAAGCATAAGGTATGATGATGATGATGATGATGATTATGATGGTGATGATGATGATTATGATGAGTACCTTGTCTACGGTATCAATTGTGACGTCATCATAATACTTGACAGCTTCTAGGCAGTAGAGAATTCCACGTTTGGTTACTAGGGAAATTATTTTCAAGTGGTCGGATGATGAGAAAAAGGAGGACCTCCAGTTATTTGGAGGACTCAACTGAGTAACAAGAGAACCTTCCACATAATCCAGTCCATTGGTTCCATTCCTTCCATCCATTGAGATCAGATGTTCTTGGTCTCTGGTAAAATTGGAGAAATCATCGTAAAACATTCGTACCCACTTCACCTACAAATAGATTCAACATGAGACTATTTGAATTAATCCTCAAAGCCAAAATAAAAATAAAAAATGTAAAAATTGATTAAATGGTTGCTTTAATTTTGCTTTTTATATACGTACGTACCCTTTTTGGTGCTGGCCCTAGGGCGATTCTTGCTCTAGTTATAATCCCAAATTGGCCTAGTCCTCCAAGAACCGCATAAAACAGCTCAGAGTTCATATTTTTGGAGCAAGTCACAAATTCCCCTTTTCCTGAATCAAAACAAAACACAAGTTTCATTAGGAAGAGTAAACCCTAGAGAACTGCATGCATGCAAGTTAATACTTTTTTGGGGAAAAAGGTTCTACTTAATTTTCGCATAAACCATAACATTAGACTAAAAATTAGGATAGTCCAACACATGTAAGAACACTGGAGTCTACCCACAAAAAGTAAATAATTAAATAATTAAAGATCTCCTAAGTTGAAAAATTGTCCCCAAAACCTAAACTTTTCCTGCTTGCATGACTGTGCACGATATCCTACTTTTGCACATAGATACATCAGTACTGTCTGGAATTAAGGTGATGAATCATATAACCATGTTGACTACTTTTGCCTTAAAAAATATTTAAAAGATGGAAAGTTTAAGAGTGATACCGCGTAATCTTTGACATCAAGACAGCTTCCTTGGCGGAAAGCAGTTTTTTCCTTTCACTTTTATATACAAGTCCAATCATTTTGTCTTTAGATTGATTCTCTATGGGAAAATAATTAGAGTTAAATGCCAAATGCTACTAATCTCCTACTAACTTAACTAACAATGACTACTAACTGTAATTATTTTAGCAGTGAGCCCGAATAATTTTATTGGAAAGAATATCATTAGGTAAAATAATTAAGGAATCCACCCCGTCTGCTCTCTTTAAGGCTCAAAAAGTATCGATCACTAGGCCAAAACAACTGTGATTATCAATTATAATGTCTAAGGTGACAAATATTTGTATGGAATATTGGGGGTGTCCCTCCTCCTTGAGTCCGAATGGGCTGATCCCAGCTTACCTGAAACACATGGTTTGTGGGCTATTGCATACATCTCAAGGATGCCGTATTGCTATAAATAAATAAATAAAAAGCCTATCATGTAAGAGGGAGAGAGTATATACCAGTGACAACATCCATTTCATAAACATTGCTGATCTGAGGACCATGCCGGAATGTTTGGCCACTAATTCCGGCATTGGAAAGTGTCCCACCAACCGTCAAGTACAAATAATCGGTCCACGAAACCGGCGCAAGTCCATGTTCAAGTGTGGCATGCAAAACATCAATCCAAAGCTGCTCACCTCCAACATCAGCATAATAAGAATGCAACAAAGGACTCCAAGAAACCCTAATTCCATTCCCATTATTATAATTATTCAAAGATGTCATGTCTACTACAACCCCTCTTGGAGCCATAGCTTGTCCTCTAAGTGAATGGCCTCGGCCTCTAGCTGCTATGCTAAAAGGAACTGGAGAATTATAGGAGAAGTTTAACAGAGAAACGATATCATTTATGGACGATGGATAAAGAACTGCAGCTGGAGCTGTATGAACAAGATGGCCGAAATCGGTGGAGGCTAATCTAGTGGCATTAGGATCTAAACGAAGCCTCGTTGCTAGCTCAGGGGATTGAAGTTCAAATGGAAGCAAACTTGGCCGTGGCTTTATCATACCTACAATTGAGATCAATTGGCTTATAATAAATCCGACAATAAAATATAGTGGAATTGGACAAGTACTCTTAACCATTCTACAGAGAGAGAGATGTAAGAAAAGGGTGGTGTAGAGAGAGAGAGAGAGGAGGAAGGTGTTGAAAGGAGGTGGGTGTTGGGAGAGTGCGGTATAGGGGTTTTAAATTTATAGATCAAAATGTCTGTGTGTGTGTAATTTCTATTGGAGGCTAGGAAGTTGCATGAAAACGAAGGGGGGATCTAGGGCTGGCAGAGGAGATCTTGGAGGGTCTGGTGCAAACAATAGTGGGACCCTACATGTTTTCTACCTTTCAACGATACGGAAGGACGAGAAGGAAGATTCAGTCCAATTTTTTCCCAACGTCATAATTCTCTCATGCTATGAAATGAAATATATAAATATGTTTGAATGTACAAATATTGAGTACATTTTGATGATGATAAGCAGTGACGAACATGGGAACTTGCTACATCTATCTTGAGTTAGCTCAATAAGATAGCAATTGAGTGGGTCACCATGAGCTTAGGCCTTAATTCCTAAGGTTCTAATGAACTTATTCAAAAGCTTCTACAAAAAAGATCTACCCTAAGTTAATAGTCATGTACTAAGAAGTTAGTAACATTTTGCACTGAACTGTAATTGTTTTCTCATAGCTGGATGAATCTAAAATTCGCCCTTATAATTACACGTGTTTTATGTATGTTTCTTTATAATTCATTATCATCCCGAAGAATCCAAAAGTCCACCTATTGATTTTATTTTTTTATAATAAAAAAATGAGACCTTTCAAAGACCGAACCCAATAACACTCCGCCATCGGATCATAATCCAAGAATCAAAGCATCGTCGACCTGGTCAATACTTTATTCAACTTATTTTTTTTAACAATATTGTTTTCACCTTTTTCCTATTTTTATGATGCATAATAGTCAAAATTAGGTGTACATTCATCAAAAGTATCATATCTTTGAGATTTTCTTTCGGGAAATTTAAAGGATCCTTCTCATGTATAGAGACAGTGTATAAAATTTCAGCTTCATATATACATGTGCAATGAGAAGTCAAGGAGCCATCAAAGAGATTTTTCTTCATTGGAAGATCTTGTTTGTTTGTCTCAAAGCCTACAACAAAATCTGTAAAGTCAAATTTAACCCATGGCGGACATGTTTTTGAACACTCAAGTTGGTTGAAGAAGAATATATGAATTAAACATGACTGATACATTTATGTTCTATAGCTTTCTCTTTGGTAAGGAAATAGGCTTGCAAAAGATCTGTTCAGGACTTAAGCAAAGATTTAGGTATATATGTGACTAAATATTTGAATAATTAAAATGTCCATTCAATAGATAATCTTTGACCTAAAGATCTTGCAGGTAGGAGTGGGGCGACCTATCTAGAAGAGACTATGGGACCCTACTCCATGCATGCATACCACGAATCCTTTGTCTATATGTAGTGCATGTACAATTATATTTAAGAATGTGACTCTTGGGAATCATGTGCAGCATGCATGTCTAATCTACAAATAGCCTTACGAAGCTTCATGGAAAATACTAAGCATGCCTTCCACATGTTGAGACAGTGGTATATAGCTGGTTAGGTTTTATACCTGACAAGTAACAGAAGAGTTAGAAAAGATGGAGAAAAAGATTGCTTCTACTATATTCTGTGGAATGTATCCCAAAGACCCATTTCAAATAAAGAATCATACCCCTATCAGAGATCATTTTCAATTCCTAAATCAATTAAAAAACTCCGGGAAAGGTAAAACCTATATGTCAGTCCTAAGAACTATATCTTGAGTCGAAAATGGACAATACTTAGCCTCTGGCCACACTGGTGTAGAATATCGAATCTCATCTTTATCTCCACTCCTATTCCACCACTAGTGCCAATTAAACTCTTTTTTTTATTTTTTTATTTAGATTACAATGAAGGGACTTGGGTGAACTTAATACCATCATAATTGTCTATTCGTGACACACGTATTTATAAACGACGGTGATAATCATGTAAGATATCCTAAACATCCTAAACCAAATCAAAATCATTAAGACTCATTGCCCCCAAAACTTTCCTTCCAAGTATCATGAGTAAAGATGTCGTCATTTCTCCTATTGAAATGCGATTATTTCTAAAGGGATTTTAATTATTAGTACTATAACTACAATCAAAGTGCACCAATGCAATGTATAAAAGAAAAACGAGTGATAGGACAAAAAAAAAGTAGATGCTGCTAAACATAATTATATATACTTGATTGTCAATAGATACGATAATATATTGCAGACTAAAATTCCTTGTCTAAAGTGGACGGACTTGAGGGGCATCCACATTTGGCCCTATTAGCTTTTAATTCTGATTGTAACACATCCTTCTGAGTTTTCACATATAATAGTGCTGGTATTTTTCACTTTCCATGCAGTGAGAGAGAGAGAGAGAGAGAGAGAGAGAGGCAGAAAAGACACTGGAATTTTTCACCAGCCCTCGTGGTGAGGACTATTGTGAAGAGATATGGAGATCTGTATTGGGATCAGAGACCAGCCCACAAGATCACGTGGTCCAAAAACAACCCCACCACCACACCACCGCCATCGCCAAATCTAACCCATTTATGTTCCCTCATGCACGTACTGCAATCATATCCATCCATAGATTGCATCAGGAGGTAATTATGAAAAGGGTGTAAAAACTATGGTGGGGTGGGAATTCTACTTCCCCATTTAGAACTTCTCCCTTTCACATTACAGTACCCTTTTAGGGCCCCAACACCATTATTTAGGCCACCTTATCGTACTGGACTCTTGAATAATCTCTCATAGTCATGTAAAATTAAATTATTGGGGAATGTAATCCAGATATCACGTGATACAGAATTGAGAAAAGATTGTGATCTTGAAATAAATTAAGAGTAGTTGAGAGAATTGTATGTATTACTCCAATAATCATACAATACGTCCAAAAACCCATTGAAACAAAAATTAATAAATCACACGTTAGTTAAAGTTCTATAAATTTTTTATAATTAATAAGTTAATACGTTAGTACCATGCATGATTTTTAATGCGCAGGTTTGTGTTAGTTTTAAGGATTTTTATTATAAAATTTATGGATTAATCTTTTATGTGGTCCTCTATGCGATGGCCGGTTAGACCTATATCAGAGCGAATGTAACGAAAGCTCATGAAAATTCAAGACACTTGATGATCGATAGTCTTTTCATAATCAAAAGTACAAGGGGTGGGTCACTTGCTGAACAACCATAGGGTCCTGATTATCTATTGTTCTATTTTTATTTATTTTTTATTCATACATTTGAGAGAAGGTGTCATTGGCTTGCGCGCAAGCAATCATGAAGGTCCCCTCATTGCCTTGTTTTGAGCTTTCTCGCCAACAACGTACAACCTCTTTTAACATAACAACCAATGTATACATATATATATATATATATATATATATATATATATATATATATATATATATATCTTTGATCATGTGCGGGATATTTCGGATATCCCATTCAATCACAATCATTCGTGAGTGACACGTATGGGTTCGTAAATACACTTGGATCTCTCACGGATGGCCGTGATCGAACGGAATACTCTGGAATATCCCACACGTGATCAATCCTCTATATATATATATGCATCTTCAAAAACTTCTGTCAATCTAATTGTTGTAAAGTCAACCTAACAATGTTAGTATTTGATCGGGTTTAGTTGAAGATCAACAGTAACAATAAACAATTTCTTTTATAAAAAAAAAATTATAATATATAGTAACAATATATAAACATTCGCAATTGAAGGAGAGATAGTGAGAAATTTTGAGCGGCATAGCATTTTGGTAATTATCAATGAATTTGGTCATAAAATTTATTGGGCGAGACCCTTATGTGAATATACTGTATTATACGTACATAAGAAGAGCTCATAAAAATTAACGTACAAAGTCAAATACAAGTATATTTGGCACAAAATTTATTGAGCAAGACCCTTAATTATGTGATTTCTTACTTTTTTGATAAGCTATGTAATTTCTTACTTAGTACATGCATCATGAATAGTACAAATATAAGAAGAGCTCATAGAAGTTTATAGTAGGCCGTATACATAAAAACCTCCTCTTAGGTTTGAAAAAAAGCTTATTTTCCTGGGTGTCCCTATCCTATCCCTTTAAGATGAAACTAATCCCACAAACTCATATAATCCCTAGTTCCATACGTACTGGGGAATCAGCAAATCCCCCTAAACCATAGGTGTATCACCAAGGAGATCATTATGCAAGTAGGGTCTTGAATATTAAACTTGTGCTTCCTGAATCGTTTATCCATGCTTGATCTGCCACTTAAACTAATTTAATTAATTTGAATGTTTGTTTGTTTGTTTGATTTTTTTTTTTTTTTTTTTTTTTTGGGGGGGGTGGGGGGGAGAGGGGAGAGCGGAGGGGAGGGAACCGGGGGATAATTGAACATTTATCTTGTTAAGCATGGCCCCAAGGTGTCTAGCTTGCACACGCCTAGAATGAGGACACAATTAAAAATCCAAGTTTGACAAAACGACATTAATCATGCAACTTGCTCCCTTGCACATCATAACTCGTGCTTTGATGCTGTCTGTACTGGAGGGTGCTTTACAGACAAGAGAAAAGGGCAGACGAGATCCTGCTTCCTCATAGAAAAGGGAACTATAATCTCTCTCCCTCTCTCTAAAGCAAATGATGACATGAACATACTCTATGTCTATTAACTGCATGGCTGCTCTCCTTAATTTGGTTATATCATAATTCATGGCACAAATTTTGATACACTTATTTCCAAAACCAAAATCTGAGGGATGGATATCAAGAGTATATAGCAAATGCTGAGTAGGAAGATAAAATAAAATTTGACAAATAGTATAATTGCCATTGAACACTTGCCTTGTGGGATGAGGATCTCTAGTCTCGATTTGAACAGTTTGGGATCAACTTAGTGCTAATTAAGACTTCGGTAGTACAACACAAAATGAACCACCAATAACCTTGTGGTTTGATGGCATCTCTCTTTCTGTGAAAGGCATGTCTCTGTTTCGACCCTTTTTTTCCCATTAAAAATATAAAATAAAATAAAAAAGGAAGGAAAAAAAAAAAAGGACCCCACTCAAATCCAATATAAATTACGGAGGAGAACATTTGTCAACTTTAATTCGAGCATATGATCAAATTACTTAGACATTTGCATGACAAAACTTTAGCCTGCACTTGGGATTCTTGTTAGGGTCAAACGTCTAATGACGAAATTTTTATGCTAAGGAATACTTCTAGAAAAGTTCTCCACCCAACTTAAGGACCCATGGTTTTGAAATTCCTACAATATCTCTCAACAAGGTCATTCCTACACGCTGTGGCAATGATCTATCCATCAAATAATCGATCGATATGATCGATCAATCAATCAATCAAAGTACATCGGCTCATGCATTTTTTTTTTTTTTTTGGCCCATGCATGGATAAGCATGTACTCTCTCTTAATTTGGACCACCACCAACATCTAGGCTAGGGTTACTGTTTAAAATCTTCTTTCTACATGCATTAGACGTTTGGTTTTTTTTGATACATGATCTGTCCTAGTACTTGACTTTTGTTGTATAGCAAAACCTCGGGTTGTGTGGTTCTAGTTTTGGCTCAAGCTCATGAGTACGTACTCTAATTATTCCCATCCAATCTTGCATTTACTGCTACAGTGACTTATAGGACTGTACTCAGGAGATCGATCTCATATTGTATTGAAGATATGACTTCGATCGAAAGAAGACGCGCAGGCTGGACCGATCTACCATAGCTGGGAACAAGACGAATTAAGCACCGTTTGGTACAGCCAGCCCGTGGGCATTTTGTGTTTTCCCCTCATCCCTCTTGGCCATGAGCTCAATCAAATTTATCATGTCCAGTCCGTCCTATAAAATATAGGATCCGTTACACAGAAATTATACTGTGTACTACCGATGCATAGAATAATTTTTCCAAGCTCTCCCTATTGCAGGAAATATTGTATTAATCCCAGAACATGCACCCTATTCTTGCATAGAGAACCAATTCAACAAGGGTGCAGTGTACAAAATTTTACTATACGATGCATGGCATAATAAAAAAAGGATTGAATGCACTAATACCTTTCTGTTTAGGATTTTTTTTTTTTTTTTTGTTTTTTTGTTTTTTTGGTGGAAATGCTTAGGCACCCAGTAATTTTCTGATCACATGCAATTTATGATATGTTTTACGTGACATAGCATGCTGTCAAAATTAAAATGGATCGTAGGAAGCAAAACTAGGCAGAGGATCCAAAGTCTTATGGATCGTAGCATGCAAAAAGTAGGCAGAGGATCCAAACTCTCAGTACAATATGAATTGGCATTTATAAGCTATAGGAATCGACAAGGCAGTGCACTTTTGGTGACTTTTCTAATTGTACGTCAGATCTTCAGTGATTATGTGGGTTGGTGTATCATTACTTTGACGTCACCTTGTTGTCAAAACAAACATAGCAAGTGCCAAATGAGGTTGCATTGTCAGCTCCAAATAATACGACCCCAACACTCGGTACAATTTTTTTTTTTTCAGGGTAAATTATTGAAAATCCTCTTAAGTATGGGATTAAGAAGATAATCTTTTTTATGTTTTAATTTTATCAATGTACCTCTTAATTTAATTAGAAGACAAAATCAATCATCGATAGTCACACAATTGGCTATGATATCGGAAAGAGTTTCAATGATTTTAGGCAACACAGGTCTGCTAACAATATCACGTGCGTAGTCACGTGACTAATTTTAATCAAATTTCATCAACAATGAGTGACGGTGGGACACATTGACAAAAATGAAAAAAAAAAAAAAAAAAAGGAGGCACATTGACAAAATTAAAATATAAAGGAGATTATCTGCTGACCCTCTTATATTTCAAAAGGGTTATCTGCAATTTTTCTTTTTTTTAATATGAAAGGAAATAAAAATAATAACTGTTGCCACATTCTTACCTAGATTATGTTTATGGGTTTTCTCTGTAATGACTCGAGCTTTTGGATGAGTTCGTAATTGTCACTTGTTAGATATCAAATGAATGTTAACTAGCATGTAGATAAGTTTCAGGATCTCGATGAGACTTTACTATATAGATTGTGGGCATATTCGATCAAGTCCTACCCTCATCTAGATATATTCTCTTAACAAAGTACTACTCTTTCCCAATAAAATTGTTAAGTCCCACTCCATGTGAGTGTATGAGATGAATTATAATTATTAGGTCCCACCCTATGTGAGTGTATGAGAGGAATTATAAGGATAAATTTACAGGATAAATAGCATTCCTCTTTTCTTTTATGGCAGGGAGTAGGTGTGAAATCAGATGTGATCATGTGAATTGTAAGCAAGCAGAACTAGCTGTCCCCAAACATGCCTGCTTCAGCCATTGGAAAAACTCCAAAAAACAAAAAAACAAAAAGAAAAGCATGCACACACACACACTCATGGCAGAGATCCAAAACTGAAAATTTTAAACAAATTTGGTGGGCCTGGCTGGTCTGGATTAGGCTAGCTGTTTACTAGTAGTGTCCATGATGGGGGTGGAAGACTGGTAACAAAAAGCCAGCAGAAAAGCTCAAAATTGGTTCCCTAATTTTGACTTAATTGACTTGGATGGGGCAAGTTAATGATTCCAGAGCAGCACACTTATGAAATGGGTTAAATTTGATTTTCACATTGATTAAAGACTAAACCCTCTTTTGGACCCTGCGAAGTTGGTGCGAGTTTTTGAAGCGACAAGATATTCCAATTCCTTCTATTGAATAGTTTGGGGGAAAAATGGCTAGATTTCATAAATACAACCAAGTTTTCTTCACTTTAATGTACCCGGAATATTATTTTATGTTTGGCGTCTCTTACTTAATTCATTTTTAATTTCTTCTAACTTTTTTTTTCTTTTTAAATGATATAGGAACCCAAACTCAAATAGAATCTACCCTTTTTCTAACATGACAAATTTCAAACCTCTAAAACTTCAATCAAGAGAGAGAGGTGACACCCAAACCACAAGCCAGTTTTGAATCCAAGTCACATAATGTGTTAAAAATCATTTATCTATGTATTTATTTTCGGTAAATAGAATCAAGAAGTTATTCAATTTTTTTTTTTTTTTTTTTTTTTTTTCGATAGGACCTTTGTTAACTTACGTTGGATAGATAGGGACTCGAAAGGTGACCCAGAGATGGCAGCTATAGGAGAGGTGAGATTAATAGCCAAAGGAAAAAAGAAAAAGGAAAAAATTGAGAGATCACGAAGATTTGGCCCTCAAATTGCTCACCAATTGCAAGTCGATCCTATTCACTTAGACAGATTCGTGAATTTTGCTCGTGCTTATTCACAAGGCCAAGACCCATTCGTGTTCTTTTTTGTTTGGGAATGGCTATTGCAACCCCCCATTCTTATCACCCCACCCCTCATCCTTTAGGTTTTTAAGGTTTTATGCAAAATAGAAAAGGTTTCTATGAAAACCGGCCATGACGTCCGTTAGAAAACATCATTTTGAACAACTTTGTAGAAGAAAGTTTTTTCTAAATCTATTGTTTAAATATACTTTTTAACTATTTATAGCATTTATTTCATTTTTTGCCAAAAAATCTACCTAAACGACAGATTTTGGAAAAACTTTCTTCTGCAAAGTTGTTCAAAATGATGTTTTCTAGTGGACCAACTGACTGGTTTTTACAAAAACTTTTTATATTTTTCATAAAATCTTAAAAAGTAAAAAAAAAGGAGTGGGGTTATAAGAATGGGGGGTTGCAATAGCCGATCCCTTTTTGTTTTTTTCCTTTTTTTCTCTTCGTCTTCTTCTTCCAGGCACAAGACCCATATGTTGCTGCTCAGGATCTTGCTTAACAATTGCTTCAAACTCTTAGATGAGTTCACTCAAGCTAAGTTCTCTTTTTACTACAGGGAGGCTAATCTTACGCAAGAGCTAGTGATTCTTTGTATTTCGTGATTAATACTCCTGGATTTTTGTAAGATATTTTCAACAAGGATCAACTGGTTACATAAACATTGATCTGACACAACTTGTATTGTTTTTCACTACGACTGTTAAGACTTCACCCAAGTTCTGTTTCTTCTGAACATACAAAGCTAACATAGCAGGAAATTAGAATAAATAGAAAATTCACAAGAAAGTAATTATAGGCTTGGTATAAAATACTTGAGAAATTTTAAATAAAAATAAAGATATCTCAATTTTGGTAGGAAATTTTTTTTTCCTAAACACATACACGTGACTGATTACTCATAGAAGGAAGCTATAAAAACATAAGAGGATAAGCAGCAGCAATGGATACAACATACCCAGGCAGAAAGGGAAAAAAAATAAATGGATAAACGCTCAAGCATGAGGAAAAAAGTCAGTAATCTATCAAGGAAAGCTTGTTTCTTAGTAAATAATTTGATTCAGCAGCTATTAACCTCATTCTGGGCAACACGTTAATGTGGACAGATAAACAAAGTAAACAACACTGAACATTGCCTCTGTCCGAATCACATCCATTACTTCCTTTCACAAATCAACTGCAAAAAGATAAAGAGTCACACCAGCAGAAAGGAAAGATGCCGCACTTCATCTTATTTATATGCCATGAGTCCAAACTCATGCGGCTGCAACCTTTCTTCCATCTTCAATAAAGAAAATTGCACTTTCTGGCACCTGAGAAAGTAAAGAGTGGAGTAAAATTTTTAGCTGTTGTAACCCAACTATATATGTTCAATTTTTTTCCCTTGATGAATAAGGCCCATGTAATAATTTAGTTAAATTTATAAAAATAATAATAAAAGAGAAAAATAATATGACATACATAAACATGATCAAAGCAATGAAAGATGGGTAAAGCCCAAAGAAGTCAAGATCACTCCTAAAAACAACAAATGAATTCAAAACCCTCTTACGGCTCCCCAACTATTACATGTCCAATTTTTTAGAACCACTATGAACAATGCATTCTCCCACTTGTGGTTTTAAAATTTCAAATTCAACATCAATTATAACATTATCAATATCAGAATAGAAGTCCCAAAAATTTTAAAATTTCATCTACATCTTGAAAATTTAATGAGAATGACCAGTTGGCATTTTTCTTCCATGTTTTCACGGTTAATTGAATTCCTGAAGTAACCAAGGCTAACATTTATAATTTTCATATCACGTTAAACCTCTTATCTCTTTTTGTAAGTGGAAACTTAGCCCCACTAGTCAACAGGTTTCTATCCAAACTCAGTGGAACAATGGAAGTTTCAAACCAAAACATTAATGGGTTTCAAACTTTTACCACTTGGTCAAACTTACTCCTGCTATTCAGAAGGTGAAAAAAATTCATGAAAAGTCTAAACCTCACAAGACCCTCACAATAAAATGGAAAATTTACCCTATAAACAAATTCCTGACTGTAACCCCAAAGGGTAGCTCAATTGGCAAAGGACTACGCCTTAGGAAGCGAAGGTCCTGAGTTCGACTCTTGCTAAACCCCTTGGGCCACCCACACAAGGCTTCATGGTTCTCATGGGCCCTGGACTTACTTGGTACATATGGGTTGTGGGGTCTTATATTGGCCTTGGGTTTTCCTGAAGGGTTTCCTTGTCATAAATAAATAAATAAATTTCTGACTGTACTAACAGCCTTCATGAAATTCATGAAATTGACTATTGAAGACATCCAAGGGAGTCTCTCACCGTGCCTTCAAATTCCCAAGAGAAAATGGCAGTTCACCTTTTTGTTAATTGTGCAGAATTCCCAGACATCAAGAACAGCTCAAATAATGCTTTATATTCCATCTTAGTCTTGCCTGATTGCTAGGTTTTGTATGGCATTTTATTGTCTTACTTTTCTTGCATGAGGCATGCACCACTAAGTTTGTGATGTTGGTACGCAATGTCAGGCAAGGAGATTTGACTTCTAGACACTTTTTATAAGAGGGTGACCACCATGACACTACTTTACAACATCCAAATACAATGTTTGTAGTGCATTTTGACTTCAAGCTGAAGTTAACCATCTACAAATGCAATGACCTGTCTTAGGGAAAATAAAAGGGAAATTCTATTCTTCAAATTTAAACAAAATGAGATAATAACCAAAGAAAGATTTAAAACCTAACTCTTAAAACCAAAGAGAAAAAATTGAAATGAGAAGATTACATCAGGCCAGGACTCTGTAATAAAGTCCACAATGTCAAATGATATGTCTCCTTGAACATCAATCTGCTCCTTCTCAGTTGGTCCCTGAAGCCCAATATTGAAAAGATATGGTAAGACAAAGCGTGCATACAGCAGAACAGGGCATATATATATATATATATATATATATAAGACCAGGTTTCATGTTCACCACTTAAAAAACTTACAGACCTTAACAACAGAGGCTCCAGTAGCGAACTTTTTTCCAAGCTTCTTTGAAGCATCACTAAGTTTAACACCTGAAATGGAATCCCACGAACTGAGCTAGAAGAAGCAGAATTTTAAATAAAAGGAACACAAAATTTAAAGCAGCATATTGCTCACCAAAAAGTTCCAGCCCTTTCACAGTTGTGATACATTTTCGCTTGTTACGTACAACCTTTTCAATAACAACTTCTTGCTTCTCCTATAACAAAATTCAAGGGAAAAATCAGTTATATACCTGACTAATTTCAAACCAGAATGGTAATGCAACCAGAAAGAATAATTCCATGCCTGCAATTCCAATCAGTCAATAGGGAATTCATCAAATTCCTCTTCTGAGAGTAAATTATTGTTTGATCATTTCCAAGTTTTTTTTTTTCAATAAACAACAAGTATATTAATCACAAAAATAGAATACAAAGAAAGGAAGAGAAGTCCTAGGGGGCAAAAACACCCAACCTAACAACCCAAAAAAAAAGAAAAAGAAAAAAGGAGGTAACATTGGCCCCTATTTGCCTTGCAATGTCAAATTTCTCCAATAGCATGGCAAAGTAGCAATACCTCCAATTTCCTTCATTCCCTTCCTTCAACCAAGAAGTAATTGCGTAGGAGTCACCCTCTACCAAAATATCTCTAAACTCATGTCTTTTAATGGGCCTTAAGACAAACAAAAAAGCAAAGATCTCTGCCTTAACAGAGAAACCCTCACCTTATGGCATAGAGAGGGAGGGTTACTAGTTTAGATACCTCATTATTGATCCAACACCTTTCTTTTTTATTCTTTTTTTTTTTTTTTTTTTTTTTTTTTATCATCCAAAACTTCTTAAGCCATAGTCATTCATGCTCCTGCACATGTTATGCTTATACCAAACTCTTAATAAAAAATCAGACCCATTGTACCAGCCTACCAGGAAGGGTTGTTGAGAAGCTTTTAAACTCTATGTGATCAATTTCAAGATGGAGAGGCCATTAAAATACATTTGATGAAAGAAATATTCTCAATAAGCTTACTTTCTTTTTTATCTTTCCACCAGGAAGACGTTTTACTTCTTCTTGCTTAGCAGCAGAAGTACTCCCTGCAACCAAATATAAATAATTAAATAAACAATATTATCATAATTAAAAGGGTAAAATTACACGAAGCAAACACCCACCCCCCCTTCCCACAGGGATGGGCGGCGGTGGGGACTATAGGCATGTTTCACAATATCCTAAACCAACACCATCACCCCTCAGTAAACTTCAAAAATAAACAAATAAACCCGTGAAAAACTAAATTGTGACACTATGCCTCCCTCTGTCAAATTTAACGTCTAAAGCAATTATAGATGGTTAGTATAAGCGTTAAATTGGGTTAAGAGCATTTACTTGATGTTCACATGGTCTATTTGTGTCAAATTTCTAACTGCAAACAGACAAAGGGAGGCATAGTGGCACAAATTAATAGTTCAGGGGTTTATTTTCCCATTTTTCAAGTTTAGAGAGGTTTCATGAAACTGGCCTATAGTTTAAGAGAGTTTCGTGGAATTTACCCTAATTAAAACTTGCAATGGAAACCAAAACTTTATAAGAAGAAGAATGGTAAATATATCAATAAGAATAAAAGCACATACTTTAATGAAAAACGATTTTTTGTTGCCAAACACAGTCATCGCAATTGATAAGGAAAAAGTCAGGGTAATGTGAGATATTTCCATATGAATTTAAATGACTTCGAATGTTTGGTATTTTAACAGTTTAACCAACCCTCTACATGTTAGTGTATTCATATTTGAAAGAAAGGGGAGAGGTATATGAAACAACTATAATAAAATTCTACTAGGGAAATCTATAATTCATTAATAAACAATTCACAAACAAGCTCAGTTAGGGCTTGTTCGGATTTGATTATTTATTAAATGAATTTTGGAGTTGAGCCTCATTAAATAAACAAGCCAATGTCAAGAAAACCAAAGCTCGGCCCAGTTAGGCTCAAAGCAAGCTCAGCCTGATCTTGAATAACAAGCTTTTGTACAAACCAAGCTCAAGCACCCAATACTTGGCTTGGCTTCGCTCATTTGCAGCCCCTGATGCGGGTAAAGAAGTTAGTCAGAGAGTAAAATTCGATTAGCAACTGGGAACATAGGAAATCTACTAGGTAAAAGGTTGGAATTAGTAGTTACAATGATTAGATGCCTTGATACCCAAATATTAAAAAATAAATAAATAAGCGCAAGCAAATTGGGGTATTGAATGCATTGTTTTAGAGGGGCTGGAAAGAATTCAAATCAAATGGTTAAAATTAAGTGAAGGTCGCCATCAACAGTACATTTGATTACGATTCCCGAGCACCTAAGGGTGTGTCTTTTCAACTAAACATGTACCTTGTGTCCAGCTATCCTTGCATTACCATTTGCTGGGTGTCACACGATTAGAAGTTTCCGCAAGTAAACACAATAATTGGTATCCAAGGTAAATCAAACTATGTTGTTTGAATGCGTTCATAACTCCAAGCCCAGAATCAGAGCATGGCGCCGCCCAGAATCATCTTTCAATGTGTGTTTACACCCAACTTATTCAGGAATTATAGGGCAATTTTAAGTCTTTTTTACCAACCTATGCTTAAAACAAATTCAAACCCCAAACAAGTTTTATATTTCATCAAATTCATCACAACAGTCAGAACAATCTACAAGCACCAAGCTTCTTCTTTTTCTCCTTCTGCCACAAAACACCCCTCAGAGATCTCTTTCCACACAACATAATATCACCCACCCTAAATCCTAAATAATGTCTGCAAATTAAGATGCTCTTGATATGGGTTCCCCCCCCCCCCCCCCTCCCCCAAAAAAAAAATTTCGGGACATAACCAGAAGTAGAAGCTTACCAGAAGGGGTCGCACCGTCACGGCCGGAAGAAATTCCGGTGGATTGTAACTGCTCGGCAGCTTTATCAGCTTCCTTTGCAGTAGCCTCTGCACATTGAAGAGATAAACAAACACTAGCTATTGATTTAAACAATGAAGATTAAAGTTAATTAAGGAGGTTGTTAGGGTTTTGGGGTATGTGTGAGAAAAAGGTTATGGGGTGAGAGAAAAAAACCTTTGAGGAGATCGGGGTAGAGGTCGGCGGCGTTTTGGATCAACCAGGGCTTGCATTTCTCGAAATCGGGTCCGAACTCACAGTACTCTGCGGGTAGACTGCACACCTGACAGTATAAGACTTGTACCGGTTGGGGTTTCTCCGCCATCTTCTATATCAAAAAAATTCAGTCTATGTTTTGACCCTGGAATAGAAAAAAGAGAACACAAGACAAAGGTTTCGAATAGGCTTTGTCACCGTCAAATTGTGAGAGAAACCTAAGCTGGGAAAGGTAAATTCGACACCTAATCAAACTCTTGCCGCGGTCACTTTGTGATTTGTGAGATAAACCTTAGGTTGGAAATGTAAAATTTTGACACCCAATCAACTCTTGTCACGAGAGAAGTATAAAGGGTAAAACGGTCATTTAATACTCTTTCCATTTTATACCCGGTCCGGGCCTTGGGAAATTTAGACCAAACCTCGGTCGTTCAAAATCTGAACTAGATCTAGGCCGGAAATAGCATTGGATTGGATTGAAAAAAATTATCCCGTTCTCGATTTTGTTTTTGTTATTTCTTTGGTAAAAGATAAAAAGTTTATTAAATAAATATTATTATTCATTGAATAATACTCATATATGGAGTATAATATATTAATATTAACATATAATCATATGATCAGGTAAGCACGTGTTAATATAATTTATAGGGTAAAATGCAAAAACCCCCTCCTATTATTACCCGTTTTGCAAGTTACCCCCCTCTAATAAAAAAAAACCCATGAAAAAACCTCCTATATTATCTCAGGGGGGTACGCCGTTAACGGAGAAGCAAAAAGTCCTTTTTATCCTTGTACGGACTTGATTAAAATATTAATATCTGATTTATTAAAAAAAGTTTTTAAAAATATATATTACACATGAAACGGTGGCATTTTGGTCTTCATCCCCGTCAAAAAGATCGCCGGAGAACCCTCTCCCGCCTTACCAAACCTCCTTTGACCTTTCCCTCTCTCCGGCAACCAATGACTGAGTCTGATGAGAAGCAACATTGGCCAGGTCACACTGGCTGCGTTTTTTTTTTTTCTCTGCTCGCTTTGTCTCCCTCCTCTCCCTCCCTCTACGATTTGCCCTCTCCCCCATAATCAACCACAAATCAAAGGAAGTAGAAGTTGAAGAGGGCAATCGTGGTTTCACCATGGAGAATACCACCGATGGTGGCTATTTTGCAACAGCAAGAATGGGTTGCTCCACCACAGTGGTTTAGGTCACGGTGGTGGAAGAAGAGAAGGAACTAGGGTTTTGGTGTTCCACTAGAACAACCATTAAACCCTGACAAACCTTAAACTAGTCCGACGAAGCTTACACTGCCGGAGTCGAGAACCCCATCAAATCTCCCACGAAAAAAGGCAAATCTAACCTACCGGGGTAAGTTTTTTTGGGGTCTTCACCGAATTTGGCAGTTTGCTTTATCGGAGGTTCAGATTTGGCAATGGGCTTCACCTGAGGGTTGCCGGAGGCATGCTTCATTGGATATGTCGGTTTGCTTTACCAGAGGCTCAGATATGCATTTTTCGTAGAGGAAATGGCATATCGTGGAGGAGGGAGAAAAAGCCAACAGTGAAAAAAAAAGGGAAAAAAGAGAAGAGGTAAGTAAGGAGAAAGAAGAGCCTGCCAACGGGAAGGCCACCGATGGTGGAGAGTGTGGCAGCTCCGGCGGGGTAGGCACAATGGGAGAGAGGAAGAAGATTAAGCCAATAAAATCACTCAGGGTCAAAAGAGTAACTTCAGTACAAGTAAGGGTATTTTTGTCTTAAAGGTGATCAACAGTGTCATATGCCTAACACGTGATATTATTCTGTTAATTTTCCTAACAGCAGATGAATGGTAGGGGGCAATTTGCCAACCCTAGTCAATATGAGAGGTTTTTTGATGGGTTTTTTTTATTAGAGGGGGATAACCTACAAAATGGGTAATAATAAGAGGGGGTTTTTTGCATTTTACCTTAACTTATATTAATATCCGCATTGAGAGTTGTATCTTGTGCATTAGTGAGATATAAGGTATATTGGACCAATGCAAATAGTACAACCCCCAATGCATGGTGCTGATATAACTTATATCAACACGTGCTGATAGGAACATAACCGTATATATATATAAGATGATGATCAGATAAGCATGTACTGATATAACTTATATCAACACCCGCATTGAAACTTGTACCTTGTGCATTAGTGGGATATGAGGTATATTGGACCAATATAAGGAGTACAACCCCCAAATCATGATACTAATATAACTTATATTAATACGTGCTTATGAGAACATATATATATATATTTTCTTTTGAATTTGGGAATTCGGTTCAATCTGGTTCTAAAATCTCTTAAATCGTGGATTGGATCGAATTGATTGATTCTTATAAATTTTAAACCGAATCGGATCAGTTACTGTTTAGATCGGACCAGGACAAAACCGAATTAATTGGGCTAGTCCGGTGTTAGGGCTACTCGAACCATGTTGCACACCTAATATTAATTGTCTTCCTTTTATTTTGGGTCATTATTGTCCTAGTCAAAATGTCAATAACTTCATTTTTAATTACTTTCCCAAAACATCTATATTCATGATATTAATTACATGATATGTACAATAAACTCAACTAATGGTTATACTATATATACTAGTGGCAAGATTGAAATGTTAAAATATAAATGTGCATATAAAAGCATTTGAAAAAGATTATTAAAAAAATGTGTTTTTTTCAAACAAAACAGTCCATTTGAAATGCAAAAAATAATAAAATAAGGCATTAAGTAGATGCAATTGGATAATGACTAAAGTGCCCTCACGCATCGCATTTAATGCCTACAATTAAACACAAAATGTTAAAAGCATTTATGATGGAGATTTAATCGACTCGGGGGCGGTGAGGCAAACTAGGCTGAGTCTCCCGAATCATGCTTCGTTGACTCGGACTTAACTCGAACGATTCCATAACCCAATTGGGTATCATGGGACTTTGGTCGCAACCTATTCTCCAAGGCCAAACAACTCGACCCAAGGCGCCATTTATGATTCTCCCTATGTTGAATACATAAATGGAAACAAATAGTGTTGCTGCCAAATACCCTAGGTGGCAAAATCACAAATTAGAAAAATGTTCCTATGATGTCCCATTTAGGATTACCCCAAAATCATCCCAATCGGGGGCGGATCGAATAAGACCCAAAAATTTTAGAAGATTGCTAATCCTAAGCGCAGGGCCGGTTCTGAGTTAGTTGAGGCCCTAGGTGAACTCCTAAAATGGGGCCCTCTTCCTTCTATACATATTCTTAAAAAAAAAAAAAGTTCTAAATATCCACAAAAAAAAAAAATCCTACTACCAAGTACCAGCATAAAGTTTGTTCGCATATAAAATTACTAAAATTTGCTTTTATAGATTAAAATGACAAGATGATTACAAAAACTTATAAAGATAGAATACATAAAACATACTTTTTGCTTCATAATTGAGCAAAATCCACTTTTACAACACAAAAAAGAAAAAAAAACAAATACCAAATAAAATCTAAAGCTATAATACCAAAAGAAATTGTGAGAGACAAAAAGAGATTTTGTAAATGGGAAGGACTGCTGGACTAGAGGAGAATAGGAGATGAGAGACAAAGAAAGTCATAGAGACGTTGTCACATTATGATTCTTGTGAGTTGTGAATGGGGATTGGGAAGCGAGGGAGGAGATGAGAGAGATGTTGTGGGGAGATGAGCCAGGGGAGAGAGACATTGTGACTTGTGAGTGGAGCCTCTCATATTTGATATAAGATATAAAAAGCCCCTTGATACCCGTGTAAAGTATATTTTTATTTATTTATTTAGTTTTAATGCTTTTGGACTGGAATTGGGCTTGTAGAATAAGGCCCTTTTGCTTAAGAGAGCTAGTGCTGCTGGTCCAATTAGAGAAGGCTCTCATTTGGGCTGAATTTTGGACTTTGATAACTAGTAAAGGGATAGGTATTTGGGAGCTCTTTTTTTAGCCCAAAACAGGGGGCCCCAGAAGGCTGTCTTGCTCGTTTGGGCTCAGAACCAGGCTTGCCTAAGCGCAACGATCTCACCTACCTTCATGGAATATGTAGAAATGAAATTAACATTCTTTAATTTTGTGATCGATTTATTGCAAAAGTATCGAACTTTTGAAATTAATGTAGATATGATTATTGAGTTCCCGAAATAATTGATGGGGAACCACTAAACAAGAAATCCGTTTCAGGATTCTATTTGCATTGTGCTTATGTGATCAAGAAGATTCGATCTGGCTAACCCTAGCCTATTGATTCGGATCAATGAAGATTTTTCTTATTTGTCACTAAACAAATTAATAGCGTTGCTGGTACTTTATATCCTACTCTTTCTATCTCTCTTTTCATATAGTGGATGAAGTCCACGTACATCAACATGCGCCGCTCCAATGAAATAGGTTGATGAAAAAATAGGAATGGTAACATTAAGCATTTGCCTTACAGCCTTGAAACATACTTAATCCTCATTAACCTAGAGAGTAGTACTATACATCCCTAATTTGTTTTCGAAGTTTCTTCCTTAATGATATGATGGTCTAGTAGAAGCCACATCAACACATGGGTTTTTTTTTTTAATTATGTTTTCTGAATACATGCCACATCAGTAGCCACATTATTTGGAGAAAAATTAGGCATCATAGCATTTTCCTTACCTAGGCTGTTTAAATCCCAACCCATTAAACTGAGTTCATTTGAGAGACCCTCCATATTCCAGGGGAGCTCGTTAATTGGTTTCATTAATGGAATTTGATTTGATCATCCGAGATAGAAGGCGCCCAATGTTTATTATACGACGACATTTCAATAATTAATCACAGCATAACCATATATAACATTGGCAAATCTAAAAGTTTTAGCAACAGTTTTCTTCCTTTCTAGTAACAGTTTGTTGCCGCCGCTAAATGCGATGTATCCTATAGTGAATATGGAATTGAGGTGCCATTACTTCCCATTCGCAGCAATTAAAATCAGATATAAATGTTCATAATATGTCCAAGATATGTTTACTAGTTGGATGACTAAGATTTTAATGACCATTATTGCATTCATTGTAGAAGTTCAAGTAATGCATCTTTAAAAAATTAATGACCAAACTTTTTCCTTGTTCACACTAAACCAGCTTACATTATGTCGGTTAAGCTAAGTGCATAAATATGCAATACCAGTCTTTTGCCCCCTCAGTGGCTGGTTTAGCTTGGGAAAGATAAGCCCACAGGATGGAGCAATCAATTCATATATGTTATAACACAGCATGGATTTTACATGATAGACAGATATGACAATTAATTTTCCCCCAAATGCTTTTCCAAACATGGAAAACTCTTTATTTCCTCTTAGTCCAGACGTGGTCGAGTGAGTTGTAACCGCAAGGCATAAGGCATGCCAGTTGGATAGTAGAACCTAAAAACCATTAAGGTCCTGCTTGGCAATGTTGTATAGCACCCTTAAATTTTTAGATTTCAATATCTTCTACAAAATCCCATCAGATTCTTTGAATAGGCCAGGCAAGGCTAAATCCTCTATACATATCTAAACCCTCTCCATCTATCTTCATTGTATCGCGTTTTCAGACATACAGTTTATCATTTGCTTGCACTTCTCCATTTTCTCCATTGCTTCAATTCTATTTAGTTTAGAACACCTAAAAGAAAATATGGAGGTTCATGGGAATTTTCCTGCTTGCGCGTCCTGCAAGCATCAGCGCAAAAGGTGCGATGAATACTGTTTATTGGCACCATATTTTCCTGCCAGCAGGTATCAAGATTATGTGAGTGTTCACAGGCTTTTTGGCTTGAGCAATATACTGCGAATCATGAGTGTTGTTCAGCCCTCTCAGAGACAAATCACTGCTGAAACGTTGATGATGCAAGGTATCATATGGAGAAGTGATCCGATTAGTGGGTGTCTCGGATATGCTAGATTCCTTCAAGCCCAGATTGATTATCATTTTAGGGAGCTTGAATTTGTGAATCAACAGCTCCGTTTTTTCCGCGAAAGGGAACAACTGCAGCAGCAAAAGATGCAGTTAGAAAGCCTTTTTGCTACACCTTCCTTTTCATTGCTACCAGGTGCTGTGCAGCAATTTGGGCATTTAGCTTCACAACCATCATCATCATCATCAATACCACCACTGCCACAACCTGGTGCTGGATCATCACAACCAGTTGTTCCTCCAGAACAACAAATTGGTACCTCACATCCATCGTCATTGTCATCATCGTCAGCCTCTCCATCATTGTCCTTACCCTTGCAATATCAATTTGATGGTTACCACCAAGTACCATTTATGCCCAATACAGTAAGAATGTGAAAGCCTTTTTGAGAAACTATATTATAGTCATTCAATGATTTTTTATTAAATCAAGCGGTCTACAAATTTTTCCCTTCTTTTTTTTTTTTTTTTTTTTTCCCAGAAGAATAAAGTGGGTGTTTTTATTTGATTAACCGTACTCGATCTTGGTGTTTTTTTTAGCCCAGTGAAGCATTTGATACCGGTAATAAGAAAAGCTTGGAACATGGATACCATTATCAGTCTACTTTGGAAGAAGGTGCAGATATCAAACCCTTTGACATCCAGCCGATCGATCAACTGATAGAGCCCTATCAGTATGAGCATGCTCTTACCAGTTGTAGAGAAATTGGAGAATCCAGGTACGTACTACGTGCATGAATGAATTATCATATATTCTTTCAAAGGTTTCTACTATATATTAATTTGATCGATATCCAAAACTCGAATTCACTACGTACTTGACAAATGGTATTACTAATAATGGTTTCAAATCGATCAAACAATTATTTTTACATACCATAAACTTGCTTTTTAATTTGTTTTATCTTTTTTTGGTAACCCATGCATATGCCTATATACAATCTAAATATTCCGGTATTTCAGTAGTAAATTTTAATACTCTGTCTTATATATAAATGGGTCATTTTGACCGTGCGTGATATTTTATTTTAATGCAGTTCGAAGGCTCAAGGAAAGCATCCAATTGAGTGTGATTCTGATGAAAACATGGAGAATGAGGCTGGATCACGTGAGAAAGTGGAGGAACACAAGGAGGACATGAAAGAATGAAGTTAATGGCAAATTTTAGCCAATTTCTAGATTTGAGACAATTGCTAGATGTGTTGTAATTTTTTATTTTTTATTTTTGGTAGATAAGTTCATCAATAAAGCAATAAATTTTTTTGGGACACAGAAGCATACTACTCTCTCCATATAATTTGGCCCATGAAGCATTTTATACAGATACACAAAAAGATTAGAACATGGATTCATCATCAGTCAACTTTGGAAAGAAGGTGCAGATGTCAACCCTTCGATTTCCAGCCGATCAATGAACTGATTGAAACCCTATCAGTATGATCGAGCATATATGCTCTTACCAGTTCTAGAGAACCAAGAGAATTCGGGTAGTACGTGAAGTATTATTCATATATTTTAAATTTTTTCTATTTCTAAACATCAAAACATGGCTTCACAGCTCTATGCCTTCTTCGTTCATTTCAAAAATTATAAATCATAAACCATGATAAAATGATATTACTAATATTTAAATACATTACTCAAGATAATTTCAAATCGACCAGACAATTATATTTAAGTATCATGAATGTACGCACATGCTTTTATTATGTTTTTCTTCACGTTCGTGGAAGGCATGCACGTGGAAGTGCCTATATAAAATCTTAGTATTCTTATGTTTTGGTTGTACTATTTGTCGTCTCATCATATATAAATGAGTCATTTTGATGGACTCATTATAGATTGATCGTTAAATTTTTTTTAATGCAGCTTCCAAGGCTCGCGGAAAGAAGACTATGGAATGTGCTTCTGCTGAAGAAACGGAGAATGAGGGAGGATCATCATCTAAGAAAGGGGAGGAACCGGCGAACACAGGGACATTAAGAATGAGTGAATTTAACAGGAAATTTATCCCAATTTCTATGCAAAGGAAATAGTTGGGTGATAAATTGTGCAAATTAAACCAGTATTAATTAATTTCCTCCTCATTCTCTTCTTTTGTTTCTTTGTATTTCATTATTGGCACATTAATGTCTGTTAAATTGGTTCTAATCCATCATTATTTCCATGATATGTGATTTTTCATCAGTTGGATTTCAGGCCAGGCCAGTAAAGGAAAATCCTACTTTCTTTGAACTTGTTTCAAACCATTATGGCCAGTATTTCAAACCATTAATGCTAGTGAGTGCTCAAAACACGTGACAATTGAGTTGACAATTAATTAGTTCTCCATATGATCTCAATCCGAATGCAGGCGATATTTCTGCGTGTCCTTCAGGGATTCAGGGAAGGATATCATATGATCAAGAAGAGTAATGCCATCAAAACCCAACTAATTGCACTGATTAATTTACCATGCCAACATAGTTCGACATTTTTGCCTCAATACAATTCCAAGCAACAAAAATGGCCATCGCGCCATTATTTTGAACTGTCTCCACCACATTAGTCAGTATGGAAAGTTAATTGGCACCATTCTATTTTAAGAAAACTACATTTTCCTTACAATATAATCTAACCCATCAAGATTAATTTAAAGATTCAAATTCTTTCTAAAATCCAAAACCCTTGTGAAATGAGTCATGTACTTTATGGCGAGCAAGTGTCAAGATTTTCCAAGCTAACACCATTGTTTGGCATGCACCTACATATATATGTCGCCTTTTGCAGCGATTTTGGGCTAGCTGCATCGCCATTGCTGTCGTCTCTTCCATGCCTGCAACATTTCTTCACTTTATTTTCCATCGGCATTTTCATCATCGATCATCATCATCATTATCGTTTCCATTAAAAGCAATAATGAGGTGTTCACCACCTACGTGAAATTTAATAGGCAGATTAAAAGCTAGCGAATGCAACTTTAATGGCAAAAAGTGTGGATTTCCAGTATATATAACATGCCGAAAACCCCTCCATGCTGCCTTTATGCAGACATCCCGGCCCCTTCATGCAAAAGCCGCTGTCTATCAATCAACTATAGATTATAGTCTTAATGCATGTTCTAACTTTTTATGATATCCATGTGCTTCTTGTAAGCAACTTTTAAATGAACTAGCAGTGAGAATGCACGGTACAAAGAGAAGAACATGATATTTAATAGGAAAAAACGTAAAAAGAAAATGAAAGAAAAAAATGTAAAAAATAAGATCCTACTTATGCCAATACGTATATTAGCCACATCAACTTTTTGATCTAATTCCTGAATCAAAATTGTAATCCTAATATATAAATGTCAATAGGAATGATTGTATTTTTTAAATTAAAACAAATGGTTATAACTTTTGAAAAAAAGATTGTATTTTTTAAGAGTAATTGAATAGTTACTATCTTTGAAAATTAAAAATATAACTTTTAAAAATAATTTTTAAAACACCTAAAAATAAAAAGGATGACACATAATTACGTAAAAAATTATCATGTGGTAGTTGTGAAAATTACTTTTATATATTAGATATTTTCAAAATTATTTTAACGTAAAGTGGAAAAACTGTTTCTGTTACTTTTTGCGACATTTTCACTAGAGAATAATCAATCAAATAGAGGGTTTAAGGTGTGAAAACGAACCGTGGAAGTGTTCTTCATGCGGGCGGCTTTCCTCGTGGTCCCAAAAGGATAATTCCACGCGCGCACTCGTGGCAGACAAGAAAACAAAAAACCGTTTGTCTGAGCCCGGGTTCGAACCGGGGACCTCTAGTGTGTGAGACTAGCGTGATAACCAACTACACCACCCAGACGGTTGAGACCAGGGTCATGCTTTAAATTATAAGGCAATAGTTTGAATAAGAAAGACCTACGAAAATATTCAAGTGCACCACAGCAGGCACACACAATATCGGTCATGATCGTTATCACGAACAATTCAAAGCGACGTCATGTATACATGCACCATATTCAAATGATGGTCTCGTCACTCCCTATCATCTTATGATATTTTGGAAGAAACGAACTTGATTCACACTCACTTTATACGAGGCCTGTCCCTAGCAAGAGGGGAAGAGATAATATAGTACTGATATAACTATAAAAGCCCATTAACGCATTATAACATGATTGAAATCTTGAAAATATACTCCTTTCGATCGAGGAAAAAAAAAAATCTCTTGAGAGTTGATTTACTTTTTTTGCATGCACCGATTGCTTTTTGAGTCATGGGAGGAATTACACTAAGAATGTTGTTGAAATAGATGTCCTGTTAAATCAGACATAACAACCTAGGATGTCTAGCTTTCACCCAATTTTGCTTCTAATTCAAAGTATGCTAAGTGCTCCTCTTAGTCAATGATATTGCTGATTAGTGGCATTTGGCAATCAAAGTCTTCTCCTTCATCGTGGGTTTACTGTTGTTTAGACGACTTCTTAGAAAAGCTCGACCCTCTTTATTTTTCTTTTTTATTTTTTGTTTTTATTGGATAACCAAATCATTATATTAAATTAAGAAAAAAAATGGCTATTGCTTCCATCCCCTTCATCTCTATCCGTTAAAATAACGGCACCCAGAAGAGAGGTGATAGGAATAAAACCGAGCGATTACAAAAGGCTACTCATTGGGTAAGGGAATGGGTTGCTTTATTAGCCAACCTAAAAACACATCTAACAACTCATAAGGGAGTACAATTACGAAGAGCTTTGACATCACACAAAATAGATTTGATGGCCCAGTAAGAAGTTATATCCTAATCAATAAGAGGATCCATAACCAGAGAAATATCACCCTCCACCATAATAGACGAAAAACCAAGTTTAGAACACTCAAAAAATACACCATGTAAGGCTTCAGCTTCCGCATCCTTGGGTTCAAGAGGACCATCCTTTGGGGCAACCAAATCCTTACAATGGAACTCTGGGCAATTAATAGTTTTTGAAACTTACACATTAAGAGTAAAATATTTTATATTTGAATCCTCATTTTTTTTTCTTGAGCAGTTCAATAAAATTTTCTTAAATATTAGTTGATGCAAGGCCGGCCACAAGTTTCACAAAAAATCATGTTGGGAAAAGCATTTTTTATTCTTAAAAAAAAAAAACATTAAATGGTCTTGTCACTTGCTGTCCTTTGGAGGCTTGGATAACTTTATCCACAGAATTTGAATCTATCTGACATGGGACAAGCAGCGATCGAGCTCAGCCAAGTTTCAACGAATCTCAACAAGTTTCTAGAGATATCCATCCTAATCTTCGTCAAATTCATGATCAACATTAAATCACCCAATTTTCTCAATTCACATGCAAACCATTTCTTTCCTACCCAAATTTTGTAATCCTCCTGTCCTTTTTCATTGATCTTTTTTCTTTCATAAAACATTTATAATGATAAAAAAATATTTTAAAATGTTTTCTAAAATAACATGATTCGTCAAAAGTGACAGTGAAATAAGAATAGATGAAATATTATTCTAAGCATTTACCCATTACCATGAGATTGGTTATAAGACCATATACATAATATTTTTCATTATTCCAAAGGGAGAAAAATAAAATAAAACAGCAGAGATGCAGCCAATTAACTCTTGATAATTTTGTACCATGACCAAAATTCAACTATCTTACCAGTAAACAAACAAAAATGCCTCAAAATTAGGTGATAAAATCAAATTCAGTTCATAATTCTTTTTCACACTAATCAACTGACATTTAAAAGTTAAAACACCAACAAATAGTTTATTAGTGTTTGGTTTTTAAATGTTAGTTAATTAGAGCATCTCCGTCCATGAGGTATTTTTTGCCTCGTGTGTGAAAAATAAATGCTTCAATGGGTAACCTACAAATGAAATGGTTGAAGGTGGAGGAAAATATAAATGAGGCAAAAAAAAAAAAATTGGCTCCCATGCATTAGAGTAATCGATCACTTTTTTTTATGTGATGTATTTATATTATAACGAAATATTTTTACATTGTAACGATTCAAAAAATACATACGATGCACCTAAAAACCTAACATGATTTGAAACAAACGAATGTGAATTAATAGATGTCGACAGATAGAGTGAGTCTTTCATGTAACTATGACATAACCGTGTTGTGTTATGATGGGCCAATAAGAATTAAGTAAAATGGGATTGTGAGCCAACAAATACTTTAACAATCTCATTTTACTTAATTCTCATTAGTATGTGAGACCATGAGACCGTGTCACGTTAATGGAAGTCTTTCTCCAACCGACATCGTCACATCGCTGTATGAAAGACTTCATCATCAAATTGATAATAAGTGGTGACAAATGTGATCATTTTAGTAGCTGAATCATGTTAAAGTCATAAGATCAGTTACGTTAGGATTTTATTTGCCATGTTCATGAAATTCGGTGGAATCCAAGAAAAAAAAATTATCCAATTTTGGAATTCGGAATTGAAACCCCATTTGTCAAATATATCATCCACATGTCGTGCAAAAGCATATTACTCCTACTTATTACAGCCTTTCATCCCAACCAATCAAAAAACCGATTCACGCAATCCAGCACCCGTACATTGGTAGTAACGCCCAACACCCTAATAAAACCTACTTTAAGACGCTAAAAGACGGTATACCCGTCGAAATTCATAACATACCAATAGCTGGTCATTTCGGTCATTATGGTAATTACACTTTTCGTCCTTTCTTACCTCTACCTCTACTTCTGTTACTGCTCTCGCCAGTCGTCACTCACCAGAGTTCGCTCGTCGCCATTGATGTGACCTCAGACAGCCAAATGACCAAAATACCCATACATTTTACGTGTAATGTTCACAAACGAAGGGCACATTTGGCAAATTAAGTCCCTCTCCCCAGCATCTCCCTGTAATTGAGCAGCGAGTCCAGCCTCTGTAACTTCAGCTGCTGCTTGAACTTGTTGATGAAATCGTCAGCCTTCGCATCCACCTCTTCATCATCCCCAGACGACGCCGTTCCAACCTTTTTCTTCCTCTCTCTCACCGTCTCCGGCCTCCGCCTCTCCACCATTTCTTCCTCATCCGCTTGCCTTGCCGCCATCTTCTCGCTAGCCGACTTCTTCATCTTCTCCCGTACCCCGCTGGACTCCCGCTTCGGCTCCGACTTGGTCCTCGTCACGTGGTGCTCATCATGCTCATTACCCAGATCCGAATCTGAATCCCAACCCGAATTTTGTTCTGGGGTTTCGTCGGGGATGTGGTGAGTCGCCGGTTCTGAGGATTCGGATTCGGATCTGTAGAGGGAGGAGAGGTTAGGGAGTTTGAAGGATTTGACTCGCTCGAGTAAGGAGGGAGCTCGGACGAGTTGGACCGGTGGGTAGTTTCCGCCGGGTTGATCCGAATCCAGACCAGGATTTTGGAGTGGGGTTTCGTCGGGGATTTGGAGAGTAGCTGGTTCGGAGGATGAGGATTCGGATCTGTAGAGGGGGAAGTTGAAGGATTTGACCCGCTCGAGAAGGGAGGGAGGTCGGACGAGTTGGTGCGGGTAGTCTCCGCCGTGTTGGTGGTGTTGAGGTGCGTTTTTGGGAGTCGTGAAATAGTTGATGAGGGCGATGGTGCCGATCGTGCAGTTCACAATAAGGAAGAGAGATGTCGGGGTCAACCAGCTGGCCAGGAAGGACGACATGGAAGCTATGGATTCTTCAGGAAATGGTTGATTTCGAGTAGGGT
This sequence comes from Liquidambar formosana, assembly GCA_039720395.1. NCBI lineage: Eukaryota > Viridiplantae > Streptophyta > Magnoliopsida > Saxifragales > Altingiaceae > Liquidambar > Liquidambar formosana. The sequence goes on from CM077830.1 coordinate 7,584,506, forward strand.
TTTTTGGTTGTTGGGTTTTGGGTTTTGCGTTGCAAAGATGCTTTTTATAGCAGAGATGGACTGAAAAGAAGGAGAGATAGAGAGAGAGAGAGAGAGTGGGCCGGAATGGGGTGGCGTAGAGTTACATAAATAATCCTATATTTATGGTAGAGGTTTTTTTTTTTTTTAATTGCTGAAAAGTAACAAAAATGGTACACGTAGTAAAAATCAATTTAGAGAAAACAACGGCGAGGTCTACATCCAACAAGGGCAAAAGCAAACAAGAAAGTCTGTTTTTTTGCTTTTATTTTTTCACAAAAAGAGAAGAAAGTGCTGATTATTAGTTCGAAGGTGTATTACTAAGGTACTTTAATGATTGTCATTAGTGTAATACTCCTTATATGTTTCATAACTCATGAATTGACTCTTTTTTTAAAAAAAAATTTATATATAATAAAATAATAATCTGATAAAAGATAAGATTTAGTTCATGCAAAAGAATTATTGAATGTAATCGTGCTATCGAAATTTGATCTGAATGAGTGTTTGATTAAGGATTCTAGAACATCAATTGATGTAAATCCTATTTGAGATTTCATATAGAATGTTTGATTCAAGTATGTTTTTTTTTTTTTTTTTTTTTTTTTGTGGGTATGTTTTGTGTAGGGTTTGCATTTGACTTAAAGGTGACCCCTAGTTTTCCGACTCTGAGCATATACACTATAGAGTGTAGCCAAATACTTCTTCCATCGTTCAAGGATATGTTAAGTTCGATAAAATACATAATTTAAGAAAAGTTATTATTGGATTGGTTTTTCACTTTTTAAACTATTCCTTTCCATAAGTACATTTTTTTGCTTGGTATTGGAGTTTTGTGTTGAAAATAATTATTGAAACAATCAATAGTTATATAGTAAAGTTGAATAAATAATGATTTGACTTTTCAAATAAGATAAACATTTTGGGACAAAAAGAGTTGCAAGAATAGCATATCTTCGTGAGACATAGGGAGTATTGAACTTGGGTTTAAACCGTACATATCGTAATGATAAGTTGATAGCAATATGAAATTAATCAAATCTATAGGAAGACTCTACATACTAGGCGCCTTCCTATGTGAGCAAAACATTACTGTACAAGAGATAATATTAAACGATAATTAGTACTCTGTATATGTAATTAAATTACATAACATTTTATGATAAAATTTTGTATGAAAAATCTATTGAAAAGTCCTTGAGGAGAGAATTTATCAATATAGCCCCAAAAAAAAAAAAAAAAAAAAATTTCTCGTTGTGGTATTTTTCAAAGATAAATTAACAAACACTACTTTCTTTTCAATTTTTCTCTACTTAGAGCACTTCAAATGGTGTGTTAAAAGCTTAATAGCACATCTTGTTTGTGTTTTAATGGTGTACTAAAAAATACTCCATCCGTTCCATAAAGATAAAGATAGGCTTTTTTGAAAAAGCACGCAAATTAAGAAACTGAATTTGTCATCCACTCAATTTTTTCTTTGCAAAAGTACTATTATTCTACTACAAATGCATTAGTTGTGTTTAAAGTAATTCTTAGTGTAATAAAGGATAGAATGGAAAAGTTAAGAAAATCTATAATTTGACTTTTCAAAATGATAAATATTTTGGAACAACCAAAAAAATAAAAATAAAAATAAAAAACCTATTTTTATGGGACAGCGAGAGTAGCAATAGCAAACCCTTGGGTTAAAATAACACAAAGGCCTGGCCAACGATTCCCTCCCCCTGCAAACAGTGATTAATCCCTGGTTGAAAGCTTTGGGGAAACACTGGGTCTTGACCAAAAAAAAAAAAAAAAATAACACAAAGGCAGTTAGAAAAAGCAAGAAAATGATAATTATACCAAAAAATTACATATAATGTCATTTGTATCATTACTACACATTGTGTCAAATTACAATATTTGGCATTGCTAATAATTACTAAAATAAAAATAAAACAAGCAAAATAGTATAAAACCATTAGAGATGCTCTTAATGAACTCAAAAGGTCATAGCAAGAGAGTGGAAAATCCTCTTTTTAGGATTCGGATTTGGTGCAGTTGGCTATTTTTATTACATGGTGCAGTAAACATAAGATCGATGACACATGACAATGAGAAGAAATAAAGGGTTGTTAGGCATTGGGCGTCAAATGCATCTTTTAAATTTCAGTTATTCATTTCTCCTTTTTGCCACGTATCATCGATCATACGTTAGTGCACTATATAGTAACCACACCAAATCCAAATCCAAATCCAAATCCAAATCCGTTCACTATAGACATGATAAGGATCAATAACTTCAGCCCATACCGTGACTTAGACTCATTACCAAGATCATAGGCCCAACCTTACAATTCTTAATTATCCTTTCAAAATTGCATAAATACAACCCATGTCATGTGTGGCCACCTTTCAGCCTTGCTTTGTTAAGTTCATACCTAAACACTACTGTCTCCATATTCCTCAAAACAAACCCCAGTCTAGCACTCAACCTAAGTTGTCGACAAATACCAGCCATTCGTCTGATAAAAAATATCCCTTTTTTTTTTTTTTTTTTTGAGGATCAATCAACAACTAGAATACTTTTTTGTTGGGTCGACATATGTGTAAGGATAATATTGGTAACGTAGTGATGCATCCAATCTAGTGATAACGGCCGGCTTTTAAATTAAGATTAGTCAAGGCTAGGACTTAACGACAAATTTATTTATTTTAAAAAATTATTCAAAGTGGGATGATAATCATTAGGATGTGAAGGAGACGTAAGGAGACTGGTAGGACTTAATTTTTTTCACGCATTCAAATTATAATTTGTTAGGGGTAGTAAAAAGTAATTCAAATAAGCCGACGTCAAATTTTACATCATTATATGTAGGAAGTAAGACGATTGGAGTAAACTTTGATTTTCGATCTTTTTCTTCGAAATCACTAATTACTTGCGACTTTGTGTTGTCGGTCTCTATAACGTGTATTAAATTGGTCAAATAAAAAATAACTATTTGTTCTAACAATTAATTTAATATGCATGTACCCCACCTCCCACCCCCCCCCCCCCAAAAAAAAAAAAAAAAAAAAAAAAAAAAGAGCAACAACTTAAACATGCATCATGCGTTCTATCCCCTTTAGGCGTTTATCTTTTGAAATTTGAAGTATAAAGTAAGAAATAACAGCACACATGACGATGTTTAAAAGCGGGAAATGGGGGATGGCCAGTCAATTTGGTAAATTATTGACCATCGAAATTAGCTGCCATGATTGAAGCGCAAAATAATCAGGAAGCAAAAAATTCATATGGAAAGATCAAAGAAGAAACAAACACAATACACATCAGTTTAACAGCATCTCAGATGGGAGAGTTATAAACTTATAGTGTAAGCTAAAGATATAAATAGCTTTTAATTTTAAAAGGCCTTTTTCAATGGGAGAGCTAAATAGTGAGCTAAAATAACTTAGAATTAAACCAAAAACTAAATTTGACTCTCAATTTAGCTCTAAGCTATTTGGTCATGTGGGGAATGGTAGTTGGAAAGAAAGAAAATCAGGTGAGTTAAAAAATAGTTTTTACTGCATTGGAACAGTCATTTTATTGAAAAGAGCTATTTTTACACTTTTTGAGTTAAAAATAGCTTCTATCTCACTAAAATAGGTCTTTTGGGTTGGAGATGCTCTAGGTATCCATTGAATGAATATGTCTATGGTTGAAGACGGTTGATAAATGTCACTAATAATAATGAAGACTATAACAAATGACTCCCCTAAAATCCAAAAACAACAAAATAAGATGACTCAAACCAAAACCCTTAAGGCGGCTGCATTTGGTTGTTAAAAAATTTATGCATTAAGGTGAAATGTAGGAAAGTGAGAAAAAAAAAATGCGAAAGAAAAAATAAACATTAAAAAAAGTGGTAGAATAAAAACTAAAAAAACTATTTGTTGCAACAATTAATTAAATATGCTGTAACCCCCCCCCCCCCCCCCCCCCCGGCAGCCCCCCAAAAAAAAAAAAACCTTTCTTGTGATGTTGTTCTCATTAAAAAAAAAAAAATGCATGATGTGTTTTATTTTTCTGAATAAAATAGTTAGTACAAGGATCCACAACTTTCCTGCTATAATTAAAAAATGAAAATGAGGGAAGGTAACTTCATTTTCTTTTTCTTTTACCTTTCCAATCAACCAATGGGGGACCCCCAAGGTCACCTTATCAATATTAGGATACAACCCACACAAAAATTCCCAACACTTGAAGCTTCTATATGGAGTCAATCTTATTCTAACACAAGTAGACTCAAAATAAATTTATCATAAAAATAACTTTCATATAACAAACCGAAAATAATAGATAGTGAGAAAAATCCCAACTATAGCATTTTCTTATTTATTAAATTCTCACCAGTAATTTCAACAGAAAGATGAAAATATTACGAAAAATATATAATATGACCTTTTATTTATTCATTTTGAGCACCACCCTTTCATCTCACCGCACGCATGGTTTAGGTCTCATTCCCTCCAATCATTTTTTTTAAAAATTTTATAATGAAGCTCCTTTTCATAATTGTTTGTCGTTACCTTTACAACAATATGAGGTTATGTTTGTTTAGTTGGAATAGAATGAATGAGAATGGAATTTGATTTCATGTTTAAAATAGTCTTAAATTAAATAAAATTAAAATAAACATTACAAAATGAATATCATTATAATTCATTAATATTATTTAATTTCATTCTTATTTAATTATCTCATCCAAACATGTTGTTTGGAATGAGTTAAAATGAAATTTCATTCCATTCCAACCAAACAAACATAACATAAATAGTAAACAAATATAAGTAAACTTTTTTTTTTTTTTTTTTAATCTATAAAAATAAAAAATTATTATCATATAAGCATGATACCCTATTACAGAAACCAAGGTAAAGGCAAGTCCTCCCTTTTTAAAGAAAAGAGGGATGGCTATTTTAACGCCAGTTGCTGCCAAAGAAATGCTAGGTAGCCGACCGGTGGGTCAAATGTGTGGCCATAACAATAGTTAACTTGTCTGTTTGTTGCAAAGATTGACTGGCCCCAGGAGCCCATAGGGCAACCACATGGGACTACCCGACAGGACCACGTCTGCTGGGTTAACATGCTTGCATCGTTTGCTGAGGATTCTCTACGTGCAGATGACGTCTTAGCACTAATCTATGGAACATGGTCTAAGGATTTTTTTTTTTTTTTTTTTTTTTTTTTTTTTTTTTTTTTTTTTTTTTTTTTGGGGTTTGGTTGGATTTGATTGAAACGGCTGGGACTGACTCCCATTAATTGTACATTTATACGTAGAGTGTTCACACGGGCCCATGGAGAAAAATTTTCATGTAACTGTGACACAATCACGTGATATTACGGGCTAATCAGAAGCAAACAAAATAAGAGTGTTAGTGTACTTTCTAGACCCACACTCATATTTTGTTTGCTTCTAATTGACCCGTGATACCACGTGGCCGTGTCACAGTTACATGGAAGTTCTTCTCCTGGCCCATGCCACCCTGACATAATTTGCGCTGGACCCAGTCGTCGCGTCTTTTCTGCTGAAAATGGTGTCGAATTTAGGTGCCATTTTCTGGGTAAGGGAGTGGGGTGCGTTTGGCCCAAATCTGGATAAAGAAAAGTACTGCAATGGTGGTTAAGCTGTGGCAGCAATTGCAAATAGGGCTCTCTCACCCTCTTAGGTACTCACAATTCCATCATGAATCTATTATATATATATAACTAGCTTCGAATCCCGTGCGATGCACGGATTAATTTATAAAAAAATATATATATATTATAAGCAAATTAGAATTTTAACAGAATACTTATTCTCTAAAATAGTAAAATGTATAATATGTCAATTAAATTTAAAAGATATAGACAAAAATAATCTTTGATGTTCAATCAAAATTATTTTTGGTGTCATGTTAGTGTAATGTATCATACAAAATTTAATTATACTCTCGAAAAAGATAAATTATTTTGAAAAAAAATTAATTTAATGGTAGAAACTTGTAAAAAATGAAAGAACTGACATGTTATGATATTTGGTGGAAAAATATTAAAATTCTCTAGAGCTTAACCCATTTCACAATCATGGTATTAACATGTTGGTTATACCAAAGCAAGTATACCCGTTGAAAGTATCTTGAAATTCGACAGTGTAGATTTTAGAATGCATGACAACGATGAATCTTAACCTTTCATGGGTTTTTGAGTGGGTTTCATAAAGAGTGAAAAACCATGGGGAAAAATATTAAAAATCTGTTTGAGATTATAGCAAAAAAAGATGAAAGAAAAATCTAAACTGAGAAAGATTTTTTCTTACTCCTTTTTTTTTTTTTTTTTTGGGTGTTAGAAGCAAATTGGGAGAATTTGAAGATTTCGGCGGATCACATTTTCTTTTTTAATCCTCATTTCCTTTATTTGTCTCTTTTTTTAATTATAATTATTTATAATTTTATATCTTCAATTTTAGAAGGGGAAATGAATAGGTATAAAGAAAACAAAAAAAATAGAGTACAGTCTATTAAGTTTGGGTTGAACATTGTATAGTATGGGTTTTTTAATCCTCACACATAAAAACAAAGAGATATGCAGTGAATACTAAGCGTCAACTTACGTCTACCATATGAGAAAGAGTAACTATTTGTTCTAACAATTAATTTAATATGCATGTACCTCACCTCCCACCCCCAAAAAAAAAAAAAAAAAAAAAAAAAAAGAGCAACAACTTAAACATGCATCATGCGTTCTATCCCCTTTAGGCGTTTATCTTTTGAAATTTGAAGTATAAAGTAAGAAATAACAGCACACATGACGATGTATAAAAGCGGGAAATGGGGGATGGCCAGTCAATTTGGTAAATTATTAACCATCGAAATTAGCTGCCATGATTGAAGCACAAAATAATCAGCAAGCAAAAAATTCATATGGAAAGATCAAAGAAGAAACAAACACAATACACATCGGTTTAAGAGCATCTTAGATGAGAGAGTTATAGACTTATAGTGTAAGCTAAAGATATAAATAGCTTTTAATTTTAAAGGGCCTTCTTCAATGGGAGAGCTAAAAAGTGAGCTAAAATAGCTTAGAATTAAACTGAAAGTCAAATTTGACTCTCAATTTAGCTCTGAGCTATTTGGTCATGTGGAGAATGGTAGTTGGAAAGAAAGAAAGTCAGGTGAGTTAAAAAATGGTTTTTGCTGCATTGGAACAGTCATTTTATTGAAAAGAGCTATTTTTACACTTTTTGAGTTAAAAATAGCTTTTATCTCACTAAGATAGGTCTTTTGGGTTGGAGATGCTCTAGGTATCCATTAAATGACTATGTCTATGGTTGAAGACGGTTGATAAATGTCACTAATAATAATGAAGACTATAACAAATGACTCCCTTAAAATCCAAAAACAACAAAATAAGATGACTCAAACCAAAACCCTTAGGCCATGTTTGTTTAGCTGGAATGGAATGAATGGAATGGAATCTCATTCCAATTCATTCCAAACAACATGTTTGGATAAGATAATTTGAATGGGAATGGAATCAAATAGTATGTTTAAATAGTTATTTCAACTCTATTTTCATTCCAGACTACTTTAAGCATGGAATCACATTCCATTCCCATCCATTCCATTCCAACTAAACAAACATGGCCTTAAGGCGGCTGCATTTGGTTGTTAAGAAATTTATGCATTAAGGTGAAATGTAGGAAAGTGAAAAAAAAAAAAAATGGCAGCGAAAGAAAAAATGAACATTAAAAAAAGTGGTAGAATAAAAACTAAAAAAAACTATTTGTTGCAACAATTAATTAAATATGCTGTAAACCCCCCCCCCCCTCCAAAAAAAAAAAAAAAAAAAAAAAACCTTTCTTGTGATGTTGTTCTCATTAAAAAAAAATGCATGATGTGTTTTATTTTTCTGAATAAAATAGTTAGTACAAGGATCCACAACTTTCCTGCTACAATTAAAAAATGAAAATGAGGGAAGGTAACTTCATTTTCTTTTTCTTTTACCTTTCCTATCAACCAATGGGGGACCCCCAAGGTCACCTTATCAATATTAGGATACAACCCACACAAAAATTCCCAACACTTGAAGCCTTTATATAGAGTCAATCTTATTCTAACACAAGTAGACTCAAAATATTTTTATCATAAAAATAACTTTCATATAACAAACCGAAAATAATAGATAGTGAGAAAAATCCCAACGATAGCATTTTCTTATTTATTAAATTCTCACCAGTAATTTCAACATAAATATGAAAAAATTACGAAAAATATATAATATGATCTTTTATTTATTCATTTTGAGTACCCTTTCATCTCACCGCACGCATGGTTTAGGTCTCATTCTCTCCAATCATTTTTTATTTATTTATTTTTATAATGAAGTCCCTTTTCATAATTATTTGTCATTAATTTTACAACAATTTGAGACTATGTTTGTTTAGTTAGAATGGAATGGACGAGAATGAAATCTGATTTCATGTTTAAAATAGTTTGAAATTAAATAAAATTGAAATAAGCATTGCGAAATGAATATCATTATAATTCGCTATTACTGTTTGATTCCATATATTCCCATTTAATTATCTCATCTAAACATATTGCTTAAAATAAATTGAAATGAGATTTCTTTCTATTTCAACCAAATAAATATGACATGAATGGTGAATAAACGAATATAAGTGAACCCCCTTTTTTTTTTTTTTCCTATAATAAAAAAAAATTATTATCATATAAGCATGCTACCCTATTACAGATACCAAGGTAAAGGCAAGTCCTCCCCTTTTAAAGAAAAGAGGGAGAGCTATTTTAAGGCCAGTTGCTGCCAAAGAAATGCTAGGTAGCCGACCGGTGGGTCAAATGTGTGGCCATAACAATAGTTAACTTGTCTGTTTGTTGCAAAGATTGGTTGGCCCCAGGAGCCCATAGGGCAACCACGTGGGAATACCCGACAGGACCACGTCTGCTGGGTTAACATGCTTGCATCGTTTGCTGAGGATTCTCCACGTGCAGATGACGTCTTAGCATTAATCTATGGAACATGGTTTAAGGATTTTTTTTTTTTGGGGTTTGGTTGGATTTGTTTGAAACGGCTGAGACTGACTCCCATTAATTATACATTTATACGTAGACTTTAGGGTAAACGTAAGTCAACATGTTTCTCTACCTAATATCAGAGTGTTCACACTGGCCCATGCCACCATGACATAATTTGTGCTGGAATACGACTGGACCCAGTCGTCGCGTCTTTTCTGCTGAAAATGGTGTCGAATTTAGGTGCCATTTTCTGGGTAAGGGAGTGGGGTGCGTTTGGCCCAAATCTAGGTAAATAAAAGTACTGCAATGGTGGCTAAACTGTGGCAGCAATTTCTCACCCTCTTAGGTACTCACAATTCTATTATGAATTTTCTTAAAATAGTTTTCGAAGTTTTTTAAAAATATATATATGAGAATAAAAATATAAACTAATAAATTAAATTCATTCATAGTTTTTCCGCATGAAAGTCACAATTCATAAAATTATCTAGAATAACTGCCTCAAACCACTTAAAAAAAAAAAAAGAAGAAGAAGAAGAAGAAGAAGAAGAAGAAAGAAAGAAAGAAAGAAAGAAAGAAAAAAGAAGAAGAATAAGAAAAAGAGAGAGAGAGGAAGGAGAGATAGGATAGAGAGATATTGAGAGAAGATGCATGTGTGTGCGTAACATATACCATCTCCCTACTATTTTTCGAGGTGAGATAGGCCCTAAAAGGTAATACAATTTATTATAACTCGCTATAGGATATGAAAGATTCACAAAATATTACATTGGGGTTGGTTATTGGCACCCTTTAATTTTATTTGCACACAGCATTAATTTTAGTTTATCAAGGTTTTTAGGAAAAATACAAAATATTCTTAAGAAAACTGATCATGGAGTCCACTAGAAAGCATTATGTTAAACAATTTTGTAATTTTTTTTCTTCTAAAATCTGTTGCTTAAGTAGATTTTTTGGATCCTTATTTCATTTTTGGCCAAGAAGTTTATTTAAATAAAAGATTTTGAAATTTTTTTTAATAAAATTGTTCAAAATGATATTTTCTAATAAAAAATGCGCCTAATTCTTATAAAACCTTTTTAAATATTGAGAAATTAAAATTAATGATATGTGCAAATAAAATTAAAGGTTACATTGCACTGTTGCCCATATATAGAGCCCGGCCCGTGCTTAAGCCCATCTTTAAAATCTAAACAGACATTTCTTCAAGGGGAGCGGCTATTGCAACCCCCAAAAATGAAAAGTTTGCCCCACTTTATTTCTCAACCCCCCAAACTTACACACCCGCTCCCCTCAAAGACTAAAATACCCTTCATTCTCACCCACCCCTCTTACCCACCCCACACCCCATAGCAGTCTGGCGAGAAGAAGAAGAAGAGACGGCGACGACGACGGCCCATTCTTCCTCTTCTTTCTTCTTCTCCTCTTCTTTCTTTCTTTCTTTCTTTCCTTTTTTTATTTTTTATTTTTTATTTATTTGCTTTGCTGGTCAAATTCGTGTGTGAGGCAAGGGAGGTTTTTTTTTCCGACGAGTGACCACTTTCTGTCCTTCTTATCCTCTTCTTTTTTATTTTCTTCTTCTTTCTTTCTTCTTTATTTTTATTTTTTTTATTTGCTTTGCTGGTCAGATCTGTGTGTGAAAGGCAAGGGAGGTTTTTTTTTTTCAAAACCTTTATTTTTTCCGGCCACAGTGACGGCCTTTTTCCTTTCTTTCTTTTTTTTTCTTTTTTCTTCCTTTGTTGGTCAAATCTACTGTCGACGAAAAAAAAAAAAAAAAAAAAAAAGAAAGAAAGAAAGAAAGAAAAAAAGAAGAGGGAAGAGGAGGAAGGTTGACGGGAGAAAGGGTAGGGAGCTTTACCGACAAGAAAAGGGTGTGGGAGAAGGGTTTTGGGAAGGAAAGAAAAAAAAAATGAAGAAGAGAAAAAGAAAGAAGAGGAAGAAGGAAGAAAAGGGGTGTGGGAGAGGATTGCCAGTGGGGTGGGTGCCGGAGAGAGGTAAGCAGGGATAAGCCTTTTTTTATAATTTTATATGATAATTTTCTTAATTAAAAAACGTGGGAGTCAACTTATAGGTTTGGGGGTTGCAATGGCCGTTCCCTTCTTCAAGGCTCTACGTGACTAGGTCATCTCTTTAGGGCTGCAGGCCCGTCGCTTAAGAAACTGAGAAAGTGCTATTCAATATGAACTTTTAAATATTAAAAAAAAAAGGACCCATAAAGCGCTGTTACAAATAGTGCTTTCATCTGAACGTGAAAATTTAAAAAATTTCGAAAGCGCTATTATCACAAAATTCTTTCAATAGCGGTATTAGCAAGTGCGAATTTAATAGCGCTATTAGCAAGTACGCTCTTAATAACGGTATTATCAAGAGCGCTTTCAATATGAGAAAATGAATATAAAAATTTTGGAAAGCGCTATTGACAACAACGCTTTCAATACAAACTTAAAAAAGAAGAACCCTCAAGCAAACCGATGATACTCTCTCTCTCCCTCTCTCCTCCATGGCTCCTCCCAGAATTCTTCTCTCCGGAGACGTTCAAGGCCGCCTCAATCAGCTCTTCAAGCGAGTATCATCGGTACCTCTCTCTCTCTCTATGTATATATGGCCATCAACGCTAGGGTTTATTCACATACATCACTGATTCCTGTTCTTCTACTCTCACTGTGATTTTCTTCAATCTAGGTTAACAAATCAACCGGTCCGTTCGACGCGCTTCTCTGCGTGGGCCAGTTCTTCCCGGACTTGCCGGACCGGCTCGAGGAGTTCATCGACTACGTCGAAGGCCGGTCCCAAATCCCTATCCCGACTTACTTCATCGGCGACTATGGAATCGGTGCTCCGAAGGTTTTGTCGGCAGCTTCGAAAGATTCGGCTAATCAAGGTTTCAAGATGGATGGGTTGAAGATATGTGAGAATTTGTATTGGTTGAAAGGCAGTGGCAAGTTCACCCTCCATGGTATGAACTTACTCTGTATGGTTGCCTAGGAAAGGAAGGAAAATGATATATATTGCTTCCCTTTTTTTTTTTTCTTTTTTTTTTTATTTTTATAAATGGAAAGCTACTATTATTAAGTCAAATAGTTGTATTAGGCTCAATTGAGAGGGTTTGAATTCCATGGGTTTAGATAATGAAAAATGTTTTCTTGGCTACCAAACGGAGCTCCAATTCATGTCTGTTGATGTCTTTGGTTTTTTGCTTCTGATTTTAGCTTATCCAGTTCACGATTTTGCCACATTTTTCTTGTAAATGCATCAATGTATAGCTGAATTGTTCTGATTATCATTGTACTCCTATTAATTTGCATTTCATGCGTGTTTGGATTTCATCTTTGTAGATATAAAAGTTTATACAGAGTGAACACTTGCATAAGCACATCCATATACACTTGTATGTATAAATTTGCATATTTCTGTATGCATGTTTTAAGTGAGGGTCTTTGAATCATTGTATTGTTAGAAACTTGGAATTGCTTAACTGGTTCTTGATGATTTTGACACGGTGTCAAGAGGATATCATTAAGTGGATCAACGTTTTTGAATTTTGTCATTTTTTCCCTAGAAAACATGCTGATAATTTTGTATTGCCTAGATTATATCTGATTTGTTGTACTCATATTTAGGGTTATCTGTGGGCTACTTATCTGGTAGGAATTCATCGGTTGGTCAACAATTTGGAACGTACAGCCAAGATGACATTGATGCATTGCGAGCATTGGCCGAGGAACCTGGAATAGTTGATTTGTTCCTAACATATCCTTGTTTGTGTTATGGGCGTATTCTTTCAGTGGTTGATCATTTTAAGCTGATGCTTAATATTATTTGCTTAACTTTTGGTTATGTGATCTGTTTGTTTGGCTTCCTTGACTGGCTATTACTAATGAATGGCCCAGTGGGGTCACAAACAAAGCTGTTGCATCTGGTATTCCTCCTGGGATATCAGATTCATCAGGTAGTGATTCTACAATAACGGAGTTAGTAGCAGAGATCAAACCTCGGTAAGTGATGTTTAGAGATTACTATATGAAAGTTATTTTGAATTTTTTTACCCCCCCCCCCCCCCCCCACACAACACCCCAAACATTAAAATAAAATAAAATAAAATAAAATAAAAATCACTGATGCTATTTTTTTCCAGAATTATGGGAACATGTATCTTGCACTGCAGGCATTACTGTTTTTCTACTGGTTTCGACCCTACGTGAAACTACACATTTTTCTAATTTAAGGTTATCGTCTGTGGTAGTTATCACATTGCAGGTACTAAGGGCGTATTCTATGCTCGTGAACCATACTCTAATATTGACGCTGCCCATGTAACCCGGTTCTTGGGTCTTGCTCCTGTTGGAAATAAAGATAAACAGGTCTGGTTGTTATTCCCAGCATATTTTCTGTTAGTTTCATTAATCAGCTCTCTTGCTGTATGTTTGAAAATTTCTCATGAACATACATTGTGGTACCAATTGTTTTGTGATGAACTTTTTGTTAAAAGGATTTCTTAATTTAGTATTTACTTTCGTCGGACATAAAGTCTAGCAATTGATCAGGAGTCAGATTAAGGGGTTTATTGCTTGTCCTAAGCAGCAGCTGCTCCCTGTTTTTTACTGTACAAATTTAAGTTTTAGACCCATTTGATAAATTCTTTTCACTCATTGATTGTCTGCATAGCAGCATGATATATCCTTCATAGCCCCATGTGCAGCTAAGCTCTTAGCTTCCCTCTGGAAAGGATTTTGTCTTTCACCCAATGCCCTCATATTTTTCTGTGTTTGATTTCTGGATTTTGCACTATCTTCAAGAATTACAGCATGTATCAAGTTGTGCTTCTGAAAAACCACCTCCTTGTGATCTTAGAGAGATTTAGATATATGCTACTCTTTCTTGTACGGAATCTGTTTAACTTTTCTCTCTGTTCTCCACCTAGTGCATTTGGATTTAGCTTCTAGGCATTTTGTAACTCTTGGTTTCTACATCTGCTTCTCAGAAATTTATTCATGCAATTTCTCCCACTCCAGCATCTACAATGCCTGCTGCTGAGATTCACATGAAGCCTCAAAACACTACGTTATCTCCATATACCATGTTAGAGCAAACATATCACAGTAAAGATGCTGCAAAGAGGCCTAGTGATGATGTTTCTGATTCTCAATACTGGCGGTATGATGTCTCCAAAAAACGGCAGAAACTGGGAGCTGGAGATGGTGATAAGCTGTGTTTCAAATTTATTTCATCTGGGTCTTGTCCACGAGGGGAAAAATGCAACTTTCGACATGACGTTGATTCAAGGGAACAATTTTTGAGAGGTGTTTGTTTCGATTTTATTAACAAAGGAAAATGTGAAAGGGGTCCCGATTGCACCTTTAAGCACAGCTTACAGGATGAGGGTGAGAGCTTTTCTCACAGGAGAGCTGGATCTGAAAATGCTAATGTTAATAGGTTGGTGTTTCATGAAATAATCTTTCCTTTTAATTTGATGGGACAATTTCTCGAGTCATTCTGTTCTGTTCGTTAGCAAATGTTAATTAGCTCATCCAATTATACTTGCATTCTAAATGCTCCCACTTTTCATGCGCATCTAGAATGACTGATAAAAATAACTCCTGCAATTGAGATTCAGGTCCAAAGAATGCTGGTTCTGTATGTCAAGCCCCAATGTAGAGTCGCATCTAATTATCAGTGTTGGAGAAAATTACTACTGTGCACTGGCTAAAGGCCCACTTGTTGAAGACCATGCACTTATAATACCTATCGAGCATTCCCCTAACACCCTTTCTCTACCCCCAGAATGTGAAATTGAGTTGGGTAGAGTCCAGAACAGTCTTAAGATGTATTACAAGAACCAGGGGAAGGAAGCTGTTTTCTTTGAGTGGATTTACAAACGCGGCACTCATGCTAATCTTCAGGTAAGAATTTCTTTTGCAAGTGTCTTTAACATTTGCTTCATATACTAAAGTCTTTTGTATGAATTTCAAAGATGCTATATTATTTACTTAGCCTATGAAATCAGTCACTGTTAATATCATGCAGGATCTTTACTGTATATCTGGTGAATCAACAGAATCTTATTTCGTACTAAATGCCTGATATTTTTATCTGATGCATTTATTTTATTTTATTTTTCTTTCTATTCTTTTATGCAGGCTATTCCCATTCCATCATCCAGAGCATCTGCTGTTCAAGATATATTTATCTTAGCCGCTGAAAAGTTGGGTTTTGAATTTGTGGCCCTGAAAAGTAAGTTGAACCAATATACTAACTAGTGCATATATTTGGTATCCATCGACTTTTGACCTGGATTCTCTAAATTCCCACATGGTGCCTATGATTTTCAACACAACCCACTCATTGCAATTTTGTACATTTTCAAGGATTTGCAAAAAAATTTCCTGTTAATTCAACAGTTCATATGAAAGGGGTGTGTTTGAGCTAATTTTTAACTACATTTTATGTTCATTAGCTTTTCCTGTGTACTCATTCACACTTTTCTCTTGGTGGCAGGCAATAATAATTCTGAAGGTAGAAAATTGTTGAGGACTCAGTTTGATCGAAAATTGAGTTTATTCTACGTGGAACTCCCTGACAGTACAATACTATCACATGCTGTTGAGGAGAATGAGAAATTCCCAGTCCAATTTGGACGCGAGGTGAGATAGCATAATGTGTTGTTCTGTTGACTGTTGGACCAAGACATCTGGGGGATGGGGTTTAGGAAATATATTTTGTTTTTGGTAATTAAAACTTGATTAATAAGTTTTGGTATTATTTTTTAATTATATCTTCATGAATTGTTTATTCCTCAATATTTTTTCTTTTGAACCAAACGATAACCATTTTGGCCCAATCAGGGTTTTATTTATGCGCCTTTTCATTTATTAACTGACTTTCATGTTGCTTTTTTCATTCACATTAATGATAATAACATAAGAAGTCACCATGTTGTGGCTATGAGCTTATGATTGTAATTCCGAATGAGTCAAATACTCAAATCATATTTCATGTGATTCATCTCAATTTATTACAAGTCCTTTGTTAAAAGACAAACGAATTCAACCATCTTCTTTTTGAAAGCAATGACTTGAATCACTTCAAAGATGGAGGAGTCAAATTAGGTAGAAAATTTTGCAGGTTCTGGCAGGCTTGCTGAACATGGCAGATAGGGCTGATTGGAGGAAATGTGCGCTCAGCAAAGAAGAGGAAATAAAGATGGCAGAGGCTTTCAGGAATAGATTTGAAGAATTTGACCCAAATCAGTGATTCTCACAAATGGAAGCTAGTATCGGCAGCTCTGTGTTTCTTGTTTGTTATGATTCCAAGTGTACCACAATAGGTTCTTTCTCAATTAGCAGGGGATGCTACTTCATTAAGGTATTGTTTACTTATCCAATATTAGATCATTAAACGTCTCTTAGCTCAAAACATGACACTAATTTGTCATTTCAACAGTGCTGGCGGGGCTTCATTGTCCTCTAGGTGGAAGAACTCCAACTTTTAGATGAAAACTATCCCAAATGGTCCCCACTACCCTCTATAGAAGTTGCACCAGACTGTCCATCATCTCTCAAAACCATGTGCTGAGGAATCAAGTGAGGGTGGCCTTCCTGCATTCATCAGATCCTGAGGTCCTTTTTTCTTTTGCTGAATGATATGTCTCAAATGAAAGATAGGATTGGTTGATGCACCCAAAATGCTGTTGAATTTTATTTATCGCTATAGGTGCATTTTGGGTTACATGTCTTCTCTATATCCAGTCTTCCTTTGTTGCTTGTGCCGTCCAGAAACTAACTTGGAACAGCCACGGTTCTAATTTGAGAATGGCAAATTTTCCCAACAAATTTTGTCAATGCTTGCACTCGTCTAAACAAGTTGCATCATGCAGGTCACTACCATCTTAGAGTATTATATTTATCTCAGCTCTTTTCAGCTTTCTTGCAGTAGAGCTTCTAATCATTGAGTTTCACTTTACAACCAAGAGGGTTCTTTGTTTTTTGTTGAGCTGAAAGAAGAAAAAAGGTGTGCATTCATCGTTGCCCCTACTTTTATTATTGTAAATTGTTTTGGGTATAGCTCTTAGTGTATTCTAGCTTTGTTTCTTGCAACCTTTTGTTATTTTCCTATGTTTTTCTGGTTATCTTAACCATCACGCATTGTCTTACATCATTTTAATACCTAAATGCCATCATTTTTTGGGGTCAGTTTGCTCTTAAAAATTAATTGCAAGACAGCGAGGGCTGCTAAGTGAACTGAATTTCTTGTGGAAAAAGTACTAGGGCACCGTGGCTCCAAAACCAACAACAGAGACTTGTACCAAGTATTTGCAGGCGTAAATATCACTCTCCCGTTTGGTTTAGGTCTCAATCAGCATGATGGAAAGGAAAAATAATACCAAAAATTGCTTACAAATAAATTCTTTTCTTTGCGGTTTTTTAAGAGTTTCTTCTGTCTTTCCTTATCCGAACAAAGGCTGGAGCTCGTGGAAATATGTGATTAAAGGGTGTTTTTCTTTTTTCTTTTCTTTTTGATGGATAATGATCAAGGGTTTCTTGAGAATTAGGTTTGGTAGAAGCCACCAATCTTCAAGCTTGTGTGAGGAATATTCACTTAAAGGAGGTTGCTTTTCAGCCTTAACAAAGGGAAACCAGTTTAAAATGACGGGATGAGAACTAATTGCACAACTGCACATGGTTTACTTAAAGTAGTTGAAACCTTTTTGTAATTGCCCAAAAGCTTGTCTTACCTTCAATATAAGTGAATTTTCATGTTGAAAAGACTCCAATCAATAGAGCTTATAATGTTGTTGAGCTGCAGAAAGACAATGACACAAAAGGGTAACTGAAGAAGCAATCTAGGATAGGGGGGGAGTGAGTAGCAAGAAAACCAGGTTGAGAAAGTAAAAGGGCAAATGGGTCACAAGTCACTCCATGGATTTCCCTTTCAACCTTGTATCATGAAAACTGACAAGAAAAAGGGTTGCTGAGATGGGAGTTTCTTGTATTATATATGTGGGGTTTTGTACATATTGAAACAAACATCAGGTGCTCTAAGTGGTCCAACATCCAATCAAGGGGGAAAAAAGAAAAAGAAAAGAAAAGGCAAAATAATAAAAATTGGCGGTCCAACAAAAACCTATTGTGTGTAGTGGGTGTTTATGTGGTTTGTCTACATCAAAATGGGGCCGTCTGTGATGGAATGATCTCTAGACACATGTGATAAATTAACAGTCTTGGGAAAGAAATAATTCCTGTAGTTGCTGAACCCAATAAATTTGAAGATCTTTTTAAAATTCAGATGGTGGTCTCCTTGGCATTATACCATTGGCTTAAATCTTAAATCCCTCTTTATGTTGACCAATTAACACTACATTTATCTAAATTCTTAATATATATCAATAAATGAGCATCATTGTTTTTTTTATAGGTTTGAATCTCACATCATGTATTTAATAAGTAAGAAAAATGGCATTAAACTATCATGCCATCAATGACAAGCATTTTAATAATAACACAGTTGTCCAAAACACACTTTCCTCAAAAAAAAGAGAAAGGTGGGGGGGAGGGAAAGAAGAAGAAGAAGGAAGGTATGAGCAGATTATAGGCATCATATGCTCCCCCCTCACCCTACAATTTCAATACTGATTAGATTGCCTTGAAATGCAGAGAATGGCTTTTGATCAATTTTGCAGCCGATTACCCCTCAAAAGACCAAAACTGGATGCAGTTCCCTGAAGCTCAACCAGTCAATCCCCCACCCCTCTTTTTTTTTTTTTTTTTTATTTAAAAAAAAAAAAAGAACTTTTAATTTTTAATTTTTAATTGTTTGTGTGTACATTTGAAATGTAAATCTCACCTCAAACTCCTCGTGAACAATTGAAACCAACATTTAAGACTACAATAAAAGACGGATGAAGTTGCCACCTTCTTAGGCAGACTTGTGAATGAATGATTTGCTCAATCCAATGTATGTGTTATGTCATAATCTGCCATTATATTCATCACAAGCTCTGAACTCGGCCAAAAAATTATATAAAAAAGAAAAAAAAAAGGACTTAAAAAAAAGGGTTTATTATGTATTTATTTATTTGTTTATTTTAATAATAGATAGAATTTATCTGTACTTCTAACCCTTTTTAATATTAATACATGGTATCAATGTTTTTTTTCTTTTTTTTTCATAAACTTGAATTTAAAATTACTTAGCAAGTTAGATAAATACCACTTTACTACTATGCCGTCAACATATATTAATCAAAGTTGACGACATTTATTTTATCAAATAATATAAAATATAGAAGAACATCAAACTTTGACGCTTATATAATAAAATCAAGTAACAATCTTATGATAGATTTTTTTTATATGTCGCTATAAGTTTTCTCTTTAGTCACATGATGCACGATGATTTCATCACCCTCATTAGCCTCATCTTTGGGATGATGTGAAAGTGGTGTTTGAACTTTTTTTTTTCTTTCTTTCTCTCCTCTCTCTCTCTTCTTAGTGGTATTGAACTCTAATATTCCCACACCACCACCAACTTATAAGGTTAGTCGTGGGACCACTGGAGAAACCCATTGGCCATGAAAACTGCACCGAGATTGGCAAGGATCTAGGGTAGGCTCCACTATGTCTTCAATCCTCCCTCATTCGTCTCTCTTCTTCCTTATCTTTTGAACTAAAACAAAATATACTAAATAAATAGATAGGACAAAATCATCCCTAGATTTAATATTTTTTAAATAATTTTTTTTTTGGGTGGGGAGTGGGGTTGGGGAAATTTAATGTTGGCATTCGTGGCTCTTCCAAAACCTGCCCACGTTTCATTTTATTTGGTAGGATGTGACTTTGGGCACCGTGCAGCTATACATACAAATCGCATCCTCATAGCCTTCTAAGAGGAAAATTAAATAATTATAATGTATTTTATATAATATTAAAAACATAATTTTTTATTTTATTTTAAATAATAGGGAGTATTATTTTAAGATATGTGTTTGGAATATAGATTCCATTTGATATATTTAGGTTATATTATCTCAAAAAAAATAAAGAAAAGCGTTTTAAAAAAAATATTAAAATCATTACAATAATTGATGTTTAAAAGATTGTTTTTAGAAATTGGTCAAATATTTCTATTTTAAATCTCTACTATCATTTATAATGATATTCATCGTCTTTGTATATATTTTTAATATTCAAAATAATGGATTTTGTGTTTTTAACATGGTAATAACGACGCGGAGCGTATATAATTCAAATGGCGTTTTCTATCCAATTGGGTGTGAAGGATTTAAGGAAGATCGAGAATTTGACTCTCCACGAATGTGCGAATGTGTAAGCGTAAATTAAAAAATAATAATAATAATAATAATAATAATAATGATGTCAATAACGACATGACGGCCTTCGTTCAGTCTTCATGCCGAAGCATGCTTATCATTTCACTTATATAAAAAACATTATAATTATTTAATATATTTTTTTTAAACCGCCAAACGGATGCTTAATAAATCACTCCATTGCACACCAATATTGAAAATCTGGGCCTTTTAAACCCACTGTCTAAGCGAATGGGCCCTACTAGGACCATTATAGGCAGTGAGAATTCTCAGTTCACATGTGACCAATCGATTGGCTATAATTCATCCTTTCATTTTATGTTTTTCCCTGTTTTGTTTTTATGGGAAACGGCTATAATTCATCAAAGCCTACCAAACTGCATAATGCCCTTATCTGCAGGGCATAGACAGGGCCTAGGGTTCGTACAGTGTGTTTGGATAACAATAGCTGTCAGATTGAATGAGGTCTAAAAATGAACTCCAACGTGGGAATGGAACCACTCTATTCCATACTTTGAACGGTTTAGTTGGTGATAAAGAAAAGAACGAGCACTAATCTATTAATTAATAAATAAATAAATAAAAAGTAAAAGGAAAGAATGAGTGGTCCCTTTGAGAGATAGGATAGTCATTCTTCTCTAAATTAAGAGAAATAATCATCTTGACTCCTAATGAAATTTATTAAGGGATATAAAATTTGATTAAAAAAATATTGCGTCATTCACACACATGTATTAATCAAATATGATATTCTAAAGTTAAATAAAAGACGTTTCAATGGGTTTGCATGCAACATATGATTACAAAATATTGCATGGTTTGCTAACCAAATTTGATATTCTCTCTTATCAAATAGAGTAAGATTAGAATTCTCTTTCAATTTTGATTGATATGTACATAATTACTTTAATACATTTTTGACTAAATTTTTGTTAATAAAATAACCTCATCATAATAAATTTGCCGACATAGTACATTCTTTTGATTTTAGGGTGTCCTCTTAGCAACGTTACCCATAAACATTCATTATGTGTTGGATTTATCATATAAGTAGACACTATCAATTATTTATTGAGTTTTTCAAGATATTTATGCAGTGAATAATAGCCTTACCCATATAAAAAAAATATTAACCATATTCAGATATTGCTTGGCCAGAAGATTTGAATAATTAAAAAAAAAAAGGTGAAAGAACCTGGCTGTCTATGAGTCCATGGTAACTCCTTCCATTGGTGCCTGATGAGGATGGTGTACCATATTTTAGGTTGCACCTAGAGGCTAAGGTCTCAACTCTTAAAAAGGTTAATCTAATCTAATCTAGATTAAGAAACAAGGACAGTGGGATGTGTCAGATTACCATGTTGACACATGCAACACAGGACCAACTGAAAACCAGCAAGAAAATTAGTCAAGCAAATCCCATTAAACTTCAACCGGAGAATATATATATTTATATAGATGAATATTCCCATTAAACAATCCTAAGAATTTCAACCCCAAGTTGGTTCAATTCCCATTAAACGCTAACTCTAACCCCTCCCACCATTAATATAAGTTTTTTTTTATGTCTGTATATGCTTAGAGAATCTCACTCTCTCTAACCCCACCAAACTACCCCCCTCTCTCTCTTCTCTCTCTTAAAGGGAAGCTGTTACATAGTGCAGTGAGAGTGTGCGGTATTTGGATTTTAATTGTCTTGAATAACCCATGTCTGGAAAAACGGTTCAATCTTACTTGGTTACCTCAAAGCTCTGCAGAATTCAGAGCTTCTACTCTCTGAAAAAGATTGCTTGGGTTCTTCTTACCAACCCCGTTTATGGGGACTCCTCCCATAAACTGCCTTTTCATTGCTTTCGTCTCACTACTTGTGGGTCTTCTCTAATCTAACCTCTCCCTCTGTTGCTTCAAAGTTATCAATCTGTTTTAATTATTGATATATCCCTGTTTATTTTTTTATTAATTTATTTCTGTTGGATTCCTTCTTCATCATTGAGGAGGTTGGGGTTAGAGAGTTTTTGTTAGATTTAGAACTATTTTGGGAAAGGGTTGGTGATGCAAATGAATCTTCTGTTGATGCAACTCTGTGCCATTGCCTTTGCTTTGGTTGTTCAAGGATCTGCAGGTATATTTGTTCAATATTTAGAGTCTCGAATTAAGTTTTGATTGATTATGATAAAAACTATTTGATTATTTTATCAAATTTCATGTGGGTTTAATGGTTTTTGTGTTTGGGTTACAATCTGATGATCTGGGTTCTTGCCAATTGGTTTATATGGTTAAAAAATTATAGTGTCTGCACATATGTACTCAATGTCGTTAAATTTTGTGTCGCTTGATTCATAAAATATAAGGGGGACTGATGCAGTTGAGACCCACTTGGGATTTGGGCATTTCATCATTTTATATAATTTTCGTATAATGTGCATGACTAGGGTTTTATTACTAGAGACTGGAGCTTGTAGGTCCATAAGTTCAATTTTTCTAGACAAGCATTTGCTAATTTTCTAATAATCTGATTTCTTTAACATACTTGATGTGCAAAGAAGCATGGTTACTTAGCATCATATATCCCAGCTCAGGCTTCATATGGGGAATGCAAGTCACAGAGGTTTCATCTGAGGAATGCTTCTCACAGAGGCTTCTTCTGACCACTAGCTGCTTATAATTATAATTTTATGTTAATTATAATTATAATTTTTTATTTTTTGTGTGGGTCGGTTTGCAACTCTTACTCTAAATCAGCAAGTATAGAAATCCAGAAATTTGAGGTGCATCTTTAACAAGTATATTGATATCTCATCTTTGTGAGATTCCCTTGTCTGTAGGCTAATTAGCAAATCTTTCATTAAAATATAGTTTATAGGAGTGACATATTTTTTATGGACCCTAACTCTCCTAATCGAGTGGAAGAAACAAGCAATTTTCTTCCTTTTATCCTACACAAATCGTTTACTTTTATAATTTCATAAAACAAACAAGTTTGTTTAGGGTATTATATTCGAATAACAAGCCTCCAGATATTTCAAAAGAAGTAGCTATTTTAAGTCTGCAGTACAATTCTACTATCCTAATTTTAAAAATGTTACTGATTAATGAATATCAAGTTATTCAAGTATTATTTGAGTTCTCTACTTAGAAACATTAGGTTTGGAATCTCTCGCAGGGTTCAATATATCTCCATCTCACTTTTTCTGTGTTTCCTCCTCTAGAAGAAGGAAGATCTGCTCTCGTCCATCAAGGGAAGTCACTGATCAGCAATGGACCAAGCCCAGCATCTCAGGCAAATGGTAAGTTGCCATAATTCTGGCACTTGAAAACATTTTTTTTATCCTGAGATAATTTAATTAATGTCATGGTTTGACAATTTAGGATCATTTTTACACCCTCCACTTGTGTTGCCACCCCTTAAGTCTGCCCCAGTGCCCCAATCAACCAAAGGGCTTGTACCATCCCTGTCGCCAAGTACGCCAACACGATTGCCACCATATAGTTTGGCTCCTCCATCCTTAAGTGTTCAAGGGACTGCACCATCCGTGCCACCAGGTGCTTCTCAGAAAAAGGCACTGCATAACAGAGCTCCCGTCTTGGTGCCAGTTGCTCCAGGTGCCTGATTGATTCGGGTGTGATTGTGCGCTCACTAGATTTATGGTTGAAATTGGTTCTTAAACAGTTGTTTTTCTTTCAATATGTAGTACCAGTTGTATCACCTTCAAAGAATTTCCCACAAAATTCACCAACTGTCCACCCAATCATGCCAGGTTCACAGCCACCAGGTACATAATTGATTTGTGTTATAGCCCTCAAATTCCAGGTGCCTGATTGATTCGCGTGTGATTGTGCGCTCACTAGATTTTTGGTTGAAATTGGTTCTTAAACAGTTGTTTTTGTTTCAATATGTATTACCAGTTGGATCACCTTCAAAGAATTTCCCACAAAATTCACCAACTGTCCACCCAATCATGCCAGGTTCACTGCCACCAGGTACATAATCGATTCGTGTAATAGCCCTCAAATTCTGGTAGAAATTGGTTCTTAACCGGCTGTTTTTGTTTCAATATATGGTACTAGTTGCATCATCTTCGAAGAAGTTGCCACAAAATTCACCAACTGCCCACCCGATCATGCCAGGTTCCCTATCACCAAGCGCTCATCAAAAAAAGGCACCAGAAAATGAGGATCCTCTCTCAGTGCCAGTTACTCCAGGCAATTTTTTTTTTTTTCCATTGTTGTTCCATCATTGGATTCCATTTCAAATTAGTTCTGAACGAGCTAAATTTGTTTCAAAATGCAGCACCAGTTGCACTGCCACTGAGGAAATTGCGACGAAGTCCATCGTCCGTCCAACCAGTCATGCCAGGAGTACTACCGCCCATTTTTCCTGGTGTGTGTTATTACAATTATTACTTATGTAAATTTCCTTTTCAAGAAATTTCCAGCTGAAATTGAGCCTGGTGTTGCATCTTTTGTTTTTAAAATGCGTACCAGTTGCATCACCTTCAAAGAAGTTGCCACAAAATTCACCAACTGTCCACCCAATCATGCCACCAAGTGCTCATCAAGGAAAGGCACCAGAAAATGAGGCACCTATCTCAGTACCAGTTGCTCCAGGTAAAGAATTGCTTTGTTGTTCCGTCATAAGGTTTGAGTTTGAATTGGTTCTGAAAAAGCTAAGTTCGTTTCAAAATGCAGCACCAGTTGCACTGCCACCAAGGAAATTGCGACGAAGTCCACTGTCCACCAAACCAATCATGCCGGGATTATCACCACCCATGTTACCTGGTGTGTTTTATTACAATTATTACTAATATGAAGTTTCTTTTCCAGAAATTTAGAGCTAAAATTGAGCCTGGTGTTGCTTCTTTTGTTTTTATAATGCAGTACCAGTTGCATCACCACCAAGCAAATCGCCAGTGAAGTCACCTTCCATTCACCCAATTCCCAGAGAACCTCCATCTACTTTACCAGGTGCCATTTTAGAGCATGTATTTCTATTCAATCATTTTTCTTCAAAAGTTTGTTGCTTCTTGGGTCAAATGAGACCATCCTACATCTTTGTTTTCATTTCCACTGTTGCTTATGGAACCTCTATCCTTTAAGTATAGGTTGCTTTACTGGGATTTATGCACTTACAGAAAAAAGGCACCTTTACCCTTGACTACCTTCTCTGACGTTCAAACAAAATGGCCATAAGTTATCTGAACAAACATGACTGCACCTGGCCTCCAATTTAGTTTATACTGATATATTTATCTAGAACATTGGTGAGGCAGCTAGAAAAGACTAGTGGCTATGACCAAATGGTTGCCTTGATTATTGATAGATCATAACAGCAAGAAGAATTTGTGTAGCCAACCCCAAATAGTTGGGATAAGGCATTCTTGAGTCTGGCCGTCTGGGTATTATGATATCTGAAATCTGCAGAAGAGGTTAAAGTTGAATTTGAGAACCAAATGAAGTTGAAAACGTTCCAACTTGTTTTCTCATAGCTTTGAAAGCAAAGCCTATTGCTTTTCTCCTGGCAATTATAATGAGTCCATTTGTTTTACCAAAATTTACATTAAATAAGGTTGTTTCAGGATTCAATAAAGATTTCTGCCATTTTAATTGCTAATTCATTATGTTTTTAATTGCTATGAAATTGAGCATTTAATTATTTCATCTTCATTTTGATTTTAAATGGTGATAATGCCTTATTTATAAAATCTCTTTAGACCCTTATAGATGTTAGATTTAATTATTCCCAAACCCAATATGATG
Source organism: Liquidambar formosana (assembly GCA_039720395.1). NCBI lineage: Eukaryota > Viridiplantae > Streptophyta > Magnoliopsida > Saxifragales > Altingiaceae > Liquidambar > Liquidambar formosana. The sequence continues at coordinate 7,610,646 of CM077830.1, forward strand.
TTACAGACCCTAATGCCTCACCTATGTCAACTCCTCCCCCGAGCATTAACAGCAGAAGAGATGGAATGCCAGTTGCTGCACCTCCAAATGGAACACCAAACTCATTATCACCTGTGAACCATCACCCATCTAGAGGTATATAAGAAAGTAGTTTATTTCTTCTTATATGAAGAGTAACCAGTTAGAGCATGAAAATTTTTTTAATATCATGTGCAGGTTCTTTTCCTGTTGTAGCTCCTTCCACACACAAAGCCATGAAGCACTCTGATGGTGCTTCTGCTCCTGCTCCTTCTCTTGTATATCGTAAATCTCCTCATCATAAAAGGTTTCATTCTCCTGTATCTTCACCTCTAGCCTCATTTTATAAGCATCATCATGCAAGGAACAATATCACCAGCCTTGCTCCTGCATCGTCATATCTGGTTCCTCCTCCTTCAAAACAAGGTTCAAAATTTTTTGTTTTGAGAACTGTCCCAACTAAATAATTATTGAGTTGTTTTATTATGCAATTTAACATTGAGATAATAAATTCCTTTCTGCTTTCATAATTTTATAAAGGTCCGGTCATCCCTCCAGCTCCTTTATATCCTCCCAAATTTCTTCCAAAGAGCAGGCGAAGGCACAATGCCCCTCCACCCTTGAATCCAGGTACCCGATTACTTTAGGAAAATTATTCTGACCTGAGTTTAAGTAGTGAGCTAAAATGGTTGTTTCTACTCTTGACACTGATCCTGAATTGCAGGTTCGTCAGTCTCTCCATCTCATTCTCCCTTTCCTTCATCAGCAAGCCATGCTTCGCCTGCACCTTCACCATCTCCAACAGCTCCATCTGACTACACAGAAAGTGGTAAACTCAAATTTCTCCAGATTTATTTATTTATTTACTTTTTAAATATGATTCTTAAAGTTTATACTGTAGTTTATGGCTTATCTATTGATCATGTTTGCGTTTGCAAGTGCCCATTCTTGCCCCTAAAATTTCTCCTTCTGGGTCTTCACCAAGGAATCCAAAGACACCACTCCGGCAACCAGTTCTAGCATTACCACCTCCACCTCCTAATAAAGGTACACAAACATTAGCCTCTGTATTCCATTATTTTTTCTGTCCCTCCTCTATTTGTTGTCCTCATAATATTTGTCACTACAGCGATGTAACATTGAGTTTGATCCTGTTTATAGATTGTACGTCAATTGTATGCACAGAGCCCTTAACAAATACTCCCCCCGGGTCGCCCTGTGGCTGTGTCTTTCCCATGCAAGTTGGACTTCGCCTAAGTGTTTCACTGTATACCTTCTTCCCTTTGGTTTCAAGTCTGGCTGAGGAAATTGCTGCTGGGGTTTTTATTAAACAAAGTCAGGTTCGCATCATTGGGGCCAATGCAGCTAGCCAGCAACCGGAGAAGACAATTGTCCTTATTGACTTAGTACCTCTTGGAGAAAAATTTGATAACACTACAGCATTTTTGATTTTTCAGAGATTCTGGCTCAAACAGGTTGCTATAGAGGCTTCCTTCTTTGGTGATTATGAAGTATTATATGTGCGCTATCCAGGTATATATTGAACTCCCAGTTTGTAGATTTTTTAATCCAGGTATATATTGAACTCCCAGGTTGTAGATTCTTAAGTTTTTTAATGGTACTTATATATATATATATATATTTATTTATTTATATGGGTAGTTATAAAGAACTATTGCATTTGAAGGTTTACCGCCCTCTCCACCTATGGCACCTTCGAGCATTATAGTAGATGATGGGTCATATTCTGGTCATGACAATAATGGGAGGAGAATACATCCCCTCGGGGTCAATGTGCGGGGAATGCGGCATAAAGAGGGGCTTAGTGGCAGTGTGATTGCTATTATAGCTTTGTCAGCCTCTATAGCTGTGGTTTTATGTTCTGCCTGTGCTTGGGTTTTGCTTCTCAAACGTAGAGACCGTGTTTGCCAACCGACGCCAACTCCGCAGGCTTTGCTACCTACCCTTTCACGGCCATCAGGTAAAGACCAATTACCAATGTTATAAAACCAGGTGCGGTCTAGCGCATCAGTCTGTTTGGCATAGACCAGAGCCTTGAACTAAGATTTTGCTGAAAATGACCTTATTTATGAGACCGGAAAAATTGTCCACTTAAATTGCTCAAAGTAGTTGAACCTGGCAACTTAATTTCACCTAGTGAATATAAATTTCGCAGGTATTACTGGGTCTATGCTTGGAAGTGGCCCCACTTCTGCTTCACTATCTTTTGGATCTAGCATTGCAACTTATACAGGATCTGCTAAGACGTTCAGTTCGAGTGAGATAGAGAAAGCCACTGATAACTTTGATGCTTCAAGAGTACTTGGGGAAGGTGGTTTTGGACGTGTGTATAGTGGTGTTCTTGAAGATGGGACGCAAGTGGCTGTCAAGGTTCTAAAGAGAGATGATCAGCAGGGTGGCCGGGAATTCTTGGCTGAAGTTGAGATGCTTAGCCGCCTTCATCACAGAAATTTGGTCAAGTTAATTGGTATATGTACAGAGGAGCGCACCCGCTGCTTAGTTTATGAACTTATTCCAAACGGCAGTGTGGAATCCCATTTACACGGTAGGTGTTTTGCTCTTTGTATGGGTTTTCTACGGGATTAATATATTTTTTGCTTTCTATTGTTCAATCCTCTGCAAAAATTTTATGTTTTTATTCTTTTTTTTTTTTTTTGCTCTCAGGAGTTGAGAAGAAGACTTCTCCACTTGATTGGGGCACCCGGTTGAAGGTAGCACTTGGTGCTGCTCGGGGTCTAGCCTATTTGCATGAGGATTCAAGCCCTGGTGTCATACATAGGGACTTCAAGTCCAGCAACATCTTATTGGAACACGATTTTACACCAAAAGTGTCCGACTTTGGTTTGGCTCGAACAGCCTTGGATGGGGAGAACAGACACATATCAACACGCGTCATGGGAACTTTTGGGTACAAATTTTTTCTCTGTATCCGACTTTTCTAATTACTCTGGATTGCAGGAGTCAAACTGGCACATTATGCGCATGGGAATAGGTTTTGTGTTTGATGTGCCTATCATACCATAATTTATGCAAATAAATGGAAACTGATAGTTTTGCAAGTGGAGTAGATAAGAGCAACAAAATCGCTGCCTCTGAGAGGCATATATCCATATGGGGGCTGTCTAAATAAGATTTTGTAGCTGTGAAGCTTGTCTAAAGGCTCAGCTAGTGACCAAAATTCTATCCCCACCCCTGCATGTACAAGTGTCCATCATAGGTAGTATGCATGTTGAAGTTTTTTTTACCAGTGAGTGCTATTCTTTTAAAGATTATAGGTTAAATTAAAATGTCGGGTTTTTATTACTTTGCCTTTTTTTTTATACTGACATCAAGCCTCTGAGAGGTCAGTTGCATTTTCAGAAACCTTGGGGGATGTCTTCAATGACTACCTTAAATTTAATGATAGCTTACCAAGTAGGTAAAGGGTGTTCCAATCGTGTGATGACTGATGAGATTGAATCCATCTTTAATAGTGACCTATCAACCCAGTAAGTCCTAATTCATGCTACCCTCCAAAATGATCAAAATTTATATACATGTGTGTGTGTGTGTGTGTGTAATATATGTATATATATGTGTGTACATATAGATGGGGGTGAAAGTACTAGTATGCTAATTAATCATTTAATCCTGTCCCTAATTGAAGGCTAGTGTTTCAGGCAACTCTCAGACTAGATTCATAGCAATATCTGTGCTCTTTTTAAAACATCATTTAATTCCTCTCATGAATTGTGTTGGTGCCTTTTTTGTTAACACTTTTGTCCTCTTAAAATCTATCTCCAGGTATGTGGCGCCAGAGTATGCAATGACTGGGCATCTTCTTGTGAAGAGTGATGTTTACAGCTATGGAGTAGTCCTTCTTGAGCTCTTATCTGGAAGAAAACCTGTTGACATGTCACAGCCGCCTGGTCAAGAGAATCTTGTGGCCTGGGCCCGTCCGCTCCTCACAAGCAAAGAAGGTTTAGAAACAATTATAGACCCATCTCTAGGATCCGATTTCCCATTTGATAGTGTGGCCAAAGTAGCAGCAATTGCTTCAATGTGTGTACAACCAGAGGTAACTCACCGTCCTTTTATGGGTGAGGTTGTTCAGGCCTTGAAACTAGTATGTAATGAGTGTGACGAAACGAAGGAAGCGGGATCAAGAAGAGGATCGATAAGTTGTAGCCAAGGGGATTTTTCGATTGATTTGGATGCTAGGATCAGTGCCGGTTCTGGTCTGTTGCCTGATACTTCACAGACCCAATTCCCTGTTCCTAACTATGATTCAGACCTTGATACTGAGACGCGACTTTCAATGTCGGATTTATTCAGCACGTCCGTGAGACTTGGGAGGCAGGCATCTGGGTCTTTTAGGAGGCATGCAAGTTCTAGTCCTTTGAGAACAGGAAGAGGCAGGCAGTTCTGGCAGAGAATGAGAAGATTGTCTGGGGGCAGTGTGAGTGAGCATGGGATTACATCCAGGATGTGGCCGGGTTCCCATTGAATAATGTGGAAGTTCCTTTCGACAAAGTACATAATTTTCTCCCACAATTTTTTGAATCTCAAATAATTAAACACGAGCAGGCATTTGGTTGTCTGTGCAGACAGGAATTGCTTGTTTTTTGGGGGGGGGGCTTGAGAAGCAAGTTGTTGAGGGAGAGTGCAGAATTATGCTGCCACAATTTCTGAATGCAAGTTCTTAACACTAGGATGGACGCAAATTCACTTAGAATTAACCTCAATAAATGCCAAACAGTAACAGGAGCAAGTATTGAACGAGGGTTTTATCATCGTGAAGTCGTGGATTTGCAGTATTAATAATTCGATGAGTTTTTTTTCTTTTTTTGGTCAGATTAGGATTGGTGGAGTCTATTGGAATTGGAAATGGAAATCCATTGATATGTACATTGGGTGAAAAATGAATGGCTCTTGTTCCTGAAATGTACAGAATGTTTTGTATCGTGGAATACTTTAAAAGCAGAAAAAATTTTGAATCAATAATATTGATTCCTCCTCTTTCTTCCTTTTCCCTTTTTTTTTTTTTTTTTTTTTTTTTTTTTGGGGTGAGAGGGATAGTGGCCAAAGCTAAGGCCTAACAATAGCTACAGAAGTCATATCAACTACGAGAAATTTAGTAAGCTCCATGGGGGTGTTCAAGTTGCACGATGCACTCGCTTTGATCTTCTCCTCTTTCAACAAGGAAGTTAGTACATGAGTTCCCTTCACGAAGAGTATGTCTAATGGAACAATTCCAATCTCGAGTCATGAGGCTCTGTCAATCATGGATGATGGCTAACTGAGAGTCAGATTTAATTTGGATTCTGGGAATGGAAAAATAGAGATCATCATCAGCATATTGAACTTTTGTGACAGGGTGTACATCCTAATAGACAATAATAGAGATCCTTGAAATGTTGGCACTTGCCATGTACATGCTCCCCTGCACCACTATATTTTCCTTGTTATACCCCATTCTACTTTGTTTTTGGCTTGAACTCCTAAATCCTTGGTCTTAGGTTACTTTATACATTGTGAAATTGGCCTATGGTTTTGTAAAATTGGCCTCTAGTATGCAAAGGAAATGAAAACGAAGAAAAATACTAGAAAGCCCAAAATGATACCGGTCTGAACCAAGCATGAACCTCTAATCCAAAGCTTCTCGCTGGTCCGGTTTTCATACGACTCAATGCAGCTACGGTCTAACCTTTCTGAAATACACGCACATCGACGGCCCAAAATACCCCAAGTCAAGAGATCCACACACCTTCATGCATTGCCAATGCACCAAATACCACGACCCGTTTACGAAGACTCGTTGATCACATATATATAAAGGACCTCCCAGTCCTAACACCGGTAGCGCGTGTGGCCACTCTCCTCCGATCGAAGCAGAGAAAAGCCCAACCGCAGATCCATCGTCTTCTCCATCATCTGAAATGGTGAGCTCTCATTTGACGCTTTCTCCATTTTGATTTCCGATCTGCCTTTTTTGCTTTTGTTTTTGTTTTTGTTTTTTTGTGTATTATAAATCAATTTTTCATTTTGAAGGCTCAATCGGTAAAACCTATATCGAGCCCTGTCCCGGTCGACTGGTACCCAACCCTATCTGTTGTCATGCTCGCGATCGGCCTCATCGTCACCGCTTCGTTCTTCATGTAAGAAATCGGATTCCCGAAACATTTTTTGTGTTTTTGAAAAGTAAAATTGAATTCATCCGAAGCATTAGAAATCTGTTGGGCTTGAATATGTTGTATTTCATGTTATTAAGTTCGGTTAATTGGATTAAACTTATTATATTCGTGATCTGCTAGGTTCCTGTGTAGGACTTTGGGGGATATGGGGAAAGATGAGTTTTTTTTTTTTTTTTTTTTAATTCTTACACTGGGAACACTGTAAATTTGGGTATCTCTAGTTTGTTTTGGGAATTGATGACGCCCGTTTGCGAATAGCATCTCTTGAATTGTGTATTATGCTGCTTTGATTTTTTTTAAAAAAATAGTTACTTGAAAACTTGTGTGGAGGATTTAATTTTAATTTTAATTTTATTATATTTGTGCGGGTGCTGAAACTTTGTAGTTTTAGATGTGTGGATGATCTATGAGATGTCGCAACTGTTGAACAAACAAATTAGTTGCAGCTTAACAATCTGGTAATTATAGCTGATGAATTGCTTAAGGAGTTGGCTTTTTCATGTGGTCTTGATAGATACACTGACACATTACAAAGTGCCTGTTTGGATGAGATTCTGGGAGGCCTAAAATTTCTTCTAATGGCCCATAATCACTTTTAAGAGTGTTTGGATAAAAAATGAGAAAAGTGATTGTAAGCCCAAAATAGATTTTGAGGCCAATTTGCTCAAGCTGCCTCCCCCCTGATTCTGATTCAGTTTCTTATTTAGCTTCTGATTCTACTTCTGATTCTACTCTGAAGCTATCCCAAACAGGCACAAAGTCGTACAGCCATGTCGGTGATGCTGTTTTTTAACTGAAATGTAAGAAGTGATGATTTAGAGGGAGGAGATGCATGGCCATTTCCACAATTCCACTAATATGGATTTCTCATGCAAAGCTGCTTTCAGAGTGACCAAGCATGTATTTCTTCATTGCCTGAGTAATATTTATATATGGGACAGTGGGTATTAGATAGCTTATTTAGCTTGATATTTCTTCATTGTTAAAATCTAGATGTATGGGGATTGGGGAGACTACGGAAGATGTTATGTGGTACTATAGAATTGGCCTCCTACATGGGTTATTGGGAAAGAAGGCAATGCTTGAGGACAAGTATGGAAACTTGGAATCCCTATTTGAAAGGTTTAAAATTAATGTCTCCTTAGTAGTTGTTAGTAGCTAAGGGGTTTCAAGGCTTTGTATTTTCTGATATTGTCAACAAATATTGGAGAGTAGTGGTACTAACAAGGCCAAGAAAGAAAATCTTCCTTCTTCAATGGATGTCTCCCTTGAAGGTCTGTACCTAACATTTATTGGAAAAATTTTTAACTCAGAGGGCTCTCCTCTTGTGATCCGTGTTAAAGGGATCCTTGATGTTTACACCTTATGTGAAGAAGTTTGTCCATATAGATTGGCCTATGTTGTTTCTAGCTCTTATTTAGTGAAGTCTTCAATTTATCCTTGAGATGGTGGATGAAATTGATGTTGTAGTGCACTGCGCTTGTCAGGAGTACTAATTTGGCTTCCTCTTAGTGTCAGGCACAACACTTGAGTGTCAGGGTGTAAAAAGTCTTCAATTTTATTCTTGAGATAGTGGATGAAATTATGTTGTCCACTGAGATTTTCAAGAGTATTCATTTGTCTTGCTCTTAGCATCAGGAACATGGAGTGTTAGGGTGTAAAAATTGCCTAGATTGAAGGTGCTGGACAAAGGTTGTCAAAATATGTAGGCATTTAACTGTGGGTTGCCTAGCCAATCACCTTGGTTTGCCAATCGGTTTTTTTTCCCTTAAAAATGAGGTTAACTAGCATGGCTATTTGAAGTCCTTTTGATTGTTTGATAGCATATGTACCCTACACTAGTACATCTTGTAAAAAGTGTAGAGAGAGAGAGAGAGAGAGAGAGAGAGAGAGAGAGATCCCCCTCCACTCTTTTAATTTCTCCTTTTCAATTAATGAGAGCTCCCAAGAAAAGATTATAGGTTGCTGTTTTGGCTTCATATAGCATCAAAACAAACGATGCCATGTTTTGCTTTGCTATGTAAACTACATTCCCCTTCACAATTTCTCCATGGTTAAATTCTTGAAAACTATGTAGATCTCCTGCTTGAAAAAGTTGAATGAACAGTATGATGTTATTTTCTGATGTATTGTTCTGTAAGAGATTTACTGAGAAACGATCATGCCTAATAATTATTTTGTACTTCAAATTATACATGGGAGTATGGGACAGTTAATTCTTTTTGGTTTTGTTTGATACTCATACATGAGATGAGAATTGCACGTAGGATTTGTCATGGTACTATCCAAATTAGTCCATTGTTGGGCCTTTTATTTGCATCTATGAGTGGTTGGCTGCTGGCTTTAGAGTGTTTTTAATGTGATTATGAGGAAGGTTGTAAAGTTTGACTTAATAAAAGAGGAATTATTGTGGAACTTTAAAAGCAAAATTTTATATATAATAATAGTTTCCTTTTCTATATTCCATCCTAAATTTTGGTTGCTCCCAAAAATGGATTTAAATTGTGAAAGTCAATGAAGGCTATGGTAGTTCTTTCCCAAAATTTAGGGTATTCATTCGAAAGTCATCCAACCATGTGACTCAAATCTGTGAGGAATTTATTCTGTCTACAACTAAAAATTGGTGGTTAACCAAGACAAGTAGTGTATTTCATTGATCTTCTGTGTGAAACTTGATTGAGTATTTAACAGTCATGAGTAGTGGAATTTTATTTATTTATTTATTTATTTTTATGATGGGGGAACCATCTTACAGCAGGCCCCTTAGACCCACCCATGGAACCTAAACTGTCGGGAAGACTAGTGCAGCAACCCACCATTGCAGCCCCCCACTTAAATCTTGGGTTGTCCTAGCGGGGAATCGAACCAATGACCATGCACCTAACCACACAATCACAAGTTCGCCCTCACCAATTGGGTTACCCAAGGGTGGGTGAGTAGTGGAAATTTTGAGGATATGTAGCATCAAAGTAGAAGTGTCTTAGGCGCCCCCCACCACCACACTAAAAAAAAAATATATTTAAAAAAAAAAATTCCCCTTACATTCTTATCCTAGTTGTGTTTTATAGGAAAAAAATAACATATTAAGCAGCGGCAGCAGTGAAGAAAAAATATTACCTTATTAAAAAAAAACATATTAATTCCCCTCGCACTCTTTTTTTGCAGCTACGAAGCAACCTCTTCTCGGCGAAACCGCAACTTAGCCAAAGAGCTCATAACAGGAGCAGTGGCATCTGTCTTCTTGGTATGTCAGTTGTTGTTGTTGTTGTTGTTGTCTTTTTTTTTTTTTTTTTTTTAAATAAATATTTTGGCTAAGAATGTCTGTTGTTCTGATTTGTTATTAGAAATTTCATTTCATTGCTGATGCTGAACTTTTATTTTTTCTGGTGCAGGGTTTTGGATCCTTGTTCTTGCTACTTGCTTCTGGCGTTTATGTTTAATTTCTACATCTGGACAAAATTTTGCTAATCAGGATCAGTTTTTTACATGAAAGATGATGTTTTTGACATTTTCAATTGAAAACTTTTTGTGGTTTGTGAAATGAGGACAACCATTATTAATCACCATGAAGGTTTGTTTTCCGGCATCCTGCAGTGTGCCATGGAGCATGATGAATTGCTAAGTAGGGTGTGTTCAGGAAAGATTATTGAGGAAATCTATCATATTTTGGAAAGATTATCAAGGTGGCTTGGCTTGTAATATTCATAACAGGTGTGAGGCTCAAGAGTTTCCACCTGTTTGTGCCATTGCTAAGTAGGTTTCAAGGTTGCTCTTGGCTCTTCTCTGATTCCTTCTACTACCAAACCCAAATCAGGGCGAGGACAGACAGCTTGTTGATAGAAAATATCAGCGCTTGAAATCTGAATTGGGCTTTAGCTCCCAAATTCAGACCATTAGTTAGCAATGTTATGCAATCTAGTGTCAGAATTGAGGGAATATCATGAATTCGACCTAAAAATCAGTATCAAATCCAGCTTAGCCTCTACCGTTCGGTCTGGTGAGCCAATGCCTCGGGCACTCAATTGGTTGGAGGTTTTTCCTTTCTAAGATTAAATAACCTAAACACACTACCAAAGCAGCGACAAGATCAAGATAAAATCAAGTACGCTCCTCGAAATGTTGGACACAGAGCGGAAATTAAATGTAAATGTCTCATTAGAAAAGCATTATACCAGTTAGCTACCTCTTATATTTTATTTCAGAAAAAAGATAACAATTTTTTTAATATTTAACCATTTACAAGTTGATCGAGCCTATCAGTTTACCCAAAAATGGATCATCTAAACGAGTAAACAATCGGTCTGGTTTAAATAACTATGCCTATAATTTATAATGCAAAATTAAACACATAATTACCCCCTTTCCTTACTCAAAACTAGAACCCATTTATTCTGTTTAATTTTACATGCTATGATTATCCGGATCCATTCTAAGACAACTACGGTAACCAATTCTACTATGTGAATTTAGTTTTATTTTAAATTTTAAAATTTAATCATGTCAATGAGTTTCATAACTTTACTCGATAACCTAAAATTATAGGATAAATGTGGAGTTAACTAGCATTTTCCAAAGAAAAATGTTGCTTATTTCAATTTTTCATACCAATTCCTTATTCCAACTCATGCTAATGTGAGAGATGAGGTGACAAGAAGATGTGGGATGATTTTTTATTTTTACAGTGAATCAGTGCTACTCGCCTACTCCACTCCCCTAGAGTGGACCAATAAGAGTGGTACACCTCATTTGCCAGTGGGTACCATCAATTGACAACTGGTCGTCCGACCCGGAGCCGTTTGGCCCAAACCCCACCTGTACAAGGGCCAAATGTCGCAACCATCTGGGTAACGTCGACGTCAGGTCTGAAACACGAGTAACGCCTGACCAAAGCCACGCGTTCAAATCGAAAACGACGCGTGTCCTACACTCATTTAAAGAGCGTGACCACTCCACTCCCGTTTTCCCCTCCTAGACCCGCTTTCGAACTACTGACGGAGTACTATCAGCTCGTCCGGTGTGCGGCTGTGTGGGGTCGTCTTCCGTTCCACCGGAGGTTAAAGTCCACAGACCTTCATGGACTCTCAAGTCGGAAAGAAGAGAGAGAGGAGAGAGAAGCAGAAGAAGACCAAAGCCAAAGAAGAGAAGACCGAAGCAGGAGGAGGAGGCGGTGCGAAGATGAAGGAGAGAGGGAAAGCGAGTGCACAGGTCGACGAGAAGTACTCTCAGTGGAAGTCTCTCGTCCCTGTCCTCTATGACTGGCTCGCTAACCACAACCTCGTCTGGCCTTCTCTCTCTTGCCGGTACTCTCTCTCTCTCTCTCCCCCTCTGTATGTGTAGGTCATTCTAGGGTTTATCTGGCTCTGTAAGAGATTTTAGGGTTTGGGAATGTGTGTTTGTTTGTGTTTTTAGCTCATTCTAGGGTTTGTGTGGTTCTGTGTGGGATTTGTCAGTTGTGGAAATGTGTATTAGTTCAAATGTGGAGTCTTTATCTGTTTGCATGCAGGATTCTAGATTGGCATAGGGCCTAGGAAACCCTAGATGAGCTTCTGGATGTTGTTGATTCTTGCTGGGAATTAAGAATCTGTACTCGATTATGTTGCAATTTTGATTATTCTAGGGCTTATGTGGCTGGGTAAGAGTTTTTTGGTTTTGGAAATGTATATAGGAAATCCTAGATGAGCTTCTCGCTGTTTTGATTCTTGCTTGAAAATAAGGATCTGGACTCGATTCGGTTGCAATTTTGTCATACATACATACATACATACATACATACACGCACATCTGCTGGTGTGCAAAAACCAGGAAACTCTAGATGAGCTTCTGGCTGTTTTGATTCTTGCACGAGGATAAATATCTGAACTTGGTTCTGTTTCAATTTTTTTGCATATATATAGAGAGAGAGAGAGAGAGAGTGAGATTATATGTATGTGGTTTTTGATAAACGGTACTGAAGATTTTTTGGTAAAAATCTGAGGCAGATTGGTGGTAAATTCGTTCCATCCTTAGCAGGGTTCTGCTAGAAGATGATGATAATTCCAAATTGTATGTTCATTTATGGTTATTGTTCTCTGTTCTGAATAGGTGGGGTCCTCAGCTTGAGCAAGCGACTTACAAGAATCGCCAGCGTCTCTATCTTTCTGAGCAGGCATGTTTAATTCCTTACTTCCTTTTACTTATATTTATTTTTAGAGCTTTCCTAATTATCTATTATTGCTTTATTTTTTTGTTGCCAGACTGATGGTTCAGTTCCAAACACCCTGGTCATAGCAAATTGTGAAGTTGTGAAGCCTCGGGTTGCTGCTGCAGAGCACATATCACAGGTGGTTTTATTGTTATTTTCTATATTTGCTTTTTTCTTCTCTCACTTTAATATTCTTGTAGTTATGCTGCCAGCTCTTGCTTATTTGTGATACATCTTTAATTGCTTGATCTTGTAGTTCAATGAAGAAGCACGCTCACCATTTGTTAAGAAGTACAAGACCATCATACATCCTGGAGAGGTATGGACCACGCACCTGTGAAATTTGAGGCAACTCTCTGTTTTGGTAACGTGGTCTAAATAATTTTTACCCTGTAATTTTATGTGTAGAAGGGTGGGAAAAAGTTATCCACTTATCCTGCCTACATTGCACATATATGTATATAACTATTCCCTTCATACAGGCACTTTTTGAAATGTGCCTTGATCTAATTTTTTGTTCTATTTGTCCAAACAGTAGAAATGCCGTTGTATTATTGAATCAGTCGATGTCCTCCTTTGCAATAATTATGTTGAGTATCATTTTGCAGGTGAACAGAATCAGGGAACTCCCACAGAATAAGAAGATTGTGGCCACCCATACCGATTGTCCTGAGGTAAGCATTCTTATTAATATTTTCACATACTTTATGACTAAAGATGCAAGGGTTCTTAGAACTTATTGGTTTGATTTGATTTTTAGGTTTATTCTATAGGCAAAATTTATTGTTTCTTAATACGGTCTTATAAATTCAGGTGCTCATTTGGGATATTGAAGCTCAACCTAATCGTCATGCTGTGTATGGAGCCACAGAATCGCGTCCAGATTTGGTATAATATTTCTTGCCGAACACCCCCTGAATCTTTTGTACAGATGATTTGGTCTTTTACTCGTTAGTGCAAAAAGAAAATGCTCACAAGAAATCAGAGTTTTTATGCTTGAGTGATTGTATTTCACTCTCTATTTTTTAACATGACCTTGCATAAAAAATTTGTACCAATAATATTAGCAGGTATCATGCCTTTAAGGGATTCATGTTGGGGACTAATTTAATCTGTATTTAGAGAAGTGTCACTAATTTAGAAGTCATCTTCCTGCAGATATTGACTGGACATCAAGACAATGCAGAATTTGCCCTCGCAATGTGCCCGGCTGAGCCCTTAGTGCTCTCTGGAGGTTGGAAAGTACTTCTTTTTTGTATTTGTCCTTTTTCATAATATGAATCCACAAACACTTGTGCAAATCATGACTTATTTGCTTCTATTATCTAGAACATCAGATTTATTTATTGTTATTTTTTTATTTGTATTGAATGGTACCGTTAGTATAAATAATGATAGTTTTTTAGTTTGATGAGTTAATAATGGCTTTGGTATGTAGGATATGAAATGTTGTGAATGAATAAATTATCTTTTTTTGGGATATGCACTTTTTGTGAGATGTATTGTGTGATATGATGTTGCATTGTGGTACTTTTTTATAATCAGATGTTGTATCCGGTAGAACTTCTTTGGAGTTTCAAAGCACCTATGTTTCTTGTCATGCTTGATTGATAATGATTTTCTTCTTTCTGTTTTAGAATTGGATTGATTCACATTATGATGTTCCTACTAACAAGGAGATCCTTTTGGCAGGGAAGGATAAGTTGGTGGTTTTGTGGAGTATTCAAGATCATATATCTACATTGGCCACAGAACCAGGAACTGGTGGGTCAATCATTAAAAATAACTCCATGGGCAGCGGAGGTAATGATAAAGCTGCTGACAACCTTTCTATTGGACCACGAGGGATCTACCAGGGGCATGAGGACACAGTCGAAGATGTGCAGTTCTGTCCATCAAGGTAACTTGCATGATCTTAGTTTAATAATGCATTCAATCGTGTATTTTACATGATTGATCGCTTGTTTCATAACTTGGCCTATAAAAGGTTCAACCTTCATGTTGAACATTCTCCACTTGGCCTATGAAAGGTTCATCCTTAGACATTAATTATGGGATGAAAATTACCTTCTGACGTTTGTTCTTATGCTGTGGCCTTTTGTCTCTGACATTTCTATAACTGTACTGAAGTGCGCAGGAGTTTTGTAGCGTAGGTGATGATTCTTGCCTCATATTATGGGATGCACGAGTTGGCTCTAGCCCGGCTGTCAAGGTCACTTGCCTCTCATTTGTTTGTAACTTTTTTTAGTGTCTCTCTCCCTCTCTCCTTTTTATTTATTGCTGGTTATTTCTGTGACTATCTTGGTTTTGGATGATGAACCCCATTGCATCCATGGAAAGGCATAACTTGGTGATAACTAGCAAATATCGTTGTAAAAATGGGCTAAGTGATTGTGTCCTCACCACAATCCTTTACCCTTTTGTTGCATACCGTTCGAGAACTATACCTTTAATGCCTTGTAACAAAGTTTTAAACATAGGATGTAAACAATATGTATGATGTGGTTTACAGAATAACCTTTTGCTATCAATCCCACTTTGTTGCATCAGTGTGTTGTTTCTGCTCGTTGTGGCTTCTTTTCTTTCAAACTTGTTTACCTGAAATGATTCTTAGTAGTAGTGTTTTTTTTTTTTTTTTTTTTTTTTTTTTTTTTTTTTTTTTTTTTTTTTTTTTTTTTTTTTTTCCTTTCCTGGAGGAAAGATTATCAGCTTTTGATAATGATATATGGGGGACTGTTGTTTGTCCGCTACGTACAGGTTGAAAAAGCTCATAATGCTGATCTGCATTGTGTTGATTGGAATCCCCATGATGAAAACCTTATTATAACTGGGTATGTTCTACACTTCTACTTCCCACTTTTCATTGGTAACTTTCTTTTTTTTTTTTTTTTTTTTTTTTTTTTTTTTTTTGGGGCAGGGTGGGGGGGCTGTTTCTTTGGAGTGTGGAAATGTGATGCAGTGTTGGGTTTGATGGTGCATTACATTTTTCCCAGATATGGAGATAATGAAACATCTTATAGTTGGTATGACATCTCTTCAGGTCAGCGGATAATTCTGTTCGCATGTTTGATCGCCGAAATCTCACTTCTGGTGGAGTTGGGTCACCTGTGTATAAATTTGAAGGTCACAAAGCTGCTGTTCTTTGTGCACAGGTTGAATGATTTTCTGCTAATGTTTAATCATTTTCTGCTCAATATGAAGTACATCGAGTATTGTGAATTTGAAATATTTATTATTGTCTACTCAAAACTGTTTCTTTGAATTCCAGTGGTCTCCAGACAAGTCTTCTGTCTTTGGAAGTGCTGCAGAAGATGGTCTCTTAAACATTTGGGATTATGAGAAGGTGTGGAAGCCCAGTCTATCCTTGTTAACCTCCTTATTACCTCTGTGTGTGTGTTTGCGAGTACTTGCATCTGAGTGTAAAATGTCACGTACTGATGCCTTGTGGACCTGCGTGTCAAACATTAGCCCCGATTAAGAATCATATTTATTGATTAGGCTATTTCTACCTAGTTCTCTGTGCATATAGCCAATCATGGTTGCTAGAGTGCTTTGGGAAGATCAATTGTGGGGTGGTTTTTTTGGGCATGCAGATCCACGGGCTGAATGGAAACCATTGCGTGAGCATCAGGCCCCCATACTCACTGCAAGTAGAAAATGGGATCACGTATGAGCAATGCCTGGGTGTCTCCCTGGGTGTCTCATTTTTGTTTTATCTGGGTGTCTCATTTTTGTTTTACCTTCTATATAAACGGAAACCAGATAGAGATTAACTGTTTATATAGTTAAGCCTTGTTGAATGCCTAATAGCATTTTAAGCATCCTTGAGAGGGTGGCAAACTAATAAATGATCTGGTTCTTTTCCTTACACATCTCTCTCTCTCTCTCTCTCTCTCTCTCTTGGGGGGGGGGGGGGTGTTCTGAAATTTGAACAGTTAACATTAGAGGTTATCTAATATAATCCAATATACTGCAACTCCAAGTAACACTTGTTTTCCTTTTCAGTTAATGCTTCTGTACTGTTGTCTGTTGGTGTAATATTTTTCAGGTTGGTAAAAAGAAAGAGCGTGGCACAAGAACCCAAAATTCTCCTCCAGGCTTGTTTTTCCAACATGCTGGACACAGGTAAGGAATTTCCTGCTTCACTTTTATGCAAGTAAAATGTAAGTGTGTAACCCAATAAAGCCTTTTCCTAATCTCTGGGTTGTCAACTATTGTAACTCATCTGTGTCTGGGTTTCTTGAATCAGTTACCCTCTATTTGGTTCGTGGATTTTATCATGGAAAAAAAAAAAGAGAAGGGAAAAAAATTGTGGACGAAAGAAAATGAAAGAAAAAGATGAAATCATACAAAGCCAAAATTATTTTAATTATTCTTCTACCAATTTTCCATTGCAACCAAATAAGAAAAAGTACAATTCCTCATATTTTATTTTTTTTCCATGATAAAATCCCTGAACCAAATAGAGCCTTGGTAAAAGAATACATGATTAAGTAAAACCACTAATGGAAATATTATTAAATAGTAGTAGGATTGGAAATAAGAAATGGAAAAATCAAAAAATTTCTTCACTATTTCTTTCCCTGGAAGATGACTTTAAATGAGGAACACTGCATGAATTAAGAAAAAGACATTGAGACCATTCTTACAGTCTATTTGGAGTTTTGTCTACTTAGCTGAGTTTGCAAAACTGTCATGGCATAGTGGTAAAGGCATATATAGAGGGGCAGGTGTGGGGTTCAATTCTATACTTTTAAAAACCCCCCACTTCTCCCCCCCCCCCCCCCCCCCCCCCCCAAAAAAAAAATAAATAAATAAATGAAGAAAAGAAAAGGGAAGGACATGTACTTGCCTGTGAAATTTTCGTGGCATTTTACTGATGAAATGGCATACTGTAAAAGCAAGAGTTAAAAAAAAAAAAAATAGAAGCCATTGGTTTTATGCTTTCATTTGTGCCAGCAGCAGTTGAGGGGAATCCCTACCTGTTTTTGTGCCTACCCAAGTCGATATCTTTAAGATCAGTGTTCCAAATATTCTTTACCATCTCTCATATCCTATTTGTTTGTCTGATGTTGATTACTAAATTATTGACTTCTTTGGTATATAGGGATAAAGTTGTTGACTTTCATTGGAATGCGTCTGATCCATGGACTGTTGTCAGTGTATCTGATGACTGTGACACTACTGGTGGAGGTGGAACATTGCAGGTAGGAGGATGTTCTTTGTCATCCTTTTTTTCCCACATTTTGCCAAAGTTTCCATGCTGTACTGTGAATTTGTGGGTGAAGTTGGAGTATTTATTTAGTCTTTTTTTTTTTTTTTTCCTTTTTGTTTGGGGGGCGGGGGGGTGTGGTGTTCGAATGAGGGAAAAAGGCCAAAACTACACAGAGAATTCCACCACACCCCCCCCCCCCCCCCCCCCCCCCCAAAAAAAAAAAAAAAACCTGTCTTCATATTTAAACATAAGTTTAGATGAACTCACCCTTGACTAAAGACCTTAAATAAGGGTAGAAAAGCAAAGCTAACTGCTTGAAGCAGGACTAGGGATGGCATTGGAAATGGAAGCCAGAAGCATACCTTAAACAGAATAGGGGAAGCTTTTAGGGCAAACAGCTTGGAGGGAATCAGGGAAGTGAAGAGAATCTCAATGAGTAGTTGTTTCAAGATGGATGTGAAGCATTATCATTACATGTAGGGAATTTTGGAGAGATTATACCTAAATGATGTGAAAACAGTGGAAAATCTGTTCCGCAAGTGATTTTTGAAGCATTCTCTTTGGCAAAAAATAATGTTGATTAAGACGGGTTTCTATAGCATTCAAAACATGTCCTTCCTATTAGGAGGATTAAGGTTGAACTCTTTTAGAAGTTTTACTTGAATATGGTAGGAAAGTAAAGCTTTGCTTTCAGATGTCACTTTGATATAATTTTTATTCTTTTTTAAATTTCTGAGGAAAGAAGTTGATATACTGAACTTGCAATGGTTCTTTGCAGATATGGCGCATGAGTGATTTGATCTACCGGGCGGAAGATGAGGTTTTGGCCGAGCTTGAGAATTTCAAATCGCATGTAGTCACATGTACTTCAAAGTCTTGAGAGCATAGAAAAATAAGCACAGAACACCTGAATACTTGGAAGATCATCGTAAATCAATCCCTGTACTAGTTTATTTCATAAAAAGTCATCTGTTTTGTCGTTGCACTAGAGATTAGAAAATACAAATGGTCGCGATGTTTTAGACTTTCAGTAGCTGTAATGTTATGGAAATTAGCTGTGGCGGATTTTGTGACAGGTTGGTTTTTGATGAAGATATATATGATGCTGTCTACTTTATACAGTAACAAATGAATTTTGTACCAAATTATAGTAATGATTTTGGAGTATTGCGTAATATTTGAGATTTGCAGTCTGAGATTCTTGTGCAGTATTGAGCCACAGTTGCTCCAATTTAGTCCCTCCTAATTCGGAGTGTGTGGGAATTTGCCAGTTCACCTGGAAAAGCCTTAGTACTGGCCAGGTGATGGAGGGAATGGTGGTTTGACCCAAGATCTGGCCTGGTCTGGTTCAGAACAAAACAATGCCTTGTTCTTGATGTGCTTGGGCACGGTCGATGGATCTTTTGGTGGGGCGATTGTGGCTGTGAGGCTGGAGGCTAATTTTTCTAGCCAGCCTCAATGGCAGTGTTTGGTTGCCAAGAAAATAAAAGAATAAAAAAAATTCCAGGGACTGCTTGATTTCGAAGAAATTTGCAATAAGATGGAGCTGTTACTTTTACATCAATGTGTTTTTCTAGTGTAAGACGCAGGAAAGGCTTTTGAGAAAATAACATCCTGCGGGAAACAACTACTGGTGGGATCTACTCATCATAGCCACTCTTTTGAATTTTTTTTTTTTGGTAAAACCCATTTGAGCGTTTTCCGTGTTTTGAAGTCCTCCATGTAGTTGACCATCTCGCAACTCTAAAAATTTGGTCCGAACGAGGTTAAGGCAAGAGACATTAGTCATCAAAGGCTAGATTTAATATTACAGGGTAATGTAAGATGGGTTCGAGATAATCTTATTATTAAGAGAGAGAATATATATATAAAAAGGATTTCATTAGAATTTTTAATTTTTTATTAGAATACTTAATTTCCATGTTGGCAAATTTTTGTATTCTTTCTCTTGCTCTCTTTATTCTCTCTCTCTCTTTCTCTCTCTCTACCAATCCTCGGACCCATGACTTGGGCTTTGCAACTCACAATTCAAAGCCGACAAGTGACAAGGGGGAGGTTGGCTGTATGCCTTTCTTAGGATCGAAGAAAATGTTAGTATGACCCAGGAAAAACAAGACTTGGACAACCACTCTTAGAGAAATCACATTTAATCATGTTTGGAGAATGGACTTAATTTAACAGTAAATCACAATCACCAGCGGCGGAGGAAAATTTCAATGGAGATGGCCCACTTCAAACAGTGTATCAAGACAGGTTTATTTTAAAAGGAAAAATACTTCATAATCTAAAAACTATACTTCTACTAAACTTTGGCACGCATATTATAGACATTTTTTGATTTGGTGAGGCGGGTTTCATTGTTTCAAGTCAAGTTAAAGATTCTAGGATAAGCACTTGTACGATTTTTAAATAAAATTTAAACCCTATACCCTCAAGAATTTATTTATTTATTTATTTTTTTCTCTCAATCTCCTTCTTCTTCTTCTTCTTCATTTTTTTTTTGTTTTTTTTTGGGTTTGACAGTCAAAATGTCCAGGTCAGTTTATGTGCATCTCGATTAAATCCCTCTCCAAGCGATCTTAAAGACGTACTTCCCTACATCAGCCTAGTGCATTCAAGAATTAATTCATGAAATGCTCTCCAGAAAAATCAAACCAAAATTGATGAAATAAAAGAGCTCTCCTCCTCTCAATCTTCACCACCTCATGATTGTAAATTTAAAAAATAATAATAATAATAAATGATCATGTCATGATTGCCAGCCACACTCTAAGATTAACACAAGGCCATTGTCGAAATTCAATTGAAAAAAAAATCAACCTGCCCCCGGCATATAGTGGTTAACAAAATACCCAATAAGGGATCAATGCTTTCATTCTACCTTCCTTTTCACTCTCTTTCCTTCGAATCTTTTCCCACTTTTTTCTGGTGAATCTCCCTCTCCTTTTTTAGCCCTTCCCCAATTATTAAAACAACTCAGCATTGGATGCCTAAACTCAAATGAACCAAAACCTAAACAATTTTTTTTTTCCCCCCCTGAAAAAGCCCAACAATATTTTTATAATATATGGGTTGCTTAGAACTTGGAAGAACTTAAACGCACTTTTGTCTAACACGTGCCCTTGAAGCTTGCCCAATTTAATACGGAAAATTCACATCTCCTACACCACGACGTCGTTTTAAAATTCTCTCCCTACTACATATTCCCGTGGCACCATCACATCCCCAAAACTTTTCTACAAAATCGCCAGAAGAAAAAAAAACCATAGATTTGGAATGGCAGCAGCAGACGAGTAGACCATCATTTCCCTCAATATATATACACACACAACTGTCACACGCTCTTCTCTCTTCCATCTCCGTCGGCAGATCAATCTGCTGGAGCGAAGATGGGTACGTTCCCTTGGATCGCTACCCTACTCTCGTCTCTTCTGCTGCTCATCCCTTCCGCCTGCTCTTTCTATCTCCCCGGCGTCGCCCCCCGTGATTTCCAAACGGTAATTCTCTCTCTCTATATATATTTATATATGCATGTGTATACCGATCTGGGGTTTTGATCTATGATGGTATGGCGGGTTTTTTCTTATCTGGATCTGCGTTTCTTGGCTCGTTGTTCTTAGCTTCGAATCGATGAGATTAACTCTAATTGAGTACTGCAGACAGATTTTTTCATTAACGGGTGTAGATCTTCTATATTATCCTTTTTCCTGTAACTACTTTTTTTTTTTTGGGTGATTTTGTTGTTAGGGTTTAGTAATACCCAGGTTTATAGTTTTATACATAATGTTGCACTGTGTGTGTCTGTTTGGTTGCTGGAGGTTTCATTGATTCAGTGACGAAAATGGTTTCTGTAGTTTAAGGTTCTTTAATGAGAAGCTGACATTTGCAGGTTTAAATTTTATTTTATTTTTTACAGTTAAATCACTTCTGGCACATCAGTTCATAATTGTTTCCCACAACTACTAGATGATACCTTTTTATAATAATAATAATAAAAAAATTAGCCTTTGTTTGGGTCTCGGAAAGGAGCATAAGGGAAGGAAGGGACGACAATTTATTAGAGAAAGAAGGATTAAGTTTTCAAAAAACGTTGTGGCAGTAGAGCAGAGCAAGGGAATTTATTATTGTACAAAGGAGAGTTATGGCCACAGATTCTTGCGAGGAATTTTGTACTATTGAATTTCTTAGATCAGTTAGATGTCTTATAAATGTCATGCAAATAGGAGAAAATCCAATGTATAATGTATTAGTTATAAATATGTATGTTTGTATGTATGCATGTATAATGTACTGCTGATAATATATGTAACTCAAAACAATCTAAATTTCAATTTCTTCTGGTGAAACTGTAAGGAAAGGTAGGGCATTAATTGGATTTTGTGAATTTTCCTTCTGTCCATATGTGTCTTTTTGCTACTCGTTTCTCTGAGTAATGTGTGATTATTCAATTTTTCTTGTCAGTTTTCCATATTGACCGTAGATGGGTTTACTTTTGGATATCGTAATGATTGTTGAAATTCTTTTGGTGGCTTTAAATCACATATCAATCTTTAATCTATCTAATAATTGTCTTAATTTTGTGCAGGGAGATCCTCTACAAGTCAAAGTGAACAAGCTTTCATCTACAAAAACACAACTTCCTTATGACTACTATTTCCTGAGTTTCTGCAAACCCAAAAAAATTAAAAACAATGCAGAAAATTTGGGAGAAGTTCTTCGTGGTGACCGTATTGAGAATTCAGTTTACACTGTGAGTGGGTATTTTTACTTGTTGCGTAATTTTTCACCTAGGAAGTCGATTGGTTAATCTGGAAGTAGGAAAAATGAAAATAAGCTTGCAAATATTTTGATATATTTTTAGATAAGTATTACTATACTTTGTGGATCTAAGAGTATGATATATGCACCAGTTTGAAATGAGAAAGGAACAGTCATGCAAAGTGGCCTGTCGGGTAAAACTTGATGCTCAATCTGCAAAAAATTTCAAGGAGAAAATCGGTGATGAGTATCGAGTTAACATGTAAGTACTCAGTGACATGTAGTTGGATGTATGCACTTTCTTTTTTCTTTTTTTTTTTTTTCTTTTTTTTTTTTTTTTTTTTTTTTTTTTTTTCTCTCTTATTGTTGAAGTTCATATTTTTGTACAGCTTATATTTTTTCATTGCAACATTGACTTCTTTCCTTGAAATATGAGTCCTCTAGTGATGACATTTATGTGTTATGTATATATGGAATAATCAAATAATGACTCCTAATTTCACAATAATATCTCTGTGATTGGCGTACAGGATCCTGGACAATCTTCCGGTTGCAGTTCTTAGACAAAGGAGGGACGGAAGTCAAACAAAAATTTATGAGCATGGATTTCGTGTTGGGTTCAAAGGAAAATATGCTGGAGTAAGTTGTACTAGGTGGTTTGTTGTTGCATAAGTCTTCTTCCTCTGTTTTTTCTTAATGTATTAACTTGCTGGTACAGAGCAAAGATGACAAATATTTTATCAATAACCACCTGAGCTTTAAAGTCATGTATCATAGCGATCCTGAGACTGACTCTGCCCGCATTGTTGGTTTTGAGGTTACGCCAAACAGGTTCGTAACTGTGTCTGAGACCTTTAAAATAATTGCATTTCTCTAATTCTTGCAGTGATGTTTTCTTGTTACTCCCACTATTTGCTTGTTATGTGTTCAACCAAAATAAGTAAATAATAAGCCAAAGTCCTTTGAACTATTTTCTTTTCATTTTCTGCGTTCCAGTTTGTTGGTGATCGTTTAAGGGTTGAAGATGGATTACTTGTCCAGATGTTTTGTATTAACATTCACATGCTTCACCTATTTATATAGTTGGTATTCTCATTTTTTATGGTTTATTTTAGAAGCGCTAGACGGAGAAATGTTGCAGTTATTTCACATGAGGAACCTAAATATGATGATTAGAGTTTTTTTTTTTTAGAGTTCATAATTTGGAGATGAGTTAAAGAAGGAAATAGAGTTTCTTGAACTTTTTTTGTGTACTGTTGGCAATCAAAACATAAATAAAGTTTTGTCTTGTGCTCAGGATATACAATGAGAAAACTGGTAGGAGTTATGTTCTATCTGAGGAAAACTGGGGAATACATTCCTTTTAGAAAGGGGAATTTTCCTGGGGAAATGCTGATGTGAGTGCAAGTGTTTAGCAAATATACTCAATATTTGTATCGTCATCTATATTTTTGTTGTGTGTGTGCATTCAATGGTAACTGCTTGTATGACTAAATTTGTTGAAGATTGGATGACTATCTTGTTTTGACTTTTAAATTTGCTGAGTGCTTGTATAATTTAATTCTTTCAGGATTCAATGACTTCTTGTTTTGACTTGTTAGTCTGCTGGTTCTTACCTTGCATTGGGGACATTTCATGACTATCGATTATTGAAGGCATTTTTTGCACAATTCAAGTTAGCTTTGTGTTAGTGTGAACATTTTAAAGTAAAAGGGAGAGGTGCCGAGTCAGTTTATTATTTTTCATTGTATTGTAAAGTGTCTTTTGAGTTATGGGCCTCTTGTTTTGCCATCTTTGGGACATGGTAGGTTTTACATCAAACAATGTTTTCAGTTGGTTGGTAGTTGGTGGGTTAGGACCAGCAACGAGAACTCTCTTCTGGTTTGGAGGATTACACCACATGCTATTTTTCGGACATGAGAAAAAGAGAGGAATAGGATAATTTTGAAGGGATTGAATTGTCTATTGTAAAGTTAACATTTAGACTAGCAAGAAAAGCTTTTAGTTTGGAAAGATTAGGATTGTTTAGGAAGTTGGATGTCCTTTGGTACTTTTTTGGATTTGCTTCAGTTGTAAATTTTTTGGTGTTCTCTTTTGTATAACTTGGGTGCACAGGTGTTCTGCCTTTTCATAGCATTAATAAAATTTTACATTATTGAAAGGGAAAAAAAGTCAGGTAGCATTTAGAAATTGCTATTTTCTTGCCTTGTTTGTGGCATATATTGCATAATAGAGAAGCCAAGTGCTTTCCCATGCTTGCTCATGCCCCTTATTCTCATGTCTACTTACATTTCTTTGAGTTGCTTGGTTCACAATCCAATCATGACTGGCTTAGTTTCTGTTCAGATCTGTGAGTCATTTCTATATTGCTTCATTGCTTTTTATGTATATATTTGGTGCAATTTTGATAATCTTTTGGGTCAATAGCTGCACTTTTTCAAATTTCTGTCTTCTTGCTTGGCTACTGCCTGCAGTATTAATCATGAGTACAAGGAATGGAATGATAAGAACCCCCAGTTGGTGACATGCAACCCAAGCACTAAAAACATAATTCAAGCTAGCACTGTTCCACAAGAGGTTGATACTGACAAGGAGGTTGTGTTTACATATGATGTTTCTTTTGAGGTACCCTCTTTCCTAATGCTCACCATTTTTATTTTTTTTTCCTGGTATTGTTTGGTTTCTTATCTGCATCTACTCTTTTGTAGTCCAGTGAAATCAAATGGGCATCACGCTGGGACACATACCTCCTCATGAATGATGATCAAATCCATTGGTTCTCCATTATCAACTCTTTAATGATTGTCCTTTTCCTTTCTGGCATGGTAGCCATGATCATGATGAGAACTCTCTACAGAGACATTGCCAACTATAATCAGTTGGAGACTCAAGATGAGGCTCAGGAGGAAACTGGTTGGAAATTGGTTCACGGGGATGTTTTCAGGCCACCTCTTCATTCCAGTTTACTGTGTGTTTATGTTGGGACAGGGGTTCAAGTTTTTGGAATGACGCTTGTCACAATGATATTTGCATTGCTGGGTTTCCTCTCTCCTTCCAATCGGGGTGGACTTATGACAGCCATGGTTCTTCTCTGGGTTTTTATGGGCTTATTTGCGGGTTACTCCTCAGCTCGCTTGTACAAAATGTTCAAAGGCACAGAGTGGAAGAAAATAACCTTAAGAACAGCCTTTATGTTCCCTGCTATTCTGTTTGCTATCTTCTTTGTGCTAAATGCCCTTATCTGGGGGGAGAAATCTTCGGGCGCAGTGCCTTTTGGGACAATGTTTGCACTGGTGCTCTTATGGTTTGGCATATCAGTACCATTAGTTTTTGTGGGCAGTTACTTGGGTTTCAAAAAGCCAGCAATGGAGGACCCCGTAAAAACCAATAAAATCCCGAGGCAGATTCCTGAGCAGGCATGGTACATGAAACCGGTTTTCTCTATTCTTGTCGGAGGCATTCTTCCATTTGGAGCAGTCTTTATTGAACTCTTCTTCATCTTGACCTCCATATGGCTGAACCAGTTCTACTACATCTTTGGCTTCCTCTTCATAGTCTTTGTAATTCTTCTCGTCACATGCGCTGAGATAACTATTGTGCTCTGCTACTTTCAGTTGTGCAGTGAAGATTACTATTGGTGGTGGAGAGCTTACTTGACTGCTGGCTCCTCTGCTCTGTACCTCTTCTTATACTCTATCTTCTACTTCTTCACAAAGTTGGAAATTACAAAGCTGGTTTCCGGCATCCTTTACTTTGGGTATATGCTGATTGGGTCATATGCCTTCTTTGTTTTGACGGGGACAATTGGCTTCTATGCATGCTTCTGGTTCGTTAGAAAGATCTACTCTTCTGTGAAGATAGACTAATTCAAGGATGCGTTAGGAGGGGCAACTTGGTGTCAAGGACCAGATCTTACGAGGACTGTTACAAGTTTGTGAAGGATCGGGCCTTTGCCTCAGCTTTTTGTAAGATGAGATTTCTCTGTTTCAGATTGAAAAGCTCTCCTCAATCTTCGAAAAAACCAAAAAAACAAAAAAAAAAAAAAATTTGTCATTTTGCAGATTCTAGCATCGGGCCTTCGCCTCAGCCTGTAGTGGTTTTTTTTTTTTTTCCCCAAATGTTTAGTTTAAACATTATGTATGCCATGGTCATATCTTTATTATATTATAGTTTTTAAATCTTCCTTACAAGCAGCTTTACATGGGTTTTCCCCTAATGGTTTCAAACTTTTGGTGCCTGTTTTGTGTTTGATTAGGTGATCTTGACCCTGTGGAAATCATGTTTTTACAAACTTATCTGTGTGTTTTTGAATTGCTTTTTGCATTGCCAGAAGTGGTTTAGTGGTAAAATTTGTTTGGAAATGCTGAATTTTTTCAGTGGAATGGGATTCGTTTTTCTTCTCTTTCTTTCTTTTCCGGTTTGAGGGGAGCCCAAAGGACTAAAACCCAGGGTAAACGAAGCCGCTAAGTCAGCAAACATAAACTTAGAAAGCCCCACTGGGAAGAATCGAGAACTACAAATTTACAGCTAACCTTATGCCTAAGGTTTACCAAGAAATCAGTGCACAAATTAGGGTAAGTTTGTTTGGTTGAAATTAAAAGAAATTGAAATAAAATAAAAAGAGATTTTAATAATAAACCGTTTCTTTTTATTCCATAAGATAAAAATAAAATAAAATAAAGTAAATTTGTTTAGTCGTTTTCCATCGACTGGCTGTCTTTTTGTGTGTGTGGATACTGGTGATGTGACTCTTCTCGGCAAAAACCACTGGCACTCGAGTGCAAAAACGGAATGTCCATTTTGCCGTAGGGGTACAGCGTTGATCGTCGTGTATGGGTTAGAGACAAATCACACGTGAGAAGTGGGCCCAACGAAGGAGCAGTAGCTGCTTCGCCCGTGACTCTTCCATCAATTTTCGCCGCCAAACCCAACAGACAACAGTCCCACGATCTCCTCTTCCGTACCAACACGATCCCAATCAAAAAGACTGTATCATGTGCCACGCACTCCCCTTTATCCTTTTTATTTGTGCCATTGATGGGGAAATGTTTGTTGCAACACATTTATTGGATATGACTTCCCTGTGAAGTATCACCCCTCATCTATTTGAATGCATTTTCCCTTTTATCCACAAAAAAAATAAAAATAAAAATAAATGTTAAGATTCTAATTTAAAACCTAAGTTTATAAGTGAGAGGTTATTATAGGTATATAAAAATATATTAAATTTAATATTTAGACGATGTGAGATGCAATATTTTTTAACACTTTGTTTCACGTGTTTATTTTAACTCAAGAATAATATGCTCTGATACCATATTAAATTTTAACATAAAAGATTAAATTTTTAAATGGAGGGTTCAAACAGGTATACGAAGACATAATAAACTTAATATTTGGGTAATGTGAGATGCGGTATTTTCTAACATTTGAGAGATTCATCAACCACCTTTGGAAATAAATGTTTTATTTTGTTGGACGTGATTATGATTACTTTATTGAATGCCTACTTTGTTGGGGGATGGTGAAGATGTAATTTTGCACTAATTTTCTATACTAATTTCCTACACTTAGCTAAGGCGATTGATGATGTAGAGTTTTTTTTATTTTTTTATTTTTATTTAAAAAATTGGATAGATGTTGCTATGTCACATTGACTGTCACACAAGTTGACATAGAGAATTGGTTTAAAAAGTTGGTGCATGTAGCACTACTTGTTTAAAAACGAATATCTTAATTAGACTTTTCTTTTTTCTTTTCTTTTCTTTTCCCTTCTTCTTTTTTTTTTTTTTTTTTTCTGGGTGGGGGGACAAATGTAAGTATTTCACACCCACTTTCATTATGTGATAGCACAATTCATCAACAAACTCATACAACCGATAAGAGGATGCAAACTCCTAAGGATTTTAGTGGATCATTTATTATTGCATTTTGGCATTTGTTAAATATCTATATTGGGTAAAGTGCACATGAGATGTGTAAGTGGAAAAATAAAATTGTAATTTGCTAAAGATTGTGTAAACTACAATGTTTCTTGTATTAAAATGTCTATCGATTATAGAAAACTGAGCAACTCAAGTCATTCTATGTTGATATTGCCTTCCAAACACACTTAATATTCCAACCTTCTTTGTTTTTACATATGGAAATTGATAGAAATTACAATTATGAAAAGAAAAAAAATGATAATGAGTAGTGCTATGTGCATAAACTCTTTGCACCAATTCACGTGTTCGATGATGTGGTACAGACTCATTAAAAAAATAATGATTCATCTAACACCATCTCATCTGCCATGTGAGTTGATGTAGAGAGTTGTTGCAAAAAGCATTTTCTAAATGATAACCCTTCTAAATGTCTATAAAAGAAAACTTTCAAACATTTAAGGTGCATCAAAAAACAATTTTATAGTAAAATGATTGACGAACCATCTGACGCTATCTTATCTATCATGTGAGTTAATATAGAGAGTTGGTGCAAGAAACATTTTCAATAAAATAACCCTCCTAAATGTCTATAGAATGAAACTTTCAAACATTTAGGGTTGCATTAGAAAGCAACTTCAAAGTATAATGATTCGTATAGATATTACTTATTTTATGACTTATAGTTGAAGTAATGGACTTTTGCCACCGCCATTTATCATAGTGGGGATCAATTACTCAAGCACGACTCTACTTTTTCCCTAAATAATATCTCTTACTAATTGTTGATCATCATAAAATCCGTTTATGATTAACATTCCATATATCGATCCACTGTGTAATTTCTTAGAGGCATGACAAATCTTGCTCAATAAGTTGGATTATATATATATAAACTAAGTTTCATTTTAGACCAAAGAGCTAATTACTGTGATGATCTAAGGTCTACTAATCCTTTTTCTCTATTTTTTTTTTTTCTTTTTAATTGTGAATGTTCAGAGTGGCAAGTAAGGATTTGTATTTGTTTGCTTCAAAACATGAACTCTTCAACAATATAGTTTTCAGACAATTAGAATGATTCTTTCCTTGTGTCCTAGATTGTAAAGTTGAGACTAAAAGTTCCTACACATGGAATTGGGTGCAATTGTTATTCTCATATGTGTGAGGATTTTCCTCATCTTTCACTTTCTTGAAAATAGAAAGTGTGTACAAAGTGTGTGTTCTTTTCAAAAAGCATGTCAAGACACTTGGTAAAAGGTAACCTACCCACCCAAAAAATGCATACTATCCCATTGAACAATTGCAATACATCTATACACAAAAGAGAGAAATAATAGGATACCTTGGCATTTCTTTAAGCTATCTCATATGGCATTGGTTACTAGCAAATTATATATACTGAAGTTGTTGTAGTACAGTAGTGTACAGCTGTAGTAATTTGTAATGGACATGGCAGGGTTGTGTTCTTATTGTATTGACACAAAAAGAATATGAAAGAAAAAAAAAAAAAAAAGGTACTCTATTGATTAATAACTTTAGAACAAAAGAAGAGAGGGGGGCTATAAGACAAATCAAGTTGCTTGGACTTGGTTTGAGATAAGGTCAATAAGAGGCTTGTTTATAATATAAATGAGCCAACCTCGATCTTAATTCACAGTTTATTAATTTTTCTAGTCTAGCTCGAGTAAAATATTACTTGGCTTGATAACTTCATTAGCATTTTTTAATAACTAATTACTCTACACTAGCTTCAGCTTGATAAGACATCCTAATCGAAATAATATTTGAAGTAGACGAATACGCTCAATTTTAATTTTCAGCTTGTTAATTTATCAACCTAAACCTATTACTACTTTATTCCTTTTCACTTTTTTATTATTCTATTTTTCCTTATAGAGTTACAAACAAAGAATGATATGCATCAAGATATAATATGTGAGTGTAAAATAGTAAATGAACAATGAAAGGGCTCCCCATTTCAAACTCAAGTTGTGTACTAAACTATTCAAACTTGATTCATTAAGTTAACAAACTTAAAAATAAAGTTTGAGGTTGACTCGTTCGATAAGTTAGAACAAGTTTTTTAACAAGTCAATATCAAATTTAAAATATTGATTAGTTTATCCAATCAATTACAGCTTAATTCAAGTTTAACTCAAAATATTAATAAGGATAAGTTTCAACTTGGCTTTGTTTATTTTGTGAGCGATTTCAGCCGAGCATATTATCAAGCCGATCTTAAGCGTTAGCCAAACTTGAATGAGTTGACTCGTTTACGGGCCCTAACTGAGGAGAGAAGGGAGCATCAAGGTATAACACCTAACTTAAAGGGTAAAATGGTAAATGAAAACCAATGCCACGTTTCTCGAGGCAGCATTGCTTATCAAAAACGAGCCTACCGACATATCATTCAGTTAGTATACCCCTTCCCGCCAATTGCTGCCACTCCGACACTACCTTCCATGCCACGTCACTATCCCTCCCCGCTCTCTGCCCAAGTGGCACCCTCCCCTTCCACCCTGGCATCCCCCACTCTCTCTCTCTCTCTCTTTCTCTCTCCATATATAAAACGGACCACGTTCTGCTCCATCCTCTGCACACACTCTCTCTCTCTATATATTCATATACATACAAAAAACGGATAACAGTATTCTCTCTGTCTCTCTCTCTGAAATGATGGAAGAGAGTAGAAAGAGGCAGGGAAATGACAGCGCGGGCGAGGTTGCCGTGAAGAGGCAACGAACTCCGGCGACATCTGACGACAACGACGATGACGACGACATCTTGGCTTGGTTGTCGGCCGACGAAGACACAATGGTGGAGCTGATGAACCTCTTGGAAGAAGAGATAACCTCACCGTTCAAAGTCAAGTTCATCGACGACCCCTACTCGTCGCCGTTGATTTTCCAGTCGTCGTCGTTGTACGTCACCATCAACGGCAACGAGGAGAGCTGCGGTTCCTCGTTCTCCGACTCGGAGTCGTCCGTCATGGCCAGCATCGACATGGGCGGCATCAACAAGGGAGGAGGTGGAGGAGGGACGGAAGCGCTTTTGGTGGGTCCGGCGGCGGAGGACGCGGGGGCGTGGGTTGACGAGGAGCAGGTGGCTGGTTACTGGGCTGAAGACGGGGAAGGGGCTGGTAAGGGATCCAACGGCTGTGATTGGTCTGATTGGGATGATGATGAGCTGGCAAGGTTTTTGAGGGATGATTTGTTTTGAGTACAAAAAAAAATAAAAGCGTGAACAGGCCAAGTAGGGTTTTAGTAGGGTTTTGTGGATGGGGTTAGGTTTTGTCCATTTGTGAAGGTTTTACTTACAGAGTTACAGTGTTCATAGAATGTACAGTGAAAAAAGAGGGGAGAGAGAGAGAGAGAGAAAGAGAGAGAGAGATGTTTGTCTTTTTTGGGGTATGGGTGTGTTTGTGCTAGGGTTTTGACTCCTCTGGAAAATGAACAGAAATCTCAACAGTAATACAGTAATTTTCTATTTGTGTTTGCAGCTTTTTCCTTTTCCTTTTTCTTTTCCTTTTCTACAATAACCCCATTGTAAGTTTAAAAAATAAAATAATAAACGGAAAGTGCCTTATAATCTATTGTTAAGTAATTTAAAATTTTCTTTATCTTTTTCGCCTATCTTAATCTAAATGGAGAGAAAAATAGTACAAAATCAAACGCGGAATTTTTATAGTACTTGCAATAAATGGGACCTATATATTTTATAAAAATAATTTTTTAGACTACACAACCAAGCAAATAAGATTCTTAGAATCCTCCAAATCTAAACCTTGTCATGTCCTTAAAAGGACAAAAGGGAGATGGGTCCCATCTGATGTGGCAACAACCAAGTGGGGGCTATCAGACTTTTGGGCATGTTAATTCCTGGCCTCATGTTTGTTTCTCAATCTCAAATGCCACTAGCAAATTGCAATTTGAACTTTAAAAGCCAGGGTGTTCTAAGGGCTATGCATGTGTGGAAAAGTTTGGTGGGTCTTTAATCTTTATCCTACCCAACCATAGAAACGTCCAGTCGATGAGGGGGCTATCTAGTTTTCCAGGCAGCAAATATACCCTCATATCCCCCTTGATGACAAGTGTAGTGACATGAAGATGAGGCCAACTCTTTGAATTTTTGAAAGATTAAGTCCCATCTTTGTGATTTGGAAAGATAAGAAGTGCCTTTTATTTTGGACAAGTCTTATGTTCACACTGATTTTGCATGACTTGTTGCATTTGTCCATAGCCTTCTCTTGTTTTATTAGGTTCTATAATAAAAAAATAAAAAAATGATTGATTTTCTTAATGGCATATTATAAATTTATGGGCTAAAAAAAAAACTTAAACATGATTTATTGAGAGATTAATGAGGGCATTATTCAATAATTAGAGCAGAAATGGGCCAGAGGGTCTGCTACACCTGAAGATATGGGCCTTTGATTTTAACATGGAAGGCTGTTTTCTCTACCATGGTAAGGTAAGGTCTGCTTCTGGGCCTCTCTAATCCCAATTCAGCTAACACTGGGAAGCCCCAAGGTGTAAAGTGGAGTGGGCAGTGTCAGCCTATTAGGCCCATTATGGTCCAGCACTGGACATTTGTGACAAGCTTAACCATGGTTTTCAGTGAGTTCAGCCAAGGTTTGCATTCACTCTACTGCCATTTTCAAATCTCTGTCACCAGCCTGTTGCTAGTGTCCCTATCACCACCACGAACCCCAGCTTGACGCATCAACATGTAAGCTTCCCATGTGACTTCTTTTTGTATGAGGGGTCACTGAGAACTATGGATTTTGCCTTTAATAGATACTATAAATAGTTAAAAAAATGCTCTTAAAGGAGAGATTTTAGAAAAAAAATTTATTACAAAGTTGTCAAATTTAGGGTTTTTTTTTTTTTTTGGGTGTGAGGGTGGGTTTATAAATTTGAAGAATAAGAGGAGAGAGGTGCCGTTATGCCAAGAGGCCATCAACAAAAAACCCAAATCCAGGTACCAAAATTTTGTAGGATAGTATGATTTAGTCATATCCAATTGGATTTGGATTTGGTGCAGTAAACGTAGGATCGATGACACATGGCAAGGAGAAGAAATAGAGGAACTGAAATTCGAGAGATGCATTTGAGACCCAATGCCTAACAGTCCTTTATTTCTCCTCTTTACCCACCTGTCATCGATCCTACGTTTATTATACCATGTAGTAAAAATAGGCAATTGCACCAAATCCGAATCCATACCCAACCCATTAGAAATCCCGAATTATTACAACAATAACAGGGTTGGGCATAATTGTCCTCAATCCCCACCCCCCCCTAAAACTAGTGGAAACCAAATTAGCAGAGGATGCCCTCTTCTCAATTGGGACTAAAGTTTCATCCACGTCATTTTTGAAAACAAGAGGTGGTGTTTATTCGTTCGAGATGGTTTATTGTCAACCTTACATTTTGAATTTAGAGAAATTAGTGAGATGTGAGCTGTGTCCAATGGATTCAAAGGATTGGACACATTTGATCATGTCAATGTGTAAAAGAAAGTGATTGAGACCCACAAATAGGTTGTCCCAATTAGTAACATCAATTACACAAAAAGTTTGCCTTATTAAATGAGTTTAATCATCTAGTTTTGCACAGAATGTCGTATCCTCCCGGAACTATTTATATTAAAATTATACAGCTAAATCATTGAATCATTATACATTTTTGCACAGTGAAAGGGAATTTTTTTTTTTTAATTTTAGGGGGGGAGCGTACCAAGCCATGTAACTTATTCATAAGATTCACTTTTAAACCTTGTACCTCACTTTCACAAGAGATACCACCTAAGTTATAATACCAACAGTTGTGAAAAGGTCTATCAACTCTTTTTTTTTTTTATTGGCTCAGCATGTGCCATGTACCCTTTAAAAAGATACTAATTCCATGAGTTCGTGTTGTCCTCCTATCTCTCAAATGTGGGAAGCAATTATCAAGCAACTTCAAACCTTGGGGGTACAGCCTCAAAGAGATAACTGCATAAATGGGGTTTCGAACATAAGACCTATGCTTCTTGAGGTGACAATCAATGCTCAACTTATAACTTCTTGGGCTATGTTTGATTTGAGGTTATGGAATGAAATGAGAGTGAGAATGGAATGAGAATGGGAAAGGGAATGGACATTCCATCCCAATGTTTGGTAAGAGGTGAGAATGGAATGAAAAAGCATAGGTGAGACTCATTTTTAATGATTTTACCTTTTTGAAAGGTGGGAATAGCCATTCCTTAGCCATTCCTTTTGGTTTGGGAAGGAATGGCTATTCTCTAATTGGAATGAATAAACCCCCTTCCATTCCTTTGTGCAACAAAATGCTCACTTTTTATGGGAGAATGGAATCACCATTGCATTCCCTCCCTCATTCCCTCATAACAAACATAGCCTTGGGGTTGGACCTATCAACCACTTACCAAATTTTGTTAGATGATCGTCGATATATGTTGACACTTCAATATGTGAGTATCACTAAAATTTATAAAAGTAATGTTATATGTATCAAATTTTCATACAAATTCTCTACACCAACTCATGTGAGAGATGATGTAACAAAAATGCACTTTAAAAAATAAAAAAAATAAAAAAACTCAGCATCATTTGTCACATGAATTAGTAAAAATAGTATTTTTCTATATATTATAATAAGGTATTAGCATATTACTAGACAAACAGTCTTGACAGTCTACCAATCATTTTCCTTTACAATATTTTGTGCAATACGCATCAACTTTACCTAGTTTGGCAATGACTTAGGTTATTTGTGTACATGATTAACAACACACCAGTTTTTAAATGTGCACAGTATCATATTGTGTATAGCACCAAATCCAAATTTTTTAACAAGACTAAAAAGTCAAAAAACCTAACCCCACATTCTGTATCTATCAAGGAAACCAAATGAATCAACAAGGCAAGTGGCATTTATTGAACACCAAGCGGGAATAAGGGGACAGTTTGTGGCTCAAGAACCCTAACCCTATATAAGAGTCAAAACCCACTAATCTTGAGACCCTCCGGAAAGAGTCAAAACCCTACCCTAACCCCCCCCCCCTCCCCCCCTCTCTCTTTCTTCAACTATGAGATGACTAATTCTTTCCACCTCTTACCCATATCGAAGGGAAGATAGAGATGTACACCATATTATTGTAAAAAAAAACAAGAAAAGAAAAATGCTTGTCTCGATTTGCACAACCCACATGGAAAGAGAAGGTGTGACGTAAGGTATTTAAAAAAGGTAAAGTGAAGACCAAGGTAATGATATTTATCAATCCGTCACCACTTTTGCACACATCCCCTCATCCCATCATTTTCCTATCATCAATTGCTCCTTCTTTACTAAAAAGATTTTCTTAACGTGTGTAATTATTAAACTATAATTAATGTTTTAATTATTGTATTAGAAACAGAATAATGTATTATAAATTATGAAAATTGTTTGGAAAAATATGAAAATATTTAAAAAACTGTAAAAATATATTTTTTTCATACAATGGTTGGATTATTAATTTCAATTTAACATATACTCTTAAAACGCACGTCAAAAAAACCCATAATAAAAATGTACCCCCAAGTTAGTAATGATTAAAGACATGTGGTTGTGTTAGAGAAAGGACACGGACTTACTATTTTGGATATGTCTCTGTTTTGGACAAATGTTATCTTGTAATAGGAACACGTGTTGTTGGTTTTTTCGTAGGTGTGCCTTAGAGTTATAAGAACTTTCATGTAATTGTAACACAATCACGTGATATCACAAACTAATTAAAAATAAGCAAAATGAGATTATGAATTTAAAAAATACTGTTGACATTCCCGTTTTACTTGTTTTTAATTGGTCCACGACACTACATCACGATGTCACAATTACATTGGAGTTTTTGCCCTTAGGACAAAGGATGATAGGACCCACAAAAGGAAAGTGGAATTTTCCTTTCCTAGTAAAGTAGCAATCTCACTTATCACTCGCCACGTCAGACTGTGGGGTAAAAAGTTTGAAAAATTAAAGTGAGAAACGTTAATCTGTTAGTTCTGCATTTACTGTAAGATGTGACAAAAGAGCATTGCTAGCCCCACTCTCTCCAACGGCGCATGAGGAGCGTGAGCCAGCTATTTTTATCACCGATTCCAAATCCATTTGCTCTAACTTTTGTGGACCTTCAAATGATTTTAGGTTAAAAAATTTAGAGGACTTTGGTCCCAAGTCTATAAAGTTAAATTTATGTAGTCATAAGTTTATCACATAATCTTATATTGTCAAAGGTCCTTCTTAGATATTTTCAGATGATATTTTCCTTTCATATTATGTAGTAAAAGGTTTCTCTTAGAAAATTATATATAATTAATCTAACTATTTTTTTTTTTTACATAATTTTATATTCATCATGGGTCTTTTCCCTAATCCCCCCCCCCAAAAAAAAAAAAATCAATATATTGAACTTACAGAAAAACAGTTATATGAAAACAATTACTTCTAAATCAATTGTGACTTAATTTTAGTTACAAAATATTTAAATCTTACAATTTTTTAGTTTTAAACACATCAATTTAACTGATTCAATAATTACATCTAATAAATTTAATAATTTTGTATGAAAAATTGAACCCACATTAAAATATTTATGTGTTTATTTATTTTAATACCGATACATGTAAATATGTAATCAATGTAACTATTTTTTTTTATACATAATTTTATTTTTATCATGGGTCTTGTTTTGAAAAACTCGACGACTAGATTTCAAATATATAAATTTTATTGGAAATCGATGTGTAGATCAAAAGTTATGTTAAAATTTGAAAACAGAAAATAACACTTAAAGGTAAATTTGACATTGTATATTTACCACGGTTACAAAAATAAACTCATTTTACTTAAAAGTGGACTTATGGTTTCATAAGTTTACTGCGTAGACTTATGCCTTCATAAGTCTTATAAAAGTAAACTTTTCGCTAATTTCCCAAAAAATGTAAAACCGAATTCTAGTTAGATTAGGTCTTGGATGAGAAGACCCAGGATTAATTCTCCACGTAAATACGTATGCACATGGTTTGAATCACCTGTACGTACAACGTTACGTATATCACATAATGACTCAAACCATTTATACTAATCACACGTTGATTGGTTATTTTGATAGTAAGATATGTTATATCTTTAATCACATTTTGATCAAAATTCGAGGTTCTCTCATTTATTAGTATTTGTTCAAAATTCCCACCAACTCCAATCAACTTGTTTGTGTTCATTTTAATATTTATTTATTTTAATTAAAAATTAAGCCTCGTTTTTAGGGTAATAAGTATCTCAGACCTTCAATTTGACTAATCATTTATAATATAAATGCAAAATCTCATTCCCCACCCACCATAAAAACAGAGGACTTAACCCCCCAAAAAAAAAAAAAAGGAAAAAAAAGGAGTTGAACAACACGCTTTCCTATAGGAATTCTTTGGTTCGATTGCTTATGGAAATGCACGTGATCCTACGGATACCCTTTGATTCCAAGCTAGGATGGATGAGAGAGAGAGAGAGAGAGAGAGAGATTGGGTGCTCAAGAAAAATCGGGTGGTCGCAAGAGACGATGTGGAGTAATATAGGGAGCTCAAAGGTTTTGACTTGGCCTTGATTAAGCTTTGAAAATGATGCATCAGCTGTACTAATTATTATTATTAATGCCAAATTAATGATGCCTTAATGAGTCTCAAGTTATTATAATAATGAAAGGAAACACCACTGATCTTGTTTGGAAATTGACTTCCCATACTCACTCTGATCAAGGTAGTGGGTCAAACCCTTCCAATACCTCTTCCTCCTACTCCCTTCTATTTCTTTATATTATCTTCTTTCAATATATTACCACTTAAAATAACCAGGTAGTGTCTAATAATTAGCAAAATGATTTCTTCTCAAATCTCGGAAAAAAAATATTAGCAAATAAATAAGCAGTAAAATTGTAACAATCCCATAAACAGTAAGGTTTTTCCGAACCATGAACCATGTAAATGTTATGTTCTTATATGTCCATTCTTATTCTTTACACATAACACAACATACCCGAAAATCACCATAGCTACAAAGCCGGATGGCATTTGATTTTATTTTATTTTTCGGATAAAAAATTGTACTCACTGCTGCCTAAAGTGGTACGAGGCTGTCAGAATTTTTTTTTACTCTTTTACAGCTGAATAAAATCACTCAAAGCTTATAGTAAAATTGATGAGATGTTAAAGAAAAGATTGTGGGATGGAGCAAAACTGATACAGCAATAGAAAAATCTGTACTTGTTTAATCTTTAAGCCTTTTCCATTTTTAATCTTGCTAAGATACTCACATATCTGCACTGCCTTTTATGAAGATTTAATTCGATAAAGGTCTGGGCTTTGGATATGGTTAAAACAAATACAAATTAATCATACAATAAATCTTTGTAAAAGAGGTTGATAAAAATATGCATGATGAGATTATTTTATAATAACTAGTTGGTGCCCACGTGCGTTGCACGTGAAAGTATTTAATTGATAGATTTATTTTTCTTTCAAAGGAAAATATATATTGATTTAACAAATTTAAATGTTAAATGCATGTCAAATGTTTTATCTCAGGAAAATACTACTTCACTCATGTTTTATCCTATCAATTCATGCATTAAAATCATAAGAATATGATAAATGCATTGGATAAAAATCTATGTAGACTATACAATTTCAGTAGGTAGACTATCCATAACTTATGATAATTTTTTTTTCTCAAAATAAAACAAAAAAATTAATAGGTATAGTTCTACTGAAGTAGAAAATTAAAAAATATTTCCTGCTATCTCATTTTTCCTGCAAAATCATATAATTAAGGGTCTGCTTGGACGTCTAATTCGAATTTAAACAATTGAAAAAAAAAATATATTAGAGCCATCACTATATTTGATGTTATAGGATCAATTCTTGGAAATTCATGAACTGCCACTATTTTGAATTTCTACTCTTATTTGTAATGATGATCATTACTAAAATATTATCTAAAATTTCTTGAATTGTCTAATATCGAATTTGATGCCCATATAGACCCTAATAAAAAATTCAAACTACACAACCTATTGTTAAAATGTTATCAAAACGAACCTATAATCATAAAAATAATACCTATAATCATAAAAATAATACGAAGTAATAGTAATTAAAATCTCGTCGAGCACGCTCACAATAAAGACTCTCATTGAACCAAATTTGAATGTGCTTGTAAGCACCTTCACTTTGCCTGTTTGTTTTCGATGGAAGAGTGTGGAAAACGAACCACGAACCAATAGAGTAAAAAGGGAGAAAAAAAGAAGAAGAAGAAATAAACGAATATAGTTCATATTATGCATGATTTAAAACACAAAATTAGTGATAATAAGAAACCCTATTAAAAGGAAGTTTAATTGGAAGGAAACTTCCACCAATGATAAAACCTAAGAGACTATGTGTCTGTGTATGCACGCATTAAGAATAGAAAATAAAAGAAAATCCATGCAGTTCACACACCATCTTGAAGAGAAAAAAAATAATTTATAATACATATGAAAATTACATACCAAATAGTATAAAATGCTAAGTCTACATATTTTACAAACGCTATAATTCCATACTTCGTATACACCAATCCAATGATTTCATAATAGCTTAAACAATTTGTACCTTGGAGGCTACACATGCGGCTGCCATTAGTCTTAACTTGGGATGTAGCAAGTTTCAAATTATATGGGTTTTCGTTAGGGTTACATGTTAATTAAAGAATCAATGTTATAGAGAAAGACTTCCTATCAAAGATGTTACAAAGAAGGATTTTCTAAAGATGTATTCTTGTGGTTGAAGAGTAATTTGAATGCTTGAATAAAATTTTTGTCATGTGAAAATAAGTTGGTGCTGGGTTCCTATTAGGTTCAACATGGGCTATGCTTGGGGCATGTCGCATCTCACCAGACCAAGGATTCGATCCTCAAATAAGCTAAGAACGGCCCAATTAAGAATAGCGCATGACATGCCAATTTGCAAAGAGCTATTTGGTTTAGATATTGTTTTTGAAATGGATAGCTCTATCATCCATAAAAGATTCATCTTCTCTCTCGATCGGCTTAAATATGTGCTCAAAGCTAGGTTTTTGAAGCCGATAGTGATATGACGCCTAATTCTATTTATTATAATGACTGGTCTCTTATATGGTATTTGGGTTAAAATTAGTGGTTTTTTTATCTGAGGTATATCTTGTATTTTATTTTATTTATATTTTATAAATCCAACTTTCATCTATATTTCTTTTTCTCCCTCACCATCAATAATCCATGAATCTTTTTTTCATATTCTTTTTTAGGGCCTGTACATATATATTTTTACTCCTCTTTATGAGGGTTTTTCGTTCATGGGTTTCTTCGTTCATGGTTTTCTACTTATTCCCTTTAAGAGTCTCTATTTTGTAAAAAAATTTTCTTTCTGTTTAAAGAGAAAAAACCTTTATTCAAATTTAGATTTTGATTATATTATTTTCAACAGATTCATTGAAGCATAAATTATTACATAAGTGAAGTTTGTTAGACAAAAACTTACCGGACAAAGACGCAATTGTAGAAGAAGATAGAATATGCTGGTGTAGAAGAAGATAGTAGATGCAGTTGTTGAAGAATGTAGAAGACTCAGTTGCCGAAGAATGTTGAAGAAGGTGGAATAAGCAGTTGCTAGGGAGAAGAAACGTGAGATGCAGTTGTTGGACAAGAACTGTGAGGCTAATTTGCTGTGTGTTTAATAATATTTATATGTTAGGGTTATACGAATTCTAAGATGTTTGTGATTCTATTTCTATATATGTGTTATTAGGGTTTTAAATTAAAAGAAATGCATGGACGGTTATGATGGGATGTGTGGGACATCTCAAACATGATTAAAATCATATATGTATATATAAAAGATATATTGAATATGACTGTAAGAGAACTCACCCTAGGGCTAGGGCTGGGGCTGATACTCTTCTGCACCTGTTGCTCCTATCTTCTTGTTTTGGTTTTGACCCGTTGCCTCAATACTAAATTGTTCAGGATGGCTAGGAGGCATAAGAAGGAATATGGATAAGAGAGAAAATACATTATTGCACCACCTACAAGGCTACAAAGAAAACGAAATATCTAGGGTTTAAGATGCATTCAATAAACCCTACAGGGTCTCTCTACATATATACTATACATATACAGTAAGAGAGAAAAGTTTTAGAATATATTAAGGTATGTGTTTTAGAATTATAGTTTCCATATTGCTATATTTCCTATATATATGCAAAAGGGTGGGTAGTTGTGTATTTAAAAATTAAAATAAGGGTATATTAGTCAATCAAAAGTTTTTCTTACATTCATCTTTTTATAGGTAGTATAGATTAATCATCATCACCGATATAAACACTATCATGATGCACATCTCCATCGAAAATCATGGGTACGTACCTTAGCTTTATCTTTTGCATTATACAAGCGTACGGTATGGCGTACTATCCAAACCCATTGACAGTAAATTTTAAAGGTTAATGAAAAGTTCCATAGCAAAGAGCTGAAAATGAAATCATACCCAGAAATTTGAAAAATTTATATGGTTAGATTCATCAGTCCCATTTGGATTTGCTTCCAAAT
The DNA here is from genome assembly GCA_039720395.1 of Liquidambar formosana. Lineage (NCBI taxonomy): Eukaryota > Viridiplantae > Streptophyta > Magnoliopsida > Saxifragales > Altingiaceae > Liquidambar > Liquidambar formosana. The sequence goes on from CM077830.1 coordinate 7,652,595, forward strand.
GCTCCATATCAGAAAACAACACCAAATTCTCAAGATTATCCACTCTAATATATTCTTATAAAAGAAAAAAAAAAAAAAAAAAGAAGGAAGGGGGTTTGGCTTTAGGAGAATGCTTCGTGTAGGGTATGTGGGGCAATCTCAGCCTTCACTGCAACAACTATGGACCATAGAAACAAGGGAAAGTGAGCACAAACTGACCATGTAAAACAAAGCCATCCAACAAGTGGTTACAGAATGGGTCAAAAAATGGAAAGAATTAAGGAAATCTTGTTTTAAAAAAAAAACATGTGGTTAAGATAATTACATCAGTGTGATTATCTACTTATTAACCATTCAACGACGGGCCATCGACCGATCAGGACCATTCATAAATTTAGTGGGTAGGCCGTCGTTTACTAGAGTAATATGTCTGGTTAATGAAAGGCATCATCAACCTTATATGTTCAACGTACCCTCCTTAGTAAAATTGCTTAATAATTTTGGTATCTCTATGTTTGATACATGAAATATATATATATATATACACATACCTCACACACACACTCTCTCTCTCTCTCCACACACACACACACACACACATATATATATATATAGATGGCAGTGGGGTTGAGGGAGGGGAGGCTAGGAAAGGGTTGAAGAGAGAATGGTCTTCGTGGGTATGAGCTAGATTACTAGTAGAAAAGTAGAGCCCTGTCTTTATTAGAGAAAGAAATAAATAATGTAAAACCACCAAACACTCCTTATAAATTCCCTCTTCAGTAACTCAATCCCACCTCACAGTCTACTCTCTCTCTCTCTCTCTCTCTCTCTCTTATAGTCTACTCTCTCTCTCTCTCTCTCTTTGGTGTCTTATCTTTTGTTTTGAGTGCTAGTGAAAAGAAAAAAAAGAAAACACTAGCAAAGCTAGCAACAATGGTGGCCAAAAAGCCAAGGATTGTGATTATTGGTGCAGGAATGGCTGGTCTCACTGCAGCAAACAAGCTCTACACTTCAGCCGGCTCAAAAGAACTCTTCGAGCTCTGCGTGGTGGAAGGTGGGACGAGAATTGGAGGCAGAATCAACACCTCCGAGTTCTGTGGTGACAAAATTGAGATGGGTGCTACTTGGATCCATGGCATTGGAGGCAGCCCAATTCACAAAATTGCAGAACAAATCCATTCACTACAGTCCGACCAGCCATGGGAGTGCATGGACGGCTTCGCGGAGGAAACCACCACCGTCGCCGAAGGTGGGTTCGAGCTAAATCCGTCCATCATCGAGCCAGTATCTACTCTGTTCAATAAGCTGATGGATTTTGCGCAGGGGAAAATGGTCGAATACGATGTAAGCAATGAAGAAGTTGGCTACTGTAAGCTTGCAGCTAAAGCTTGCACTTGTACGAGTAATGGTGGCTTTAAGGAGCTTAGCATCGGCTATTTTCTCCGGCGAGGCCTCGATGCTTATTGGGATTCTGTCCGAGAGCAAGAAGAGATCAAAGGGTATGGTAATTGGAGCAGGAAATTGCTGGAAGAAGCCATTTTTGCCATGCATGAGAACACCCAGAGGACTTATACTTCTGCAGGTGATCTTTGTACTCTAGATTATAATGCAGAGAGCGAGTACCGTATGTTTCCAGGGGAAGAAATCACGATTGCTAAAGGCTACTTGAGCATAATTGAATTCTTAGCCTCTCTTTTACCAGCTGGTTTAGTCCAATTGGGTCGAAAAGTGACGAAAATCGAATGGCAACCCGATGGTCACCGGCCATTGGAGGTGGAAAATGGGCATGGTGATAGGCCAGTGAAGCTACATTTCTGTGATGGGTCGACCATGTTGGCTGATCATGTCATTATTACGGTTTCATTGGGGGTACTCAAAGCCAGTATTCGCGACGGCTCTTCAGGTATGTTTCATCCTCCACTTCCTTCATTCAAGGCCGAGGCGATTTCGAGGCTCGGATTTGGTGTTGTGAACAAGTTGTTTGTGCAATTGACCCATGATGGAGAGAGTGGGAATAATTTCAACCAGTTTCCTTATTTGCAAATGGTTTTCCATCGACATGACTCCGAAAAAAGGCGTAAAAAAATCCCTTGGTGGATGAGGAGGACATCTTCTCTCTTCCCAATTTACAACAATTCAAGTGTCCTACTATCTTGGTTTGCAGGAAAAGAAGCTCTAGAGCTGGAATCACTTCAAGATGAAGAGATTATCAATGGCGTTTCGACGACGATTTCGAGCTTTTTACCGCAATCCCACAAGCCAATGACTCCTAATTCTCATGAATTAGGCAATGGCAATGTGAATTCTGTGGAAAACTCTAGTGGGAGAGAGTTTAAATTCAAAAAAGTATTGAAGAGCCAATGGGCCACAGACCCTCTCTTCTTGGGGTCTTATAGCTATGTTGCAGTCGGATCGAGTGGTGAGGATTTGGACTTGATGGCTGAGCCATTGCCAAAGAACAGCAGCAGCAATAGTGGTTCAGTTACTTCCCCTCCACTTCAAATTCTGTTTGCAGGGGAAGCAACACATAGAACCCACTATTCTACAACTCATGGTGCTTATTTCAGTGGTCTTAGAGAAGCCAATAGGCTTCTTCAACATTATCACTGTGTTGGGGTTTAGAGGACTTAGAGAACTTTTTTTTTTTTTGGGAACACCTATTTCTCTGATATCTTTCTCAAATTCATCTCCAAAAAAATCTCACTTTCTCTCTCAAGAAAGTGGGTTTAAAGAGTGAGAGAAAGAGGAAAATGAAGGGGGGGCATGAGAGAGAGAGATGGGGACTTTTTTAGATGTACTGATTGAATTAAAAGAAAGCTTCTTTTTTCATTTTTCTATTGCTTTTTTTCTTCTTTGTTTTGTGAGTCTGTTTTTCTGTTTGATGACTTGATCTCTTGATCTTCAAAGCAAACCACTAGAGATTATGTTTGGTATTGAATATTTGAAAGATAAAGTAAAGAAGTAAAAAAAGCTTTGGATCAATCCTCTCTCTCTCTCTCTCTCTCTCTCTCTCTCTCTCTATATATATATATATATGCATGCATGTATGGCATTGAATATTTGTACCTGTTTCTTTTGGTGTGCTCATTGGACAGGATCCGATAAACCCGGCTCTTTCCAGCTTGGATTCTCTTCATCTGTTCCTTTCTTGCTTATTTTCTTTCTGTCCATGAGATTGTGTTCTTAAATCCAAACACATCCTTAAACCTTTTTTTTGGGGTAAAAAACACACCCTTATCACTCTAAATGGGAAATCCTAGGGCAATCCCTTTTGTTAGGCCTTGGGGTGGGGGACTTTGTGACAATATATGAGCTGGCTGAAATGTGTGGTTATTCACACGAAAATGGATTTAACCCACCAATCCAGGGGTCCCAACTAGTACATATCAAGCATCAATATGCCAGCCCAAATGGCCGATAGTGTTCAATCAAAGTTTTGTTTTTCCAAAATGTCCTTGAACAATGAGACAGGAGAGAGATGCTTATGGCCATCTGATTGGCATTGATCTTTTGTGCAGAAGCCTCCCACCCTACGGTGGGACCCCTACTAGGGTGATAGGTCCCATTCCATGCACATAGAGCCAGACACACACTGAGACAGTTAGCTATAACTAGACACAGCACCAGTGGCCTGCCCATTTGGTACCCATATAGATTTTCCTACAGAAGCAAATCCATACTCTTCAATGCTAGGGACAGAAAAATGACTGTCTATAACTGCATAAGCAGCACAGGTCCTTCTGGTCCAGACATATCATACGATAATGAAACTAATCAAACGGTTGCAATCAGCTTTCAAAGTCGGTGCACTTGAATTTCCCATCACCATTAGAATTGTCATATACATATAAACTTGCGTATGCATATATTTGAGTGTAGCAAATCAACCAAAAAAAAAAAAAAAATCACATACCCACCAATAAAACAACCACAAATCACATGATTTCATGGCCACTAGGTTTTAAGTGAATCTAAAAATCTGGTTGCTGATCCTTTGGATTGTTTTTTTTTCCATTTTTCCAAGGGGGTATCTGTTAGGGGGCACTGAATGGTCAATTCAAAAGAGCTGTTCATAGAGACTCTATTATTGTAAGATTTGCAGGCTCTCCCCCAAAAAAACTGGAATGGCCCACTTGCTGTCTCTTTTTGCCTCTCGTGGGTTTCAATCACCCCTTTGATGATTGTGCATATCACAGACCAGTCTGTCACCCAGCCCTTGTCTTGATTCACCTATTTATCATAAAAAAACAAATGAGAATCTCCATTCCCCACCCTCCACCCACTCGCTAATCCAACATGTTTATTGCTTGAATTGACCCTCCTCCGCCTCTAATCATCATTATCAACACCTTTATTAACAATAATAATGCTTGCTAGGCTAAATCCCAAGTATTTCGTTTCACCTTTATATTGGAATTAATGCTTCCCATGTTAAATCTCGATTTTTCTATTTCCCACAAGGCATCATATATGTGTTGCCAATGTCATTACATCCATTTTTATTCACCAACTGATATGACATTCAATATCAAAACAACTAAGGCACATTGTCAATTTGCTTTTAGTAGTCTATTACCATACGAGCCGATAAATCATGTGCATGGATGGAACCGATACTTTTAACATTCATTTTTTCATGTGATATATGTCATTATTTATACCAAATCGCATTGAGTCATTGGATATTGCCCTGTTTGAAATACTAATCCGAGTTATAGGTTTCTCTCAAAAACGATTGAACTAGCCGTTTTAACTAAATAGAAATGGACATAGAGAGGGAATCCTGAAATATTGGAAAGAAGGAGAGAGTAGAAGGAAAGGAAGAAGCAAAAGCAGCTTTTTTTTGCAATGATAAAAAATGATGATCATAATTCAACCTAAGGGACACAACCACTCAATTTCGTGTCTAACTAAATGATAATTCTTATCAAGAGTCCGTCGGTCGGCTGTAGGGACCACTAAATTGATGACACGTGCACGTTGGACGGCTTGGTGGTGGAATGTCTTACATCTCACTCTTTGATAATGCAAGCATTATGCATGCCCCCCCTTCTTTTTTTTCTCACTGGCACAAACCTGCATAGATTAATTCTACTTTGAGGGTGACAAGAGAAATCTTTAAAGCCGTTTATGCATATGATTCTTTTGAAAATTAACCCTAATTCCAAGTGGATTAAAAATTAGCATGCAATTAGCCCCTTGATGTTTACATGCATTATGCATATATGCTTTCATTAATCCATATATACCCGCATAAACCTACTTAAGTTGACTCTAATTTGATGGCGACTAAAGTTAATTTAATGACTACACATTATCTTTAAAATCATCTTTTTGATTTGAAGAATCTTATTAAGATATGAATTATACTTTTAGGATGACTGAAAACCCTGGTCGAATCTAATATAGAAACATACCCTTCAATTATTATTTTTTATTTTTTCATAAATATTTCCACTAGCAAATTCTAAGATGGGTTGATAAGAGAATTATGCATTTCCCACATCACTTAGATCATGAAAAATCTTGGAGTCAGCATCATAAATCCTATGTCGAAATTAATTTCAAGCTTGTGTCATATGTTTTGATGATTCGCGGTCCCATCATGCAAAGAAATCTCCTTTTCTTTTCCTTTTTTTTTTCTTACTTTTATGAGTTCCATCATCCTTCCACCTTTGTTAATCATATTATTTTAAATTGTCTTTACATGACACAACTTCTTAAAACTAATGATCCATGTTAGTGAGTTGTTTATCTTAGGTTAAAAGTCTCTCATCCCATAGAGGCTCTTTTGCTTTATCCTCACTATCCTTATAGAACCAATGAGGTTCAAAGAGAAGATAACTGATTTAAGTATGTTATCATTTGGGTATCAAACATTTGCTTTATTAAGGCATGTGATGATATGATACCCTTTATAGTATTTTAACTCAAAAACAACAAATCTGATTTCTAGAAATTTGGGGTGATGGAATCTAGAGCCCTACTCATAGGGCAATAGGGTATTGAGGGGTTTCTCTAAATTGGAAAATTTATATCTACAAGTACCAAAGTTTGAACAGAGTAAAAATACATAGGACCCACGTGTATTTTAGCAGACATATGTCTATTTGTCCGTCATTACAGATAATTGACAGACCCGAGGATTATTATAATTATGGTCCTTTGTACTCTTTGTGACTACCGGGCATAGTTAGGTTTATAACGGTAATAAGGCACCAATCTATTTTGGATTTGTCCTCCATAAGAATTCAATGACACCATCTTCTTGGATACGTCCTTTTGATGAAATGGACAGGCAATGTCAAGCCAATCAAGGGGATTACCAGTAAGAAAAACAAAGATTTATGATTTGATGTCATATTGGCTAAGTGGGGTTTTGGGGGTAATTGTGAAAATAATTTTGTTAGGTAAAGGGGGTGGGGGTATTTAATTTGTCAATTGTCGGGCAAATTTGTACCTGGCCTAAAGGCAGAGAATGAAATTATTTATTGCAAAACTGGTCTCGAAATATCCTGTCTCAACCCTACCATTGGCCCCCAACAGACAGTGAGAGGGGATTCATCTTCAGAAACAGTCCAAATTGTCCTTGTTTTTTTTTAAGGTCCAACAAATAGTCTAAATTGCCATTTTTTTTTTTAATTAAAAAAATATTATCTTTTGAAAATAAAATCAGGGGAAATTTTGTGTTGTGAGAATTCATTTCACAGTGTTTTCATTTGCTTTGCATTTGAGAAGAGTTTATTTTTCTTTTCAAAGGCAATTGAAATGACTATTTTTATCAGTTGAGAATAGGGAATGATAATTTCATTTGAAATGGTCTTTGTCATCAGTAAAATTGGGACCCACCAATTGACAGGTCTGATTTAATATACTCCGTATTAATTGTCAATAAAATCAAGCTCCATTTTTTTTTTTTTGGGGTCAATTTAAACCACTCATTTTTTTACCAAAAGAAAATCTCCACTTTCTTTTTCCTGAAAACAACATGAAAAGTTCTCAAACCCTCGACAAGATTGAATGAGATTTGATCAAAATTAAAGGCTAAAGCCATTAGGTTCTACTTTTTTGCGAAGCTAATCTAATAATCAGGATCTATCAAATGCTGGGTTTGGCCAACTTTTTTGGTACCAATATGACTGTAACAAGTATGAGAATGTAGCAAGCTTTACAAGTGAAATTATGCTTATACTTAGTACCACTTAATTGGGTAGGAGCCAAGAGATTACTAAAAGTGACAATTTTTAGATACATGTGTAATTGTGAGATAAATGAAGTGAATTTATGTTTTGAAATATCATATAAATGAAAAATAAGATAACTCGAGTATGCATAATTACACATTTTCAAGCTAGGTTAGAAAGTGTCATTAGATGAGATTTCAATGGATAAGATGTGAATATGAGGATGGATCATGGATTGTTTTATCTACATGAACTCGAGCAATACTAAAACTGTTGAGAGGAAGGTTTTTTGAAACAAATGAGGTATAGGATTCAGGTGGTGGGATGGGAGGAGGGTATAAACAAAAGAGAGAGTAGGGCAGCTAGAGAGAAAATACATTGAAGAGCAAGTAGGATTTCAATGACAAATCAATAGTAGAGATCATGTCCAAACCTAATTCATAATGGGTCATCAAGGTTTTCATAATGGGTTGGAGGGCTAAAATTCCCTAATCAATAAGAGCCCCGCTATTACAAAATGACGGTATTGCTATGATTCTCATTCTCCTCGAAAAAAAATAATGCAGAAGACAAGTGTAGTGTCCTAAGTTTGACCACATGACTAGGTCAATTAGCTTTACTTCAAGTCACTTTTATTCAATCATAATGAAGTGTGGTTCAGTAATTTTTCACTTTTCCCATCTTACCCTTAAGAGTTTGGTAGACACGTGGCTGGTCTCTTGAGTGCCATCTATCAACATTCGAGTAGGGCTATTATTGGACACGTGTCATAGTCTCATTGGCCTTCTAAACACTAGTGTTCTTAAATATTGGCCCATAAACAAAACAAAAAAAAAAACAAACCCCAGTTAGCCCAGTACCAAGGAAAAGACTTCAAACTCACTTCTGAGCCCATTTGAGTCCCAACTTCAACAGAGCCCGCACCCATAAAAAATGCCTTTAAATAATAAATACTGTCTGGCTTTCATTTTTTTGGCGGGAAACAAACCGGTTCGTCGCTCCGTCGCCGTCCGATCCACTGACGATGATCACAGTACCGGAAATAACCGATCTCCTCGCGCGACTCGCTTCGCACCTCCAAACCCTAGCTCCTCACGAAGAAGAAGCATGCGATCTCGCCATTTCGAAGCTCAATCGATCTCTAAACCTTAGCGAAGAAGATTCTAGGGTTAGGGTTTTAAGCACCGCCCTATCTCTCATGTGCTTCAAAGCACCACAGGTCAGTTTTCTCAGCTCAAAATCCCAAATCTAGAGTTGGGGTTTTGTACATTGCTCTGTTTTTCAAGTTTTTCTTAAATCTTTCTGTGATTGTTTAGGTTTTTGATTCGGTGATTGATTATAATGTGAAGACGATTGTTGCCGTTCTGTCTTCGTCGATTTCTTGTAAGGTGTTGAGGTTTCAGGAAGACGAGGTTTTGCAGATTGGGAGCTTGGTTTCGTCTCATGATTGCGTTGAATTGATCGAGTCGTGTGTTGATGTTATTGGGAGATTGGAGGGATATGGTGGGTTTGGGGGGGGTGATTTGGGACTGTTATTTACGTAGTACTGGTTCATGAAAAATATTTTTTTGACTTTAATAATAAAAAATTGCAGGGGTGCTTGCTCATTTGCTGTCATATGCTGTTGTAAGAGTAGTAGTATTAGCATCTTTTTATCAACATGTGTTTCCATCGATACCTATTTATGATGTGAAATCAATTGATGGAAGAAGTGCAGCTGTTTTAAAGCTGCTCTGCCATTTGCCGAGAGGAATATCCAATAAGGACCATGAAATCCCATTGAGGTGTGTTCTGATCTTTTGTAGTGGAGTATTAGGCTAGTAATAGTTAACTTAGGATGTGGACTTGGTTTTACATAAAAGGCCACTACCCTGTTTTGGTCCCTTAAGCAAGGTCCTGGGAAGGGTGAGCTGGATACGGTCCTAACATTTATTGTTGCATGCTTTCTTTATATTTTGGTTATCTTTTCCATATCCCATCTTGGGTCTGTTTCAAGCTTTGTATTTTTTTTTTCCCTTTTAAGTCACCTTTTCAACAAGATATCCCAATACCCAAAAAAAAAAAAGAATAATTGAATATGAAACTAACTTAATTCTATTTATAAAACTTTTTCTTGGAAGCTCTTGCCATGTCCTCAATGTTCCAGCTGTTGTGTGCTATTAGGCTTTAGTAAGTTGAAATCCGTTGTGTCCCCTTTGCAGGTTGTTATTGTGGTATCTTGACCCACTAATACTAAAGCATGATGTTTCAAAAATTATGCAAGAGGCTATGGAAAGGCCTTTCATTTGTTTGAATAAGGAATGTCATGAGAGGATTGATTGGCATTCTGTAATTGTATCCTTGGTTCTTTCTCCCACTATGTTTATTGAGACCAGGGCTCTGTTACATAAATGGTTTCTTGTGACGTAAGTTCCTATTTCTTGATCCCGTGGATTATTCTGTTGTTTGTATTTTTTAGTTGTCTTTTTTCTTTTATTATGTTTGTAGGAACTGAATTTTAAACTTTTTTTTCTTTGGTATGCATTAGGGTCATTAGTTTGTGTTTATCTGCATAAACCTTCTGATAATACTTTTCAGTGATTTCATCCTCATATGTTCCAAAATTTTTGCCACTAAGTCCATGTTATCTAGAATTTCTTACTTCTAACAACTTGTGTTTTGCAGTTGCATGCTGAATATTTACTACTTCTTTAAAGTCTGTTATAGTATTTTGTAGCAGCATGGTCTAGTCTTCTGTTAAAAATGTGCTAAATTATTTCATAAAGTTTCTAATAGTTCCAATGTATTTTTTTAGCTCAAATAGTTGACGTATAAGACAAATTTCCTGCACAGATTGGATGGCTTCACTTGGGAATCAGTAAAACTGATTCCTAGCTTTGGCAAATTTTCCTTTTATTGACTGAAAGCTCTCACTTAGGATTTTTAATTTCAACTTTTCTGATGCATGTATTTTTTTTCTTACTCCTGATAAGAACTGTCCCTTGTGAGTAATTTTTTGGACTCGGTTAACCAACTTTCACCAACCAAGTTGAAGTTGCTGGGTTGTTTGGTTTATTTTTCCCCCAATTAGTTAATCAATTGCCCATTCTAAATGAGTTGCAAAGAGCTCAACTCTGCCAGTTTAAGCTGTCATTTATGGCAACCTTGAGTCAGGAATGAAAAATATATATTTTCATGAAGGGGAATGATTATAATATACATGTCAATCATTTGCTGTAAATAATTACACAATGTACATATAGACATTATATGTGCCAGTACTTGAGGCTTTATGATAATAATAAAGCAATTTTAGATCAAATGACTTCACCATGATGCTATATATCTTATCAGAAAAACATTGAACTGATACCTATTATCTATCTTTATTATACAATACATTGTAGATTTGAATTTATTATAGCCAGATCAACCAGCATATCTGATCCCCTGTCTGTCTTGTACAACAGTGGTCTGGCTTCTGTACTAGAGCTTCTAGTTGAATTAGTCTCAGTGATCCTAGATGTAGTTTCTCAACCGACTTGGTGGGGCATATCAGTGGAAATGGGATCGAAGTTGCCGTTTTCTAATGCATATTTTCCCTACAAGCACCTCTTATTGAGGATTTTGGCTGGACCCCTCTCATCTGAAAATTTTTCGCATTTAGTTCATGTTATTAATGAACCAGTTTCTCGTGCAAGAAAACATTCGAATCCAGCTATCAAGCAAGCTGCAATGGAGGTTGCAACAATAGATCACAAATCTAGCTGGTAACTTCTCACTCCACAAGTCCACATCGAAACAATTATGGTATTTGTGCCGTTCTGATCCTACAAACCAGGACTTATATTTCAAATGTTGCATAGCAGGGCCATGGCAATGAACTTCCCAGATTGGTTCCTTTTTGCCTCTGTTTTACTCTTTCCTGAGAAAACTTTTCAAGACAGTTTTAATTCAAAATGCACATTGGGGGCAGTCAACACTGAGCAAGCACATGATGTCAAACCACCTAGTTCTTGTGGTTCTGCGGCGAGTTACATTGCATGGATTCTGAGCCCAATTAGTCAATCTCATCAGGATCTGCTGGGTGATTTGTTGACTAAATATCAGGGTCTTGGACACTTAAACAATTTGGCACAGATACACACAACAAAGAAACAGTTGGCTACAGGAAGAAACTTAAGAAACCCAAATTTGATGACAAGAAGGAGGATGGTACTCTCCTAAAAGAGTATGATTGTCAGACAATTTTATTCTGGCTCAAGGAATTCCAAAATAGCTACAAGAGGTTGTGGGATAATACTGTCAACATTTCTGCATCCCGTGAAGGGAAATCATCACATGGTCTTGGTCTTCAGCACAATGCGTTACTTAGGAGAATTCCCTTAGGCATCTTGGTCGGAAGCTCCAATAATATAAGTGCAGATGGATGTGAACTCCTGCTGCATTATGCTGCAACTGGTATAATACTTCAGCCTAGGGAAACTCGAAGTGCTGGATCAAAGCATATGAAGCAGAACTCGGAAGGGCTAGAAGAGTCAGGTATTTGGAATGAAGAATTTAATAGGAAGGGGGCTGTAGCAGGAGCTTGTCTTGTCTTCAGTTTAATCGATGGTATTGAGAGAATGTCAGCTTCAATGTTTGAGACTGAAGAGAGTGGACTTGATTTTATTTGCCAGGCAAAAGTGAGGTCTTGCAAGTACTTGATTAAATGTATCAAGAGGCTACTCCAATTTAAAATTGATGGAAATGATGGAGTTCTGATGCTAATGGATCTTTGCACTAGACTGGTTCAGTGGAGGCATCAAGGGCGAGAGGTATTTCAAGGTGATAAGGATCTGGATGATGTCATCAATGCATTAACTCATGAATTGTCTTCCTTATCAGGAATTTTGTAAAAGAGAGAAGGCCCTTTTTTTTTATGCACAGGCTGTTTTGTAAATTTCCTTATTGGGTTCTCATGTTGTTGTTTGAGTAGTGGAGAGAGAGAGAGAGAGAGAGAGAGAGAGAGCTTTCTTTTAGTTCTTTTGTATTTATAAAGATGTTCAATGTTATTGCATCATTTTTGTGTCTTAGAAGCTCCTTTATGTTAAATTTGTCTTATTGCTCTAGTATCTCATTCTCATATCATGGTCTTTTTGCTCTGCACCACCACCAACTAATAAATATTTCTGTTCCAAGGCTACCAATCTTTCATAATCTGCTTTAATTGGAGTGTGGAACAAACAAAACTAAATTGTTTTCTAAATGTCATTATTTGCGTGCTACTGTGAATTTATGATGCATATGTGATCCAAGATCTGAAATTAAGTGCCAAGAGTCTGATAAAGATACCTACTTTAGGGGTCTAGTCTGGTCCGGATTTTTCAGAATAGCAAAATTTAGAAGAAATTTGGGTACTCAAAAATTTTGAACTTGTAGTTATTCAGCCAGGCATTAAAGTTACTTTTGCTATGAGGAAAATTTTTAAATTTGCACCCTAAAGCATGTGGAACAAACAAAGGTAATTGTTGTACATGCCATCATTTTGCATGTTTAATGCTTGTGCTTAAATCATGACAAGAGAGTGGTCATTCAAAATCACTTCGTTACAAATCCAATAATGATCACAATACAAAGTATAACAAAGAAGAAGGTAAAAGTATAGGGTTCTAATGAAGAAATTAATAACCCAAATGCCTTTTGGAAGCCATTATTTATTACTTTTTCAATTTATTCTTACAATGACAAAGCTATGAAACTTATTTCCCCTAAAAATTACATAAGAAGATCAAAACCCCACCAAGCTCCCTATGAATTTTTTAAAGGACTCAAAAACCTTTCTATGTAGTTATATGAAGCCCCTTTGGCTTCATGTATAACGTATAGAGCTATATTTTGACAAATAGTAGCTTATTAATGTACATAAAAAAGCAATCTTTGAAATCATCTTCACGATCTATATTTGGCTTCGGCCAAAGGGTGCAGTATGATTGTACAATTTCACCCTCTGGAAAAGTCAAACCAGTGTGGCCTTGGCAATCTGGGATGAATAAGCTCAAATTCCCCAAAAGATGGAAACATATGAAAGCTGCAATGAAGCGATTATGTACTGAAGATGAACAACTCTGGATGACTGGGACTCCATTTATTTTGTTAACTACGGATGTCACTGGATTTCAGCTGCAGACAGCCTCGACCGAGAGCTTCTTCATGCTATTTGGACATGGATCTCCCCCAAAAACTTGAGGAGCTACAGGAACTGAACAAAACTGCTGACCAACGCATTTCTGTTGGAGGCACTCATGATAATTAGAAAATGGAAGATTGAAATTTACAGAATCTGAATGGGAACATAAAGTGTGCCAGAATCCGGCAAATTGATTAGCTGAATTTCACTATAACAATTAAAACCAGTGTTTAGACTCGGAGCCAAAGTTGCACCCAAAAAGGGATCAGTTCACAGATTGAACACACTACCCATGGAAAAAAATGAAAAAAGTTAATTACTAATGAAAAATTTCAATAATAATCTAATGCAAATTAATATCAAGTATCCAGGGAAAAAAAAAAAAAAAGACATTAAGACCCTGATTATATCTTTTCCAATACTTTATGGGCCATCATTCAAGTGTCTTCAACAAACCAGGGTTCTAATAACCTAGAACAAGTATATGGCGAGGAAATATAAAAAACCATTATTGATTTTGTCAACTACTGGAGTATAATTTATATAGTTTCCTTCTGTCATCATTCTAAGAAGAGGCTGTTAAAGTGCCTGAGTGTTTGTTGTCTTGGATGGATAAGAAATCGCACAAAAGTTCAGGGGAGACTAAAATGAATCAGACCTTCTGTATGCAAAGCAGAGTGACCTTATTTTTTTAGGCATCAAACGGCTTGACAAGTTGACATGGTTCAGTCAGTAAGCATCTTGTGAGTTGCAATATTATGTAAAAGGGAAAAGGAAATGTCAGATATATGAGTTTTTGGTATACCCTTTCAAAAGCATCATATGATTTGTGGGCATGGCAGCTTCCCTCCCGAAAGCTTCCGCATGTCCCCTGTGGCATTCCATAGCTTGCAAATTTTATTTTAGAAATTTTCCGCCCGGGTGGACACCACAAATGGGCTTTGGGTTGCGGCACATCAACTTTGCCAAAGTTCGTCAGTGTTGGCTGGCCTTCATAAATATCAGCACAGACACTATCTGTTGTTCTTTGGACCAAAGAAATCCCAGTTGTGTCACCACCCCATTCTTCAAACACAACCAACAGATTCCCACTTGGGTTCAGCCATGAGCGTGGAACATGGTACCTAAAATTCACAGCTTCATCATGAATATTTAACTTTTCAAACACATGTGATAACATAACAAGGAAAACTTTTCTCACCATCTTTGAGAGGATTCTCCACAATTACTTCGGCATTTCTTATCAGTATAAGTTCCAGCATAATTACAAGCACCACAACCACCACGTGCCTTGTATCCAGGCCAGTGGCGGCCAATGCTCTGACCATTTATCCATATTTGGCCTTTTCCCATGCTATTCATGTCTAAAGCTAATGGGTCATTGCCTTCTGGTGCATTGAAAGTGGTCTGGAAATATCACAACATGAAGATTCTTATAAAACATGCGTATTTTTCTCTGGAATTCCAGAAGAGTAATGGAAAGCATTAGTTGAGTACTGGGATCCTTCTCACCTTGTACCATGTCATGGGTTGCTTTTGAACCAATAGGGATCCTCCTAACCACTCAACAGAGGAACTCCCAGTGAAGGTATGAAGGCTTAAAGCTTCACCTTTTAGACCAACCTGCTCAGCAACATAAAACGAAGTAAAGACTCTAGCTTGTAGAGACAATCACATGACAAAGTTTTTGAATTTTCCAAGAATCATGTCAACTTTCTCATTAAGCATGCAAAATCTGTTTTTTTTCATTTAATTTTCTCTAATTCGTGAGTATCCATGAACATATAAAACGGTTACAAAGTATTCACGAAAGTCCAAAATTAATCCAACTAATTATTAAATGATGACATATGCTTCTTTTTCTCTAACACATTTGTTTTCCCTATCCCCAACTTTGTTCAATTTTTTTTTTTTCCCAAATCATTCCAAAATTTCTTGTGAAATCACCGCTGGCTCTTTAATTTATAACTGTACCAATTGATTATTTTCAATTCCAAATTTCTAGGGATGCACCCAATAAAACAACCCCATGTTTCTGAGTATGGTGGCAAGGGATGTAGAATGGAGCAGAAAATATATAGACAACAAACCTTGTAAGACCATTTCTGCCATGACAAGTCTCTTGTCCCCTCATTGAGACCCTTCAATGTGACTGGGCCTAGAACTCCAGCATTCCACGTCTCAAAATGCACACCAACATTCTGATATTGATCAAATTCGATGTAAAAATGTCAATTTTCCCTGCCATCAATAACGTTCCAAAGCACACAGAAACATCAGACAAGTGAGAGAACTGACCGGGAGACCCACAGCAACACTTAATAGAGAAATCTTGTTAATGCCAACATTGAGCTTCACATTTTGGCTAAACGGTTAATTTTGGAAAAGCCAATGACCCATACACAGTGCCTGCAATAATATTAAAAAATGGTGAGTATGTGAAAAACTGAAGACCAAATTGAGGTATATCTAACAGAGTACTTAGCCAAGCTACATAATATGATGCACAAAATCTAAATAATATAATGCACAACTACATCTACCTGAGAGTTGACCATTGATGAAAACGTGCAAAGCATGGCCTGCTGACATTACAGTGAGAAGGGGATTTTGTCCATTCTTTAAAAATCCTTCATTGGCATCTATCTTGACACTGAGTAAGCAAGAGAGCATAACAAAATGATGAGAATAAAAAGAATGAAAATAAAAATAAATAAATAATGTCGAAACAAGACTACAAGAGAATAACAAATTATTCATTTTTCAATTAAATGTCTCAAAGAAGGTAAGGTTATGATTGGTCAGGAAAAACTCACTCTGTCATGTACCAAAAATAGTCAGAGGCATCTCTGGTGACATTTATTTGCTCCAGCAATCCGTTCATTGTAAATGTAGCATCAGTATCAGCCGAGGCAGTTTCTTCCTTGTATGACTGCCAGGAGAATGCTTGGCTTACAGTTGTCATCTTCATCTGTGAGCTTTGGGAACTTATCTGCACATAAATTACAACCTAGTGTTAAAATATATTTAAGAATCTTTTAACAGAGTCAGTTTTTTTGAAATAAAATTTGAACTTGAGATTTCTTTGATACACCCTACAAGGCTATAATATTTGGATAATTTGCCAAACTACAAATAAAAAATCTTTTTTTCACTATAAAAAAAAAAAAAAAAAAATTCCATAAGAGAATACAGTTTTTCCTAAAAATAAAAAATAAAAAATTAGAAATTTGTACATACTCATTCAGAGTTGAAGATCATGTGAAAATGTTTTGGATGAGCATTGAAATTTTTAAAACTGAAATAAGAAATAAACTGAAGATGTTTATCATAGCCAAAAAACTTCCCTTACCCTTGCAGTGTTGTAAACTGCAGTTTTGCAGTCAGGGAGAATGCTAATGGACCAAGGAGGCAGGTCGTATTTCGTATTTCCATATGTCACTTTCACCGAATATTGCGTGTCATAGTTGGCAAGGAATGCAGCACATGGACCAGATGTTGACTGAAATACATGAGCCTAGAAACAATCCATTATGAGAAGCGGAGTTAATTTCAAAGATAAAGAAGAAAACCATCCCAATTTAGGAGCTGAATAGAACCTTACCTCTTGATTACTCCCAAGTATTATCACCGTGGGATCTGCAGAAACTAAAGCTGGTTCGCATAGCTTGATGGCTTTATGCAAATCTCTCAAATGTCCATATTTTGGTTCCCTTAGTAGTCCTGGTGTCAAATAGATAACCCAATGAGATCAATATGGAACAAGTTTTTCATCTTTTCATGTGTGAATATGTCCCAAAATGCATTTAGGCATGATAATATTTTAAAATCTTTTTTTCCTTAATAAAAATACTTTTCCCTATATGCTTTCAGGTTTCACCTGCCAAACAATCCCATAGGTCGTATTTCAAAATATGTACAAGTATCAAGTATTGACACCCTCCAAGTGACCTAAACTAATACTCATATTCACTTATGCAGTAGTTAAGGCTTTTATGCTCAACTAAATATCATGAATTAGGTGAACAACTTCAGCATAGGCTGCCCTAGAATGCTAATCCTATACGCTTACCATATTCATCAAGAGGAGCATCATAATCGTAGCTTGTTGCCATGAAGATACCAGCTGTCCGGCCAAAATTTGTTCCTCCATGGTACTGAAACCCAAAATACAAAATGGATAAAAAAATTAAACTAAACTTGACTTATATTTAAATTTATCACACATCAGCTGGAGCATAATGACTTGGAAGCACCGTGAAGGATTAACTTACCATATAATAATTAACGAATGAACCACTATTCTGAATAAATCTAGCAACTGAAAATGCTACGTCCTCTGCCGGCCTATGAGGAACGGAACCACCAAATTCTGTGTACCTGGGTTGTGATAAAAGAAAGAGGCCAATCAGTCTTAGGGAAGGGCTCCGTATCCTCTGCTTGGAGTTTGATAAATTTGTAATCTCTCAGATAGAAAACAATAAACGAAAAAAAAAAAAAAAAGAAAAAAAAAGGAGAAAAATTGCAAAAGAGAAGAGAAAAGGAAAGTTTTGGCCTACATAGGCAACATCAGTGTGACTTACCAGCCACTCCAGTTCTCTGTCCACATTTTGGGTTTATACTTCTTGGTAGGGAAGAAGTTTTCACAGTAGAAAGCATTGCAAGTGTCTATCTGTGAATGATCGATTTGGGTTTTGAGAGAGAGAGAGAGAGAGAGAGATGTGAGATGTGAGAATTCTCAAAATTTCATTAACAAACAAATTCAACCCGAAAAGCTAACATCTTGAAAAATTTTCTCTTAAAAAGTAAAAATAAATTAACTTTCACAGTTGAACTGTGAAATAAATGTCATTATCAAGTAATCACAAGACTCAGAAAAAACAGAGAAATATAAGAACGACAAGACAAAAAGGAGATAGATAGGACCCATAAAAAATTAAATGGAAAAAGAGAAAGTAGAGCCATCAGCATAAAAACAAAAAAAAATTCTTCTATTGAAGAATTGAAGGAAACCTAAGTAAAGAATATAGCATTGGTAACCCCACCAAGAAAAGAAGGGCTCTCAATCAAGGTAAACTAGCATGCTTGTGGAAAATGACAATCGAAAGCGTAAAAAAATGGCAAAATTGCTTACAATCGGATCGGGTGCATCTTCTTGCTTGCACATAATCCATGGAACTCCGGTGCCAAGTCCCACGGCCATTCCCGCTGCCCATTGGGTATAAGCTTTACCAGGAGCACCAATTTCGTATTCCACTGGTCCAAATTCATTCTCTATCTGTCATCACATTGAAATTGTATGATTTAAACAAATTTTCTTCATTGATTAGTCAATTCCGAGAAAATTACAACCAAAATTAGTCAAATAATCAGAACCCAATTCTAGAAACATGGTAACGACTAGAATGAACCCAAAAAAAAAAAAAAAAAAAAAAATCCCAACCTGAGACAGAATTATTGGACCTCCTTGAGGTTCAAACAACTTCTCTGACTTCATCATGTTGACAATTTTCTCTGTAAATCCTTGCATTGCCGCCTTCATTAGAGTTGATCATAAGTCAAAAATTAATTAAATGGATAAATTAATTAATCAAATAAGTCAAGAGAAATAGATTAAAGAACAAGCACGCAACCTTGAAAGGCCCATTGTCAGTTCTAAATTCCATACCAGGAACGTATTTCAGCCAAACAGGAAATCCCCTGAATCAGAAACAGAACATAAAACAGATTGGTCCAAAATAAAGACATATAATATATATATATATATATATGAAAGCAATCCCAGAAAAAAATTTTCCTTTTTTCCTTATTTATTATTTTATTACCCGAAGTTCCATTCAGCACAAACATAGGGTCCAATCCGGAGATGAACATAAAGGCCAGCTTGCTGTACCAATTTGATGAACCGAACCAGATCATACCTGTCCCCGAAGTAATACTGAAAAATTATATTTAAAGAAAAAAATCAGTAATTTTATTCAATCCAGAAAAGAAGGAAAAAATTGAATGATATATATATATATATATATATGCATGTATGAATGTATGTATATAAGTATGTATGTATGTATGCATTTGAATTACTTTTCCAGGAGAAGGCTCATGTCCATTCCAAAAGACATATGTCTGTATGACATCCAAGCCTCCTTCTTTGGCCTTCTGTATAAGATCAGGCCACATCTGCAACCACCCAAAAAAACCCAAGACAATTGAAAAAACAGAGCTCAAAAGGTTTGAGAAAAATGACAAAGCAGATATACCCATCAGTCAAAAGGGCACAAAAAGAGGAACCCGTGAACCACATTGGCGTTATTTACCGCTGGGGTGCTTCTAGGGTAGTGAATGGACCCAGAAATGAGAATCCTCCTCTGCCCATTAACGATGATGGCCTTGCGGTCGTATGTCACAGTGGCTGCAACAGAGGCAGCCCGTGAAAACAAAAATATCAACAGAAACAAGCTGGCTCTCGACACACTCCACATTGAAGCATTTGAACCCATCATGACCCCTCCTCCAGCTCAAAGCAATGGCCTTTTGTCTTTTGTTTTTTTCACTCTCTTCTTACAGATATATAGAAGAATAAAATGCTTCTGTTTTTTTTTTTTCTTTTCTGTACAACCTTTTTGCTTCTTTTGAGAATGAAAAGTTTCAGACACAAACACAGATATATGTCAATACAGAGAGAGAGAGAGAGAGAGTATATAGGGAGAGGGTGTGTCTCAATGGTTATGCAGAGAATGGGAAGGTTTGCAGGTGCATTTAAATAGGGAATGCAGAAGGGGGGAGGGGGGTTTGGTTGGACCCACTGAGTGTACTTTGGGGGCATCACCCTCTGTGACACGAAACTTCATTGGTTAATTTAAGGCTTCTTTTTACCACCAAAAAAAAAATTAAGGCTTCTGAAAAATCTTGAGCCAATCAGGTTGCTTTTTGGCTATCTGCTTTGGAAATAACTAAATCTGTATATGTATGTGAAGTAAATGGAAGCATTTAAGACAAGGGTCTTGCTTGGCCGTTTAAAACAGGAAAGCTAGTTGGGGTGCCTTCTACTGCAATGTTTTGTTTCTTATTTTACTTACAGAAATACTCCACATATCCCTATGCATTCCTTCCTCCTCCTTTTTAATTTTTTCAATTTCATTTTTTAATTTGATAGTGGCCATTTTTATTTTTATTTTAATTTTTTATTTTTGCTTACCTGGAGATGGAAGAAAATATAGTTGTCACACTAATCATGTTCTCTTGTTTTTTTTTCCCCTTAAGATGTGCAATTTAAGTCACACACAAATATCATAGAGAAGGATACTCTACTATAATTATTAATTAGCCCATGTTCATACCCACTAAACCACATAAATTTCTTTTTTTTTTTTTTATACTATTTTCTAAAAACACATTTCTAAAAATAGTTTTAAAAATTATATGGTCAAAGAGGCTCTGTTTCATTTTTCCTTTTTCTAAATCAGGGTTGGAGTTGAATGGTTTTTCCTTTTTTATCTATTCTGTTACACAACCTAAATGATAAGGCCTCAAAACAGACATAGATGCCATATATATCAAGGAGCAAGAGATATAAGTCTGTCACATAAAATTGTTGAAGGAACAAGTCTACTTTTTACTCAATAAACTCTTGCAATCCTAAATGAGAGCACTAAAAAGGGTGATCCACATTGTCATCACCCAATTTTAGGACGACAACTGGTGGATTTGATTCTACCATAATTATAGGGAAGGCCTCCTCCCAATTTATCTTCATTCTTGATCAAATAGACCACAACTCAGCTTCGAGGTTGGCACGGGTCCTTTTTTCTTTTCTTTTTTGGCCAACGGATAAGAACATTAATACATTTTATAGCTAAATCTACTCTAGTAAGAGTAGAATCATGGGCCTTCTTTTTCGAATGAGGGAAACATGTCATTAGACTCAAAAGCCATTAACTAAACTCGCACCTGTCTTAGGTTGCCAATGAAATTATAAGTCCCCAATAAAGAGGATTGCTAAACAGTAAAGTAAGAAAGAGAAAAGGCATTATGAAAAATGGTCTCAAGTAGTTGAAACTTGTAATAAATGGCAAAATAATAATGATAATAATATATTTTCTTTCCCGGTTGAAGAAGGGTTTGTATATCCCTATACACGTAATAACACTAAAATAATTTTACCAAATGACACATTAAAGAAAATTTATTGTACTTGTGTCCTATGAATCATTGGTCTTGTAGCTTAAGTTATAGGGCAGAATCATTTCCAATAAAAAGTGCAACATAGGAGTACACTGTCCAAATAATAAGTCCCACATGGAAACCAT
This sequence comes from Liquidambar formosana, assembly GCA_039720395.1. Lineage (NCBI taxonomy): Eukaryota > Viridiplantae > Streptophyta > Magnoliopsida > Saxifragales > Altingiaceae > Liquidambar > Liquidambar formosana. The sequence goes on from CM077830.1 coordinate 7,674,215, forward strand.
CAGTTATTAACATTACATATCGCCATATTTAGTGCTTAGAAGTAGGAGAGTTGATGCATGCCCTAAAAGGGTTAAGGGGTACCCCACCTCCTCGAAGGGAGGACTCTGGAAAATAGTAAATTTGAGGGCACTAGTACCTCATCCCATGTGGTAAGGTATAGAATTATATAATGTCGTTGATTGTAAAAAATGAAAATTGTAAGAAAAGTCAAATCACCATGTCAATAAGGGGGTAAGATATTCAGAGTCCAACCACTGTGTGGGGCGTCACCTTATACTAAGAATGTCAGCCATTGACTGCCATAAAATACAAATTCGCAGCTTGTAATGAAACCTAAGTAGCCGCCGCGACGCCATTAGCTTATACCCCTGCATTCCTATTCTATGAGTCTCATTTATTTATTTATTTTATGATATTTTAAAATTATTGTTTCATTTAAAAAATAAATGATTTTTTTTTTGGGTATTCATATTTTTCAATGTTTTGTAAATTTAGGGACAAAATTGAAATACTAAAACATATATATTGATATAAAATCATTCAATAGGATTTTTTAAAAACATGTTTGTTTTTTTTTTTTTTTTTTTAATTTTTAATTAGAAGATTTCATATGTTTTGCACTTTGATTAATCCCCTAAACAGATGCAGTCTCCTGTCTCATATATATCAGGTAATTACACTACAAAATTCATGAGATTGGTCTTGAGGGGAAGTGGTGAGAGTTGAACTTAAAATCTCTTACTTGGCAAGAGGTCTTAAAACTACTCGCTCCATCCCTCAAGGTTGGAACAAAGAGAGGACTAGTTTAATTGTAATTTACGTAGACATATACATCCCATTAGGAGCAAGTTTCAGGCAAGATTATTAATTTTTTTAACTGTAATTGTTCCGTACCACATTGACCAAATTAATTAACACATGGATATAATAATGACAATGTATTTATATGATTACCAAAATTTTAAATCATCATAAATAACAATAATAAAAATTGTTCTAAGGAAGAACTAGTAAATTACTATCAGAACATTCATGGTTGTTTCTACAATATTTCAAGTGAAAATCTCTGAGAAAACATGCTTCTTAAAAATGTATGATGCTGCCATAACAAAGTATAACTTAAAATACAACCCATATATATATATATATATATATATATTCCTAGCTAATTGTGCTAATTGTTATAACTCAAAATTGCATAGTAATCATTTTTTTTTTTTTTTTTTTTTTTGGAACTAGAGTATTCAAACTTTCAATATTTTAACTTGACTTTGCCATAGATAAGATCACTATCTCCTTTCACATAACGTGATTCTCATAATAAAACCGGCTAATGACTAATTCGAAATAAGAGTGAAAAGTCGAACCCCAACCACTTTTCATGACACAAGTCACAAAAAAAAAACTTTTAGTCCTAACCTCTTAAGTTAAGAGGACTTAAGAGGTGTCTATTTTTATTAGCTTTTATAAGTAGTTGTTGCAAGGACTATGACATATACCAAAAAAAAGACTAAATAAGTAAGGACCATGTCTGTCACCAAATGAGTTAAGTGAAAGACACTAACCACCTAAAGTCAACTCGATTAGCTGATCTAGCTGCACCATTGGATCAAATCACGTTTCTCCCAAATCTGCCGGTTGAAGATAATTTATATATTTTCCTTTATATAATGCATGGCATTCATCCCACAAATCCGGCATGTGCATGATTGGACCTACCCACCTTGCTTGTTGCCAATACTTTTTTCATTTTTTTGGACATATATCCTACTTGAACTACCCAGTGATCTCAACTCCCTAATCTTCCAAAATTTTAAATCCAGTATAGAATAATATTTTCTATGGCATTATTGAATTTTAATGTAGCACAAGCTAGGCGAGTTAGACAAAAGGTCACTGTTGTTGATATATATATAAAATATTGGTTTAATTAATAGGATTTATGAATAATATAATCAAATAGATTGTCGTATTTGGAGTGTGTGAAACATCTATGGATCATACATGCATGGCAAAATACGGGTTTAATTTGCCTCTGATTATTCAAATCATATGGTTAAAACATTGTAATGTGAGAAAATATAGGAAGTTTAAAAATTGGGAATTACAAATTGGTATGACTACGGGCTGATAATTACATATCAAGACAAGTAGTACGAATTATTCAATTCTGCCAGTGCCATATTATGTGTGAGAATTAAAAAGTAGCACGATGCTTAATAGTGACTAGTAGATTGGATTTTAATGGAAAATGAGAAGATATCCGACAATGAGGCAAATTTGAAATTGACAATGGACAAATTTTGTTTTGATCACTAACATATACTCTAAATAATGTTTGATATTATCCATAATCTCATAATGCTCATCCAAAATTTATGAACCAGCAAATCAATCTACTTAAAATGAAAAGAAAGACAAATGGTAGGCCTAGGGGGTGCACTCTTTATACTTAGAAAAAAAAAAAAAAAAAAAAAAGGGTTCCATGATGTGCATATGTAAGAGATTTATGAAATGAATTAGGGATAAATACAACCACAAATAATCCACAATTAGCTGCCTTGTTTGAACTTCTTTATGTCCAATTGTTGCAGTCCCAAAATTATATATCAAACAACTTGGCTAGCTATTATGATTCATGAAGGCTGAAGCTCCTTAATTTAGATAATGAAAGTTTATGCCGTGCTTATCGTTCATTGATTATAAATTAATGAAAGTTTATGCCGTGCTCATCGTTCATTGATTGAATAATCAATGAACAACTTGGTTACCATTTTAATATGACAGACCAAAGATACCCAATTAAAATAGAGGCAATGTGTTACACGACATCGAACAACAACAGAGTTTAATTATTTGCAAATTGATATTATCAGTCTATCACCACATCTCTACTATAATTGTCAAAAATATTTCTTTTGTGGATTGACTCTCTCTCTCTCTCTCTCTCTCCTTCTTCTTCTTCATATATATATATATATTTGGTGGGGGATATGAGACGAATGTCTAACCAAATTGCTCTATCGGGTTTTTTTTTTGGGTCAAGACCCAGTGTTTTCTCAAAACTTTCAACCAGAGACTAATCACTGTTTGCAAGGGGAGAGAACCGCTGGCCAAGGGGGTTTTTTTTCTTACCAAGGTGCTGGGACTCGAAGTCGAAATCTTTTACTTCCACTCGAGCTAGCCACCTTAGGACCTAGTTTCCTTACCACTAGGCCAACTAGGAGCCAACCCTTCCTGGTTGCTGTATTGGGTTTTTATTGACATATAATTGCTCTCTCTTTTTCTTTCTTCTTTTTTATTTTTTATTTTTATTTTTTGGTGTAAGATATTAGAGGAATGTATAACCAAATTGATGTATTGGTTTTTTTTTTTTTGACATGTAATACCACGTCAGTTTGATGACCTAGTATTACGGTCGTAGTGAATATATACTCTCCTCAGCTTGCCACTCATGTTTACTTTGCATAATATGTCTCGGGATAAATTCCTACTTTATTTTAAGAGAATAAAGGGGGAGGACTTTGATTAGTAGATACTTTGCCTAACTCAAGGTTTTAGAAGTGATATGATTTTCCAAAAGCAACTCTTGCCTGCCTCAATGATATGGAATAATCAACACCCATTATCCTTTTCACATTATAGTTCTCATTGAATCCATATTTTTCAAAGACAAAAAATTTTATGTTCTTCAAGCCGGCATTTTTTTCCTCTTTCTTTTTTAAATGGATGAAGCCGGTCTGTTGAAGTTATAGAAATTGGTCTCAGTCTCTTACTATGTGAGTATTATTAAAAATTAAAACTCCATTTTTAATGCTTGAATGGTCTGTTACACGTTTAATTCTTCCTTTTTGACCAAATTTTTTTTTTTCTCCCCCTCCTGATTACACCTAATCTTCAACAGCTACCCACTTAAAAAATTGGGAAAAAAAAAGGAGAGGAGTCTCTAAACTAGTCAGACTGTACGTGTCATGCAGTTGAATTACGTGACCAAAATAGACTGCCCATGTACAATACTGTCTCCTAGTAGATAACCTTTCTGGGTGCTGTTATTTTTATTGATTATATTGCCATGTCAGCAACAAAATGTCGCTTTAACACTTGGATTTCAGAGAAATCAGGGGTTCATTTTTTATCGCAAGTAGGGCCCATTTTTTGTGGGCTTTATCTTGCTTGATGAATACTTACGTGCATTACCAGGAAAAGGGAGGACCCATCTCGTCATCCTCAATTTCTTTCTCTCTTTTTAGTGGGTTGGGCCCATCATGTCCACAAAAGCGCAAAACCTCACGTCTCATTTTTACACAGACCAAACCTCATAATAATAAAATCTCATTTGGAAACTTTAAGAAGTGAAAGCAATTGATCAAGTACGCATGTGGAAGAAGTCCTTTTAATCTTAGATATATTTTATTGGGAATAACACCACTATGTGGGATTAAAATAGGCCAATCCAAAAGCAAATGAATAAATGAGAAATTCAAGCAGTGGTATCCCACCACAAAGACACCATTCCTTCAATATGAAGTGAAAAATCATGGGACATCATCAGTTTGATAAAATCCGTCCACTATGTAAGATGGTGGGTTACAAAAGTTCTTATCTCTTCACCCACATATCACCTCTTAGAATTTCAATCGAAATGAACCACAGATGAGCCTTCAAAATCCATGGCTAAAGGGGCTTCACCACCACCACCACCTTTTGAGAAGAGAGAGCTCATAGTGTCAACAAGTTCCATTTTGAGCAGTAAAAGACCTTTAGTTGAGATTAGACCCAAAGATTTGGTGAAGTTTGGGACTTTAATTGCATGGTAAAGTTATAGTTGGATTAACGTCACATGACAAGGGAGAAGAAGGGACGGCTCAGTTCGCTGGTCGCAAAGTAATTGAGACTACAAATCTAAAAACTACTTTACTACCAACAAATCTGACCCATCTATTCTTCTCCCTTACCATGTGACGTCAATTTAACGGTAATTTCATTATGCAGTTAAAGTCCCAAACTTCACCAAATTCGGATCCGATCCAGAGATAGCAAAACATCAATATCTTCTGTTGATCAACCTAATACACCCAACAATTTTTTTCTATTTATTTGTATGGAATAAATATTTTTTGCCAACAGGGTATTCAGACTATTTTATAAATAAAAAAAAATGCTAATTAGATCTTCTATTAAACTAATTTCTGGACATGGATAGAGTCACAGACCATTTCGCAATGATTAATCCAGATTATTGCCAGGTCCTGAGAGTGAATTATTGAGACAAATACGTTCCACTTGCTAAGTAAGATAAAACATAACATAAAATATTATTAGTCCATTCCTGGATTGCTGCTCATAGTCTATTTGTGAGACCCATGCCGAATACCTTTCCAAAAAACAGTGACCACGTTCAATTGCTTTCATGCAAAAATCAAAATGGATGAGAATCATACAATAATAATGCTTAATTGCTTATGATAAGAGAACTTTTCCTTGTTACGCATGAGTTTTTCTTTTTCTTCCCCATTTTTTCTTTGTGTTTTTTTTTTTCTAAGTCTTTTAGGAATGGATGAGTTTGCCACGTAATGAACAAGGCAACTTGATTGGTAATTCATTTCCAAACAACTACTCCTACTAGGTTTAGTGGGTCCCAATTCCTGACTTTAGGCTATGACCAAAACGTGTGAGTGACACCTTCAAATCAATGGCTTATCCATTACAAGGCTAGGATGGCAAGGTGTTCTTCTCAAGCTTAATGGGTCGGTCCGGTCGGTGTCACCTAATCCGAACATGTCAGCCAACTTTAATGCCCTGACCCACCCATTTTTTGATGTGCCGGCGCCGGCTGTGGTTCTGAAATTTTTACACTTTCTTCAAGCCTAGGGACTAGGGTCGACGAATTTCTGAAATTTTCTTAGAGTAATAATTGATTTAACCTTTTTCAGTGTGCATTCATGAAATGTTCAATGCTAGAGTTTCTCTTATCTAGAATTCCTTTTGTACCGAAAGAAAAATGAGTTTTGACTCATAAAATAAGAAAACCCTAATTTGTCAAGTTCCAGTCTTTGGTTAATATGCTGTTATTTTTGGAATCAAAAGAAAAATGAGTTTTGAAGCTGCAAAACACGAAAACCCTAATTTGTCAAGTATGGGTCTTTGATTAAAATTCTATAAATTTTTTTATAAATTGTAATTATTAAATTTTGAAAGTAAGTGGATAAATCAAACAAAAAATGATGCAAACTTTGTAAAATTCATAAAATAAACACGACTAGATTACAAATGGCAATGATTTTATAATTAATTTCATTGAAAGGCAAGTTTGTCTAAAGTTCCCCCACAAGGAATATTTTGTCCAAACAAAAGTATGATCATATTGTTTTTCCTCTCTCTCTCTCTCTCTCTCTCTCTCTCTCTCCTCTTCATATTATTTTCCCAATGATATGTCATTTCTTGGAATGGTGGTGCCCACCTCATCAGCATCAATCCTAAACCCTGTCAATCTATAGTAACTTAGCTTAAGAGTCAATGAATAGCCTTTTTCGCCAAACATCCTCCTTTTACTATTGGACAAGATTTGCATATTTTTTATTAGTGCCCAATGAGAATGATTTAGTTCCTATCCAGTACTATTGGAGAGGACCCATGCCCATATTCTATTTTATCCCATTTAATATTAATATTTAGCATTTTTTTTTTTATAAAAATTTTCTTTAGTAGATCTGTATAAAAATGCCAGTGTATTGCATTACACCAATCCTAGGTATTTGTTTCAACATAGTACGAGGTGGGTAAAATATACTTTTTAATTTTTGTTAATTAAAGAACCAAAATATACTTAATTAATTTTTATCAAAATAATACGCTGGAACAAGGACCACATGATTCATATAGTCAATATAATTACACTCTAAGTCATATATGTCATGATCCATCTCAGCTAACCCAGATTGAACCCTAACGGGTCATCAAAATATAATTAAATATATATCACCAATTTCATCTTATCCTTCCTTGGAATCGTATTTATTAAAAATGAAAATCCCCAAAATGATTTGCTAAGCTTTCATTAACTTATCCATCCATTGACGTGTATATAACCTCAGCTCACCTGTCCACGTCGATCTCAATCGATGAAACCCGAACCGTCCACAGTCCCTTTCGGGCAGCTACGTAAGTCACCTCATTAAGTCCCAATACTAACCGATAAGACCGATAATAATGGGTTTATTAAAATGCTAATAGGTGGGTGTTGGAGTTAGTTGGGGTGCTGCAAAAATGGAATCCATCACTAATGACATACAAACAAGATTAATAGTTAGTGAATGACACAATCATGCTAACTTTGATTACTGTTATAATTAGTATTAGGTCCACCTAATCAAAGCGATAACAAACCTTTTTTTTCTTCGCTAAATATCATGGCTACCCTTTAAGCACTTCTAATCTATGACTAGTTATGTATCCAGAAATCAGAATAGCTTAGCTTGACTTTGAAACAACCAAGCTAGTCTTCATTGGTTCAACCACCCCCATTACATTGTCGTCCAAAAGTCCATATTCTGCTACTGGGCTTTTAATGACCAATGTACATTTTTCTTCTCCTTTTTTTTTTCTTTTTTTTTTAACCTACCCACATCTCGACCATAATATGTATTTGCCTTATGGGAGAAGCTGGTCCAAACCCACTTAGGAAACACTATGCTTCTGGTTGTTAAGTAGGGACTGGACCCATGTTCTTAAGTACTGTGGGAAGTGGCAACCATTGGGGGCCATGGGTTCAACCCTTTGACTGAAATTTGATCAAATTCATCATGTCTTTTCCAACTTGTCGGATGTTCTTGGTTGGGTTGGTGTCTTGTCGCGTGACAGCAAAAGTTACTCATTTTGGTTGGTAAGTTATTGGTGATCACTGAAAACCCATGAAACAGCAGTGATGAATGAAAAACCCAATTGAGAGTTAATGGTTTGGCCGGTGCATTGAAATTTCTGCATCTCACATCCTAAGTGGGTTCCAACTGTTGTTGCCTTCCAAATTAGTTGTGCCTTTAACTTCTGTAGCAAGTTGTACCAAAAAGAATGTTTATTAAAAAAAAAGAAAAAAGAAAAAAAAGAAAAGGGTCGTACCAAAAATCCTTCTATAGCAAGGGATAGATGTCTTGGAACTTGACAAGTTAGAATTCTAATTACCCCACTTTTTTTCACACATCAGGTAGATTTTACATCTTGGATTAGACTGTGAACCCATAACAATATTGGAGGTAGTTGTAATCAGTAGTTGAACCAATTAATTAATTACCAACCACTATAATTTATCTATCTATAGTCAACAGGTTAATACAGCATAGTACCCTTTGAAAGCAAGAGTTGTTACAGAACTAAGATAGGTTAATATATACAACATGCTCCAAGCAAATGAAGAGAGAGAGAGAGAGAGAGAGAGAGAGAGAGAGGCCGAATTTAAATAAATTTAAGTTTCGAGTTAACAAAGATGCCATTGAAGCAAGATGATAAAACGTGAGGTATCGTGCCATTCACCTATGCTGGAAAGCTTATAGGTATGCCTGTCTTTGTCAATAACCCACTAACTCACTATTTAAGTAAAGTAAAATATTTGAATATAAGTTTTTGATTTGATAAAAAAAAAATAAAAATTAATTGAGTTCTCTTCCTACTTATTATTCAATTAAGTTCCATCCAATCATGATTGACTATAAATGTGACTCTTTATAATTTTTTTTTTTAAAAAGGAACTTTAACTTTGGGGAATATATATATATAATAGTAATAAAACCAATATAAATTTTTATTTAAGAAAAATGAAAAATAAAAAATAAAAAAACAGTTGCATACTTGCATATTATGTTAGACGGAGGTGGGACCATGGCCATGCAAAGAAAGACAAACGAAGATTGACAGCTCAAGCAACAAGTTGCAGCCGTTATGCCATTAAGTCATGATCAGATCGATCAGCATCATTAAGCCCATCGAGAAGGATATTATTAAAAGGAAACAAAAATGGTTAAAGGATGAGCATCAACCGTTACGTTAACGAATTTTCCAGATGATTTCAAAGGATGAAACTGAAAAAGATAGCTTAGCTTTATCGTTCCAAGTCATGCATGCATGCATGTAGATCTTCCTTATCTGCGTTTGATGAATGACAGATTATCTGCATGAGCAATTTGCTTACCACAAACAATATCCCAACTCCTTTATTGCATTGCCCTAGTTTCCACATTATCCTTTACAATAGTTTTTTCATTCCCTAGCTCCTAGCTTCATGTAATGCAGCTTATTGGACCCACCTTAGAGATAGGATGGCACCAATGGTCATGCCCAAATATGGGCAGGCCCTACCTTGAAATTAATATTACCAAATTAATAGCTAGAGGTAGAGAATCTAAAATATAATATGCTTAGACAAATATAGATTAATTAATGCGCTAGCAATTCGTTAAAGTGTCATTAATGCATTAACAATTTGTTAGGGTAAGTGAATATTCAAATGTTTCAATTTGGTTAAATTAAAAGATCGAAGATGGAAAAACATTTTTGACTTTGTTCTGGAGCCTGGGTTCGAAAAACGTATTCATATTAACTAACATCTAGCAACTAAAAACAAAAAAACACATTATGGAGGGGACATATTTTGTATATGATTCAACAAATAAGCTAAACATTTTTTTTTTTTTGGATAATGCTTACATGATAGACTGACAATCAAATCATGATCACAAAATGATAATTGAGTGATAATTTTTCTTCACACCTTCATTATGTTTCTTGTAGTCATGATTTGGTTCTCATTGCCTTAGGTAAGGAAGTATGTCATGCTGGAAGTGTCATTTTCTTTTTCATTTTGAACCAAATCCAACCTTATCGCCCTACAAAAAAATACTCCCACACTGACAGATTTTTTTTAAAAAATTCATTTGCAGAGTTATTCAAAATAATGTTTGTTAATGAATAGTGCGGTTAGTTTTTATAAAAAAATTTATATTAATCATAAAATCTTAAAAAATGAAAAGAAGTGGGATATACAAATGAAATTACGTTGCATGGTTACAATGGCCGCCTCATCGTATAAATCGCAGCCGAGACTAAGCCCAACCTCAAGGATGGCAATCCCAGTCTCGAGAGCCAGGCCTTCAATATTGCCTCAGAAAGCAAGTAACGAATGAAGCTGCTGAAAATTCTTGGGTGGGCTCCACCGTCCAGACCTAGCTCTCAGCCAATAATTTGGACAGGATTGGACTATGAATTTTGATAAGTGGGATGGGCTTGGATTTACAAAATCTCTGACCCGAATTTATTTCGGGTTGGGTCTGGTACAAGTAACCGGTCCAACCCGAGAACCCGAGTTCAAGTACACATAACCCAGACCCAACCCAAGCTAACAATGTTTAATTTTTAAATGGTATTAATTAATTTAAAAATTAAACATTGTTAATTTTAAAATAAGCTAACTTAAAATTTATATCATTGTGATTAGATTTAGCCTTTTAATTGAAAATTTTGGAAGTAGGAGTATGAAAATACTGTTGAATAATGAAAATAATTGAGTCCAAAGTGTGCCCAACCAGCCAGGACATATATATATTTTGATACGAGGAACCCACCCAATTTATCGCCAAAATCAACTTCAAACTTAGCTAACTCGTAAACCTCCATGGGAGCATGCACCACGTGCTCAACACATATGCCAGGTAAATCACAAGGCTTATGCCTTGGGCATGTGGCCTATGGGACTCAAAAGCAAGACATCAGAATCAATACCTAACACCCTGACCATATGAGCTAATCCCATGGGTTACCGGCCAAGATGTAGGTTGGGCTTTAGAGTTGGTTTGAAATAAATGGATTGAGCTTTGATAATGGATTGAATTATAAAAGCCTGGCTCAACTAGCGACGTGGCCCAAATTTTGACATAATTGGGTTGTGCCTGGTCTATTTGAGCCCAAAGCTTCACTATCGGTTCAAGTCAATGGGGCTGCAACCCACATGAGACGTCTCTAACTCTCAATCAAAAGATAGAATCCAGTGGTCTACCTTTAATCCATTTTTCGAAGATACCGAATGCATCCAAACATCTTACTGATTTGACCTGTTGATCATACGTGTACGATATGAATATAGGTCAATTTTTAAAGTGATATGATTAAATTACACAAATAGTACATGTCCAAAATTAAGAGGGTATGCTATTGATGCGAGTATGAAATGATAAATTTACCTTTGATATATATGTTGGAATTTTTTTTTTTTAAATTTAAATCATAGAGAGAGAGAGAGAGAGAGAGGAAAAGATAGAACGGCAAAAAATTGACATTAAAAAAAGCCTCACATGATAGACACATGATCATCTCTTATTATGTTATCCAACGACGCATTGAAGAAAGAAAGAAATTTTACATTGCTGGAAGAGATTTTGTGCCCTTAGACTCCAATAGTTCAAGAGAGATTTGTATAATTTACCATATTTTTTAATCATTTGTTTAAAGGTCATAGCCACAAAATAATCCTATAATTAAATTCAATGGGTGAACTTAAAGTGAGTTTCTAGTCATTGGTTGAAGGATCAGAATCAGGTGACTATCATTTTTTGCACTAATTTATCAAATAGTGAATGAAATTTAGTCATTTCAATATTTTAAAATACTATTGAGTCTTGTAAATCCAATGGTTTAAGGATTAAGTACAAAAGCAGTGCATGTTCCCTAATCCCGATTCTTGATTAAATGGTTGTAATCACAATTGCTTTAATTCCCATGCATATATATATATATATATATATATATATCCATACTAAGGTGCTTCCTCATACTATATCCTCTCTCTACTTCCATCCATGCCCAAAAAAATTGGATGCCACCACTTGAGAGAGAGAGACAGAGAGAGACAGAGAGAGAGACACACACACACAGAGAGAGGATGGGGCCTCTGAGAGAGAGAAAGGGAGACAAGGAGAGGATGAGGCCTTTTGCCATCGCGGAAAACTGTCACCTAGCTCAAAGGCCATGGCCCCTGAGATTTGCAAGCACCATTTGAAAGGTACCCAAGTTTGGCCACACTCTATATTACATGACAATATTTCACAGAGGTCCCCATCCATGTCTCTACCTCTCAACATGTACAGGAGTGATTAGTAAGCCCCATACGTAGCCTATCTTGTTATCGGAAAAAATAATTTGTTTTTGATTATTTTTCCTACTTGCTTGGATATTATCATGTTGTGAGGAATAGACAAAGACGTTCTTGTGTTCCCTATTGTTTTTGGGTCTCTTCAAATTGTTCCAATTAATCAAATTATATATATATATATATAAGTTGGGGGTCTCTATAGGCGATCTCAAGACTTGCTTTTCATTATTCATTTGCTTTAAATTTTATGGTTTAAAACTGATCTACTAGAAAATATCATTTTGAATAATTTTGTAAAAGAAAAATTTTCAAAAATTTATCGTTTAAATGAACTTTGTAATCATTTATATAACAAAGACTATAAATGGCCAAAATTTTCATTTAAAGGACAGATTTAAAAAAAAATTTCTTTTATAAAATTGTTCAAAATAATGTTTTTAATGGACAACGTGTTCGGTTTTTATAAAAAAACTTTTTATATATTTCATAAAACTTTAAAGTGTAAAATAAGTAGGGGATGAAAAAAAAATATCCAAACGCCAATAAAAATCCCATATAAGTTATATCAACACATATTCACCTGATTTATATACCCTACAAATGATTTATATATATGGCCTTACTCTATGGAATTTTTGTCTTGTTAGTCGATACGTACAGTTATATTCAAGCGCTTACAATTCTTGTACTTTTCAAACATTTTCAAGTACGCAATGCAAAGGCTTTTAGTTTGGTGATGCGGTACACATGACTTTCTACGGGAAACAGCATCATTAAATTTGTCTCCATTATTATTATTTTTATTTTATAAAAGTAAATTTTTTAGGGAACTAAATTAAATACAAGGAATTAACATTGGGTATTCCCATAAATGTCTTCCTTACAAATCCTCCATAGTTTTTTTTTGGAAAGTGATTAATCCAAATACTAGAACTTGAAGTAGAATGAGTAGGATTAGCCATGAAGTCTGCTGCTTTATTGGCTTGCCTATAGATATGTTGAATTTCAATCTCTTCAAATAAATCCATGAGAGAGTGAATATCCATCATCGAGTACGAAATTTTCTAGGAAATATTAATCTACTTTAATAACAATATGAGAATCGCTTTCCACACAAACTTTGGAATAGCCCTTTTGCCACAGCTTGATATTTTGATAGAGACCTTCTTGAAAAACCATACATTCCGCCACTAAATTAATATAGAAGGATTATATTATGAAGGTTATTGTCAAAAAATAATCAAAAGATCGAGAAAACCCTAAGACACCGTTTAGAAAATTTAATTTAATTCTTAATCACAGCAATCTACTAAATGTGAATATTATACATAGAATTCATGTAGATAAATTAGGGTTGCACTAATCCAAAAAGTGTGTGCGCTCATGCATGCATGTGTAATAGTTTTCATTGTTTCCTCAAACAAAAATCTCAAAGGACTTGATGAGACCTTAGAGACCCCATAACTTTCTTGGTTTTTCTGTTTCTTCAATTCAATTGGAAGAAAACACTCTTGGAATCTAAGGCAGTATAACCCTAATTGAGAGTAGCAGCTGTTGTCGCTAGCGTTTGTCTAGCTGAGTCCAAAAATGCTCACACATGAAATGTGGAAAGGATCCACATTACATATGGCCTTGGGAACCAAAGAATGCAACTTGGTGACTGTAACCTGAAATGACAAAACCCCCCTTTACACCCAAAGAGAACATACATATACCTATATAGGTAGTGAACAAAAATGGAAATTTTAGTGAGTCTTTTAAACAAAAAATATTACATATTGGAAAAGGTTCACCTAGCTTTATTAAGTCTAAGTGTGTAAAGTCTTAGATCTTAGATCTAGTTTATTTGCATGTGCAGGGGTACTATAGGAGGAGTAAAATCATACATCTTCTTCATGAGAAGTAAAATACAGAGTACTATTGTTGTAGGTGCTGTGGGCCTAGAAGTCACGGATGACCTCAAAGACAACAATAATAAATGAGTACAACCATGCCTTGGCAAAAATAGAAACAAGGAAAAGTAGAGAGAGTACAACATGCTAGAAAAAAATCATTAAAAAGGAAAAAGAAAAAAAGAGAGAGTACTCTATGCTAAAAATGGGTAATTACAGAAAATTCACCTAAAATTTAGTCCTTTTTTTCATTGGCTCTAGAAGAAAAAATCGTTGCTATGTTCCTCAAACCACATTGGCAGTTTAAGAGGATAATCAAAATTTATAGAAGCTAACGTACATAATTCATCTACAAATATAAGACTTAATATTTGACACAAGTCAAAGATCTCAATATTTACGATAAGAACATTATCCATTCGGGAGACATTGCAATAATATTTTCTTTAGAAATAGTAGGCTTTCTGTAACAATATTTTCTTTAGAGATGGTGGGTTTTCTGTACTTTATCTTATATATATATATATATATATATATATTAGATGATCATTCTCTAATAATGACTCGACAGCACCCACTGCCCAAGAAAATGACCGACTTTGGTTTGATTATGGCAATGGTAATTATTCGACTTGGGAATGGAAGTACTATAGTTGGTCATATATGGTTTGGCCGAGCGAAATATAGGTAAATCCTAGAACGAAAAAATCCAAGTTTGCTTCAAAAGCTTTAGTTTTTACTTTTTAGCTGCTTTCGGTGGTTCTTCGATCCACATATTTCAACCATTTAATTATTGCTTACTCACTTGGGTCCATTTGGGTGCCCTTCAGAAAACCTTCACATTGTTTTCTTCCCATTTTGCTAAGCCTTTGCTTTGTTTCTTGTCTCTTGGTGTTATTGTACTACCAAAGTTTTTTTAAAATAAATAAATAAATAAGAAAATGTTACGATCAAAGGAAAAAAAGAAAAGAAAAGGTAAAATAACACCACGGATTTTACATAGTTTGATAAGACGCCTACATTTACAATGGAGTCGAGAATGATCAAATCTATTATCAACAATAAGGATTCGATACAAACTCTTAATATCACTTCTTTCACAATTGAATTGAACCCCACGGAGCAAAAAACCTACACAACCTTATCCAAAACTCCAAAATATATATATATATATACACACCCAAAAAATTTATCTTGGGGGTGTTGATCCCAAGACCCCACATTAGGCTTGTGGGTACATTAGACCTTTTTGTCAGGCTATGAACTTAATTATAAGCTCTCCATCTTTCAAAAAATCTCTTGATCAAATATATTCCAGTCCAATGATAAATTAATGCAAGACACTTTTGAAGGGAGAAAATAATGAAACAATGAAAAGAATGAGCAACCCCTTGGTTAAAATGAGGATGGTAAAGAAAAAATATATATTAAAAAGATGAAAAAGAAAAAGATGGGTTGACGAAAAGGTGTGGGGAGGGCTGGGGGACTGTGCTGTCCCTTGCCTGCGCAAGCATTCAATGTTTTTCTTTTTTTTTTTTTTTTTTTTTAATCCAATAAAATTAATTTTATTAAAATAAAAACACTGTCCATACACTAAGAAAAACCCCCCATACCCCATACCTCATGCACACACTCAACACAAACACAGCCCCACACACCCGACACAAACATTCAGAAAACATTCAATGTTTTTTGGCAATACTAAGGTGGGGAGAGATGTTCCCATGCAAAACTAACCCATCTCTCCTCCTCTGTACAATGCCCTAATATTCCTCAAAGATCCAAATGCGTGTTCATTGTAAGGAAATTATATGATGCTCCTCAAAACCATCAACTGTTGCTGGTCCCTTATAGAACCCTCTGTCTCAACGACCCAGATTTGTTATGCTAAAATATCAATATGCCCAAGAAATTAAAAGAGAGAGAAGAAATTGAGGACCCTGATCATTTTATCGATGAATTGGTGATCCACCTTTTTTCATCATCCAGATCTCTAAATTTCAAGGGCCCAAATGGTTGAATTGTGATGTGTGGGTATATCATAATGCTATGTGTGGCTACCATATAATCCTTTCTTTTATTATTAATAATTTCAACTAGGATTTTGGTGATAAAATCATTTATTCATTTTCAGATAGGGTTTTGTCATAAGTCGTGTGGTAGCATTCTACACTTCTTTTTATTTTGTCTTTTCAATTTGTTCTGTTTAGGGTGTCATAAACTCACGTGAATGTCTTGTGGGCCTATGCTTGCACACTCCCCTTTAAAAGAGTTTTACCACTCTCTTCATTAGGGCCTTTTAGCCAATTTTTTCTTCTTCTCTCATTTCACTCATCCCCTATATCCCCACCTCTCCATCTCACACCTCTTCCACCTCTACTAGATCATTGAACAACAAGAACACTTCTCTCTCTCTCTCTCTCTCTCTCTCTCTCCATGACTCCAAATTATCTAAATTCACAACCTTCTCCTTTTCCTTTAGAGTTCAATGAAGATCAACACCATCAACTCTTTAGTCCAAAACCTCAAGTGGGTTCATCTTCATCTTCTTCACTATCATCTCCTATTTTCTTTTACCCGACTCAAGATCAAGGAGGATTTTATCATGGGGAACCACAGCAGCTAAACCATCAACAAGCGGTAGTACAAATGTTTTTTTTTTTTTTTTTTTCTCTTCTTATGTAAAGAAATTCGGTTTCTTTATGTGTTTTCAACTTTTACTTCTTTCATATTTTTATCTAACCTCGATCTTGATCAATCACCTAATTTCTTGACCGATCTTAGGCCTCTCATTATGTTTCAAGTGGTGGGCTATATGATCATTCAATGGCGCCAGAGAATGAGCCAGAGAATGAGAATGGTACTTCAATGAAGTGGATGTCTTCAAAGATGAGATTGATGCGAAAGATGATGAACGTTGATCGAACAGGTGCTGAAATATCGACCAACACGGGACAGAAGTTTGGTGATCAAAAGCAAACATTATCTCCTTTAGAGGCTGAAAACGGCAACAACAATTCCTTTAACAACATCAACAACCCAATTAGGGTTTGTGCAGATTGTAACACAACTAAGACCCCTCTTTGGAGGAGTGGACCAAGAGGCCCCAAGGTATAACTTCCACATTTTCTGTTATGCAACAAGCACGATCACAAAATAAAAATAAAATAAAAACAAGAAGAGCACATAAAATTTGCGTGGTTCAGTAAGATGCCTATATATATTCATGGTAGGAGGAGATTTGATCCACTTTAATCAATAAGGCTATAGGTCTAACGGCCTTCCACCCTCTGGAAATGCCCATTAGCCTAGTCTCTTGGGATCTAGTAAAAAAATAAAATAAAATACTACACACCTGACAACATTTTCTCTAATTTCTTACACTTTGAATTTTTATTGTTTTTCAAATAACACTGTAACCCATCTTTTCTAATAATATTATGGTGCAGTCACTTTGCAACGCCTGTGGAATTCGGCAAAGGAAGGCGAGGCGGGCCATGGCAGCGGCTGCAGCTGCAGCAAACGGAACAATCATAGCAACTGATCACACAACATCCATGAAGACTAAGGTACAACATAAAGATAAGAAATCGGGTAATGGTCATGCTGCAGCACAACACAAAAAACGGTTCAAACATGCTGGAGGCCTAGGCAGCGCCCCATCTCGTGGCAGAAAGAAGATTTGCTTCGAGGATTTCACGATAAGCTTGAGTAAGAATTCAGCTTTCCAACGGGTTTTTCCACAGGACGAGAAGGAGGCCGCGATCCTGCTAATGGCTCTATCCTATGGCCTTGTTCATGGTTGAGTACGTTGATTTATCATGTCTTAATTCCCACCAATTTTAGGGTCTTTTCTTGTTTTAGCTAAGAGTAGAGCTAGAGCATATGGGTGTGTGATCGAGTAAGAGAGTGAACAATGAAATCATGTGAGAAACCAATTTCAATAAAAAAAGAAAAAAGATAAGCTAGCCTTAGTGATCTTATGAGAGCTTATGGTATATTGTGCAGGTTGATAACCAGAATATGGGTCTCTAGATTGTTCCTTTATATCCATTTATGATAATAAATTTGTTATAGTTTGTCAGCCACACTTTGATCTTTTGCCTTATGTCCTCATGTTTGCTTCCTTTCAGATAATCAGTTTTTCTCTTGGAACTGATTCAAATAATGGGTTAGGATTATTCTTCATTTTCACAAAAAACAAAAACAAAAAAATAAGTCCATTATGTACTAATGGGTGCATGTGAATATCATTGAAATATCAGGTGTAATGGATTTTGGTATGTAAAACTGTAAAAGGTTACCACCAGAAATTCGATCAGGTACATTATCAAAAAAACTGTATGCCGGAGGTGGTGAAACTGCTAAATCGATAATCGAGTGGTGTAGATTGTTGGATCGACGGGCTTGAGACAGCCTAAAAGAAGATTTTAATGGAGGTTTGGTAGAGAATATGCATTGTTAAGGGTGTGGATATATAATGTGGGTGGCAAAAGAAAGCAACAAAGAGAGTGAGGGACTCTCTTTTATATATATGACCTAACAGTCTCATTAATTAAGAGAGTGAGGAGATACCCTTTAGTTTGTCTCACACATTGTCTGGATTCGGAGCTGCAAAGTCCTGATGAGATAGTAGTAGTGAGAAGACCAAGTGGATCACTTATACGTACTGAAAAAACCTCACAAGTTGATTGGGTGATTATTGGGACTGGGAAAAGTTCAAAGCTAGGGACAGATAAGTAACAGATGAAACTTGTGGTGTTGGATCTGTAAATTGCATTAGGATAACCTTGCTCAGAAAAAAAAAAAAAAAACCTTCAATTTTGACATTTGATACATATTCTTTTTAAGCAGTAGTACTTGTCCTGTGATTTTTACTGCCTTCCCTTTCCCTTACTGCCCCTCTCCCGAAAGGAACATATTGCAATAAGGGGCAGAAGGTAAATATATTGCCTTTTTAACATGTAAGATTGTGAGCAGTATGGTATAATATAGGATAGATCGAGTACGGTTTTTAGTTGGGCTAGGCTTCCTTCTTTTATAAATCAAAAGACCAAAAAGTGCTGTTATTGCTATTGAAAATTTTTCTAGCTCGATCCATGAGTCGATGTGATAAGTAATAAGGGGAATTTTAGATTGATTGGGCTATGAGAAAATGATTACAGTTAATAATCATTTTTAATTAAGTTAGTAATCATTTTTTAAAAAATTAAATGAAAATAACACTAAACGGTAATTATTTTTCCAAAGGCCTAAGCCACTCTACAATTCCCCCTATACAATATCATTCTTCAAAAAGTTCAATCCATGAGTCTGATATGTACTGTAATTCTATAAGGTCAAAGCAAAAGGAAAATCGATTTTTTCTATTTATTATTCATTTGTCATTATCACATTAATTAGTAAATCATTTTTATCCTAAATAATTGATAGAGTACGTGTATCTTTAACATTTAAAAACGAACAAAAAGTCTTGTTATCTCTAACAAAAAATTTTCTAGTTTGACCCACGAGTGAATGTGTTATGCATTATCATTCTATAAGTTTAAAGCCAAAGGAAATCAATTTTATTTAGGGTAAAATGCAAAAAACCCCCCTTTATTATTACCCATTTTGCAAGATACCCCCCTCTAAAAAAAAACCATGCAACAAACCCCCCATATTGTTCCAGGGGGCAACGCCGTTAACGGTAAGGTTGAAAGACCATTTTACCCTTCTACGGAGAAATATTAAAATATTAGTTTTTGATATTTTTAAATGGTTTTTTAAAAATATAGAAAAAAAATACAGAAAAAAAAAAAAAAAAAAAAAAAAAGAAAGAAAGAAAGTTTACCGGCAATGGAGATTTTCCGGCGACCCTTCCTTCCCCATCCACTGTGCACACAAATCACAATCATAACCCACACAGCCCTCCATTCTTACCATTACCGCTGGCACGATTTCATCACCGACCAAGACGAACTCCAATATTTCCGGCAACGAGCATCAACGTCTCATCTCCATTTTCTTCTGACGACAAGCTTCACCTCACACATGGCCAAATGTGAGAGAAGAAGGAGACCATGGACGCGGGCATCCATGGCTCCCCCCTCGCCCCTGTTTTTTTCTTTCTTTCTTTCTCTCTCTCTCTCTCTCTCTTTAAGCTCAAGAACCCCTGTTTTTTTTTTTTTCCTTCTTTCTTTCTTTTCCTCTCTCTCGCATCCATGGCTCCCACCTCGCCCCTGTTTTTTTCTTTCTTTCTCTCTCTCTCTCTCTCTCTTTAAGCTCAAGAACCCCTGGTTTTTTTTTTCTTTCTTTCTTTCTTTTCCTCTCTCTCTCTCTCTCTCTCTCTCTTTAAGCTCGGGAGCTCGGGGGCAGACAAAGGGAATGGGATCCAGATCAAGGTAGGTGGGGGTGGGAGACGAAGGTATGAGCTGTGATTTGGGTGAGAAAATATTCCAATTGCCTGCGATCAAAGCATGAGCTGCGATTTGGGTTGAATTTGCACCATCGGCGGCCACTGTGATGGGAACTCGGATCTGCATCACCAACTGCCTTCGGTTCGGGGTAGAGATCTGTTGGGGCTTTGCCAGATTCGTCGGAGTGGTGGCTGTGGGCGCATGGAATTCGCCGGTTTCTGGCATTGGATCACCGATGAAGATGACAGACCTCCACGAACTGTGTGACCCTCCCCATCGCAGCACGAGTCTCACCACCGGCTCCTCTCCCTGCCAAGCACGAAGCTCACTGTCGGCGGCACTGCAAAGCCATCCTTTCAGATCTGAAAAACCCCACCCTCTCCATTCTCGCCGTCGTCCCTTCGTCTTAGTCATCGATCGGTAGTGATGGAGGGAGAGAGGAAAGGTGAAGGGGGGCTTGATCATCATACGAAGAAGAACAATAGGTTACCGACGGCGAGGTTGCCGGCAACAATACGGTGGAGGGGGTAGAGGAAGAGAGAGAAAAATCAATATTCAGGAGGGCATTTTTGGCATAAAAATCTAATAATTAGTGTCACGTGTTAATCACGTGCACTCTTCCGTTAGTTTTCTAACGTTTACTGAACGGCAGGGGGTAATCTGCAAACCCTAATCAATATGAGGGGTATTTTGTTGAGTTTTTTTTTAGAAGGGGGTATCCTGCAAAATGGGTATAAATAGAGGGGGGTTTTCTGCATTTTACCCTTTTATTTACTCCATATTTATTATTAATTAATTGTTGCCACATCATCCTGTTTATCAATTTTATCCCAAATAATAAGTACAAAGTATATTTAACATTTGGAAAAATAATTATAAAAAATAAAAACATTTTAAAAAATAAAAAATAAAGAATAAAAGTATAAGTAAAATAGAAAAGAAAGGAGTAAATTATAAAAGAAAGAAGACAACAAAAACCTGTCAAGCATGGGCAAGTGTTAAACCCCACTGAGAGTTGGTACTCGATAAACGATCGTCAATGGAAACTCCTCCACAGCCTCCGTCTCAACCCAACAAGGGATTACTTGCTCAGCGTTACAAACCCGTTTGGCGTCTCCTCTTGATTTCAAATCTTGCTCTCGGAGGTTTCTCTCTCTCTCTCTCTCTCTCTCTCTCTCTCTACACACGCGCACACATACACACGCACAAGCCCGAGCAGACACAAATTTACAAATTGGAAACCCTAGTTTTTTGGTGGAGTAATGGAAAATACGTTGCATTATGTATTTGATGTATGGAATTAGGCTGAATTTGAGCTGGTAATGAACTGGTGATTAGGGCATATTGTTCTATGGTTTCATAAATTTGACGGGGCTCTGTTTTCTTTCAGTACTTTTGTGTGAAGGCCATCTTCAATGGGTCCGGTGAAAGTTACACCTTACATTGTATATGTATATATATGCACACCCATGTAGATTGTTTTACGTTAACCCATTTGGGTAAAGGTTGATGACATGTTGCCGCAGTTTGTTTTGCCCTTGTTTTCAATTGAAAGGTTCTCTCCCAACAGAGAAGACTGAGTATTGATCATCATATTTGTCACATTGCCCTGGGTATTTTGAGGTGTTCAATAGGTGTCGTTTACTAATATATATATTGAAATTGGAAAATGCTAAAGAGGCCAAGTTTTTGGCCAAATCTGCTTGCACAACTTACGTGGTGGCTGATGTGTGCACGTCAGCCCATGTGACTTCCATATCAGCCACCACATTCAGTTAGGCAGGTAAATTCAGGCAATGTACCACTGCTCATTGAAATTAGAGTTGCAAATTATTGGACCTGGTTTTGTTTTCACCAAGTAAGAATTCATAGGTGCTTCTGTATTGGGTATTTTGAGCTGTTCAATGGGTGTTGTCTACCATTTTGTTTTAATAAAAAAATTAGAGTTACAAAATTCTTGGACCTTGTTTTGTTTCCTCTAAGTAAGAATTCATGGGTGCTTCAATATTAGGAGGAAAACAATAAACATTCCGGTTTCATCTACTGGGTTTGTTTACCGGCTGATATATCAATGGCAAGATTGTAATTAACTAAATGGCAAACACTTTTTACATTGAATTCAGGGGATCCGTCAGGTGGATGTACCGTCACTGATATTAGGATTATACCTTTTGTAGTTTTAAGTGTAGGGTGAACTTTTTCTCTTTCTATGGTTGGACTTGCTCGGTGCAAGGGAATTTGATTCCCAGGTCAATGACTAGGTTTTCCTTTTAGAGGGTGAGATTCTTGCTCTATATTAATGTGGCAAAATGTTCTTCTCTAATATAGATTTGGATTATTGATGGATATACTGTCAATGTGGGTGTGTTGTAGAGGGGGAAGAGAGGAAGTGTTGTGGACTGGGGAATATCTAAAATAGATTTGGATTTTGGATATACGTCAATGTGGGTGTTATAGAAGGGAGAGAGAGGAAGTGCGGATTGGGACCATAGATGGTAGAAGCTAAACCTTATTGGAAACTGGATGGAAGGGTTGTCATCTCAAGTAACATTGGCATTGCAGTATCATGAATTTTGCCAATGAACTTGCTGCCATTGGGAGAAGCTAATTGTTGACTCGGGGGAGGGGACCTTGGGATAGGAAATCTCATTTTGGAATCTGATGCCTTTAGCCCTTTTAATCTATTTCACCGGAGGATGATCCATATTTGTTGGTTTGCTTAATGCAAGATTGTTAGCTTTTGTTGAAAAGGGAGCGGGAAACATCCACATCCAAGACCCTTGCTGCAAAGTAAATATCACTAAACTTCATAGAGAGACTGTAGTTAGCGGTTAGCCAAACATTTTAATCCGCTGTGAATACATTGTCAATCAACCGTTCAAAAGGCCTTTGGGGAACATATGCTGAATTCTGGTGCCTGTAATTTCACTTTTAAGTGTAATAATAGCTCTACAAGCCCTTGTTGAAATTCTTGGACAGAAGGATAACTTCAAGATGAATGTTTATATTTTTCTTTTGTCATTTATATCAAATTTGATAAATTTTCTTGCAATTTCTGGCTCAAAGCTGAAATTATGTGAAACTGCCTTGTACTCCAACGCAAAGCTTGATATATGATTTATTTATTCAAGTTTTCTTCTATTGGTTCTGAGGGAAAATATATTAAGTCTACTATTTATACACTTCAAATTTTGTGATGTGTGTAATATGATGTTCCATATGATTGGCCCTCCTTTTTAATTGGAGCAATATGCTGGTTGCCTGGTTGAAGTCAAACTGATATGTGCATGACATTCATCATCCACAACTAGGTGTCGATGTGGCAATTGGTGTAGTAACCTATCAAGTCTATTCTTGACAAGTAATCCCTTTATCTTGAGAGTATGAGCATTCTACTTTTCACTTCAATTCTAAAGTATAAGGCTATTAGTCATTTCCTTCATTGCCGACTAGCAGTAATGATGGCAATCCTATTTTCTTCTTTCCACTCCATAGTGATTTTTCTGAAGAAACATTGAGTAGTTGAGTTTACCATTTTGGATATTTTCTATGTTGTTCTTAATGCTCATCATTTCTTTCATATCGATCATTTCCGAGGGTCAAAAGGTGGGAAAGCATGGTAACTATTGTCAGCATTTCGGTTGTCATTCATGAACTTGTCGAAATTATTGAAGGCTTTGTATCAGAATTTCAAGCTCTGTGGCTTATTATTATTATTTTTTTCCCCAATTTCTGATCATATTTTTCTAAAGCTATTGACCTGATATCTCGAAAGTTATAAATACAACCATTTGTGATTTGGCGGACTGCTTGATTGCCAGTAATCAAAAAGAAATTCACTGACTTTCGTTTGACCTTTGACAGCTTATATATTTTCAAGGGCAAGAAAGAAGGACACAGGCATAGAGGATGGCAAAGCCACACCAGAAGTTTCCTCTCCTCCAATTGTGAATACTCCAATTGCAGATACAAGAACTCCTGTTCCTGAGGTACCATCTCTCCCTCCACCAATCATAGAGCCTGTGAAGTTACATGGGTCCATCCCTGCTGATCAGCAACTTGAGCTTTTTAACTGGATACTGGGAGAGAGAGGAAAAATCGAACCCAAGGATCCTGAGGAGAAGAAACGAATTGATGAAGAGAAGGCCATTCTTGAACAGTATATTCGTGAAAAATCCATCCCAAATCTCTAACTGATACCTTGTTCTTTATTGACAATTTTTTGAAGAGAAAATATTGATGAGGGTAGGCTCTCTTTTTCTGGTGTTCAAATCTGTTCTTAGACAGGGATTTAAAACTACTCCCTTTGTTTCGGATATTGATGGTTTTGCCTCTTCTTAACTTGTTTTTAGTTTGGTGATGAATTTGAACATTCTCTTTTCAAATTAAATTTAGTGGTAGGATGCCAATTCTTAATTGAAAAACCCAAATGCCCCACTGAAGTGAGCTCAGTAAGGCCTTGTAACAACTACTTGGGATTTGCTCCTATTCAACAAAGCAAGAATTTCCTTTTCTTGCATGGAAAAAGATCTGACGGATTGACACTTCTACAATGCACAATATGGTCCATCCTTGGAGGGATTTTCCATCTATCACAAATAATTAGTTCCCAAACCATGAACCTTGCCTGTTGGGTATGTCTGCAGATGCCCAAATTATTTTCTACATCAGGGTTCTGTTATCCACCCACCATATAGCGTTTAGAACTGAGAAGGCTGGTGATAATAGCAATACTGCTGATATTCAGCCCAGTTGAGGAGACATTTAAGGTAGGGAACGGCTATTGCAACCCCCCATTCCTATAAGCCCACCCCCCATCCTTTAGGTTTTTAAGGTTTTATACAAAATATAAAAAGTTTTTATGAAAACCGGCCGTGATGTCTACTAGAAAACATCATTTTGAACAACTTTGCAGAAGAAAGTTTTTCCAAAATCTATCGTTTAAATATACTTTTTAACAATTTATAGCCTTTCTTTCATTTTTTGCCAAAAAGTCTACCTAAACGATAAATTTTGGAAAAAATTTCTTCTACAAAGTTGTTTAAAATGATGTTTTCTAGTGGACCTCACGATCGGTTTTCATAAAAACTTTTCATATTTTGCATAAAACCTTAAAAACCTAAAGGATGTGGGGTGGGCTTATAGGGATGGGGGGTTGCAATAGCCCTTCCCTTTAAGGTACCCTCTCACTTAAAAGTCTACTAAGTTACAAGGAGGGCACCCACATAATGTTTTGGGGCTACTTGGCATGGGTATACCCCATCCCAAACTAATCCTATGGGCTCATGAGTCCCTCCATCACACACGGGCTTGTTAATTATTGGCCTATCCGAGAGCCTTAGGGTAGCCCATTAGGTATAACCATTTGGGTTGAAATGAAGTTATTTATCTATATCTATTCTATTTTTAAAGGTTTCTTAAGCAATAAAAACTCTTGATTGACTCTCACTTTCATTTAAAAGTATAAACGCATTTTTACCCTATTTGAGATTAGGACATTAGAAACTCAAATTCACAAGAATATCTATTTTAATAAGGATATATATTTGAGATGAGGACATCCACTTTAAGTGCCAAATACAGCACACCACAATCAAAGTAGATAGGTACTTAAGGTGGGCGTCCACTAGTAAAACCTATTAATGGAGTCTTTCCTACATTCTGTGGTATTATTAGTCCATATAACTTTAACTTTCTTTTTGAAGTATTCTTTTGGGGGAATTATAGATTGGTCCGGTACAAGCATATAATTACATATCTAATCACTAACTTACTAGTAATGACAAGTAACTTAACTAAGAATGACTGCTAATTGTGATTATTTAGCCAATATGTAATTCCTCCTACTCTTTTTTTACTCCTTTTTTTATAATTTGGATTACCCCGAATCCCTAGCATATGCCAAAAAATAAAGAAATTAAAAATTAAAAAAAATAATGAAAGCGTAACATTGCTTTTAAAAAGCGGCATTAGTAACACTGCTTTTAAAAAGCGTTACTCCTAACAGTATTTCAAAAAGCGGAGTTCCTAATGACGCTTTCATTAGTTTTCGCTCTTTCACACTGCCCTCTGTTGGGAGCTAAAGTGGAGGAACTTGCTGGAGAAGGACCGGAAGTGGCAATGGCAGATGCCCAAGATGAACCGTAAGTCTCTTAAGTTCTAACACACACACTGACTTCTTGTTTGTTTATTGTAATCATGGGGTCTGCTCACTCACTCTCTCTCTCTCTCTCTCTCTCTCTCTCTCTCTCTCTATATATATATATATATATATATATGAAACACTGCAAGAAGAAATCATGTTTGTGAATCGAATGACAGATGCATTTGGGAATAAAACAGAGTGGAACTCTGATTTCTGTAATTGCTGTAATTGATGGCGACGCCGCAGGTAAATAAGGTATCTTTGCCGACCCATATTGATATGGGTTAGATATGGGTCGACCCTAATCTTATATGGATTAGGGACAGTAGCAGTTTGTGGAATGGCTAGTGCACCAATGGTCTGAGTACTGACCTGCCCTGTCCATATCAATGCCAACTGATAATTAATATGCAATATATAATGGCAGTGGCCTGTGGCCTGCTGGTGAACCCTCATCAATATCCCACAATCCTTATTCAAATAATAGCCCACAGTCTCAACCCAGATCAACATCCAGCAAAACCCAAAAAAGGATTCAATTCATAAGATTAAATCAGCAACGAGAAGATCAGCAACGAGAAGCACATCAGCTGATTATTATTTTCGCAATACTAAAAGCGTTAATCTTCCTGAAATTACCACAGTTGTCTTATCCTAGTGCAAAGTTGGTGTTTAAGTTCGGTTTTCCAATTCAATTCAGTTTTCGAACATGCAAATCAAAACCAAACCGAAGGGAGAGGAACTATTTTTGGAAAATGGAACTGGGGCCAGATCGAAAGAAATTTTTCGATTCTCGGTTTGAACCAAACCATTGTACACCCCGAATATTAACTACATGGTTAGATAGTTTTCAAAAAGTTTGTTGGTAAGACCTGACTCAGGACTAAGGAGCCAGGAGCGAGACAAAATTGAGAATTGGCTTCCTAGCATGTGAGGTGGTTAACATAAGCTTTTTGGTTGGTGGACCCCATCATGGAGCCCTCCATCTCTGAAGTGCAACCACATCCACATTCCCCCATCCCATCCCATTCTCAATTCTCTCTTAGACGCACCCATACTCTAACACAGAAACAACTTCCTCATTTCTTCGAACCAATCTATTCAAGTTTTTTTAATTAGAAATCACTGACCCTTTTCATTTTTTTCTACAAGTTGATCCGACTTCGGCTACAAAGTTGTGTCTCCAATGCCAGGAACCATCCAAGTTTCAGGTATTAACAGTTTCCTCTTTTCAATAACTGTAATTCAAGATACATTAGTTGCTATCTTTATATTCATTTTTTAGACTTATAACTTTTATTCAATCCAGTTCTTGAATTCGTGGACCTTCCATCTTCATTACCCTCTTCATCCATATCCATAAAGGGTAGTCAAACTATCACTTCATTTTCCTCTTCTTCTTTCCTTTTGATTCTTTGAATGCTTGCACATGCTGGATTTTATTA
Source organism: Liquidambar formosana (assembly GCA_039720395.1). Lineage (NCBI taxonomy): Eukaryota > Viridiplantae > Streptophyta > Magnoliopsida > Saxifragales > Altingiaceae > Liquidambar > Liquidambar formosana. The sequence goes on from CM077830.1 coordinate 7,702,229, forward strand.
TAATTCATATCGTATAATGCAGTTACCATGGGGAAAAGAGAGTATCAAACATGGGACAAGGGGGACTTCTCTTTGTAATGATTCTGGATTTCATCTTGACATTTAACTCTTTGATCTGTTGACATAAGTTTCCTGTCTGCAACTTTAAATTATTAGTAACGAAGTCCAAATTGTGATGATTTAATACAGCCCATTAGTGACCCTTCGTGAAAAATTGATCGTTACACTTCAAGATGCTGACGGAAATGAAATATCGCATACAGGTTTATCATAATTCTTCCGGCTTTTCCTATCTGAATTTTTGTAGTGTAGTTGTTTTCCTTCTGTAAAGTGAGCTGATGGGGATGATTTTGTTTTGGGGCAGGTGTTGAGACCATGACAGTAGTACAAAAAGGTTTGTGGGATGACTATTTCCCCCTTGAAGGAGGTGGGCATGTGCATATGAAATTGCAGTTCATTCTCAGTGAAGAAGACCGCAACAGAATCCGTATTATGGTACTGTTTTTCTTTTCCATTCCTCATTCTTTTTATTTATTTCAATACCCATTTTCCACAGTGTTGGTTTGGAACCAATTTAGATTGAAAACCTGCAATTCAAGGGCTTTATATGCAGATACACGGACTAGAACCAATATTACACATGATCCTGCACTCCTAGCCCAATATATGCTCAAAAGAAGTGACATTTCTTATTTATTGATTTAAATTTCTCTGAGTGGTTGCACTGATTCTCAAATGAAAATATTGCGCTGAAAGCAGATTTTATTTCTTTGGGAAATTGTCTTGAAAGTATTTTCTTGGATTAAAAATAAACAGCTACTTTTTGGCATGAAAGGAATGATTTTCCTGTCTTGAATGATTTTTTTTTTTTTCCCCATGTTTTAAACTTTTAATTCTTCTAGTTGTCACTTTGATGATGGTGTTATTTAATGTTATATATTGTATATTTCGTAGAGAGAATCTGCATTGAAGAAAAAACATGGTAAGCTTCTCAATCACAGTCCTCAAAGTCTGGAAACTGCTGGCACTGTTGGATCATCTTTGGGACACAGCCATGACATCTCAGGTAAACCTATAAGCAAAAAAAAATAATAATAATAATAAGCAAAAAAAAAAAAAAAGTGTGGTGGAGGGGAATTAATAATGTCACAAGTTTTTAGTCGTCAATGTGGTCTTACATTGAACCTTTTCTGAAAAGGCTTTTTCTTGATGTTCTGAGTGCTGCGTCTTCTCAAGATTCACAAAAGAGCCTTCTTCAAATTGAAGCGGTGAGTGTTGGAGAGGGAGCCACACAAGCTGTTTTGGTATCAAATCCTGTTAATTTCCACGAGGATCCAAAATCTGGTAATGGGATCAAGGGAAGAATTCATCTTGATCAGAAGCAAACAACCCCAGTTAAGGATTATTTACATTCCAGCGCAAACTTTTCTATTTGATCAAAAAGGAATTTGAGAATTATTATAGTTGAGTTTCTCTAACAGTTATTTCTCCTATTTTAGATTTATACAGATAGAAGTGAGGAGACAACATCCACCGCTTCTGTGCTACAAGAGGTTAAAGCCGATCTGAATGAAGTAAATTCTGGGGCTTTAATTGAAGAGATTGAGACTCAGTCACCTCCTGATGATGTTCTAGCAAAACCCATAAATGCAGAAGAAGCTTCATCTCCAATGCTGAGCTCAGAACCAGTTGTTGCTGCAAAGAGCAATCCAATTTCATCCAAACGGGACAAATATCAGACTCATGACACTGAGAAGCAGGGTCCACTGGGGAAAACTCCTAGCAATGTAAGGAAAATGATAAGTGCCTTTGAAACCAGTCAATCTCAGGTATTTCCATAGTATTTTGCTTCTTACAGCATTCTCCATGTGCTATTGCAAAGTTAAATACCTGTGTTTTCTTTATTAAGATTCAAAATATTGACTGAAAGCAGGATATGAAATCTCGTATCAAACCATCAATGATAAAATCTCAGTCGAGCAAGATTGGAATGGAAACTCCTTTGAAAAATCCACAATTCAAAGAATTTGAGATGGAAAATACTAGACCAGCACAATCAATGTCAGGAAGGTCTATTCTTACAGGGAAGTTGCAACAAGCCCCAACATATAACAGAAAAAGGAAAGAGCTAATTGGTTCTGATAAACCTATAGATGGGACTAAATCATCCCAGGACACTGAGCGGTTGAAGGGGTCAAGTGAAACACGCATTCCATCTGTAAGTACCAATTCAAGTCTGATGAATAAATTTAAAGGAGTGCATAAAGAAGTTGATACAAATAAAGAGAGGAGACCTCCTGAAGATTTGATGAGAACTTCCACAGTTGAAACAGCTACAGTTTCAGGACAAATGCTTGATGAACATTTGGGTAGACACCAGCATTCTAATTTGATCACTTATGAGCGAGATTCTTGTGGCCCTTATGTTATGGAGGGGGATGAAAGGGAAATTCACTCTAAAGATTCATATGTGACCACTATTCGAAGAGCTTCAAATGATAAACTGAAATCAGTAGCGTATTCTGAAGATAGGTGCTCTTCCTTTGAAAGCTCTGGTACGTGGATTTTCCCAGTTGAAGGAAGACCTTTGTGTGTAACAACTGGAGGTAAACAAGTGATGGATCTAATAGGAGGTTGCAGTAGTTGAAGGCAAAACCCATCAAGGAAGGATGAGTTTCTCTATACCCGAACATGCAGAAGAGGTATCTCAAATTCCCTGTTGTTTTTGTCCTTTTTTCCTTATCAGTTTTCTTATTACACCGTTTGAAGGGTCATGTGGTCTATAATTATCCTAGGGTTCAACTTTATCTGTTTGAAACAAAGTTAAGCTATGTTGCATAGAATCCTTTGAATTCTGCAAATTCAAAGGATTCTAGGATGCAAGCCCTTATTTTTCTAATGTAGGAATTAATATATTCTACTATGTATAGGTCTATGCTTGAGTGGTTGATAAGGGGGATAATCAAACCCATCATTGTATGTAAACAGCAAAACATTTTTATTTATCATGCTCTGCCATGAGTACCTACAAAGGTAGAATATATTCATATATAACCAACTATTTGTGTGTCAGTGGCATGTCAAAATCAGTTTTGCGTCTTATATGTCAACGGACTAAAAGATATATTGTTGGTTACTCATCTGTGTAGCACAGAACTATGATGATATGTGAATGGAAACTTTATTATCATTAACATGCATTTTCATCAAGAGTTGGGACTAACCCTAGTTAAGCTTTTTTTTGCCCCCTGGGGAACTAAGGCTCAGTTTGAATCTTGGAATGTTGGATGGAAAGGAAAATAAAATACTTGAAATTGCTTATGAATGGTTTCCTTTCTTAAGAAACTTTGATTATTTTCTTTTCCTTTCCCTCCATCTTTCCAAGATCCAAACAGAGGCTAAGTGATGCTGATGAATTTTCCTGTTATTGAATGGACATCCTGAAAATTTGAACATTTTGTTTTATTAATTATTTTCAGCATTGCCTGCACACTGTCACAGACCTTGAGCTGAATAAAGGTGGGAAGACCTCCCACAAACCGAGAGAATTGAAGCTTGAGAGTTCGGATGATGGTGAAACTTCCACAGGACCATTTGGACAGGTTACACCATTTTCTTTTTTAAGTACCAGGGATTTCACTTTTATAACAACTTCTAAATATCTATGCATAGAGTGTTATTATGATCTTTAGAATAATGGAACAAAAATTTCTTCTATACCCATTTGTATGATCAGCCATTTAGCCCCATGTTGATCTAATGAATCATCCTTTCCATGGAAGTAAATCTAGGTGTACATGACTATGATGCGTTTATATGTTTTTGCGGTCTTTTATATATTTGTCTAGGGAGGGATACATCTTCACTTTATTACAAGTGAGACCAACTCCACACATCATTATACATTAATATTTTTCTTCTTCTCAGGTGATAAAAATTGCAATTATGGTAGGATTTGGAACACTCGTTCTCCTTACTAGACAAAGAAAAAACAGGTATGTTTATATTTGTCATTTGATTTTGTTCATTTCATTTATATTAATGTTTTATGACAAGCTAGAAGTGTCTGATGCCTTGTTTGATTCATATGCTCTTATGTATTTATTCATTATGCTATTGCAGATAAGATTGCTGGTTGTAAGATCTGCAGCCATCTTTCCTGGGGACGAGGATTATAGCGATTCAACATTTATTTTTGCTTTTTAAAATTCTGTTTTGGTAAATGTGAATGTGGACGTACAGGCTCTTCAATACATTACCAATGTTCATTTTTTTTTATTTTTTATTTTTTTATATTAAAAAAAATTGCATTCATGGGTCTTGATGTAAATCTCCCGAGAAATTTGGAATTATAAAGTTTGTGAGGAATAAAAAGGAAAATATTGGTTTTTTTTATTATTTAAAATTCTTTGCCCTTTTGTGTACTTTTCTTTATGTTAAGGACACAAGAGAGGAACTAAAATAAAGCCTACTATACTTCTTCACTACCTCTGTGGACGCTGAGGATTTTCCTTTATTGCCATGTTGTGATGGCTTTGGCAGGAAAATAAGAATTTAATTAGCAAATCAACCATGACAGTGGCTATTCAACCCATTGAATGGGTGTTGGGCTACACTAGGATTAATTCTTTTGTTTCTTGGCAGACCGAAAGAAAATTTGAGGAAAAAAAAAAATCATTTTGAGCCGAAAATGGGCAGGGTGAGTAGAGAAAAACTTCAATGTAACTGTGATAGGACTAGGTAGTATCACAAGCCAATAGGGGGCTTGCAAAGTGGGATTGTCAGTATATTTTTTGGTCCCACAATCTCATTTTGTAAGCCCCCTATTGACTTGTGATACCACCTGTCCTATCACAGTTACATGGAAGTGTTTCTCGGGTGAGTGGCAGGGGACACCCAAAGCAGGCGGAGTAGGTAGCGTCCTGAGCTTACAGTGCGGCGCCATGGGGGGGGGGGGACTCTTAAATCCTTAACAACCCGAAACGGCGCCGTTTAGATGAAAACTTTGTAGGTAACTGGATTGGATATCACCGAAGCGTATAAAACCCTAGCTCCACCAAAAACCCTCCTCCTTCATACTCTCTCTCTCTCTCTCTCTCTCTGCTTCTTCTTCCCATCTCCAAACACCAAAATGGTTCGCAGCATCAAAAACCCTAAAAAGGCCAAAAGGAAGAACAAGGTCTCTCTCTCTCTCTCTCTCTCTCTCTCTCTCTCTCTCTCTCTCTCTCTCTCTATACGGTAATGCATGTTTCTAGTTTGGGTCAGTTAATTTGTTTGTAAAGTTGGTTAATTAAGGTCTGGGTGCAATCGTTCTTATGCAGGGATCAAAGAAAGGAGAGGGTTCGTCTTCTTCTTCAATACCTTCTATGCCAACCAAGGTATGGCAACCGGGTGTGGACAAGTTAGAGGAAGGAGAAGAGCTTCAATGTGACCCTTCAGCCTACAATTGTCTCCACGCCTTTCACGTTGGTTGGCCTTGCTTGAGGTGTTGTATTGACCCAAAAAAGACTAATGTTTTATTTTCCCAATAGTTTTTTTGCTCTGTTGGTTTGCTGAGAAAATGAAATGAAAGAAAATTGAATTAAATGTGGAGTACCTGTTCTTTGTTTTTTTAACCTTAAATAGCACAAACCCATTGCAGAGAATGAACCAATTTCGCAAAACAATCGAAAAAGAAGAAGTGCATTTGCAACTTAATATTTGTTAGAAACTTTGATGCTTTGTTTGGTTTTGGGGAAAATGTAGGAAAAGCAAAGAAATCTAAACTTTGAATCTGTTAAGGTGGGTCTTTTTATGTTTTAGAAACCAGTATAACATAAAGGTATTATTTTTAAATTTCTCTTTCTCAGTTCTCTCGGCAATGACAAGGAGGGCTAAGCATTCTGTTTTCATTTCTTGCATTATTTCGAGAATCAAAGGAAGGGTTTAAGAACTTCCAATTATCCTTATAAGTGAATTGCTTTCCTTTTCCAGCTTTGATATAATAAAGGATTCACTTGGATTGATTCGGACCGAGTTTCCGCATACAATGTATTTCACAGCAGGGACTCAGGTCAGTTCCATTGCTTCTTATAACTTTTATAATTGCCCCATGTATAGAGGTATGAGTTCAGTGTATATTTTAGCTCGGCACTTTGGGTTCTTCATATCTTTCTCTACCCAATTGATATCTCCTAGTATTTTGGTATGGGGTCACATATGCATTACTAGAATCCTCTACTTTATCATTAACTCAATCAAATTGAGTTGACTTGCCATGTTTGTGCTTTCCAGTATCCACCTTATCTTGGAACTATTAGAGCTGTAGAGATATTATTTGTTCAGAAACTCCATTTGATCTCTTTCAGGTTGCAGTTTTACACATTGTATCTTAATATCTCAACTTTTGTTCTGCAGGCAGAGAAAGCTTCTTGGAATTATATTGGAATATTCAAACTATCTAATATTTCTGGGAAAAGACGTGAACTAGTGCCTAGCAAATCTGCAGCTGATGGCTCTGACATGGATAGTGATAGTAGTGATAGTAGTGATAGTGATGATGAGGGGCTTGATGGATCTGGGACACCAGTTTTGCAGGCAATGTTTTGTTTCTTCTAAATTTTTCACACATGCATTCACCATTTTAATCACTTCCTGAAAAGCTTATATTAATATTTTTTTTCCTTTTATGATGTAATCTATTTACATTTTTATTGTTTTCATATGCATCCACAGATGCGCAAGGTGGCTCATGAAGGATGTGTCAATCGTATACGCGCCATGACACAAAGCCCCCATATATGTGCATCTTGGGCAGATACTGGCCATGTGCAGGTAAGAATTATTTTAGTGAAATCTTGGAAAAAATTTCAAATTATATTTGAAACTAGTCTTTGTCATGTTGCAGGGTGTGTGCCACCTTTAACATTGAGTATTAGAGAAATAATGTTTTGAACATGTCGGGCTGGTCCTCTAATATAGATCTCTGGGATTTTAATGCCCTGAAACCTCCCCCCCCCCACCCCCCCCAAAAAAAAAAAACAAAAAAAGGGGGGGGGGGGGGGGAGACAGCAGTAGATTAGCTCTTTAATACTGCACTCTTTTCATAGTAGATTCCTCTAATGCTGAGCTAGCAACAGAATTTGTCAGTCGCTGAAAATTGTATCAAGTCACACGAACACCTTTTTTGAGAGAATCAGCAAGAAAGCTAAATGGGAATGCCTATCATCCACCGGAAGTAGGTTAAAGTGTGATTAAACCACATATTATACAGACTTGAAAATTCAAATTGTAGCCTTCATCAAAAAAACAAATCCAAAATCAAATTGTAGTTACCTCATAAATTAATAAAATGGAACAAAAATGCTACTTAAATAATCTTTTAATATCAATTTTCTTACAAGATTTTATCTTTCTAATCTCTATGCAGATATGGGACTTAAGCTCTCATCTGAATTCCTTAGCAGAATCAGAAGTTACCCAGGCAGCTTCTTCAACTTTTAATCAGGCCCCATTAGTTAAGTTTGGTGGGCACAAAGATGAAGGCTATGCTATTGATTGGAGTCCTCTTGTCCCTGGAAGACTTGTATCTGGTATTGCTAAATTGTAATTTCTTATTTATCGAGTTGAATTTCTTTCTAAAGGATCCTTAATGGTTTTTGGTCTTTTGGAAATATAATGTTTTGACACTTTGGTGATGCTATTCATGTTCAAAGGGGACTGTAAGAATTGTATTCATTTGTGGGAACCTACGTCTGATGCAACATGGAATGTTGATACCACTCCATTTGTCGGGCATGCTGCTAGTGTGGAAGATCTACAAGTACATATCTAACTCAAGAAACAATCATTGAATTTATATGGGGTTTCGTCCAAACTTATGTTCCAATATGATTATCTTCTATTAAATTGTTTAATCTTGAAAATTTCTTTTCTAACTTCTATTTATGCAGTGGAGCCCTACAGAACCTCATGTATTTGCTTCCTGTTCTGTGGATGGAAGTATTGCGATATGGGATACACGTTTAGGGAAGTCACCAGCAACTTCTTTTAAGGCACATGATGCAGATGTCAATGTTATCTCATGGAATAGGTGAATATTTGTCCTATATTACAATACCCTTTTGTCTCATATGCGAAGGCCTCACTTGGTACTCCCTTAATTCTGAATAGGCTGGCGAGCTGCATGTTGGCATCTGGAAGTGATGATGGTACATTTTCTATTCGTGATTTGAGACTGCTCAAGGTATGGACAGTATTGGATTTTATGTAGATATACAGACTACAAATCTTTGTTTTTCTCTCTTTCAACTCCCTTTTGGTGTTGAGCATAAAAATGTTTGAACCAACTCTAAATAGAGAAAAAAGTGTCTGCATTAGCATGTGCTGTCTGCTGCTATTAGTTTATCTGCAAATTCTTGTACTACCCTTGGATTATATGAGCCGGAGGTTTCATCATGGTAGATATAGTTGGGTTGTTTTTTTTTTTTTTGGTTGATGTCAACTGTTATTTTCTGTCTTTTTCTGTGGGCAGGAAGGAGATTCTGTAGTAGCACATTTTGAATACCATAAACACCCCATCACATCTATCGAGTGGAGTCCACATGAAGCATCCACCTTGGCAGTTTCATCATCTGACAATCAGCTAACGTAAGAAATATTTAAAGGGAAAGCCAAGAAAAAAGTTGTAGATGGAATGTCCGAGTGAGAAGTTTTTATTAGTTTATTTTCTCTGTTTGAACTTTAAAATATTTTTGGTTTCCAATTACCAGAATATGGGACCTTTCTTTAGAAAAAGATGAGGAAGAGGAGGCTGAGTTCAGAGCTAAAACAAAAGAGCAAGTAAATGCCCCTGAAGATTTACCTCCACAACTTCTCTTTGTTCATCAGGTTATTTCCTTTCAAACTTCCTCTTAATCGGAATAATCAACTCCAAAATTCTTCGTTAGTTCATTCTCTTAACTCATTGTTTTGAACTTTCAACAGGGACAGAAAGACTTGAAAGAATTCCACTGGCATGCCCAGATCCCAGGAATGATCATATCCACTGCAGCTGATGGTTTTAACACCCTGATGCCTTCAAACATACAAACTGCCCTTCCCCAAGATAATGCTTGAGAGTTGAATGTCATCGGCCATATGCTTTCTTCACTGCACAGTGATGTATATCCTGGTGTTGTCTTCAAATGGTGCGATGGCATGGATTGGCAAATGATTTGACAAATGTGGATAAACATCTTGCTGTTGCTCCCAAAGTTCTCAACTTATTTGCAACTTGCACCAATTTTGTTTTGTTTTGTTCTGTTCTGTTGTGTGGTTTGTTAAGGATTTTTGGTTGAGTTTCAAGTGTTTAGAAGTGATGAGATTATGCAATATTTAGCAATCTATGAAGCACCTATTTATTGCTGTGGGAATGTGTGATGGAATGTTGAGGAACTCTCTTGGCTTATCAAGGTTCTGGATTATAGGGTTTCTTGTTCCTTTGTACTTAATTAGTTTTTTGGAAAACCAATTTGGGATTCGAAAGCTTTAATCAGCTTTATTGTAATCTACTTGTATGCAGTTTTGTTTGTAACCACGTGTCTGTCATTTTTCAGGTTTTTCTATACTTAATATGGGAGATTGTTCTTATGTCGAAGAACTTGAGGGTCTTTTTTTTGGAACTTCCGAGTTTGTAACCTGTGAGAGAACCAGAAATGCGGACATATATTATGATATATTAACCGATAGAGAGTAGGTGGTAGTCCTGTTGTGTCAAATGATTTATGGGGCGAAAGGTCCAGATACTGGTGGCGTTGTGGGTTGGGTCCCTGCGGGGGAGGGGCGTCAGTGGTCTTTGGAGACCGGAGGGAAGTGACATAATAATGAGATTATTAGATTTTGCGAAATCCAACAATTTTAAACACAGCACGATTCAATTGTCTTATGTGTGCCTAATTGGTGCATGTCATGCATGCGTTATGAGGTAAGTCTACTATTGTGGTTGTCTACTATTGTGGTTGATGGTTCATGGTAGCGTTCTCACAAAGGAATTCTCCCACTTTTCCCTCCACTTCCTTTCATCTCTACTCGTACCAGGGTAAGACAGTACAGTGGATCACAAGACAAAAGACCTTGAAACTCTCACTCAGTAGGGTACTGCAGAGAATTAACTGGAGGGAAAAAGACAGTACGTTTGTCACGTGATTTTTTTCATTGTCGTGCGCCGAATCAGTTAACCTAGGCATTCATAACCTCACTCACTGTCAAATCACAAATGTTATCCTTTGGATCCCCAGCTGATGAAGTGAATCTGGATCTGTTGGGATCTAACTATTGACACAGCAAAAGGCGCCGATTTTCCATGTTACAATGGTCAAAAGTAGACCAATTGTCGGCCCCTGTCACTATGGTGGAGAAAAGCATGCAAAGGTTAGGTTTTATTGTAAATTTGGTTCTCCCACCAACTCTAGTGAAGATGTGTGATTTGTTCAAGGTGGGTCCTAGTTGCTTTTATGGTTTTATAGTTAAAATAATAATAATAATAATAATAATAATAATATTTTTTATTTGATAAGAAATCAACGAAGTAGGTGGTTTGTAACTATGTTATGACAAGAAAACATATAAAAAGTGCTTGGAAATCCTTTCGAGTAATGTTGAATTAAATATAAAGAAATTTAGGGTTTATTTGAGTGTTCAAATGATATTTTCCTAAAAGGGTGTTTAAATAGAAATTAAACAAATTACGGTGTATTTAACATAGTATTTAAAGGACAAATTCATATACCAAAAAAAAAAAAAAAAAAAGGAAAAAAGAAGCATAAATCTATCATTTTGAATAAAAGAAAAAGTTGGAACCATCACTCTATAACTGAAGATACAACATCAATTTTATAAATTTATGAATTTATGCTTTCAACGTTATGTAAAATACACCATAATTGTTTAATTTTTAATTGGACAATCAAAATGACCCTTATTGAATAGTGCTATTCTTTTTCACATATTTCATAATTGGTGTAAATTACTACTTATTATGAAAGTTGATATAAAATTGTTACATAAACACTCGTCATTAAAAACATATTATTTCAAGATGGTGTGTCGTTGCATATCATCACTCTAGCTTATCACATTAGTTAGAAATTACTTCGTAAAATTTTTCTAAAAACATAGTCATTTGTTTGTTATATTAAACTCTTACAAAGGGTTGGGATTTTGACCTCATGCGAAATGTTGGAGTAGGGTTCCACCTCATATAAGAGGAAGGAATTTCTATTTTGAAAGAAATTTTGTTTTTTTTTGTTTTTCATTTTTTTAAAGTAGTTTAAAAGTGAGTGAATTGGTTTTCATTTCATTAGTGTTTAATATGTTTATTTTCCTTGTAAAACCAATTATGAATTAGTTTATGTAGAAATAGATAGCAATCATAGCATAAAAGAAGTGAACCTAATCCAATTTTTCCAAGATTCAAACCCCTTCCCCAAAAAAGAAAATTATAATAATAAAAAAAAAAGGTTCCTAAAGCATGATAATTTCATGCCTCCCTCGGTATTCATAGTGATTCTAGTGTTTCCATTTTCGAACGTGGGAAAGAATCTTTCTATGGTATACTCCCTCTGTCCAAACAAAGTCTCCACCAACCACCCCTTCCCCCACTTTCATGCAATTAAAACAGCCCCTAGACATCGTCTCTCTGTCTCTCTCCTCCTCTGTTCTTCCGATACATTCATCCCTGTTTCCTGTGTCCATCATGGATCGTGCTCGGCGGCTGGCAAATCGGACACTCCTGACACGCCTCGTGTCCGACTCGGAGCGCCACCTTCGACACACCTCACCGTCATCTTCACCTGCATTAACACGCTCTCTTACTTCTTCAAGGTACGTCTCTTCTCTACTATCCTCTGTTCACAGAGCTTCATCTTCCATGTTGCGAAACAGAGATTCGAATACAGATGGGTTTGGTCTCAAATCACAAACCAGATCGATATCTATCGAAACATTGAAACCAACCGACACGTTCCCTCGTCGCCATAACTCTTTAACCCCACAAGAGCAGGCCCAAATGGCTAAAACTTGTGGGTTTTCAAATCTCGATTCTCTGATCGACGCCACGGTCCCCCAATCGATCCGAATCGGATCGATGAAGTTGCCCAAGTTCGACGAGGGACTTACAGAGAGCCAAATGACTGAACACATGAAGAAATTAGCTTCAAAAAACAAGGTTTTTAAGCCCTTTATAGGGATGGGCTATTACAATACATTTGTCCCACCTGTGATTTTGAGGAATATAATGGAAAACCCAGGTTGGTATACTCAATACACACCTTACCAAGCTGAGATTGCTCAAGGAAGGCTTGAGTCTTTGCTCAATTTTCAAACCATGATTTCGGATTTAACCGCTTTACCCATGTCGAATGCTTCATTGCTCGATGAGGGTACTGCGGCAGGCAGAAGCAATGGCTATGTGTAATAACATACAGAAGGGGAAAAAGAAGACATTTTTTATTGCTAAAAATTGTCACCCTCAGACCATTGATGTTTGTAAGACTAGAGCTGATGGGTTTGGTCTTAATGTAGTTACTATGGATATTAAGGATTTCGATTATAAATCGGGCGATGTTTGTGGGGTTTTAGTTCAGTATCCGGGGACTGAAGGGGAGGTTTTGCATTATGAGGAATTTATAAAGAATGCACATGTTAATGGGGTTAAGGTTGTAATGGCAACGGATCTTCTTGCATTGACAATTTTGAAGCCTCCCGGTGAATTGGGGGCGGATATTGTTGTTGGGTCAGCTCAAAGGTTTGGTGTTCCAATGGGCTATGGAGGTCCTCATGCTGCTTTCTTGGCTACTTCTCAAGATTATAAAAGAATGATGCCAGGGAGAATTATTGGTGTTAGTGTTGATTCAACTGGAAAGCCTGCTTTGCGAATGGCAATGCAGACTAGGGAGCAGCATATTCGGAGAGACAAGGCCACCAGCAACATATGCACTGCTCAGGTTTGATAGGTTTATCCATTTTATCATTCCTTTTGTTTTGGGTTGTGCTACCTTTCATATGTAGAAAAAGCATATTTTCAGATTCATCTGTGACCCTGAAGCATAAGAAGATAGATATTATGGAAGTAAAAAATTTTGAGTCTCTTAAATAAAGGAAAATGACTATTCTTATTTCTTTTTATGTGATTTAATGCAATTCACTTTATACTTTAAGAATATAGCATACCGGTATTACAATCATAGTGATGCATGCCTCATCCAACAGCATTTGTACACTCGTTTCCCTGAATTTACTTGACATTGAAACAAATGAAAGCTTGGAATTGGATAGTGGGCTATGCTCCATTTGAAGGAGTAATTTTTGTTCATGTAGGCATTGCTTGCAAACATGGCTGCTATGTATGCTATCTACCATGGGCCCGAAGGCCTTAAGGCTATAGCTCAGAGGGTGCACGGTCTCGCTGGGACTTTTGCTTGTGGCCTGAAGAAACTTGGCACAGTAGATGTTCAGGGGCTTCCCTTCTTTGACACAGTGAAGATCAGGTGTTCTGATTCAATGGCAATTGCCGATGCTGCTTACAAGAACGAAATGAATCTGCGGATTGTGGACTCAAATATTGTAAGTGCGGTTGTATCCAATATCATCGATTTGATAAATTATGATTCTACATGAAGTTTGATTTCGGGCCTTTCAGGTGACTGTTTCCTTTGATGAGACAACAACTCTGGATGATGTGGATAAGCTTTTTGAAGTGTTTGCATGTGGAAAACCTGTGAGAGTCTTTATAACCTTCTCTCTTACTGAAATTTTTTGAAATAGTTTGCATACTTTGATGGCTTAATCTTGACAGTTTTATATTGCAACTGTTAGGTGACATTCACTGCTGAATCTCTTGCACCAGAGGTTGATACCCTGATCCCGTCTGGACTCATAAGAGAGAGTCCATATCTGACTCATCCAATCTTTAACACGTAAAAGTCCTATCCACTTTGACTCAGAGAAATGGTGGGTTTCAATTTTAAGAGCTGCTCTGACCCCTTATTTCCTTGTATTAGGTACCATACGGAGCATGAGCTGCTTAGATACATCCATAGGTTACAGTCAAAGGATCTTTCATTATGCCACAGTATGATTCCTCTAGGATCTTGTACAATGAAATTGAATGCAACGACAGAGATGATGCCTGTGACTTGCCCCAGCTTTTCGGATATCCACCCTTTTGCCCCTGTCGAACAAACCCAGGGGTATCAGGTAAAGTATTTCTTTTGTAACTTCTAATTTTTATAGTACTACTCATTTGAGAGAAAACAAAGGTCAGCCCTCATATATTGGGTCATGTTCTTTTCACTTTAGGAAATGTTTGATGATTTGGGAAAACTCTTGTGTACTATTACTGGTTTCGACTCGTTCTCTTTGCAACCTAATTCTGGTGCTTCTGGCGAGTATGCTGGGCTAATGGTTATCCGTGCTTACCACATGGTAAAGGAATCTAATCGCCACTAGTGAAATGCTTATTCTCCCAGGATGTGAGGGATTTTTTTTTTCCCCAATGTTTTACCTGTTTGAAAGAAAACTGCAGGCCAGAGGAGATCATCACCGCAATGTTTGTATTATACCTGTCTCGGCCCATGGAACCAATCCAGCAAGTGCTGCAATGTGTGGAATGAAAATCGTTTCTGTTGGAACTGATTCTAAAGGAAACATCAACATTGAGGAGTTAAAGAAGGCTGCTGAAGCAAACAGGGACAATCTATCTGCCCTCATGGTATGGTTATCTTGTGTGTTCAATCCCTGATGGTTAATTTCTCTCTTTCTTATAATTCAACAGGAGGAAAAGAAAGAACTGAAAACTTCTAGGAAACTTGCCCATACTTATCAGTTAGCTGTATAATAGTTGATTGATTCTGACTCCATGGCCAGGTCACTTATCCTTCAACTCATGGTGTTTATGAAGAAGGCATAGATGAGATATGCAAGATAATTCATGACAATGGGGGCCAAGTTTACATGGATGGGGCTAATATGAATGCACAGGTATATTTTTTTCTCCATCTTTGATAGGATTTTGTCTCATGTCATGTGCTGCAAGTGTTCGAGAAGTTTTAATGATAGTGCTATTGTCTGTTGTCTAAAAATAGTTATATCCACTTGTAAATGTGAGTGTCAGTTTTTTCCCAAGAAAATGTGATCTCCTCATATGTCTACTTTCCTATATAATGTTACAAGTTTACTTTTGACACTGATAATAACGTTTCCCCCATGACAGGTTGGTTTGACTAGCCCTGGTTGGATTGGAGCAGATGTTTGCCATCTGAATCTGCATAAAACATTTTGCATTCCCCATGGTGGAGGTGGTCCTGGCATGGGTCCTATTGGCGTGAAGAAACATTTGGCACCGTTTCTGCCATCCCATCCTGTTGTAAGACAAACTTTTCACATAATCTAAAATTTTGCTTGCTTAGGATGAAGAATTCAAATTTGAATAGCTTTCACATGAGTTCATAATATTTGCTCTATGAGTTTTGCACTGTGAACTGAACTCATTTTGTCTTCTCTTACATAATTTTCAAACACCCTGAGAAAATTATTCTATGAAGATGGTTACTTGGGATTTTGTGTAAAGATTCTATCTCCTTTTGCTCTCACTATAAATAATTAGTTACATTCTATTTTATTTTAGTGTTATTTTTAGTGTGTTCAAATTTGTATGTGTGTGTATATGTATAAATAGATGGTAACAATTATTTGAGAATGTGAGTCTATCATTGTTTTTATCTTTGGTGTACCCTTTTTTAACATTCCTACGTGAAGATGGATAATGTTTTCTTCTTGTGTGCGTAAATTGGATGCAAAAGTTTCTGCCAGGGTTTCAACTAGTCAGATTATTTTCAACTGTCAAATAATTAAAATGCATAATTTGTTGTTCAATATATGCATGACCTGAGTGCTATAATATTTTTACTTTCTGTTTGTAGATACCCACAGGTGGTATACCAGCTGCAGAAGAGTCTCAGCCACTTGGTACCCTTTCTGCTGCTCCATGGGGCTCTGCACTTATTTTGCCAATTTCCTACACTTACATAGCCATGATGGGGTCCAAGGGACTCACTGAAGCCTCAAAGATAGCAATCTTGAATGCAAACTACATGGCAAAACGTTTGGAGGTCCTTAAATCATCCTTGTTCATCTCTTTCATTTTATTCTTTTCAACTTGCATTTCCAAATTTTAAATACAGATGCATTCAATGCTTATTATGGCTATTATTGTGAGGCCTTTCTCCCTCATGGAGCTAGAGATTACTGTTGTCTAACACCATGCTATGGATGTTACAGAGTCACTATCCAATTCTTTTCCGTGGCATCAATGGCACAGTTGCCCATGAATTCATTATTGACTTGAGGAGCTTCAAGGTATCTCATGCCAAATTTTTGATATATGCATCACCTTTTCTGTATGTTAACTGAGACTAACTGTAATTATTATTTTAGAATACTGCTGGGATAGAGCCTGAAGATGTTGCAAAACGGCTTATGGATTATGGGTTTCATGGACCAACAATGTCGTGGCCAGTTCCTGGCACACTTATGGTTGAACCCACTGAAAGTGAAAGCAAGGTAAGGAAATGGATTTTACTCTCTCTCTCTCCCACTCCCTTTCCTGCTATTTTTTTCTGTTGGTTCCTCTTTTCCATTTCTTTTGTGGGCATGAAGGAACTTGTTAATTTCCTTTGCAGGCAGAGTTAGACAGGTTTTGTGATGCTCTTATATCCATTAGAGAAGAAATTGCTCAGATTGAAAACGGCAAAGCTGATATCAGTAACAATGTCCTCAAGGTAAAAAAGCATACATGTTCACTAACTGCATCATGTTTTTTTTAACTCTTCATTTGGAAAATATAACTCATCATTGGTTTTGTGCATCGGACAAAATTATGAGTTTCTAGTCCAAGTAATTATTGGGTTTGTCACACGTGCGAATTCATCTTTGATTGTTATGAGTCCATTGGAAGTTCCTAAAGAACACTTGCAGACTAACTGATAATAACCACATGGACAGGGTTCTCCACATCCAATGTCGCTTCTTATGGGGGATGCATGGACAAAACCATACTCGCGAGAGTATGCAGCCTTCCCCGCTTCCTGGCTCCGAGCTTCCAAATTCTGGCCAACGACGGGTATGTATATTTTTGTAACCATTTTCAGTTTAAGCTGGTAAGCTTTTTATAGCTTGTCACTTCTTCATGCAAACACTGGCTAAGCTATGTAGTTGTGATCTGAAAACTTTCAGAAATGGTAGTAAATGTTGATGATGAATGACATTTTTTTTTTTTTTTTTTGAATTATTGTTAATCAGGGCGTGTGGACAATGTGTATGGTGACCGCAACCTTATCTGCACCCTGCTCCCTGCGTCATCAGTCATAGAAGAACAAGCCGCAGCTACAGCATAATCCACTGGATATTGTATATAAACAATCCTTTGCTGCACTGCTTCAATAATATCCATTGTTTGTGGAAGCTAAATTGTTGCAATTTAGGGCTTTATTCTATAGTTCTTTTTAGGATCCTTCTTTCTCTATAGTAGTATAGTGTCTCACACTCTGTCACACATCTTTGGTGGATGTGAAGTGAACCACACTGAATATACATTCAAACTCTTGCCTTGATACAAAAGGGGAAAAAAAAAAAAAAAGGAAAGAAAGAAAGAAAGAAAGAAAGAAAGAAAAGAAAAGAAAAGAAAAGAAAAAGAAAAAAAGAAAGAATTTGGTTTGCTGGTAGTACTTTGATTTTACCTACATTTGGTAAAAATTTGAGGATCTTAAGCTCGTCTGCCCCAGGCAGTCCAAACAAAAGAGTCGAAAGTGCTAGTTAACATGCTGCTAGCAAGACTTTCCACTTAATGGCCGCCCCTCTATGGTACCACTTGTTACTTCATTGAATTTGCTTCATTACATTATATAGGATCACAATTCAACTTGATCGTTATGGACTGGTACTTGAATTGAGTCCTAGACTCCTAGGCGGCTGTAACGAAGACCTTCTGAACAAATCCCACATGGGGATGGGGAGACTCTGTAACCCATGGCCCCAGTGAGCATCCCTTAAGACCAAAGAAAATACATATAGAAAAAAGAGGCTAACTTGCAAAGTATATATGAGTTTGACCCTTCAATACCTTAATTATTTCCTTATTATAAATTAAATAAAAGTCTGTCCCCTCAAAATAAAGAAAATCCTCTTTAGTATATGCCTGAGCTCAGTGATCATCAAGCACCAACAAAACCTTATTTTGCACCAATGAGAAGATTAAATAAAATAAAAAAACACACAAATGAGGTTAATGTTTTCATTCATCGAAACTTACAGCAGTTACCGCTGTTAGGGAAAGGATGTTGCTTAAAACCAGCAATTCTCTCTTGCCCTTTTAACAAGGTTCTTGTCATAAACTAATGTACCTCTTTCACCTACAAAAGTCCCACAAAACTCTGTTTAAGACAGCCTACCAGGTGATGCAGCCAGCTGAACCCCAGAGAAAGAGAATTCTAACTCCAGGGCCTACCATAAACCAAACAGAAAATGGAGAAAATACATACGTCCATGTCCATTTCTAGCCATTGCAATGCTTCAGCAATTACTTCCAACTTCACGTGGGGAGCTGCTTCTGGGTGACGTAACTGCAGTTACATTCGTGAATAATTATTCTGTTCTACGCTTTAATCAAATGGGAAAATTGGCTAGTGTCACACAGGTCGATCAGTACAGAATTTGTCACGAGAGACAGGGTAGAAAATGTCATCGCGTAATAAGTGAACTTACATCTTCTTCACCAGTCTCTGGTAAACTTGGAGCTCTGGAACAAGCTATGCGCCAAATCTAAAAAAAATCTGATAATACAAATGACGGCGGACGGCGGAGGCGAACGAATCGACGAACCCTTATCGCGGGAGAGAGAGGGACTGATGGTAACAACGTTTTCATTCGCTTCTGATTTTAGTGAACACGCTTTAATTGATGTAGGGGGGAAAAAATTTTATGCGAAAAGCGCTTTTACTAATAGCGCTTTTGAAAGCGCTAGTACTACTAGCGCTTTTAAAAGCGGCGTTAGTAACACCTCTTTTAGGTTTTTATTTTTTTATTTTTTAAATTTTAATTTTATAGACGGGACATAAAGCCATAACACTTTCACTGGACATATACTTGGAGAATTCTCTAGTACCCATAAAAAATGTGACTTGAAGTTACCACAAAATGTGACTACTTATCATTTAGGTACAGTATCCCAAATGTATCATAAAATTTCTCTACTCCCCCCTCCCTCTCCCTCCTCCCTTGTTATCTATTACATTTTAGGACAAATTATAAATAAATAAATAAATAACCCCAATGTGTAGCTCTATTTCATATCCCTTAAAGAAAAAATCGATGCAATGTTCTCCTTGGTTGACTTTCCAAGTTAAAGATCGAGTAAAAATTAGATAAAAAACACTATCTCTATCACGTGCTCAATATTCACTCATTCCTTACGTTTTTGTCATCCACTTTCTACTCGATTTTTTACCCAAAACCTAACTAAACATTGCATCTATTTTTTCTTTACGGGTGATATGAAAAAAATGGTTAAACATTAAGAGCACAGATTCGTTGCTCAGCACCATGTTGAGATGATGGCAACCATTGGATGAAATCATGGATGGCCAAGATTAAAATATCAAAAAGTTATCATTTCAAAAGCAACTTTAATGACAACTTTTTGATATTTTAATTTCAACCGTTCACGAGCTCATCTAACAGCTACACCGAATCCATCCATGCTCAAACATTAGTAAGGTTTCTTCTAATTTACCCAATATTTTAACTGCATCATGGTTTCTCTCTTTCATTTGAAAATATAATTCCTAATCGGTTTTGCATCACAAAATTATGATTTTTTGAGTGCAAGTAGTTGTATGGGTTCATCACACGTGTGAATTCATCTTGATTGTTGTGAGTCCGATTTCAATTCCCGAAGAAAACTCGCAGACTAACCACATCCAATGTCACTTGTCATAGGGAATGCATGGACAGAAGCATACTCGCGAGAGCATGCACTCTTCCCTGCTTCTTGGCTCCGAGCTTCCAAGTTCTGGCCAACGACGGGTATGTATTTTTCCAACACCAGCTCAAGGTATGTGGTTGTGATGTGCAAAACCTTATTTTACAGCAATGAGAAGATAAAATAAAATAAAACACAAAAATAAATAAGGAAACTGTTTACATTCATTGAAATGTACAACAGTTACCTGCTGTAAAATGACAATTTAGCAGTTAACACTACATAAATAAATAAAAATATTGAATTTTGTCAAGATAACGACATCAGACCTGTGATGGCACAATAACAACATTTGAGCCTATTTTTCTACATCTCTAAGAACAGAAGCCAATAAGGCTAAGAAACTGTACTAGAATTATATATCGTGAAACTAAGACCCCGTTATTTTTTGTGGGAATAACATGTCTACTGCCTTTGGACTAGCACAATCTCAATCATAAATAACTTGGCTTCCGTCTATGAATTGACAGGCTTACCAATTAATTTAGGGAAAGGATCTTGCTTGCTTAAAACCAGCACTTTGCTCTTGTGAGCAAAGTACCCTTTCACAAGGTTCTTGTATATTAGGATGGCCATTATACACTCCACCTGCAAAAGTGGAATAAAACTCTGATAAGACAGCCTACCAGGCGATGCAGCCAGCTGAACGAGAGAGAGAGGCAGAGAGAGAGAGAGAAATCTGAATCCAAGGCCTACCATAAACCAAACATAATATGGAGAAAACACGTACCTCGTCTATGTCCATGTCCATCTCTAGCCATTGCAATGCTTTAACAATTACTTCCAACTTCACCTGGTGAGCTTTGCTTGGGTCCTTCTGCTTTTGGATGATGTAACTGCAACATAAGCACGAGGCATTCGAATAATTATTCCATGCAACAGATTAATCAAATGGGAAAAAAGTAATCACGTAATAATTTTTTTTAAGGTTGGTAATCACGTAATAAGTGAACTAACATCTTCTTCACCAATCTCTGGTAAACTTGGAGCTCTAGCTTCTCTAGGACAAGATATACGCCAGATCTCAAAAACCTGATAATACAAATTACAAAGAACTCATCATTCAGAGAGATTAATTTTTCTTGACACAACTTATTCAGATATACAAAATCAGGATGTAAGCATACCGATCTTCATGTTCTTGGAGAGCATGTCGAAGAAGGCGGAGGTCACCCCTCTTTAATGCCAGCACAACGTTACTGTACTGAAAGTAAACCAAAGCCTCTCAGAAATAGAGGAACCAAACTCAATAACTTTTAGGTACATAAATGCTCACAGTACATTTGAAAAAGGTTGATATTAGTTTGAATGGCTACATGCCAACTAGAGCATGCATGCTTAGTACTTCCTTTCTGTTCTATTTCCTAGACAACCCCGCCATTGAAAAAGCATAATGCAAGAACAGCAGATAAATTAAAGACATAAATTAAGTTAAATAATTAGTTCAGGATGATGATGAGAACCACTTACTAAAAGGAAAATGATCGATTTACTCATGACACCCAAGTCTAAAAGGATGTCAATTGTAGAAATATGTACCGTAACAAATTGTTATTAAAATATTACCTACTATGATACTTTTTTTTAATGTAAAACGAGGGAGTCAGATCACAAAATCTAGTATTGCAGAGAAGTCTACGGCTCTCTCTTGGTTTAGTTACTGAACTTTGTATATCATTAGATGCACAACATTCGGATGCCTCCCAAGTGAATATAACAAAAGTTTCTCCTCTGATAGAAGACAACAAAAAGCAATTACGCTATCTTAAAACATGTGGACCTGAGAATAACTTCACCACTTCAATATGGTTTAAAAATTATTAAATGGATATAACAATAACAAGAGATCTCTCTGGAATGAAATATACAGCTGAGAAGGATTTTCCATTCACCACAATAAAATAAAAGAAACAAGTCAAAAGGAAGGCCATACCTCAACCAGGTTATACTTATCCAGAAGCCAATCTTTTGGTAAAATGCCAATTGAAAGCTTTACAGGTATCAGATATTTCAGGATCATCCTAATCCAACAGAACCAGAGAAAATGTGACTTACAGCTAAACATATACAAATAACAGTAAATTTCATGTTTGACTTTTATATCATCCAGGGAAAGGCAATAACTGTAGAAACGAAATGTTATACAATGAGTGAGCTTTGAAGTCAAAACTACAACCTATGTAGCACAAACATAAACACCACATACAGATATGACCACACAAACTCGCAGACACAGCAAAATTTGAAAAAGTGGGACAGGATATCGCTATATGATGTAGCCCAGCGGCTAGGGTCCTTCAAAAACTAAATGTAAAGAGGAAAAAAAAAGGTTGTTTTAGTAACTATGTGAGAAACCAAGATACAAGAAGAAACAGGAAGAATATGAGAGTACAAGCCCTTTTATTAATCTAAAATTCATTTATCTTCAGGTCGAATCACATTTTAAAAAAATAAGGGCTATTTATTGGTTTAATAAAGCCCTAAAAATATCAAGAAATCATATAAAACTAACCTTATCCAATTTGAAAAAGTTTAGAACCCATAATAATATTCCTAAAATTTCCAAAATAAGAAAATCACAATAATAGTAAGTAGTAAACTCCTAATAAGAACCCCAAGGGGTAGCTCAGTTGGCAAAGGATCCCGCCTCAGGAAGTCAAGGTCCTGAGTTCGACTCTTGCCAAACCCCATGGGGCCAACCACACAAGGTTCCATGATTCTCATGGGCCTTGGACTTACCTGGTCCACATTGGTTGTGGGGTCTTATATGGGCCCCGGGTTTGCCCCAAGGACTACCTCGTTATATTTAAATAAATAAATTAAAAAAAAAAAAAAAAAAAACCTAATAAGACATAATATACTCTGCAAGCCCTCGATGTAGGGTCTGATCACACAATCCAAGCGCATCATTGCAACATGGCGATATTTAAATATGAGGCACATATAATATATATATATATATATATATATATAGAGGGCTGATCATGTGCAGGATATCCCGGAGTATCCCGTTTGATCACAGCCGTCTGTGAGCTACACACGTGCATTCACGTGGCCGCGCATGTCACTCACGAACGGCTGTAATCGAGCAGGATATCTGGATATCCCGCACATGATCAAAGCTATATATATATATATATATATATAACAATTTTATGATTTTGATTAATATATCTATAATTCTGTTCTAATATTTGCGTAAGTCTGAGGGATGAAGCTCCAAAAGTATAATATATTATACGTTACCACCACCACCATTACTATCCTTCCTTTCTTTCTCCATACTAAAATAAATAGATGTTTGTATCTAATGTCTGTCTAATCCACATCCAAGCGCATCAAATTAGTGCCGTGTCCAATATAACTTCCAATATGGCCACAGCTATCTTTGGAAGTACCCATGCTACATAGACCACAAGTAGACATCTCTTGTGCACATAAAATGTTGATTTTGATCATCTACAATTTAATAAAAGACATGAAACATCAAAGAATCCCTTGTCACTATACCCACTCCCCCGACCCCCCCCCCCCCCCAAAAAAAAAAATAAAATAAAACTCAAGTCCTTGTCAATATTATCACCATAATTCCTTTGAAACTTTTCAGTTGAGAAAATAGTAATATACTAATATTTCATACAAAATTTCTGAACTTTACACCTCTAAAAGAATCATTATCAATAGCGCAAGGTAACTTTAACAGCAACTTGATCAAATACTTCAATTACATACTAGATAAAAGGGAAAACTAAACAAAGACACATCACAAAAGCTGGAACTTGTTTTAACAAGAAAAACCTAATCATATTTTTTGAATAATAAACAAGTTAAAACATTTTAGCACAAATATATATACCGACATTTGTTAAAAGGAAACCCCCAATAATCTCTCCATGATATAGAAGCAAAATATATGCAGCAAGCACACCTGAACCAAACCTTATATTAGCTTCACTACGAGGGTTGCAATGCATTAAAGCGTATGATAACTTTTGATCAGCCTGCCAAGTAATAGAAGTAGAATCAGTGAATAATAGGCCCAATAAGAAACTCAAGAAAATTAGTTGCAAATTTTTTACATGGATAAAAAAATTTGGGATTTAGGCAACATTCAAAAGATGCATCTGAAAATGCCAATCTATGTTATTCTTTGCACCATTCATAATCTGATTTTCAGCATGACATCAAATGAATAATATAGAGTAACTAGAGTGCAAGGATAGAACTAAAGCAGAGTGCTCATCCAATGGATCTGCATTCAGTGACTCCAGACACCAAAGGGTAACCCAACCCCGATGTCTCAAAATTTCATGTGCCAGACTACATTTAGAACTTCCAGATATGGAAACCTGAGTTAGTGACTGAAGTAAAATAACTCATCAAAGAATCCAGTTAATTGACCTGCTGTCAGGCTTTTAAAAAAAAAAATTCTAACAGCAGCAAAAACATGAACTTTAAGATACTCCTTAGAGCTCACTTCAAGAAACTTAAGAAGCCATGTGGTCCATGTCCATTCAAAGATTATTCTGTTCCGCACCATCAGCAAGAGTCAAAAAGACATTCTTCCCCATGCTTTCTCCAAGATGTGAAATTTGCATTCAAAGAAAGCTTAGTATTAATATTTGGAAGGGTTCAAAGGACATCCATCCCAAAACCCACTGTTGGATACTCAACAATACCTCTAAGTCCATAAATTCCATCCTTGTGTTTTAACGTAGGACTATTCTGAGGGATTTCAAAAATGTATTTGTTTGAAATATCTTGCACCCACAATATGTATCTGATTCTAAAGTGGCAATTTAATCTCAATGGAATTGCGAAATCACGTTGGACAGTGACACTCTAGCCAAAAAAATATTTAAAAGTTCAATGGATGCTATTGAGTTTTATAAGGTTAAAAATACTTGGGAGGGAAGGAAATAGAGCAATTCAAATGCTTTTGTGATAACCATAGAAATATAACGGAAGACTCTTTATCTTATATGCCGTTGACCATGTAAAGATCATTCAAGAGAATGTTCCAGTATGTATACATACAGTAATAAGTTTAGGTATGGAGGTGCAACGGAGCCTCACCTAAACCCAAGCTTGACCTAATAATAGTAATATATATGAGCGTATATATAGATATGTGTGTGTATGTGTGTGTGTGTGTGTAAATATACATACAGAAAATAAAACATTTAAATTAAGTAAATTGGAGTATTTTTTGCATTAAAAAGGTTTAAAGTCCCTTCTGCCCATAAATTTAAATTTCAAAAGTTTACTGCTGATGCAAAACTTCGGTGAAACAAATACAATGGCACACAATTAATATTCTAATGCAATTTCAAGTCTGATAAAGAAAGAGATATATCATAATGTTAAGGACCTAATATTACTTACAGCAGGAAAGTTTTCATTAAAAACTTCCAAACGGCCAGTATAGTACATGTAGGTGACCTGTAAAAACATAGTGTGGCAGTTAACTCCTCTTTGAGAAAATTTGTTTAAAATAGACATGAACTGAGCATCGATTATTAAAAGAAATTAAAATAAAAAAAAAAATTACAAGTACCAAGCAATCAAATTCAATACTTACCTTGTCTCTTTTTGGAAATTCCTCAAAATCAAAAATGCGGGCAGTTTCAATACTTCTTATCACACTTCGGCAAAGGTGAACTGTACCAAGCTGCAAAGTAGTAGAAGAAAGATATAACCACGGAACTAAGGCCATTTGTGGTTTCCCAACGCTCAAGGAAACCTTTTTCTAGCTAAGTCAACTTAATCTCATGCATTGCTGTGGGGCTTTTTTTATTCTTTTTTTTTTTTTTTTTTTTTTTGGGGTCAAGGGGTGGGGGTTACTAAACATTATTAGCCATTGGCCCATAATGCACCTTGCTTATCTAGTGGCACTTTCATTAATACACTCCACTTTACCAGAAAATATGAAAAGATAAATCTAGAAACAAGTGAAAATAAATACAGCAGAACAGAAATTAAATCATCTATGGAAAGCTGATTACCTTGAAATAAATTTTGAACAACTGGCAAGTCACATATAATGCCCCAACACGTTTTGAGCCTTTTCCCTAGAATGCATAAGTTCCCATTAAACAATTTGCACAAATTTTTCCAAGACACATGATATTGGAAATCCATTGAATTCTAACAATTTGATAATGATCCAACTGCATATGAGTTTGTTTTGCAGATCTAAAACACAACCTCGACTTCTTCTTTACAATAGTTTGCAGCAGGAAAAGATTAAGCAGAGTTTTTTATTTTTTATTTTTGCTCTTGCCACGATAATTAACCAATATGATTACTCCAAAAAATGGATGTAAGAAACATAGACCTCTGACGTGAATAATTTCATCTTTACAACGTTATAATTATGGCTTACGATTAAATAATTCTTTTCAATCAATCATTATTATTGGCGCAGTAGATTCGAGACAACTGAATTATTACTCCATTGGAAGTACCATGACTTATGCAAATGAACCAAATGAAAATTTAGATTTGACATACAAAGTCTTTCGAAGATAAAACCACCCATGGAAAATATGTTTCATGTGATAGTGGTGAATGGTGATACAGCTACAGAGGAACTGGGAATTAGACTGCATGGCAAAAGCATGATCAACTACAGAACTAAAAGGATGAACAAGTAAACAAATCCGTCATTCGTCTAGGTGACAGAAATTAAGAAATATAATGGCAATGTTGCTAAAGTGCCATGCATGTGGACAGAAGGACACTCTACTGTTTCCAACAGTATGGAATCCAAACTAAAGTAGTTCAAAACAGTATATTAATGTATTAAAAGGTATTAATAAGTATACAGAAGGGACTATAATGGTAACAAGAATATGATATGCCGACAAGATTCAGAAAAACTATGGTGTCTTTATGACAAAAATGGTCGTCCACTGTTCCAGTGAGAGAAAATAAAGAAAACTCAAATGCAGGTACAGTTTTAACCATGAACATAGTCAATACCGCCAGTCTGACATTATGTTAAAAGAATTTTAGAAGCATTAGCAAATTCTCTGAGACTTAGCCATAAACAGAACATCACAAATTCTTAGACATGATAAAGCAACTGACAAAAGGAAAATAAAAAGGTCAAAGATTTAAGCAATCTAGAACATGATGAGTGAGAGGTGTATGACTTGAGTAATCAATGGTAACTATTTTTTTTTTTTTTTTGGCGGGGGTGGGGAGCTATCATCATAAGCTATGCCAGTGAACTAAGGGAATGTCAACCGAAGAAAGGGGGAAAAAATGTATAGGAATAGAGAAACTTACAGCAAGAACCCCAAAAACTTTCATAAGGAATGAACCCGCTCCCTTCAATTTCTCTGGGGTTTTTCCAAATGATGCCAACTCTCTATCGGCCTACATGTACAATACGCAAATATGTAGAAAAAATCAGAACACACACACACACACACACACACACATATATATATGTATGTATGTATGTATGTATGCATACATACATACATACATACATATATATGTATGTGTATCCATACATACATACATTATATTCCCCCAAACTATATTTCAATTTCACAAAACCTTTTGAACTTCAAAACTGAATAAATGCATACATACATACATACATACATACATACACACACACACACACACACACACACATATATATATATAGGGTAAATTACATTATATTCCCCCAAACTATATTTCAATTTCACAAAACCTTTTGAACTTCAAAACTGAATAAATAAACGCCGCTGAATGACTTGTGACGGTCTGCCCCCTTGGGCCCTCCATCTGTTTGTAGTTAGAAAATTTGATGTAAACAGACTATGAAAACATCATGTGACACCATTAAACTAATTTAATACCTAAAATTTTATAATTGGTTAGGCATTATATTTAATGAAAAAAAAAATGCTATAAATTTGATGGAAATTGGCAAACTGTCACAATTCAATAGTTCGGCGTCATTATTTGTTTTCTAAGTTCAGTAGGTTTTGCGAAACTGCCCTATAGTTCACGGGTATCAAGTAATTTATCCATATATATTACACACGTTAATGGGAGTGGATCTTACCCTCTCTGCAAGAACCCTAATTTCGAAAGCAATAACATACAAAGCTTCCAAAGCCCACGCCGATTCCCAATTCCTAAACTCCTGAATAAAGGCACTGTGCAATTCCCACCCATTGACAGACATCCCCAATTAGTATAAATAAAAAAAAAAAAAATTGCTGACAAAACAATATGATTTCTAATTTGAGGGATATGGGGAAAAATTACTTGGCAGATTTTTCGAATGCGTGGTACGAATCGCCCAAGTTCCCGAGTCGATAGCTCTGAAAAGAGCGTAGAAGAGGAACCAGTATTTCTCCGAATTGCGCGTACTTGTCATATTGCTTAATCAATCTATTAGCGTCCTGTCCCAAAAATAACCATCAAAATCACATACATACATACATACATACATATATATGTACAGAGAGAGATATAGAGAGAGAGAGAGAGAGAGAGAGAGAGAGAGAGAGAGAGAGAGAGGGGGGGGGAGGGACCTGAAAGACGTTGAGAGCGTCGGCGAGGGAGAGGAGAGGGGGAGAGTTGGAGGAGACGGCGAAGAGCTGCTTGAGAGAAGTGACGTCTTGGGAGGAAACGGCGTCGGAGAAGCGATTTAGGTATTCCGTGATTCGTCTGTGCGCTTCTCCCATGCTTAGATAGGCCATTGATGAATATTCAGCTTCTCAACACTCTCACTCCCTCCGTCAAAACTCCTACTAAGACGGGGACGCGGAAATATTATCTGAAGATAGAGAACGACATCGTTTAACTCGGGCTTAGGCTGAGCAGGTTGGGCTCAACTCACTCCTCTCTTCTTCTTTCTTTCTTTCTTTCTTTTTTTTTTTTTTTTTTTTTTTTTTTCCTATTTCCAAGTACGTTTCGCAATCTACTTCTTATGCATTTTAAATTTTAAATTATTTAAAACGATTTTTAATCATAATTCATAAGGTTTTTCTTATAACTAAATGAAGGATATCTCAAGACATTAGACTTAGATTAATCTCCATGATATATAAATCATTTGCAAATCTATGTATTTGATAGCGAAGAAATAAAGACTTCAACTCACTTTTAATTTCAGATTGTTTAATATTAAATAGCATTAGTATAGATGTACTATTGTCTTGGGCTTACTTATTATAAGTAAGATTTGTTTGGTTTGAGCTTGTATAAAGACAAATGATCTTGAACCAACCAGCTTATTCACAAATTGTTTGGGTCACTTGTAGTCTTATAAATTAAGACTAAAAATGCAAATTAACATAAGATCCTAGTCATCCTACTAAAAATAATTATATTTTTACCAAGTCACATTGATGAGCTTTAAACTGGAAAAAGTCAAATGGCATAATAATTTAATAGCATTTGCCTTATTTATCAAATAGGTGATCAGTAATCTCAGATTTAATTATATGAAGAAGTATTTATAGTCATTTGAATATACTAGATGTAGGCACACGTGCATTGCACGTAGTTATTTTTTAAAAATATGAAATATAAATGAAAGAATGATTTTTAAAGAATTAGATATTAATATCGGTTTGGTTTGATTTTTACTTTTAATAAAACTTATAGTGAGTAGTATAACTACTTTGAAAAATTTTAAGTTAGTAACAAATAAATTTAGAATATAATAATTCCCAGTAATATATAGTAACACAATATTATATTGATTAACCACAAAATTTCAACAATTTGAAATGAAAATTTGAATAAAAAAATTAATCATTATTGAAGATATGTGTCGTCACCAATTTACAAAAATGTCGTTGCTTAATAAATTGAAGGTATTAATTTTAGGTTATTGATGAGTTCAAGAAAATTAAAATAAAATAAAATAAGTAAGCTATTTGCACAAATCAAAGTAACATTGATGAATTTCAGTAAGTATATCATAATCATGAAATGATCATCATACATGTTATGAAGAAAAACAATGAATTCAAGTTTACTAAATTTTAACCTCTAACTGATTGAAAACTAATAAATTTTACTATTTCCTTTAGGCTCTATTTGGTTCATGGATTTTATCAAGGAAAAAAAAAATATGAGGAATTATACTTTTTCTTATTTGGTTGCAAAGGAAAATTGGTAGAAAAACAATAATTGAAATAATTTTGGTTTGGTATGATATCATATTTTCCTTTCATTTTCTTTCCTCTGTATTTTTTTTTTCCTTTCTCTTTTTTTTTTTTCCGTGGTAAAATCCACAAACCAAATAGAGGGTTAAAGTTTTGATGGAAAAATATCAATTCATAATGAAAAAACTAAAAAATGACCTTGCATATATAGAACTTTAATGAAATAAAAGGAGAAATGTTTTTTTATATGAGTTAACTATTAGAGTATAAGAGTATAGATGTTTCTTATATAAACTTTACTAAAATAGTAGTTGTCATCTATTCAACTACAATAAGATTAAAAGGGTGCATAAGAGTAGTTGTGTATTTAAAATTTAAAATAAGGATATATTAGTCAATCAAAAGTTTTTTTTCACATTCAGCTTTTTATAGGTAATATAGATATAAATATTGAGAGGAAGGATTAAGGGTGAAAACAAGTTTATCGGTTGTCAAAATAAAAATGTTAAGAAAAAAAGAAAGAAAAGTTCATGAACCCTATAAAATTGAGCTTTGGTTCAATTGAGCTTGACTTATTTGATCTCATCCTTACCTCATTTAGTCATGGATCAAATTCGAATGAAATCCTTATTAAACTTGTTGGGGAGCTATTAACAAATAGCTTGGTTGATTTATTCAGAGCATTTTCAGAAAGTCTATCTATGGGTGGAGCCGCCCAAGTTGAACCCATGGGTGCACTTGGATCAGTCGTTAGTGGGACCCATTCTGTACATGCACACTTGCAATCCTGACCGTCGGATCAAACCTACAGCCACGGAGGCACAGATGAATAACAGCAACACAACCCGGAACATTCCCCCCCGGGAGCCAGAAACGTCGCATTCCAACGACAACTTATCTTCATACGGGCTCCATTATA
This sequence comes from Liquidambar formosana, assembly GCA_039720395.1. NCBI lineage: Eukaryota > Viridiplantae > Streptophyta > Magnoliopsida > Saxifragales > Altingiaceae > Liquidambar > Liquidambar formosana. The sequence continues at coordinate 7,733,328 of CM077830.1, forward strand.
GTCGTCTCCGAAGCCTACCTTTGAACCACCTGCCGCAACCTCAGACCCTTCCTTCTCACTCCTTCCCATCTCTCTCTCTCTCTCTCTGTCTCACCGAACCCAGATCGCAGAACCTCGAAATCTCTCAACCCGTCGAAGCAGAAACACCAAACTCCCTACTCTCTCTAGATTTAGTTCCTTTTCCTGTCTCTTATACACAACCCAGATCACAGAACCTCGAAATCTCTCAACCCATTCAAGCATAAACACCAGGAAACGCTCTGTCTCTATCTCTACAACACAACCCAGATCACAAAACCTTGGAAATCTCTGAACCCATTGAAGCATAAACCCAAAATTCCCCGTCTCTATCTCTCTCTATACATACACACATGGGTTCTGATTCGGTGGACGTCTTAACCTCAACAAAGCCTACACCAATCCCATCCCAAGAAGAAGACCCACCAAACCCATCCACAGCTCTCCTCTCCTTCGACACCGAAGACTCTTCCTCCACAACAACCCCTCACCAAAAACCCACCACCACCATCCTCTTCATCTCCCTCCTCCTCCTCACCTGCACCACCCTCGCAGCTGCCGTCGCCTTCGCCTTTCTCTTCTTCTCTTCCGCATCCCAATCCACCACCACCACCGCCACCGCCACCGCCACCGCCGCCAATATCGAAACCACCGCCCGCCCTCTCACCAAGCTTCAAAAACCGGTTGTTCTCTTGATTTCATCAGATGGGTTTCGGTTCGGGTACCAATTCAAGACCCCGACGCCGAATATTCACCGTTTGATCAGCAATGGGACGGAGGCTGAGCTGGGTTTGATTCCGGTGTTCCCGACTCTAACTTTCCCAAATCATTACTCGATTGTTACTGGCCTTTACCCTGCTTATCACGGCATAATCAACAACCATTTTGTGGATCCATACACTGGTGACACCTTCACTATGGGAAGCCATGAGCCCAAGTGGTGGTTAGGTGAACCTTTGTGGGAGACAGTGGTCAATCATGGGCTCAAGGCTGCTACCTATTTTTGGCCTGGTTCTGAGGTAAAGAAAGGTTCTTGGACTTGTCCTTTGAATTTTTGTAGGAATTATAATGGTTCTGTTCCTTTTGAGGAACGGGTTGATACTGTTTTAAATTATTTTGATCTTCCAAATAGTGAAATTCCTGTGTTTATGACACTATATTTTGAGGACCCGGATCATCAGGGGCACCAGGTTGGACCCGATGATCCGGAAATAACCGATGCAGTTGCTAGAATTGATAGGATGATTGGGAAGTTGATTGAAGGTCTAGAAAAAAGAGGGGTCTTTGAGGACGTCACTATAATTTTGGTAGGTGATCATGGGATGGTTGGTACATGTGATAAAAAGCTAATCTTTCTTGAAGATTTGGCGCCGTGGATTGAAATTCCTAAAAGTTGGATCCAATCATATACTCCATTGCTTGCAATTCGGCCACCTTCTAGTGTCTCTCTGGCGGATGTTGTGGCAAAGATGAATGAAGGATTGAGTTCAGGAAAAGTTCAGAATGGGAATAGATTGAAAGTGTATCTTAAGGAGGAGCTGCCTGGCCGGCTCCATTATGCAGCCAGTGATCGAATTCCGCCAATTATAGGGTTGCTTGAAGAGGGGTTTAAAGTGGAGCAGAAGGAATCAAAGCGACAAGAATGTGGAGGAGCACATGGGTATGACAATGCAATTTTTTCTATGAGGACTATTTTCATTGGCCATGGTCCTCAGTTTGCGAGAGGGCGGAAAGTCCCATCTTTCGAGAATGTTCAGATATACAACTTGGTTACTTCAATTCTCAATATACAAGGAGCTGCTAATAATGGGACAGCATTGTTTCCGACGTCTATACTTTTGTCTAGTCCTTGAAATCCATCTACCTAGCATTCTTGAAGTGGTCTCAGCTGCACAAGGATGGATTGGAAATGAACAAAATGAATCTGTTATGAAGCCTTGTTCTATTGGATTGTACATCTGCAGAAACTGGTAGTTGTGGATGTGATGAGGCTCTATAGAAAGGTAACGGTATTAGTTGTCTTAGAATCTGACAAGATCAGTTGCCGATCATGCGTAGTTTCATTAATAATGGTATTCCTTTTATTTGCTTGGGTCGAGCTTTTCATTTATTATGAGCTGCACTTGTTAGAAACTTAGAATGGGACCTAGATTATGAATTGTAATTTTGTAAATTGGTTACCACTTGGATATTTGGACTTCATCTCATGTCATGATTATATATAGATATAATTCATCTTCCTCTCGATTTATGTTTTGGATGCATTCAGTTTGATTTTTTTTTTTTTTTTTAATTTAAATTTTTATATAGCAAAAGCACAGGCTAGTTGGAGGGCTCTGTGATCAAATTAGAGTTGCAAATTTTCAAGCATTAATCCAACACGAACATGTTTCTAAGCTACCCATATTTTCCAAACATTATCCACACACCATGTTTCTCTTTCGTGTCATTTCTCACTTGCCTTTGTTATTGCATGCTCATTGAATACCAGTAAGGCACAGTTTAAAGCTTGAGATGATTTTTGCTCTACACCATGTTACTTTAAGCAGTTCATTTTTCGCTCACATTCTGGTTGCATCTCTTCTCAGAACGGATAAAATGAATAAAAGAGTGGATTTTGAATTGTAGCATTTAGCGGTTGCAGCTTAAACGTCAAATTGCAGATTTTTATTCTGAGAGTTTGAAACTAGCATTCAATTCGGGCTTTATATGGACACTAGGTCATTTTCCTTGTTAATTTTTCTCTTCTAGCTCCATGGACTTGTTTCTTGGTAATCAAACAACAAGACATCAAATTTAGGCTTTCTTCTCACTTGCCTTTGTTATTCTAAACATTTTAGTCTTAGTCTTATAGTCTCTGTGAAACACTGATGGAGGTTACAGCACTCAGAGAATGCCAATGGGAACTGGCATGACGTCACTGTTGACAATGAAAGTGTTTCACAAAGCTGAAACTGGTTTTCTTGGTCTCCAAGCATGCTTAGATGTAATTGCTTTATTTTTCAGCTATGTTTTGCTCACATGGCAATGTGCAAATATTTGGAAATTCTTGATTTGGAAGTTCAACAAACATTAGGAGTCGTATTTTTCAAGTAATTGAAATAGAAAGTTATAGGCACCATGTAGTTAAATTATAGTTATTGTTCGCCTAGATATTGCCCCATGAAATTCATCATAAGTATGGTCTTAGCTTCAAGGCCCCTTTCAGAACCAACATGTCTGGTGAGGAAATTACAGGCAATTTTCAGTTTTAGATCGTTGAATTTTTACATGTGAGGCAGTGTAGCTGGCATTGTTTTGCAGCTTTCTTATGAAACAATCTTATTTCCTGTTGTCCTCTTCAACTTCTACATTTTTTTTTTTGTTTTGTTTTTGGTTTGCCTAGTCTCTTCAACTTCTACTTGGTATAAGAGTATTGTTGTGAATATCATCGAAAGGGTTCTTTACTGAGTCACCATGGCAAGCCTAGTGGTGAAGGGAGGTTGCATCATGTGTAAACGAGAGGCAGAATCTGTTGACCACCTACTACTTTATTGTGAGATTGCTAATAAATTGTAGACTACATGCTTTAAGGTGTTTGGAATTCAATGGATGATGCCCAGGTCAGTTCATCAACTCTTAGACTTCTGGTGGTGCAGAAGCAAGAATAAGGAAGCCTTGGTTATTTGGAAATTGGTGCCGCATGCTACTGTAGGGCTATTTGGAGAGAGAGAAATAGGAGAACTTTTGGGGGTGGTGAATGGGGTATAGAAAAATTGAGATACTGCATTTTTGAATTCCTTTTTGAGTGAAGTGAACCTAGCCGCTTTTTTTGCCGGATTCCTCTTGATGATTTTTTTGGATAGTTTGATTCTTTAGACTTTTTCTTTTCTTCTTTTCTTCTTTCTTCTTTTCTGGTATACATAGCTTTTGCCTGCTTCAGTTCTAATTATCAAAAAAGTTATGGGTTTGAATCCCTCCAATTATACCTAAAAAAAAGAGGGAGGGGGGGGGTTCTTACTCAACTTGATAATGCATTTGCAAAAAAAAGAAAAACATAAAATGTTGTGGGGGGGTGGTGGTGGCGGTGGTGGTGGTGGTGGTGGTTTGATGTTGTTGGTAGTAGTTGTGTGTTTAGCATAGGGTTATAATCTCGTCCAATGTGAAGGGGGCAAGATGGGATTCTCAAAACCTACAAGTATTCATTAAAAAATCTAGCCTTCATATCAGCAAACTTCAATAAGAAAGTTTAATCCTCTGTATTTTGATGCCGAGGTAGTTGGGTCAAGCACAGTTGGAACCGGTTTATTCCTCATTTCATATGAAAATAGCCTACAACCAAAAAAAAAAAAAAAAAAAAAAAGAGAAGAGGGGGGGGGGGGGGAGGGGGATGCTCTTATATGTGTGGTTTTGGAGGAGTGTTGTGAATGATAGGATTGGTAATTTGGCACAAATTAAAGTCATTTCACTTTATGGAAAATGTTTTCCCGTCTGTTCCTTTTTTTCTTTTTTCCTTTTTTCTTTTTTTAAGAAAAGGAAAACAAAACATCCTCATGTTTTGACTTTTTAGCCAAACACCACCTCGTTTGGTCAAACACATTAGCAAGAAAATGCGTTTGATGAAAAATGGTTTTATTAACTTGAATATTGTTTGGTCGAGGACATTTAACGAACTGTTAATAGTGTCTTTGAAAAATCTAGTGGTGAGGGAGAATAGAGTTAAAGGATAAGATTACGATAGGATAAGAATTCGAATTACTCTTATTTTGTACCCAAAAAAAAAAAAAAAAAAAAATTATAATACTATCCTGGCTATGGCATAAAAGGAACTCCCTCCCATGACTTAAAAGTTGGAATAGAAGGGTTAAAAAAATAAATAAAAAGGAAACAAAATGTCTTACCACATTTTTTTTTTTTTTTTTTTTTGGGGTAAACGCAAGGTCTTACTACCACTATACATAACTTGGCATCTAACACTCTCCTAATATCAAGTGGAAGTCATAGGTTCTGGTGTTCTAAAATGGAGTGAGTCTTCCATGTAATTGTGACATAGTAATATGGTGTTATAGATCAATAGGGATCAAGTAAAATGGGATTGTGGGGTTAAAAAGTATTCAATAATCCTACTTTGCTTGATTCTTATTGGCCCATGACACCACATCAGTCGTGTCACAGTTACATAGAAGTTTTTCTCCCTAAAATGGGAGGATTTTAGGGTAGGTTGTGGGGAGGTTACCAACCCAATGTGTAGTCTAAGGGTCATTCTAAGTTATCAACGTAACCAAAAAATGAGGAAAAAAATGGGGGGAGGGGGAGGGGGTTTATGATCTAATCTTGAAGGGCAATAATTGTTATAGGTATCTAGTTTCTTTGTTTCTTTATTTGTTTTTTTTTTTTTTTTTTTTTTTAATGAAAAGCAATCAAAACGTCTTCAATAATAAATTTATAATTCTTTCTAGTTAAAAACGTCTCTAGATTAAATGGTAAAACCTTAACAATATTTTTAGTTGTATAACTGAGCATGGGTTTTGAAATTCGTCTTTGTCTTAACTAATTAAAAGTTGACAATTAAACAATTGCCCAGTAATCAAGATGCGACTTCTAAGGGATTTACAAGTAAACTTCTTAGGTTGTGTTTGGTTATTAAGAAATTTATATAAGAAAGTAAAAGAAAATAAAATAAAAATAAAGGAAAATGCTATTCGATAGCTAGAACTTAATTTATTGTGTTTGTTTGGTTTACAAAAAAAAAATTGTATAAACAAGTCTCAATTTTTCCATGATGTCTTTTTTTTATATAAAATATATATATTTTTTAAAAATAACTTTTACTAGTGATGAGACCCACAACTTTCCTACCACAAATAACCACACAAAAAATGAGAAAAAGTAACTTTATTTTCCTTTTTCCTATAGTTTTCTCATGAACCAAACGGAGTGTTAAGTTACTATAAACATGGAAAACATGTTAAACGCTTTTTTGAAAGTGGTATCCAAACAGCGTGAAAACTGCGTCGGCAACCGCAAGACAGACTTAACGTTAAAAGCCCATATAAATGTGGGAAAATCTTTTCTTCGTAGCATCTGGTTCACACACAAGGTCACGGATACTCCTCGAACACAAGATATATCGAAAATATACAACTCTACCAGAGTTTCCATGGGCTTTCGTGTGTGGCTTTGAACCGATATGCAGCTGAACACATATATATTTATATATACATATATATATATATATATATAATTTATAAAAAAAATATATAGATAATATATATTGAAAAGCTTTTCTTTCTCATTCTCTCTATAGATGGCAGATATTATTAGATTATCTTCCAATTCACTTCGCTTTTCCTCTCTTCCCTGCTCACTTCCTTCTCGTCCTCCTTCAATTCCCTCCAACCGTGTCTCCTACCCAGTAAAAAATCATATAAGAGGATTTATTCTGTTGCAGATGCTTCTGTTGGAGATGTTGCTCCCCTTGTTTTCAGACCCAGTAATCGATTGGACTCTTTCAAGGTATAAGTTCTCTTTTCAATTCCTTCCACAATTATGTTTTACTCCGCCAATTAGTGTTTTTAATTTGACTTGACAATCTGTTGCTTCTTTTTTCTTCAAAAATTATGGTTTTACTCTGAATTCAGTGAAATTTTGAGGACCCATTTGCCAAAATTGCTTTATTTTGTTATATTTTATTCCAATTAGTGTTTGTAGTTTGACTTGAGTATCTGTTGACTGTCGGAAATATTTATCTATACACTTGGTCTTGTTAAAAGGTGATTCTTTGGTTTTGGACAAGTTCCTGCTAATTTTCTGACCCTTTTGATTGCCTACTTTGCTCATAAAAATTGACTCTTTATGACCCATTTGATTGGATATGGTTTATATTCAGAGTATTTATTGTATTTGGGGCTTGTATGGGAATTATCCATGGACAGGGTGTCCAAATTTACTTTTAGATTGCCTGGCCTGATGGTGGAAAGGTTGGAGGAGCTTCACATTATGAAAATTGGCTTTCTTAGCTCCTTAGTTTTGCAAACAGTGACCCAACTTGAGTGGATGGTGAAGTATCCTTTTGTTGGAAGTTTCGTGTGTGCATTTTTTACATAATTGGGTTTTCCTCTTTGGATTTCTAGGAGAATTATGAATGCCCACTTCATAGATTTTGTTGTATATGCTTTTATTTTGTTTTGATGGATACCTGGTTGTTGCTCAATTTGAGTTCTCTTCTTTTTGGTACGTGCTGTGTTTTTCTAACAGTTCTTTCTTAGATGTTTATCTGATATCAATGTGACAATTTGTAGGGTGAGATAAAATTGGTCTATTTCTGACATCATATCCATAGTTAATGCATTCATCATAGTTATCAGTTCCAGCTCCTTATCAAGGTCATGATCTATATCGTCACTAGCATCAATAGATGTATCATTTCTTAGTAATTTGACCAAACTTGTGTGTTCAGTTTTAGCTCACTTTAGTTTTCTAAATTCAATGTGTTTGTAGAATGCCTGGGCCACCCTTTCTCTAGAGTCTACCTAGGCCAGTCTTAGAAGCCTAATGGTGCAAACCTGCAAGTAATTTGGGGTGGAACATGCATAACCTTATTCTCAAGTTTGAGTACAACCTCCAATTTCCACAAGCTCTGTTAGAATTCTTGTGTGAGAAAAATGAGAAATGGTGTCAACGGGATAGAGATGGCCAACTTAAGGAGTAGTCATTATCGATTAATATACATTGCAGAAGAAACTATAGACTACGGGATTAGTCATTGTTCACATTATATTATCCTATCCTGACATAAAAAACTACCGAAGTTACCCATGCTGTTCTGCTTGTTGATTCTCCTGAAAGATATAAGCCATTTTTTTCAACAGTAACATGAAAACCCTTATCAAATTGTACTCCCCTCATCCTCATGTTGGACAACTATGTTTGGACTAGCAGATTGTATAAACATGAAAGGACCTAGAGGAGTCTTAAATGAAGGTTCACGATAGGTGTTAACTTCAAAATGTGTGGCAGAGATTCAGTTCAAGAGCAAAAAAGGAGGGAAAAGGAGTTGACAATGGATTGATATGTGTAGCCTGCAATTATGTTCCTTGAAATTTCAACCTTAGACTCATTTCTAGTGGGTTGGGTTCTTGCTTTAGACCTATGAGCCAGTACAGACTTCCTACTTGTAAATTGTAAATAAGAACTTGAACCAAAAAAAAATTGTAAATAAGAACTCAGTAAACCTCAGATATTACATACTTGTTTGGAAAGAATAAAAACTTGGATAAGATATAATTCTTTAGATTCTATAGGTGATAAAAACAAAATATAGTACCCAACTAAATAATGGCATAGTGAAATTAATTCTTCTAGCTGAAAGAAATTGAAGTAACTTGTAGTTTGGATTTCTTAATTTATACTTGGACCAAAAGCCAAAAAGTTTAGAGGTTCTATTTGCGACAAAAACAAAAATTCTTACTCACTAAATGAAAATTGACTAAATCAAACATCCTATGACTAAATTTAGAGACAAATTTATCTAAGAGATATTTTATAGGTACTAAGATTTGTAAATAGTACTTATGAGAGAATAGGCATGTGGTGCCCACCAACCCTTTATCATATAGTCAGTTGTGGGCAGTACATGGCTTGGGACTATGTGCTTCTCCTAAGGCTCCCAAAGAAAATGTCTTTTTCCCTCTTAGGTATGGTTCATTCTTCGTCACTTGCCTCCCCACCCCTGATAGTGAATTAATAGAGGAAATACCCCTTTTTACTTGGTGCTCTTGCTTAATGCTCAAATAGTAAAAGCTGGTCAACATGCTCTTCGGTCAGGTCTCAGTTCCTTGATCTCATTCACAATATCTTTGGGTGATTAATTCAATTTCACAACTTTCTTACCTTTGGAATGGGATACTTGCTGCATTAAAAGTCTATACAACTTTCTTGATACCATACTGAAATTTTTATATTGGTTATTTCTAAATACAAAGGATATGATTGAATTCTTTTCTTATGGCTTCTTGTGTTGTGGACTTGTGTTGATGGATGCTTCACTTCAGGTAAATGCGGCTGTTGCTGAAACTGACCAGCCAAAATGGTGGGAAAAAAGTGCAGGACCAAATATGATTGACATTCACTCTACACAAGAATTTTTGAGTGCTTTAAGTCAGGCCGGAGAGAAACTGGTTATTGTTGAATTTTATGGAACTTGGTGTGCTTCTTGCCGGGCATTATTTCCCAAGGTTACTTCTATTTGCTACTTGACCATTTTCTCATGGTTTTTAATCCTCTGATCAATTTTTAGATATCAATATATCATATAGCACTACTCAATAATTATAGAATTTTCACCTGTACGTTTCATAGACAAAGTGAAGGAGCGGCTGGCTGCATACTTTGTGATCCTATTATTTCAGTTGTTTCTGGAGTTCTGGGGAATGTGGATGTCGCATGGAAATAGACCTACTCTGTTGTGCTTTTTATAGTATTGAAGGATATGTCTGTTCACCCCATTTAAGACAGAAGGCATTATAGGATTTCAATAAATGAACTTTTATTTCTTTGGTGATTTCAGTGATATCTTCATACAGCACTATCAAATTTTGTGCAATATTGCCTTGCAAGACACAGTGGGCTGATTCAATTTTCTTGGCATACTCAAATTCCCCATTTGTAATTTCCCATTCTGTTTCTGAAAGTACTTTTTGGTATCCTGAGGTGATTTTGTCCTGATATTATCTTTGTAATGGATTTGTCAGCTTTGCAGGACTGCTGAAGAACACCCTGAAATCTTATTTCTAAAAGTCAATTTTGATGAGAACAAGCCAATGTGTAAAAATTTGAATGTGAAGGTGCTGCCTTATTTTCACTTTTACCGTGGAGCGGATGGGCAACTGGAATCCTTTTCTTGTTCGCTTGCTAAGGTAAGCCATTGATGCTCCAAGATTCTCTTTTTCTTCTTTTTCTTTTCTTTTTTTTTTTTTTTTTAGTTTGTGTGCTTTGCCTGTATTCCGAGCCCCTGATATAATCATTCTCCATTTATTTGCTGAAAATTTTTACAACTACTATTCGGATATAATAAAGAATGCACAAGTAGTACAAACTGAGGAAAGAGTGAAGAGGTAGAGAAGCCTCGCCAACCCAAAAACTAGAAAAAGCAACATCTCCAAATGCTATGAAAATAGGTCATTTTCTTGGCAACCAATTTGGATTTTTTTTTTTTTTTTTTTTTTTGGGGCAAAGGCTTCTATTAACAATTAAAGAGATAATGAGAAAAAGCTATGGTCCTGACTGGCCCTTTTTCAATTATTACGTAAGACCATTAATTCCACTTATAAGCCCTCATATGGAAAACTCAAATTTTATCGGGTTCGCCAAAATGGAAGTAAAACTCTTAACACCTTCCATATAAGTTCAAAAGAAACTTGAATGATTTCAGAAAATTGTGTGCACAATGAATGCAATAGAAATACTACTTTAATGAAAGTATTTCTTCCTTTTTCCCCATCTACTCTTTCATCACTGATTTAGATTATATCTGCATATCTATACTCATACCTTTATGCGATGCAAGTAACGTGGATGATCAATTTTATTTTACTATACATATGTTAGAGAAGATCTTGTGTAACTGACAGGATCTTTTATTTTTTAATTTCACCTAATTCTTCTCAAAAACATTTGCAGTTTCAGAAAATAAAGGATGCTATCGAAATGCACAACACAGACCGTTGCAGCATTGGTCCGCCAAAGGGAGTCGGAGATATTAATTTTGAACCCTCGTCTGCTGCAAAGGAGAAACCAGCAGAATCAACTTGAACATAGGACTATCAATTCAAGCATCTGTCCATTTATGTGCATCCCCGTGTTTGTTGCGCTCCAAATGAACCTCGATAGCAAGCTATCTTTCCTTTGTATATTTGCATTTTTTTTGTCCTTTGTAAAAGAATACTGAGCAGAAGTTGTAATCCTGCTGCATTATTTGTGATTATTGTTCTGTCTGTGATATAATGTTTTACCTCAGAATTCGCCTGAAATGAAATCCCAGATTCTAAGTATTTATTTAATGTGCTCTTATTAACAAGTAAGTTTTCATTACAATGGGGTTCATTAGCTCGTGACATCACATCAGCTGTGTCACAATTACATATAAGTTTTTCTCTTCCCACAATGACTATTAACTATTGTGAATGAGTGAATTCGTGAAAGAGAGAGAGAGAGCTTTTTTTTTTTTTTTGGATTTATTGTACAACTTTATTGCTTTGGAAATGAACCAAAGTACCATTTATACCAAACAAATCTGATAGAGCCACAGAGCATTAAGTGGGGCAAGGTTGGAAAGTTAAAAAAAAAAAAAAAAATTCTAGTGGTTGCACGTGCACACAGGTGCACCTATGTGCATCTGCCCCTGCTTGTCATTATTGTTCCACTTGATCTTTTAAGTTCGATTTCAATTCTCTTATTTTTATTTCTTGACATGAGAGATCTGTGAATCAAGATTCTAATGCATATAAGGAAAAAAGGAACCAAAAAATTAAGAGTGAGAGTTTGAGATTGAGATGATTCTGAATTCTATTAATTTTGCTTACAAAACATGTTTTTTCAAAAAAAAAAAAAAAAAAATCTATAATTTCTATTGACTGAGTTTTTTGAGGCCTTACTGCCTTAGGCGAACTCTTAAAATGGGGCCTTCTATACCCAAAATTTTTTTCCTAGTACTAATATAAAGTTTGTTTGCACATTCCATTTTAATTTCTTAAGATTTTAGAAAAATATAAAAGGTTTTTAAGAAAATTAATTGCATTATCCACTAGAAAATACCATTTTGAACAACTTTGCAAAAGAAAGTTTTTTCAAAATCTCTTGTTTAAGTAGACTTTTTGGCCAAAAATTAAATAGAGATGGTAAATGATAAAAAAATCCACTTAAACAATAGATTTGAGAAAAAATTTATTTTACAAAATTGTTCAAAATGATATTTTCTAATGGATCGCGTAACAAATTTAAAAATAAATAAATAAAAACCATTATTTTTTATAAAACCTTGACAAAATAAAAATAAAAAATAGTGGGGTGTGCAAATAAATTTAAGGGGTTACATTAACTGTTCTCTTTGAAAAAAAGAAAAAATTTAAGCTTACTACAATGATTAGTTCCAAAATAAGACCCTCATTTTTTTAGCCAAAATGTTAGGCCCTAAGTTGGCTGCCTTGCTTGCCCGCCCCAAAACCAGCCCTGTTGAAAGCATGTTTAACATTTTTTTCTTTTTTTTTTCAATTTACACATACAATACAAATACAGATACAGAATTCCATATTATTGTTTAAGAAAAATTAAAAATTTAAAAAATTTAAAAAATTAAAAGCGTCAGTAGCAATTACACTTTTAGAAAGATAGTTACTAGTAGACAACTTCTTAAAAGCGTGATTTATAATAGCGCTTTCGAATGAATTTTTTTTTTTAAACAAAAAAAAAATGAATAAAGGGTTAGAACTTAGAAGAGAAGGACCCATTTACCCCATCGATCAGTCCTTCTCTCTCCCACGATCTCCCGTGATTAGGGTTCTACTCGCCGGTCTCCGCTCTCTTCCGTCGCCGTCCTCCGCTCTCCTTCGTCGCCGTCCAACGCCCTTTCCGTCGCGTCTTCCGCCGTCAACAGGTAACACCCGTCTCTCTCTCTTTCAATCTAGGGCCTTGTAGCCTTATACGTTAAAAATCTTCACTCGAGAAAAAAAATTTGTTTTCCTTGTTTGGTTGCTGAGAAACCTCCTCTGAGGAAGGAAAACTAATGTTAAATCTTACGCTGTTATTTTGCTTTAAGAAACTATGAAAAACAATTCACTTCAATCAAACTAAAACAGTCACTCAATTGAACCCCACACAACTATGTTCCTCGACCTACACTCCACTCATCTAGTTCAAATGCTGAGCTTTGGGATTTGAAAAACACTTGCCCATTCCCTTTCAAATCTTCCATTTAGTCAATCTACCATGAAATGGTGGGTCATGCTTGAGAATTGTGAGTTGTTTTCTCAGTCCACTGGAAATAACAATGAAACTGTGAATTGTTGTCAGTTGAGAGTTGTGAATTGTGAGTTGTGAATTGTGAATTGTGAGAATTCTAAACAATGGTACTGTCAAAACCCTTTTTTTTGTAGCAGACAGGAAAGTGGAGCGAAGCTGGTGTAATGGCAAGCTACCTCTGGAGGAAATATGCAGATTATGTGTACACAAAGTGGGAAAGAACGCTTCTCTGGGACATGGTTGAGCCATACCGGCGACCTAAATCTTTCACCCCTCTTGTCACTATCTATATATTTGCTTTCTACACTGGGGTCATTGGCTCAGCTATCACAGAGCAACTCTATAAGGTATTAAACAACTGTTTTGTGCACTTAGGGCACTTTTGTTTGGCCGGAATTGGTGAAATCTCATTCCATTCCATTCGGATTCCCCTCGATTCCAGCCAAACAAAGGTGCCAGTAGTTAAGACAAATCCATTGTTGGTGATTTTAATCTTTAATTATGACATTGCCATAAAATAATTTATTTAGTTAGACCAAAGTCCTGTGGATTTCTTTTCAGTGAACAATCTTGGTGCTGTTCTTTAGTATCATTATTTAGTTTTCTCACTCTGAGCTTTAAATTAAAAAATTGTTGCTTGTGATATTGAGCAGGAGAAATATTGGGAAGATCACCCTGGGGAAGCAGTACCTCTCATGAAGCCAAAGTTTTATGGTGGACCTTGGAAGGTGCTGAGGGGGGAGGTCCCCTATAAGGGACCATAAACTACCAGTTGAAGGACCCTGTGTTGGAGGATTGTTCTCTTTTCGTCATCGCATTGTATATATGTCACAGGTTTGGTAGTAGTTAATAACTTGTGTAGAGCAGAACCTTAATGTGGGTGACACTTCTCTATTAGCCAATTTGAAACAGAGGATTAGGTCCTTGATTGATATGTGTGTTGTGGTGTCTGATATGGATTAAAAACATTTGGTGTTTCTATGAAGATGATCTTCAGCATTTTAGTACTGTTTAACATATGTAATAGATATGCGGCTGAATGTCAAGAAGCCCCTAGTGTTTGCTCTCTCATTCAGCCATTTTTCATTCCACTTCCATTGTTTATTCAACGAGGATCATCCGTAGAAACCATGATATATGAATGCGGCCTTATCAGCCACAACATCGTCACGACAGTGGTAACAAATTAAAAGCAGCTTTTGATTTTGCATTTCCTTAATGTCTTACAAAAAACTTCAAGTCTTGAACACCCCATGGAATTGTAGAACATGTAGGCATAGGCAGGCAGGCAGTTAAAAGACACCCAGTTTCTTACAGTCTTACCCTTTTACAAGAATAGCATACCCTTGAACCCAGACAAACACCTCCTATTAACATGTTGGTAGAAGTTTGTAGCTCTTGTATACATTAGACCTTGACAAACTCCAGGGGTGGATTGGTACTTCTGGGAATTATACCTCGATAATTGGAATGTCTTGGGTCGATTTCTCACCCCTTCTTGGGTCGGCCACCGATCAATAATTATCCTAAGCCTTAATTGATTTAGAGTGATAGTGGTCATATCTGTGTATAGAGAATTAGTTATTGATTTAAAGTGATAGTGGTCATTTCTGTGTATAGAGAATTAGTTGGGACGAGCAAGATACCCTGTTCTCCCTCGCCACTCCACCAAAAAAATAATAATAATAATAATAAGTAAAAAATAAAATACCCCTTAAAAGGAAAAAGCCTATCAAACTGATAGATTTTGCAGGTTTGTTGTGGTCTTCTGAAGAGAAAGGGAGGATGAAGTATAGCGACTTCTCTGGTGTGATGGGTCCAACTTAAGTACTTAATAGTAAATAAAAATGTTTTAAAATCTTGATTATGTTTACATTCAATGTTAAGTCAAATTCGGCAAGGCCTATCTATTTGAGCATTCAAATGAAAAACAGACAATTATAACGTATTTTTTATAGTATTATAAGCACAAATCTATAACCTTTGAATGAAAATATTTAAATTTTAGAATTGTTAATATTCATTTGGATAGCCAAACGGGCCTAAGACTTGAAATCCGGACCCACTCAACCCATTTGAATGAAATATCAAATATAGCGACTTCCCATGGTCTACCAGAAAAGGTGTAATTCAGTTACTGTTTGACACCTCTCTCTTCCTTATAACCACGACCACCAACGGTATTCACCCTCTCTCTCCATATATATCTCTCAGTTCACCGGAAAATGACCACATACGGGACAATACCGGCGACGCCACTGGGATCATCAAACCTAGAATTCTTCCCGGCGACGCCACCGGCATCATCAAACCTAGAATTCTTTTCGCGCGCAAAAGAACGGATCAGATCAAACATCAACAAACGAAAACCATGGAAAGAAATGATCGACCTCCAGTCAATGACCCTCCCCATCACCACCAGCACTGCCACGACCACGACCACCGAATCAATGTTCCAAAGACTCAAAACCAACCTTGCTTATTTCCACGTAAACTATGCCATGATCGTACTTTTCATCCTCTTCCTCACCTTGCTTTATCACCCCATCTCTTTGATCTTCTTCATTATCACCATGTCTGCATGGTTATTCTTTTACTTCTTACGTGATGAGCCATTGGTGGTACTTGGCCTTCAAATCACTGATCGTGGGGTATTGATTGGTCTGTCGGTTTTGACAATTGGGTTGCTTTTTTTGACGGGTGCCACGGTTAATATTGTGGTGGGGGTGGTTCTTGGGGTGGTGGTGGTGGTGGTGCATGGGGTTTTGAGGAGGACTGATAATTTTTTTGTGGATGGTGGTGATGATGAAGTGGGATTTGGATCGGTTGCGGCCATGCGTCATGGTGGTGGTGCAAGAATGGCTTTGAAAGAGACTGCTTCTTCTTCTTATTCTTTGTCATAGTAGCCAGCGGTTGTCATGTTGGTTTTTTTTATGATGTTGTTTCAGTTAACCATTACAAATTGTAAGGATATATTTTTGGGTGTGTTGATATTTTGATGTATTTCTCTTTAAAATAAGTATATCTTCACACAAAAAATTTAATTATAAAGAAATATAATACTACAAAAAATTTTCCGCTGAAACAAATAGAGCTGGATCTTAACCCTTTGTTGTTCTGGCCAAAACAACTGCGATATATAAGGCACTTTGGGTCTCCATAAGTAAGCAACAGCATGGGCTGTACAATTATCATCCAGGAACCTTGTAAGCAAGGGGGGGGGGGGGGGGGGGGGGGGGGGCGTGGTGCATTCTCTGACCAAGTTGGTCTAGATAATTTGATTGAAATGTTGAAACAGGCTTTTTGCATTCCCCAGTGATTAGTCATATCTTTTTTATTTGAATGTGATTTTTGGGCCCTCGTTAATGGTCATCTTTTGGAAGGATGGCACTGCAAATGAAGCCTTTATATTGATCTATGGAGGAAAAAATTCAGCTCCAAGTCATTCATGAATGAGAATGCATTCCTCTCCAATGGAATTTGAGAATGCATTCGGATGTCATTTTAGAGACCTGGGTTGAAGTTTGCTAAGAGATTGGACACCATCTTCTTTGGATGGAGTGGGATAGTGGTAGGATAGGAAGAGAGAGAGAGAGAGAGGTGTTAAATGTGATGTATGCAATAATGAGTATGAAATGCAGTTGTTGGGGTGAATTCTGTTGAACTGCTTACAATTGAAGCACATTTATCTCAACTTACTCATTAAACCCCTTTAATGTAGGTCTTGGGTGAATCCTGTTGCATGAACTGCTGACAATTGAAGCACATTTCTCTCTTTCTTTCTCTCTTTTTATTTTTATTTTTATAGCTTGGGGAAGCCCATTTATCTCAACTTACTTGTTAAACCTCTTTTTAAACTAGGTTATTGGTCAATGACCCTTAGGTCTAATGGCATGCCCTATCCTAGGGGTGTGAGGTTTGCAAAAATTTTCGTTTTGATTCGGTGTTCTCTTATCATTTGACAAAGAGCAAAAAATAAAAAACTAGGTTATTCAGAGATGGGCCCATAGCCTCATATTCTATAAAAAATTGAGGTAATGAAGGAGTTCCCACTATTCATGGTTGTATTGATTTCACCTTTGCGTCTTTTGTTGACAATTTTGTGCAAAGTTAAAAGCTCTTAAAAGCAGGATCCTGCAATATCTAGCATTTTAGTTGCAGCAGATATGGAGGGGCGGGCCTAATTTGGTTAATTTATTACTATTTCTTGATGGAGCTCCATGTCGTCTTTCCAACTTTTGTTGTTCACCGTTCCAATATTTTCTTCCAAAATTTAAAATTCCCAAGTTTGTGTATGGTGGGATCATAGATGACAGGGGCATGATGGCAAAAGAAAATGACACATTACCATATCGTTTACAGGATACTGCACGTGTCTGTGGAATTAGTCGAGACAAAGGCCTCCGGAGATCTTTGTTATAAAATAATATAAAAGGAAAAAAAGACAAGAAAACAGATGACAACCATTGAGAATGCTAGAGAGACCCCTTAAAAGTTAAAACACTTTGGTGAAAGGCAATGACCATTGATGGTGCACTGCACCATGGGTCCTTGAGGGCACTAGAGAGAGGCATAAGATCAATTTTGCTTGGAACTAGTTGCCAAATAGGGGGTACAAAATATGTCATTTCGTGGGTTGGAAAATATTAGGTGAAGTCACGCCAAGGAATGATCCTTTCTCAAGTTTTGAGCATTTGACAAGTTGAGCTAAGAACTGACATTGTGGCCACCAAACTTGGCTTCAAGAATATGTCCAAGGACTTATGCATCAAACAGATAAAAATATTGACATTACTTGAGACCATATATCATTCCAGAATCAAGGCACATGATAGGTTGCACTAGTTGAAGCCTTCGTCCAAATGGAGGACGGCTCCATGGCCGAATTATCAAATTTGTTTTCGTGAGAGAGTGGTGGGCGTGGCAAAATTACTCAGGTTTGTAGGGTAGAGAAGCCGAATAAAGAGGGAGAAAAATTATGGTTGATGATGGAGAAGCCGGATAAAAAGGGTTTTCCTTCGCTTCCTCTATGTATTGGTTCATCACTGCCACAACACTCGTAATTCATCCATATTTGCTGGATTTTTAATAGCTTCAGCAGATAAATGGAGTCCTAAAAGACCAATCTCACACAATTCTATTTTACCCCATTAACGCTGATAATTTCACAAACAGAATAATCCACCATCGAATCTCATTCATCTGTATGCTTCTCAACTTCAGTATATACACTTACAAGTGAGTTCATTCATCGAATTCAATTCATCTAGCTCAGAATACCTCTGTTTCACAGAAGACCCTTTTATCAGACAAATCTTTTAAGATCAATGAAATCTTGCTCTTCTATCATATGCTCATAATGAGGAGGCCCGGAACCGTTGAATCTGCAGATGGAAATATCAGTCAGATTCTTGATGAGTAGAACACCAGAATTCCAATATGAGATTGATGACCCCTGTTCCACCCGTCAGTTCAAAACACACCCACTTTAGTTTGGCTTGACATGAGCCTACCTTCCTACCTTCCATGATGAGACCAACCTGGCCCAACTCTTTAAACCTAAATCGCCTTGTGGAAGGCACTTGTCCTTGCTAATGCACTCCTAGAGATTAAAAAGAAGAACTAAAAAGACAAAGATATTTAGTAGAATCTATTGTCAAGGATACCCAATTCAAGGTTCTAGATCTTGTCATTCAATTAAAATCAAGAAAAAAAAAGGTGTCATTAAGATGTTGTAATAATGCAAATCCACCTTGCCCATGTTCCATCTCCCACCATCAATCATATAATGCAACTACGCGTGGACCACTAGAATCAGAATCAGTACTGCCAATTACATGAAATCTAGTTGTAGAGGTGGAGGAACCATGCTTCTTTTGGGATTCATATGCTAACAAAAGCTAATGAAAAGAGATCATTGGCTGCACCTACTCTCCATTTACCTAATATGCGACAAAAAATGCAGAGCAATACCATTCTTAAGACTATTAGGCATTTAAGCAAGAATCGTCACCGACTCACCAAACTTGTTAGTCATTTGGCAAATTACGCAAGTAAATAATCAACAATTAGGAAAAAATTGTTTGACTTTCAAATGTTGAATGCATAATACAGACCATGATTTCATTGATTAGAAGAGTAGAGGAATGCGAATAATCTAGTGGGAATAAGATACCGTAATTTGAATGAAATCCACGTAGTGTATGTGAAAGAGAAGTTTTGAACATTTGCATGCTGATTGATAGGTAAAGTATGCTAATGAAATCCATGGTTTTTGCTTTTTGCTTTTAAGAGAGGGAATCAAAGCAAAATTCGCTTTAAAAAGATAAGGAAAATACTATGGTGTAAATCCATATGTTGCAAATCAAAGAGAAGTATTGAACATTTGCATGTTGATAGGGAAGGTATATTCTCTTAAGCATTTTGGAAAAAGGTTTTTGTTTTTCACTTTTAAGAAAGGTAATCAAAGAAAAATTCGCTTTGATGAACGAGAAAACTACTTCCAAAATACTAACCATCACGACATATACCCTAACTTGAACAAAATCCTTATGGGGTAAAATCAAAGATAAGTTTCGAATATTTGCATACTACTAGGAAAGGTATCCTTCTGTTAGCATTTTAAAAAAGGATTCAAAGCAAAACCTACTTTGAAAAACAAAAAGAAAGTACTTCCAAAATGTAAACCTCGGTAATCCAGAGCTTTGTGATTAAAAATTTAAAATATAATTAGACTCAAAAAGGCAAACTATAGAAAATGATGGCAAAATATACCAAATGATTCATTCATCGTATTAATCTTTTATTGCCAATCAAATGTTTCAAATGATTACAAGCAATTCCCAAAACACATTACTCACATAAAGATCAAGCCTTCTTCAACCCATTAGAGACCGACCTGCAATGAACCACCCGAAACTCACACTGCGGCGAAACCAACTGCAAAAGTATCCTCGCCGTGTGCTCTTGTATCACAGCAGCACCTTCCTTCTCCACCAAAACACCACCAACAATCTTCTCATACCCACCTCCACCACCAGCCACATAGGCCACCAACGCCGCCTGTACAGGCCCCAAGCTAGGATTATAAGCCGCCGATTCCATGTACGACCCTCTATATATTTTACCCCCTGTATCTACGAGCGCCACTCCAGATGGGCACGCGCTGTATGGCGCGTGGGATTTATTCGCAGCTTCAAAAGCCGCAGATGTCAACTCCGCAAATCGATTTCCTCCGCCATTACATAACTTTTCGAGGTTCAAATCGTAATGATAATCATTTATCAGTGATAAACCATTATCGTGTTGCTCTAAAATCAATGGTACCTCTTTTCCTAGAAGATCGTCGGGGCCGAACCGGTGCGGTAGAAAGTGAGATAAAGGCCGAAACCTCGGTTCTTCTTCTCCGCCGTCTTCGGTGGAGGTGATTAAGATTTGGATATCGGAGGCGCCCCGGAGTTCTTGGAGGAATTGTCGGCAATGGCCGCAGGGGGCGGCGGAGACGGCGACGTACCGGAGGCAGGGCTCGGCATTGACGGCAAGGTTGGTGACTAGGAATTGTTCGGCGTGGACGGAGTGGTGGAGTGGGAGGCCGGGGAATTCGAGGTTGCCGCCGAGGAAGACCCGGCCGGAGGATCCGAGCCCGACGGTGCCCACGTGGAATTTGGAGATGGGCGGGCGGGCGAGCTTCTGGGCTGACCCGACTAGGGATGGGAGGAGTTGGAGGACGGTGAGACCCGACTCTTTTGCCATTGATTCCACCTCTGATGCTTCAATCACAAATCTGGGTCGCTCCATTTTCTGATAATATATATATATATATAGAGAGAGAGAGAGAGAGAGAGAGAGTTCTCTGAAAGGAAGAGGAGGAGGAGGAGGAGGGGGAGGGAGAAGGAGGGAGTGGGGAATGTATTTATAAGGGGAAGTTTTGCTACCTCCACCACCATTGAATTTTAAGCATGGGTTTTGTGGTACATGACAAAGTGGGCATAAGGTGACCTGAAAAATGAAAATAATGTGATTTGTTATTTCAATTATTATTATTATTATTATTTTAATTTTTATCTTTGGATGATAGGGAGTTCGTGACCTTCCCTGCTCTTTACTTAGCGTGTGGAATAATTGATATGATATAAAGGTCAAAGTCAACTTCATGCATGTGGGATGCAACCAAGCAAAGGTATCATAGCCATTTTATTCTTTTGTCTTTAAATATTTTTAATGCCATATAAAAGATTATAATTACTCTATAATTAGTAAGTTAATTCCATGAAGACGGTTGTTTAATTTTAAATGTTTTCGAACCCTATCCAAATAATCCAACACCTTCATGATTTATCATCCAATGTGAATAGCATCTTTTTTTCTTCTTCTTCTTTGTTTAAAGGTCAAGGGCTTTCAAATAAAAATCAAGTATCACGAGTACATATGTTGGATTTATGAGAACAAAACTTAAATGCCACAAGCAAGTTTATCGGCTTTGAAATAGAAGCCGAGAATAACCATCCTCATTACTTACCTTAATTAAAAAAAGTGTCATCAAAGATTAAATTCCAAGTGTCCTTAACATGGAACCATTATTATAATTGTCGGCCTTACCGTTTAAAACTGGGGGAAACTAGTAAGGTCCAAGGCCTTGATCCTTGAAACCTTTTAAAGGAGAAATGCATGCAACAAGATACTAACTATTTTGCAGAAGAAGTAAATGGATAAGACCCTAACAAAGTCACAAGCATTGGTTTGGAGTCATGAATGGCATTTGCCTTATTCATACGGCTGTGGGGTGTTTGCGTGTCCAAGGAAACTTACATTTATATACAAATGTTATACAAATAAAAGATGAATTCAACATATTTGTTTTATTTAGTAGCATTCAAATTCTTCGCAATTTGCATGATATATTGTAGTGGAATGACAGGTTGGTGAGAAGTCTTTGATTTGATTATCTAAGTCCAACAATAATAATAATAATAATAATAAAATATATTAAAGATTTGGCATTATGATCTGAACTACCTCCCAAAAAAAAAAAAAACTATGGTCTCATTGCATGGTACCATCCAATCCATCTCTGTTTTCTCCTACAAATTTTTAATATAAAATTTAATCTAATATTCTACCACCTATTTTCAAGCTGTCTTGAGGCGTGTTTGGATGATGGAATCCTTTTAGCACTCATAGGCATCAATATATGATTGTCAGTTAGTCATAAATAATTTTTCTCTTCGGATACCCGGATTTGAATGATATAGATTAAAAACAAGAGACAATTAGAAAAAGGAAAGATCAAAGAGAAAAGTGAAACACAAGGAGACAGTGAGCATTCAACTTGAGCATGATCCCAAGAAGAACAAAAAAAAAGAGGGGGGGGGGGGGGGGTGGGGGAATGTTTAATCTTTGCTGGCTGGGGTTTATGTAATTTTCTATCCAAACACACCTTTAACATGGTATCTTGACATCACAAATCAATAATGTAAACTATACTTGAACCATACTTCTTTGGGCTGGGCTAGTGGGTCCTTTTCAAGGAGCAGCTTTACCACTATTCATGATGCAAAGGGGAAAAAATTACCCACATGCATTAATACTAAAGAACATATGTTTTTGCCAATAGTTTGATGACATAGGATTCCTACTCACCCTTTTGGAATTTTATGTATAGTTGCTGCAAGCTTGCAAGCATTTATCTATTATTCTGCTGTGTTGCTTCGTACAAGCCCATCTAGTGAGAGATACCATTTATCTGTCACTAAAATTGGAACTAGCCTGTCCACCCCTGAACTTCCCTGATGGCACCTTCCTTACCTACCTATCAATGGTGACAGCAAATCTTTTGTTTGGCTTGCATCAGTTGAGGGATTTAAGCTAACCTTCGTTTGGGGAGTAGGAATGCACAATGCTACATATGTCTCAATGATTAATGTGTCAATCATTGGATCAAAAAGTGGGATGTCTCCCTTCAAATAATTATATACTAGGCCCTTTTAAGTCCTAAGGCCAGGTAGTTTCATGAGATTTTGAACAATCAACTTAAGTTTTTGGAGGCGCTTATCAAGATTTAGCTTGTCATTAGACTAATCACCTTGGGTTTTCCATATATTTCACATGTATATTCATATATTTTTGGGGTATATAATTAATCACCTCAGGGGAGATCGATGGGAATTAATCTCTGTAAAATCACTTCAACAATGGAGATTAATGGCCATTACTCTTTATAGAACCATAGGTCTTGAAATTTAGGTAATCTTTCTCCCCATTTCATAAGGGGAAGATTGAAAATCTGAACTTGATTCTGCTAGATTAAAAAATTCGAAGTCGGACAGTCTGTGGGTAAGGTACAATGTTTTTGGTACGAAAATGGTTAAAATAAATAAATAAAAGAGTTAAAAGACAGAGAGCATCTAGGACTTTCCCCATTGAAAAGCCTATTAATAAGCAGCTGGCATTTGAGGGTCCACGAAGATTGGAAGATGATGACAAAGACCACCAAAGCACAAACAAGTCACACAGGATCTGGACCAGAGTACTTAAATAAAAGAAAAATGGTGGATGAGAGAGTACAGCAGAAAATGTTAAAGATATAGGATAACTTCATCTATTTTTTTCAATTGTTTATATCATAATGATAAGTTAGAAATCGATTTTTTTTTTAATTCAAAAAATAATTATCACACTAATGAGATTTTGGAAATATTCTTTTCCAGATTTCTCTTTTTCCAAATAGTTTGTAAATAACACGGAGTATATGTTTTCCGTAATTCCCTTGAATAATTAGACAATAGTGAAATCATCCGCATCTCCTTTCATAACTCATTTGCATGATTGAGCCATCTCAACATCATATGAATAAATCGGGATCCACCCAACTAAGACGTTTCATTGAGTGTTTCTTTAAATGATGATCAATTGGGCTGAAATTGTCATCTAAAAGAGGTAAGGAAAGAGACATAATTAAGGAGACAAAAAGTTTCCATTCCATCAATGGTAGGTTATAATTCTTCGTCTAGGATATGACAATCTTTGAATGTACATTTGTTTCCTATCAGAGTTATTGAAACTAAATTAATGTATTATGAATTAGATAGCATGATGGTATATTATTACCCTCACAATTATGCACACAAATTCTAATATGGAGGTTTAAAACTGTTACGAAATCTTTTTTCATGTATTATATGTAAAGGTTGAAGATGGCAAAAAATTTTGGAGTATAAACAGATAAAATGGCCACGTAAACTGCATGTACATCACTCATGTGAAATCAAATCCTTAGCAGTCACAAACTAACTAGAGAGGTCCATAATTTTGGAGTGTAAACAGATAAAATGGCCACGTAAACTGCATGTGCATCACTCCTATGAAATCAAATCCTAAGCAGTCACAAACTAACTAGAGAGGTCCATTCTCCATAGCTCATCACCATTTTCAAGCTCGATTCAGGGATCGTACGGCAGCTATTGACCAACCTCAATGCTTTCTATTCCCCTGTCCAAACATATATTGACACGTATATAATATGTGTTATTGAAGTTAAAACGATGGCCAATCTTCTGGGACTCAAGTTGCATCAGAGGCTACCAATTTTGGCTGGTGCTTATCCTTGTTCTTCTTGGGTTACTTGTACTAGTTGCTCTGTTCCTAAAATTTCAAAGATAGTGAAGAAGTGGAACACTAGAACACCTCGTCGCCTGATACTAGGTCTGGGTGCTTCATTTTGGGCTCAATTTATGAGTATGAATGATAGAGTTGGTGGTAAGTCTTTCGTTGCCTCTGCGAGACAAACGGGTGCCGTTGAGCAGGTGAAAATTCCAATCTTTATTTGCATCCACAGTTGTAATTCATGGTTTTCTTGTCGAATTTGATTACTGGGTTTTCTTAGTTTTGGAGCTTTTGCTGATGCGTTGGTGTTTAATTGATGGCACATGGTGTGGATGGAGTTGAAATTTGAATCCAATGTTATAATTTCACGGTTTTTTGGGCGAATTTGAATTCTGGCCTTTCTTAGTTTTGGAGTTTTTGGGTGATGGGTTGGTGTTTAATTGATGAGAGATGGTGTGTGGACGGAGTTGAAATTTGAAATGTTGAAATGGAAGTTTTTGGTTAGGGTTTCATGAATGGGGCTAATTGTGCTTTCCCATTGTGTTTTTGCCTTCTGGGTTGATGCCCAGATGTTCCACAATTGGTTTTAATGATTTTTCGGTGCTAAATAAATGCGATAACAATGGATTGGAATCCACCCCGCCCCCAAACTGATCCACCCCCGAAAAAAATAAATAAATAAATAAAAAATGGTGAAGTGAAGAAGAATAGACCTGTTATTTCTATATGTAACTCAACAAACCTAGAAAGACCTTATCCCAACTATTCGGACATGCTGTGGCATTGCACTTTGCCATTTTATAAACCATTGTTATATCATTACTCACCATTTTTGTACCTTTTGAATGTCATTGGTGTGGGCTGATATTGGATGATGAGGGAATCAAGAGTGTAATTTATGCACCATAGTACTTTGCTATATGTTCATTAACTTTTTAGTGCCTCCTAGACAAGTACCAAGCATATAAATGTACCGACTTCTTAATGGTTTTTTTCACTTGTTGCTTGGAATTGGGATTACCTTTTTAATTTTGACTGACACACTCAATGTCTATGTTTTATTTCCATCTCAAAGACATTGAAGAATGTGGAATGGCCAGAGCAATTTCCCTTCAAGGATGAGGATTTCCAGAGATTTGATGAGTAAAGGCTCCAAACTAGAGATTCTTACTTCCTCGGCTTGTATATGCGTTGTTTTTCTTAGGCTTCTCCATTTTCTTTTTCCCCTATGCTTTTCTCTGTTGCATGTATGATGTTCTGAAAGTCTGAAACTGCTTTTATGCCCTTCACCATCTGTGGTAACTTCATAATGCATGATTCATAGCTAATCACTTAATTTTGGAGAAGCAAAAGCTATAAGAATTTAATGCCTTGTCTTGATTATATAGGGTCAGAATCATGAATCCAGTTCCACAATTTCATTATATTCAATGAAAGTCACATGATAGGAACCTTGAAATTTGGTGGATCTCTTACGGAAATTTTGATCTGTTTGACTTGTGGTAACTTATAATCCTAAGCTAAAGATTAAAGGAAGGCTGTCCCTTCTCTTACCTGCATGTTTTATTCTTTCCATATATCTTTATACAGTACGTGTAGGTACTATTTCCTGCTTCAGTTTTATGTTTGTTTACTAGAAGTCTCGAACTCATCCTTGATCATGAATGCAGCCCTTAAGCCACAATGAGGATTTCATCTTAGAAGATTCTGTTTCTACTAATACCCTTTACAAGCAGCCTGATTTATTTTAAAGTACTGGTCCTATAGTTCAGCTTAAGAACTGGGTTTAGATTTTTTTTTTTTTTTTTATTTAATAAAGCAGAATAACTGGCTTTTGCAGAACCCCTGATTCATTGTTCTATGAGGCCCCACGCTTTGTGACACATATTGATAATGCAGCCATTGCTGCACTTACTAAGTATTATTCACAGGTTCTTCCTCCTAGCAACACTCCAGGAGTAAGCATCCTGGATATGTGTAGCAGTTGGGTAAGGCATTTCTGATCTTTATATCAGCCTCTGTGTTGAAATTTTTTATCTTAACCCCATATTCGGCTTAATATCTAGGTCAGCCATTATCCTGCTGGATACAAGCAAGATCGGATTGTAGGATTAGGTATGAATGAAGAGGAGCTCAAGGGAAATCCGGTGAGACTATACTTGCACATGTTCTATCCTTTTGCTAATCATTAGTCTCAACATTTTTGAATGACTGCTCACTGCTCTATGATTACAATTTCAGAATGTAAAATTGGTACCACTTGAGGGTGAAAATCGTGATCACATGTCCATTTAGTCATTTACATTATTACCCTTGATTAGGGCTCTCTTTGATGTTCAATTTGTTAGACGAGGATCATTCGAGGAGAAAAAAACAAAAAAAACAAACTAACTCCCATATAGTTATTTCCTCATATGAAATTTAAAGGTTCTTCCAGCAGAAGTATTGCATTGTACATGAATGTATTATATTTGTGATTGTGAAATGAAGAGATTCATTTAATTTTCAATTACTGTCTTTGTAGGTTCTGACAGAGTACGTTGTCCAAGACTTAAATCTGAACCCTAAACTTCCATTTGAAGATAATTCCTTTGATATTATTACTAATGTGGTACGTGCTTCTTCTTTTCCCATCTCTCAAAAGTATTTTTGGTCCTATATCCTCTAAGTTATGAAAGTAGTGCATGCTATCAGCTTATCATTTTTCAAACTTGTGCAATTTGAATACTAGTATTTAAGCAGTAAATACTTAATAGAGTTTTCATGTTTTACTAGTTGGCTAAAGCTTAAATCAGAGGGTTGTGATCTTAAAGGTGTTAGGCCTCAGGTAAAGCTGTAATTTATTGATAAATGTCTACAGTAACAACTTCTAATGATATCTTTATCAAAATTTATGGACTACAATTATCATAATGTCTAATGGTTTGACTGCACCTTAGTAAAACTGAAACAAATTATCTGTCAAGTTCTGAATTTCTAAGACCTCTCACGTTGGTTTCTTTTCATTTTGTCAAGTCTACTAACCCATGTGTTAATCCACCTACCCAAAGAATTTTAGCTGACCAGGAAATGACTACTTTTCAAATATGAACTTTGGATTCACTTGAGAGTTTTTTGGGTACATTTCTGTTCTCACAAGGATAAATTGCAGCTGAAGCTAGTGGCAGATATGTCCATACTCTTTATCTAAGCAAACAACTCAAAGCCTATTATTATTATCACTATGTGGATAAATCACCAAGTTTTTCAAACCAGCTTCAATTTTTTTTCTTTTTTGGGTTCAATTTTGTTTTGTTGTTTTGGATGGGGGGTGGGGGGTTGGAGGGAGTGCAGTATGTTTAGTTTTCAAGGAAAATTAAATTTTGATGGGGAACCTCAGCTGTAGTCATTCAACTTAATGGTTTACTGTCACTGTCAAACCCTCTGCTAAGAGTCATGTTTTCAAATTTTTTTAAGATGGAAATGTATCGTTATTTCCACTAGTGTTTCTTAAATCTCTCCCATCTGTATTCGTTACATTTTCAGGTCAGTGTTGACTATCTAACGAAGCCTCTTGATGTTTTCAAGGAGATGAGCCGGATTCTTAAGCCAGGTGGTCTGGCTATAATGAGGTGATAATTCTTGTTGTTTTAAGAGCACGACAGTAGAGATTTGTGAATGAAAATTTTGCACTTTTTTCCAACATGATAGAAAATAGCTTCCTAACTTAGGGATGCGATTAGTTAGGAAATGTCTGCATTTAATAGCTTCATTCAGTTTATGTTATGTAAATTCTTCAATGATATAGTTACCTTACAATCTCAACGATGTAAAGCCTCAAACATTCAGCATGAAACTTTCCTTCCTATTTTGGTTTTGCATGTCTTCTCTCTCGTTAACCATCTCTAACTTCGTGGCTGTACTTTTGAACCAGCTTCTCTAACCGTTGCTTTTGGACAAAAGCAATCTCAATATGGACATCAACTGGTGATGCAGATCATGCTTTGATTGTTGGGTCATATTTCCATTATGCTGGAGGATTTGAACCTCCTCAGGTAATAAACTTTTAGGTATCTTGTTCAGGAATAGCGAATATCCATTGATATAGTGATAAATTTTTCTTTTTAGGTAATAGGATCATTTTTCATCTTTTATTTTTGGTTTTGGACATAGCATCATGTCGCTTAGTGGCATGGCATTTCAGATTATCCTTCTGTTTTTTGTTTCTCGAAATTTACCCTCTTCACATCCAATCTATTTGTTGGTACTAACCACATTACCATATTTCACTTGATGAATTTAATCCATCCAAGTATTACATGCTTTGGAGGTTTGTTCTGAATCTTACAGTGAAATCTCTTATCCACAGCCACAATTTTGGATTTGAAATTACTTGAGGCTGTGGAAGTAATATGAAATTAAGAAAAAACCATTTTAAAATCAGGAAGCTAGAGTTAACCACAAAATTCAAAAAGAAATCTGGGGAAGTTCAACAATTATGTTGATTTTTCCTAATTGTATGGGAATTATTTGCAATATCATAAATATTCATAAATATTGAATAATGCATATTATTCAAGACAATAAAGAAATTCGCAGATTTTCATTTAATGTTCTGGTCCATTTTAGGCAGTTGTGTTTGAACCAGGTAAAGGTTTTAGATGCTGAACATTCCAAAATTTAATTAATTTATTTAATTATACTTTTTTTTAGTGGGGGTGGGGGTGGTATTTGGTCCCCTGACAAAGTTGCTACTCCATTATGTTCTTCCCATAGTTGTATTACTTGATCCTTATCTGTACATCTTTTGTTATGACTTTAGACTTATCAGGGAGCCATCACCATCCTGCAAGAATGTGATCAAATCGATTCCTAAGTTCTTCAATAACTTGGTCAAATTGTTGCTAGGCTTGCATCACAGCACATCTTGCCATTAATCTCCCATTTTTATTTCCATTTTTCAAGCACTTTAGGCATGATACTTTTTTTTTTCCTTTCCCTAACTAGAATAAACTTGGCGACATCTTGAAGATGGTTTCCAGCTGTGGGAGGATGCAAATATTTTTCAAAACACAAACCCCCACCCCGCACCCAAAAAATTGTCTGCATTTTTATTTAGTCGTGCATTTTTGTTTGCAGGCTGTGGATATATCTCCCAACCCTGGACGCTCAGATCCCATGTACATTGTATACTCCAGAAAGCTATCTACAGCCTAAGCAGAGAGAATTGAATTGATGTTGTACGGTTTTCTTTCTTTCTAATCAATGGCCTAATTTTGGGGAAATGTTTATACTGTAACTCTGTAAGTAATGGAATCTACAATTTTTGGCTTCTATGTATATGTAATCCATTGGGAGATGATTTCATTTTCTAGTAACTGTTTTGATTTACTTGAAATTTGCAATCTGTGAAATGAGAAAATGATTTGGGATAAATTTTTTTCCTTCACATGTAATCTTTCATTAGTGAGACAGAGAATTACTCGTAGAATATAACCCACACATAAACATTATTTACAAATCTGAGCTTCTTGTATCTTGTACTGTAATCATACTTAAATAAAATAATTATAGCAAATCATGAAACATTGAAAAAGCGTTTGTTTACCCGTTGGTGAAGTCGGTGCCTTTTTGATGAGTCTTAAACACTTTTAAGCCTCTAAATACACATTTCAAAAAACTTTTGAGGAACACTTTGAAAATCTCAGAGTA
The DNA here is from genome assembly GCA_039720395.1 of Liquidambar formosana. NCBI lineage: Eukaryota > Viridiplantae > Streptophyta > Magnoliopsida > Saxifragales > Altingiaceae > Liquidambar > Liquidambar formosana. Next base: position 7,763,634 of record CM077830.1, read on the forward strand.
TTTCGATGAATCATTTCTTCCAACTAAAGAAGATTATCGAAATCTCTCTTTCGCTTAATCTCTCACATGGGTGCGCACACGCAGATTATAAAATGGCTGCAAAAGAAGTGCCAATATTATAAGAAATGGACATGTCCAAGAAGCTACAAGGACCACTGAAACAGAATAGTCTTTGAGAAAAAGCTGATTATTGGGATTTTATTCTCATTTGCACAGATAGTAAAATGTCTTCATTTTCTATCCACATAGTCTAGATAGAACAGCACAAGAGAATATATACACTACTGATGGTGGCACTTTCATTGAAGGAGGAAAAAAATGAAAACAAACCAAAAACACCAATTTGAGGAGTGGGGTAGTGCTTTTTGGAAGCATAATTTAAGTCCAACCTTGTTTGTAACGGCGGAACAAGTCTTCTGTTTGGGCGTTTTTGAAGGCGCTGCAGGCGATCACATAAATCCATATCAGTGCCACCAGTGCTACAATCAGAATCACATTGGCTTTCCTCCATTCCTTTCTCAGGTTCCCTAACAGACCAGCTTTGCAAGAATTGCAGCTATAGCACAACTGGGTCTGCTCATTGCTCCACAGGTAGCAGTCTGGGTCAGCTGTTGGGCTTATTGGGTTTATCCACAATGTTGGGTTCACATAATTGTAGCCACAAATGGTTGGAGGTTTACAACATCCTGACTGTAACATAAGCCAATAAAATCAAAAACCCCAAAAAAAAAAAAAAAAAAAAGAAAAAAAAAGAAGAGGGGTGAAAACCACATGAATAATCATTCTATTGTCAACTTTACACCAACTCACGTGACTAAAGGTGTACGGTTAACTCGTTAAAAAAATAATAATACAAACCAACTAAAATCATCTCATCGAGCATGTGAATTGGTGTAAAAGAATTTGTACAAGTAACATTTTTCATAGCGAGTAGGTTTAATAGGACTAAGACAGGCGCTCGATTGTTCAGGTACAATACCCACACGCCTTACCATTCAAATTCGATGGGCGCTTTTCTTTTCCTTGGTTTTAAAGGGCTTTGTACCAGACTAATGTCTTTTCTCTTGGTAAGTATGTGATGTCACCATAGAACATTATGCCAAAGCTGGCAAACATGAAATGATTTTTCATCTTTTGCAATAAAGACAATCCATGACCCTCTATTATTCTAAGGTTGGTTGCTATGGTTCTAAATCTCATAATATCTTATAATAATTTCGGTAGGTGCCCTCCTTTAATGGGCACTGACTTTTTTTAGAGCTCACAGTGGGAACATTTTTCGCTTTTCATTGGAAGATCGGAAATTCTCCGGACAGTACACCACACACCGGACCCACCCATTTTTTTACATATATAGAGAGAGAAATTTTATTGGCGATTCCCAAAAGTTTTCTGCACTCATCTTCAGTCTCTCTTTTCTATTTCCTTTTTTCTTTTGGATAAATAGACCTTCACTCTCTCACGTGAGGAATTTTTATGAAAAATAGTAAATACATGTACGAAATAAAATGTTTTATTATTTAGTAATGTATAGAAGGACCCAATTTTTTTTTTATTTTTTTCCCCAACCAAGGTGATTTGTTTTTTGGTTTTTTTTTTTTTTAATAGAATTAATGGGCCACTAATAGGATGTCCTCCGTAGCATTCTCTAGTGGGTTCGACACTAGGGTAAAAGAAGTGGGTCCTGCTACTTTGAATATCTCATCCTAAAACCACACACTTGGGACGTGCCAGTTGGCTCCTTTGCATCTAAATTGGTTTGGTGACCACTTAAATCTTGCCACGTCACCAGCACGAAGAGATGAAGGACCCACTGGGCTTCTGCATACCATAAAAGTATTAGTGGTGAAAATACTTTTATTCTGTCAGTATTATAGTTTAATGGTATTTGTCTTTATCGATTTGTTTTTAATCAATAACAGCTACCCTCAATTAATGAGTATCAATATTTTTCCATAAGATTGAATCTAATATAACTTACTAAACAAATATAGAGAATGTCACTAAGCCATTAGACCATTAGCGGCTTTTGTTCCCCTTGTTAAGTGAGTGATTTCGAGTTCAAGTTTATGAAGAAACAATAATATCCGGTTGTTGTCTTATTGATAATAAAGAAGGTTAAGGATAAAGGAAAATTCTATTTATTGTAAAAAAATAATAATTATGACAATCTTGTAATGATGTACATCATCAAAAAAATGTGTAACAATAACAAATATCCGAACATGCAGACACATACTTGTAAAGATATATGATGAGACAAACCATCATGCTAATTAGACTCATTAAGTATATTTAGCACCATACAATAAATATATATTCAGTATACTTAGCAGTAAGTTAGCACCCTAAAGTTTAATTACAAGTCCAACTATAAAATTAAACGAGCATTGTAGTCTATCATTACTTTAGCAACAATAGATAATAATAGAAGTCGGGACCCTGGATTGTATTCTAGCGTCCACCATTATTGACACGTGTCCGGTTGTCATGAAAACAAAGTAGGCCGCCATTTTATTCGGCAAATCCCCAAAAGTCTTTGCAGCAACCATTCAGAGTGCAGCATCTCCTAGAGGTGTACTTCTTACTGCTTTCGTCCATAGCATTTAGTAAAGTAACCCCTCAACCTTAAAAGGCCTCAAGAGTCTAAAGTCCAGTTTGGTTGCACCTAATAATTACATTTCTACACGGAAAAATATACTTGGTTTTTCTACAACCCACACCACATTCTCTATGGTTTCAACCTAAGCTACCTCTTCTTCTTCTTCTTCTTCTTCTTCTTCTTCTTCTTCTTTAAGTACATTGAGAGGGGTTTGAACTTTGGTTTCAACCTAAGCTACCTCTTCTTCTTCTTCTTCTTCTTCTTCTTCTTTAAGTACATTGAGAGGGGTTTGAACTTTTAATCTATCCTATTCCTATCCTTTTTCCCCAAACCTACCAAGCTCTCTTTAACATTACCTTAAGGAATCAAGTTCGGAGACATTCTACACGTCTCGGATCTCTTGGTGATACGTGCATGTCACACATGGATGGGACGCACCAATGTGATGGTTTGGAACAAGGATGTCTAAAACCCTATATATATATATTTATAGTTTCAAACTCACCTGATTTATATCAACACCATGTATTAAAAGTTGTATCACGTACATTAGCCTAATATATCTCCTAACTCATTAATACACGGAATACAATCCTTATTGTAAGGATGATTCATATCAATATGTGCTCACCTAATCAACTTGTGTCTAGGTTAGGTGGTTTAATTGCAAATTTTGTTTAAAGAACACAGACTTTCAATGTAATCATATTTTTACCCTCTATTTGGTTTGTGGATTTTACCATGGAAAAAAACAAAGGGGAAGGGAAAAAAAAAATGTGGAGGAAAGAAAATGAGAGGAAAAGATGAAATCATACCAAACCAAAATTATTTTAATTGTTTTTCTTCTACCAATTTTCCATTGCAACCAAATAAAAAAAAGTATAATCTTCATATATATATATATATATATATATATATATATATTTTTTTTTTTCCTTGATAAAATCAAGGAACCAAATAGAGCCTTAGGGAAAGTAATGCAACTGCATATGGTATTGTTAATTTTGACTTGAGTTTTCATGGCTTTAAAGTGGCGGTGGAATGCTCCTCTAGAAATTTTTTAAAATTTATGTACCTTGATATGTTCAACTTGCCTTTTTGTGGGTCTAGGCTTTAATTTTACAGTTTTTATTTTGATTGTAAATTGGATTGTGACAAGTTATGAATCACCCAGACCTTTTATTATTTTTCTTTCTTTTTATTTTTCCTCTATTATATTATTTTTCCATTATATGCTTCTACTTTTATTTAAAATAAAAAATAAAAAAATCAACTCGTGTCCATGCGCCTTATCTCATTACAATTCTGTCCTTCTATTTTTTGGTCAGTAATTAATGTTAACTAGAGAAAAGTTAAATTTACTATAATGGTCATTAAACATTTTACTATTCAATATTGAAAGCAAACAAACAGGTCCTAAAAGAGGAATAGAAACACTCGCCTGAAGAGGAGAGATATGAGCCATAAAGAACTGCTCAGCAGTCATATAATCCCCACTAAGCTTCGAACAAACATCAGAATCAGCAAGGCAAGTCCTAATCTTCCCCCAATTCTCCGAATTCGTCACGTGATCCCTCAACCACGACGAAAACCCATCAAGCCGGTACTCCTTGTACCCTCTGCCGGCGATGGAGTAAGAACCGTCAGGGCGAGTGACGACGAAGGCGAAGACGAGGAGGATGAGGAGGAGGACGATCAGAATGGCCATACAGAAGAGGTGGAAGGCAAGGAGGCCCTGTTTGTTCCAGTAAGCGCCGACGAACCCGGCGAGGGAGACGAGGAGGATGAGGATGCCGAGGATGACAACAGGCCACCGGAAGAAGTGGATGCACTCGTTGTCGGGCTTGGAGGCGAGCCAGATTCCGGCGCCGATTATGGGGATGGAACAGAGCAGGGCTATGAAGTTTAGGACGGCTGTTATTTTGTTGCTTACTCCCATGGTTTTAGAGAGAGAAACTGAAGTAGAGTGAGAGAGGGAGGGGATTTTGGTGGTGGTTGTGGCGGTGATGATGGTGATATATGTGGGGGTATGGTGGTGGGTGTGGGGAGGGTCCTCTTTTTTTACTTCCTTTTTCTAGTTGGGTGAAAGGGTCCGGGACACTGGGTTGCATACAGCCTTATACCCAAAAAAAAATCGAGGGAAAAAAAAAACAGTTGTTTTCACACATAAACACAATTTGCACATGTAGGCCACATGCAAACAAGCTCGCTTCAATTTTTATTTTTTTTTCTTTTATACCTATTTTCACTTTGAACTATCATTTTGTTACACTCCTATAAGGGTGATCTCATCCAAAGCAGTCGATGAGACGAATCAAGTCAAGTTAAGTCAAGCTTTGGAATATTTGAATTTGATTCATTTAAAAATTTAATTATTTGAGCCGAACTAAAGTTAGGTTGAGTTTTTGTTCGCTTAAACTTGATTCGTTTAACAAACAAACAAATTCTTATCAAGTTTGTTTCGTAAACTATTTGTGATCGAACAATGTGATTCATGAATAATGTGATTCATTTAATTTGCAACAATATGGTCGAGGACGAAGATTCATAAAATATGTATTTAAAACAATGTTAGTCATATTGGTTAGATATATGTACCAATTTTGTTTACCGATCTATTTGGAATTCACTTTTTTGAGGTAAAAAAGGCTTTTTTATATATAAAAAAAAGTTATTAATAATGATCTAAGTTACTTACACATCACCTGATGAGCACAACCAATATGCAAAATCAATACTCTTAACATTTTTAATTTTTTTTTTTTTAGAACTACTTTGAGCACGCAATCAAAACATGGGCTAGATCACCAAAGTTATTATTTTATGTTCTAATTTAATAGATTCAATTTGAAAACATTAAAGTGAGTCCACACAAATCAATCAAACTTCACAAAAAATAACAGTCAAAACCCTCAAATAGCTCTTTGTAGGAGTAGCAATGTTTTGTGCCTTTGGATATAGACTTGGCTTAGTAGCCAATCATAATGAGCGGAAAGGCATATTAATTGGGCTTTATATTAGCTTGATAATTATAATAGTCATTGGATTGTAAAGTTCAAACTCATTAAGTCAAGAAGATGACAAAAATTAGAAAGGAAAGTCGTTTTGCTTAATTCATAAGGGAAAAAAAAAAACTTTTGACTTCAATTGTGATCCAATTTGCAGGTAAGAAGAAAATGAGTAAGGGGGAAAATGGGTTATGCTTTTGTTAATTTATAAGATATGTGCAGACATATTTCTTTTTCTTCTTTTTTAAGTCAACCGATGGGCCTGGGACTTACTTCCCTTTAGTCAAATCGGTGGAAAGGAGATCTTAGCCACGGCTATGTTGGGTTGGCTTGTTTGCCACATTGCTCCTGTAAGGCATCCCATGGTCCCCCATGAGACAACCCTAGAATTAAGGTTGCCATGTGCAGCGTAGGTTGCTTCACGGCCTCGCCCAGACCGATGCCATGTGATGTCGCTGTTGCCAATTTCTGCGTTTGTCCACAAAAGGGCTAAGGCTATGTTTGGTATGAGAGAATAAGGGAGAGAATGAATGATGCTAACCCAAGAGAATGGAATATCCATTCTTGGAGAGAATAGCCATTCCATCAAATTGGGAAAGGTTTTTAGTTGAAAAGAATCGATAGTGATTAGTTATTAAATAAACTAAATCTCGTATTTAAATCTGAGAATCGTTCATGATTTCACAACGAAGGTCAATAGTTTATGATCTCGATTTCTCATGAATTTTGATTTCCTTGACAGAATATTCCACATTCTCTGAACTTCCTTACGTGAAACAACATATCATTGAATATTGTCTTGTTGCTAGACTTCTATACTCGTGGAATTTTTTTGGACTTCCATAGATGAATGATTCTAGCAGTGTAATGACATATGCATGTCGTTAAATGTCCTGTCTTTGCTTAATTCTTGAGTAAGTCATCACCTATATTTTACACGCACACCCACACGACTCTAGAGCAAAATAATACTATTCATAACTTCATCCATCACTTGTGGTATCAATTCAATCCCAGCGTTCTCACTTCGAGTGCAACTAGATGGTTCATGGTTTGCAAAAGTTTCTGCACTTCTCAATGCTATGGATGTGAGAATTTTAGCTGCTATCTCCACATCAAGTGCGTTCCCAACATTGTATGATTCACTCTCTCTATCCACAGGCACACCAAGATGTCTACTAGCAACTTCTCATGGTGCTTATGATTATGGTAACCCATCTACTTCTAGCCCATGCGACATGTATTACTATGTCAATTAAGCCCGAGGAGCTAGGTGGTGCATCAAATTGCCAGAAGTTTAAGAAAATTTTGAAAGCACTTGAAATAAAACTAGCATGTGGCCGGATTGCTTGTTAAAGGGATTGTCGGAACATTAAATAATTTTGTATTGAGATGAAGGAAAAAAAATGAAATGACTCATGGGCTAACTAGGTATGCTAGGAATGTTGATGTAATTATGTGGATGGAGGTCCCTAATTGCGTCAAGGACCATTTCCAAGCCAATTTGGATCTTTGTTCTTCTTAGCTTTATCTCTATCTCTCCTCTATATGGTATGTTCATTTTATGGAGTATATAAGATTATTTGATTGGATCGAATTGTTAAAAAATTCCAATATGAATTCTTATGTTATTTTTCTCTCCCCACGTGGCGTTGGCGTAATTGGGCGACTCCAATTTCCAACGTTATCTCATTGAGAAACAATCTGTTTGGCAACAAAGTTTAAATTTCCTCAACAAAGACAATCCAAAAACTTTCTCGGATTTGGTAGTTCAAACTATCCCGCGTTTTCTAGGCATTTCTCAACTGAAAAACTAGAGAGAGAAAATGGAGTCATGGGTGCCGCTCTTCGACATTTTCCTCAACTCCCCATCACCCGAAGCAGATGCATCTCGCTGGTTACAACAATCTTTCGATGCTTCGTCATCATCATCATCATCCACCATTACCACGGCCTCCTTCCTTTCACTACTCACAAAACCCTCCGACGCCATTGTTGCCGACCCTTCTTCATCTCCACCTCACAAAAAGAAGTAAACCCAAAAACCCATTTGCATATATTGTTATTGGATTGTGTTGTTTGAAAAAACTGACTCAGTTTTGTTGTTTGATCAACAGAGTTTTGTGGATACAGACTCTGCCGAATGCTGTCCAGTCTCGAATCCTATCTTTTCTAACTCTCGAGCGGCGGAGGTTTTGTACTCGAGATTTGTCTAAACTTGCCATGAACATTTTGAGTGGGAAGCAGGAGGTTGATTTTTGGGTTAAGAAAGCTGCACGTAATCTGCTCGATACATTGTCTGAGACGAATTATGAGTGGGTTTATGGTTTAAGTTTGGATTCTGTGGAAGAAAGAGTGGAGGATGAGTTTGAATCAGGTACCCAGTTGGCTTAAGGATGCTGCAGGTTTGAATGATTTGGTTCTTCCATGGCTTCCTATATCGCCTGATGAGTTGAATTCGAGGACAGGTATTTGGTACTTGCGAAGATGAATCGGAATTGATGGTTGAGGTTGGAGACAGTGAAGAACAAAATTTGAATGAAGTTGAAACGGATATTAAGCTTGTTAGTCCTACAATTGCTCCTTTGGACCCTGAAATTCAAAAGATGGCAGCTTGTTTGAAAGCTCAGATTTTAAATTTTGAATCGACTTCCAAAACTGTAGGCTTAGCGAATGAAATTCGCCAACTCTGTTTAGACAGAGGAGTAAATTCTTTTGCTGTTCTAGGTCTGATTGAACCTTGGAAAGCAGACGACGAGATTGCTTCGGTTTTGATTTCTCATCTTACAAGTGGAAGTGAGGATGAATTTGCTTGGCCAAGCCAAGTTCTCTGCTCTATCATGCCTTCCCAAGTTGTTAGTTCTCGAGCAACCGGCTTCCCGTGTGCTAATGACTGCAACAATGGAGTACTGTAAGCTCCATCAGAGGGCTGCTGTATATGCACTTTTGTTTCCGCTCATTCTCCGAAAGGAAGGTATCAACAACCCTATATGCGATGTGATTACGAGGATCATCAAGGAATGCTTGCACCCAGCTCACGTTTCTGCCTTCTGCCAGAAGCTTCTATGTGGAGAAGAGGATGCGAAGAGATTCATCTGCCTTCCCTGCCACCAGAGTCTAATATGCAATAAATTGGTTTGGGCAGAATCATTGTTTAACCTGTTCCAAAACATCTTAATCATAACGTTCACTTTAACCCAGGATTCTATTGACCATCTTGTTGACCAGCTACGGGAATTGGCTGAAAGGTTTTCTAAATCTCTGAAATTTGGGAATTTTTTGTTATGTTTTGTCACCAAATGTTCTCAGTTATTGAAGTCTCATAAGCTTTCTTTGATTGAAGCAGTTGAGCATACCAATACTCTTGTAACCAAATCTATAATATCAAAAGTGGCTAGCTTGTAGCTATTCTATTATAATCTTCTTGAAAGTTCTTCAAAGCTGTGAACTCGGGTGTCATGGTTTTCATTGCTGTGTTCTTTACCAATTTTTTCAAAACTGGCTACAATCATACAATTAGGTCATTTCAGGCAACATCATGCGTAACTGTGATTGAGTGTTCAGAAATAAGACATCGCTTGAGATTTGATTACAGATTAAGAGGTTTATAAACTGCTTAACTGGGAACAACATCATTTGTGTATTCTTCAACAGTGCTCAAACAGTACAAGAAAAACAGGAGGATGAAGGAATGAAGAAACATATATTATTCTCTCTGGAATTATAAATGCAACAGCAACAGAACACAAGTACAATGCCAAGTAAGCAACACATAGGAGTATAACAGTAACAGTACGATGCCATGAGTAAGCAACTCATACAGTATTATATAAGTAATCCTTTTAGACACGAAGTGTCTGGTGCCCATCAGCCGTTTTCTTCATCAATTCAAATCTCGGGCCCTTATCTGAAAACTTAGTTGTGGCATAAAGCTTCAGGTAATCTTGAAAACGGAAGTGATTTGGGTATAAGAGTTTGGGAGCTGGAGATATGAGGGCATCACCAGCAGGATTGTAGAAGGTAGCAATGGAGAGTCTGCTTCCATTCTTGTCTGCCATAACACGGTGCAAAGTACTCTTGTACCTTCCATTGCTCAGCACTTCCACTTGGTCACCCGTGTTGACAAAGATGGTGTTGTTCTTTGAAGGTGGAATCTCCACCCATTCACCATCCTTGAAGAATTCGAGACCTGGTACTTGGTCATCTTGGAGCAAGAGAATTATCCCACCAGCATCGGTGTGCTCTCGAAGTCCCCTTACAAGTTCAGGTTGAGGACATTGAGGGTATTTTGCCACTTTTGTTCCCACAGAAGGACCTTTACTTCCTGAGAATGCTTCCTTTATGTAATCCTTCTCCAAATTTAGATTCTCACACATGAGCTCGGAAAGCTTCTCGGCTAGCTTTATCAGTTGAGCAATGTACTCATCCATTGTTTTGCTGCATATATGCATCATTCATCAGCCAACATACTCATATAGTAGTCAAGGAATCAGGTTTTATAAATTCTCTTAAGCTATAGTTTAGTGTTTTTTTCTTCTTGTTTTGTTTTTGTGATGGTACTTATATGTCTTATGTACTTGGGCTCTGCCTTTTTCTCCTTTTAAGACAATACGTTACTTCCTCAAAAAAATAATGTAGAAATTTTGTTTGTTCTACTTACTATTGCTTAGTGTGAAATGTACACTCTACATGCTAATCAATTTTGGTTTATAATGTTTGAGGCATTATACTCCATGCCAGAATCTGGATGGATGGATTTTGCTATCGACTCACCAGAGATCCTCTGAGAGGTTTGTAAGCTCATCCATGTTTGAAGTTGGTCGGTGCCAAATGAAAAAGCTGCTTTCCCAGTCTATATTAGTGGTGTTTTCTTTGCTCTCCAAGAACCTTGCTATCTCTGACTCATAAAAGCTTTCCTTCAGGTTCTTCCTCATAGTGAAGATTCACCAATTGCTTCACCTTCTCCATCAACATTTTGTCAATTCCATGGTTCTCAACCTGCAGATATTTTGCATCAATATCGCAATGAAGTTTACATCAAAGCTTCAATTAAGATGAAAAAGTTCCCATCATCATTACCTGAAAGAAGCCCCATTTCTCGCAAGCCTCATGCAGAAGTGCCATTGTTTTGCACCTCTTCTCACCATCGAGCTCATTAAAGTCTATAACAGGGATCTCCATCTCCTTCCTCCTCTCTAATTTGGAATGAAGAAAATAGGTAAGTCAGTGGAGTATATATAGGCATGGAACAGTATATGAATATTCTTTAGATTATTTTAACTGGGGGGCAGTTAGATTTGAAGAAAACGGTAGTTGCAGGTTAACCATAACCTCATTGAAAGCTTTAGTGCCTTGAAAAGAGCAAGGATAATGGATGGGTCCAAATTCAACTCACCCCCACCATGTGATCAGCTTATTCTCTGTATTTTAATCTATTAATCTATCAATCTATCTCTTGTAAGTTAAGTTTTGTTCCTTTCATGTAGTAGTGAAAACTTTCCTTGATTGGATGCTTGTTTGTAATTCCATCATGAACTCTCTCTCTCTCTCTCTCTCTCAACTTGGCTTTATTTTATGCATTCTTTTGTGGGAACATGCTCTAATTGGTTGTTTCTTGCATTGTGATTCATCATTTTATTAAAACTAGGGGCAGTGTACATGGCACTGAAAACATTGCTTTCAAACAGCCAATTGGAAAGTGGGAAATCAGTATCTCACAAATCTTCCCGTGGGCGCTTTTGGCTGTAAGTTGTTACAATACCATCTTCTACTGATTGATCCTTAACAACTACAACTACAATAGCAATCTCAATCATAGATATATTTCTGAAATTTCAGCCGCCTGAATTGAGGTTTGATTGATCATGTCCATTAAGATTTTACTCATGTCATCAGCCTTATCTTCATTCATGAAATTGGTCATATATACATACTGGATATAGGATTATCTTATGAAGTAGTTGGAGACTTAACGTTGGAAATGTAGTTTTTCATCGCCCCATGAGTCATCTCATGCTTTACATGTGACTTACCAAATCATATATTTAGGTCCTTGTTTACGATAAACTGAGTTGGATTAGATTAAGCGAGACATAAATGGAGATTGAAAAGTCTCTTGACTGTTTTAGATTGTAAAAACTCTCACAAGAGTTAGACTCCCCAATGGGGTGTCGGAGGGTTCCGTGTACTCCAAATCCACGCTACTTTTCCACTGCATTCTAACACATTAGTTGTTTGTGTGTGATTAGGCAGACATAAGTAACTTCATTCTTTGAAATTCTTAGTTATGCTATTTTAAGCAAGTGTTCGACAAAAATCAAATCAAAATGCATTCTACACTTCTTTTTTTTTTTTTTCCTTTTTTTTTTTTGTGGTTGAGAACTGAGAACAAGGAGTGACAGCATTTGCAAATACAGCATTGCATAAAAAAAGACTGGATCTTGAATCTCTGTGCTATTTACTATGTTCATATTTTGTGAGACATGACTCTCTATTTTAATACCTTTCAGAGTTGTTTATTCAGAAATGTTCAAACCCATTCCCAAGAATGCATCCAAACCCAGCCTAAACTCCAAATCGAACCGATAAATCCGAAATATTCAAGAAAATTTCATAGATCCCCCATCTTGTGAAGACCAAGGGGCTAAGATGGTTCAAGCATAGACCATAAATCTCAGTGATAACGCTTTCAATGTCATTTACTCATTTTAAAGGGAATGGCTATTGCAACCCCACGTTTTTATCACCCTACCCCTTTCCTTTTGATTTTTAAGATTTCATAAAAAAAATTTAAAAGGTTTTTACAAAGACCGGTCGCTTGGTCTACTAAAAAACATCATTTTGAATAATTTTGCAGAAAAAAGTTTTTCCAAAATCTATCATTTAGGTAGACTTTTTGGCAAAAAATGAAATAAAGGTTATAAATGGCTAAAATGTATATTTAAACGAAAGATTTAGGAAAAACTTTATCCTACAAAGTTGTTCAAAATGATGTTTTATAGTGGACGTAATGGCTGGTTTTCATAAAAACCTTTTATATTTTGTATAAAACCTTAAAAACCTAAAGAATGGGAGGTGGGATGATAAAATGGGGGGTTGCAATAGCCGTTCCCCATTTTAAATGCACCTCAGAAGTCAAAGGCTCAAAGGACCACGGCCCAGGAATAGATGAAAAGTCCATAAGATTGGGCTGGACTTGGCCAAAATCAGGCCTGCGTTTGCATTTCAATTGGGCCCTGGCCATGATAAGCAGCCCATAATTCGGTAGTTGCAGGAAGGACTGTTGGGAGTAATTCGAAAAATACCCCCGGGGGATTTTTGACAACATGGATTGAAAGAAGAATATTCAACTCGGGTGGTTAAAATTAATCAAATTATATTGTATTCTAGTTGATGAAAATTGATATTCTTTACCATCAATAACCCTATTTTCCTTTTTCTTTTTTGGTATTGACAAGGTCTTTGGGCTTTGTTATAGCACTCGACTAATCTCTATATGCTCATGTAATCTCCGTCTCAGATGCACCGATATTATTCGGATTGGCAATTCAAACTCATAACCATCTATTGAGTTAATTCGGTAGGCATCTTACAGTTTATAATAGGTGAGGAGAACTATGGCCATCGGCCGGCTAACTATGTTTTGTAGTTCATTTCAAAGATTGCCATTACCACTTGAAAAGTTTGATATAGATTGTTCTATGAGAGTGATGTCACCCATGTCGCATTGTGGCCGTAGGTGGCCTAATACACACTTAAAAAACTTAATCCTATGGCCCAATACACACTTTAACATTTTTTTTTTTTAAAAAATTTAAAACGATTAGTTTCATTAAAATTGATCAGAGCCAACATATTGGAGCAAAAGCTACACAATAATAGGTGGGAGGGTCAATTTAGGCCACATATCTATGGACTATGGGGCAACTTTTTGCACAAGAGGCCAACGAATGAGCCAACTGCATTGTGACGTTGTCCTCCACTTTACATGAGAAAAAGCGACATTCTGTTTTAACATTTTGCTAAAACTCTTCGTATCTTCCGTCATCACAATGCACAACCAATCCTTGACAAATTTGAGATGTACCCATTTGACAGATTTACCCTCTCCCTCATCCTCATCATTCCCAAATTGCCCTTCTCCATTGATTCATTTTGGTCCAAAGGAGAGATGTGGGCCACCATTCAAATAGGTCAACTTGTCAAATAATCATAACTGTCATGAACTTTGGCGCTTGCTTTTGTGGTGAATGGCTATGATATTTGTGCAATCAATTCTACTTTGGTAGATTTTCTTCCGTATTCCTTCGGTTCTAAATTAAGTGTTCTTTTTGAAAAAACACACTTTTTAAAAAAACTTTATTAAGGGTTTGTTCGTTTTGCGAGATTTAAAACTCTCGAAAATCTCAAATTCCCAAAAGTTCCAACTCTTAAGAATTAAAATCTTGAGAATTACAATTTACATTGTTCGTTTTACAAAATGATATTTCAAAGGAATTGATACTTTTATTTTTGGTAATTAAGAAAGAGGAAAAAACTAAGAAAAGAATCATCTTGTGTTTTGGTTATTGGGGGGGGGAAGGAAAAGAATAAAAAAAGACAAATCAGTTGAGTAACTGTAGCGAAGTTATGTGAAACCAAAGTTAATGGAGTTCAGGGTATCACTAAAGAAGAAGAAAATGTGTGTGTGTCCCCTATAAAATTGAGTTCAAGATTAGAAGTGTCCACCCAAGTGGGCAATTTTAGCTTTGTCGGGCAATTCTCAGAACTTCGCCATTGATGTGCTTTCGCTAGACACTACTTCTTACTGAGAAGGCAAAGAAAACGACGACGAGATTTGTAAATTCCTATGTTTTTAGATAGGATTTCCATTTTCCGTGAATTGTGAGAATTGGAATCTCTTAAGAAATTAGAATCTCATGAGTTAAGTAAAACGAACAGTTGAATTTTTTTACCAATTCCCGGGAATCTGTAATTCACACCTTTAACTTTAACACAAAGCCTAAGACTAAGTTATTGATGATATTTTTTAAAAAGTATATCAAATAACAAGTGAAGGTAATGATTGTTTTTCTTAAGGTACGGAGTTGATCAAACTTAGCCTATGAAAATAAAAAAAATAAAAAAAATGGTCTTTGACCTCTTGTGGTCTCCTAGATGTGGAACTGTATTGCTTTCTATTGGCTGTCACAACACTGGATACTCTGGCCATTTGACTGCCGGCTCTGCCTTTTTGGGGAGCGTGGAGAACAGAGCTCAATGACTGAGGCTAGGGCCCCTGTCCAATGTGAACCGTGAAGTGGCCATCAAACTCGTCATTAACAGCTAACCCGTCATTAACAGCTAACCTTTAATTAAAACGAGAATGAATCCCCATGCACATGTTCTCTCGAGTTAGGTGCATATACTTGAGTCACATGATCATACTTTAACCATAAGTCCATTACTCATATTCTCATTAGAGGAGGGCTAGCCTTAGTCATGATTAACCAAATTTATTTATGAATAGTACCTTTATTTTGTGTATTCCTAGTTAATTTTATATTGACTCAAATTCATAAATTTCAATGTACCATGATGGAATCAATATATGACCTATTGTAACTTCAATGTTAGTGCGATTCATTTTGAATGCTAAAAATCACAGGGGCAACAATATAGTCCAATCGTAGTATTGTATTTTTTTTTTTTTTTGGTTCTTGTAGAACAACTTATGATTAATTTTTTCAAAAAATTTATGAAAGGGCTAGGGATGCCCTATGGAGTGCATTGGCAACTCCAAGGGATATTGCTTGAATTGGATAGATTATCGTAGAAAGGTTCAATATACAAAATTACATCATAATTTTCTCTCTTTCACACACACGCATATATATAAACCTTATTTGTTATAACACGATATGACTAGATGAGTTGATAAATATTTTGAATAACTAAATTACTCGAGTTAATCTTGATAAAAGATTTGTTCAAATGCATTTGTAGGCTATACAATTCAAATTCAAACTCTACTCTTGTGCTCGTTAACTTAATACTCTCTCTGTCCCATAAAGATAGGTCAAGTTTGACAAATCACGAAGTTTAAGAAATGGTTATCATTGCATTGACTTGTATTAATTAAACTTCATCTTTCCAAAAATATCATCAACTTTTTTATATTAGGATTTTGTGTTAAAAATTATCATTAAAATAATAAAAGGTATTATAAGAAACTTATAAAAATAATTATTTGACTTTTTAAAGTGGATAAATATTTTAAGATAAAAAATATTACAAATATGACCTATACTCAATGAAACGGAGGAAATAAATTCGAACAATCCCCTACTCGGTCTCATTCGCCTGGCTCATTGTTATTGTCATTAGTTAAGAAATTATTCATTTATTTAATTTTTAAGTAGTTGGAAAAATAGAGTCTTCTTCCCTCTCTAACACGCTCAACTTGACAGCGCGTAGGATTTGCCCTTTTCTGAGCAGACTCCACAAACGCCTGGAATGAGGGTTCCTTTTGTACTTTCACTCCATCTCCCACCTCCAAGCTTTTTTCCCTCTCCGTCTCTTTAGCATGCTCCCCCCACACCAGTACTGAGATCACACAGCACAACCCATACACGGCTACGGTTCGTTAACTTCAACCAGGGGTCACACTACGCACACCCCTCTCCCCCCTCCCTCTTTCTCTCTCATCTGCTTTCTCTCTCTCTCTCTCTCTAACCTCTCTGCAATGAGGATACCTCCTCCCTCTGCAATTGTCCTACTGATTTGCCATATTCTCCTCTGCTTGGCTTCCATCTCTCTCTGTCTCCCGTCCAACCAGTCGGACCGTTTCGAGGAGATCAATGCCACCACTGCTCAGTCGAACGCGACGCGTCCGAGATCTAAGGAAGACAGCTTCGCTGACATAATCGATCGAGCTCTCGAGAAGGAGTTCACCGAGAATGAGGAGCAGGCTGGTGGAGGTCCGTAGATCTGAGCACTTTAATTTCACTTTTCTGTGTTCTGCATTTCTTTCTTTTGTTCATTTCATGTGTTTCATGGACTAGGGTTTTAGATTAGGGCATCTCTCCTCTCTATGTTTGGTATTGAGATTGATGACAATAGGCGCTAGCTGATTTCGAACTCGGGGTTTGTGGATCAGCCATGGATAATACTCGTATATATGAAATCTGAATGCCTGGATTTTTTTCTCTTTTATCTTGCTTTTCTTTTTCCTCGCAATTTTTGGAAAGTGGGTTTTTTGGTTTTAGGTAAAATATTGTATATTTATCCTTTTTTATCCCCAATTTGGCAAGAAGGAAACTTTCCTTCAAGTCGGAGTGGTGGTTTGTTTCCATTTTTAAAGAGGTTTTATACCCCACGAGGGAAAGTTTGAAGTGAAAAACGAATTGGGATAACCCCATTTTGTGTTTTTATTTATTTTTGATTGCAGATACCGATGCTGGAAGCTTCAACAATAGCGTCGCTGAACAGCAGGTTGGTAATCAGTAGTCACGTTCTTCAAAATTGTTAAAACTTTTTTGTAACTTTTCTTCGTAATGGAAAGTGTTTTACTAATTTGGGCAAGTGTAGGGAACATAAATTTTGAGCTGATTTTGGTGTTTTTGGGTTGCCATTATTTTTTAACAGTTAAGTTAGGAAACACTCTGTTCCATCAGTAGACTAGTTGCTAAATGCTCTATAAGTCTGCTGATCACATGGGACTGGCATTACCAGTTGCGATTGAAGCGGGTATTTCTTGAGGAAAATTTTTGCCAAGTTTTCAATACAAAACTGGGGACATTTGAAATATTAATTTAGATAAGCCTGAATCCCTTTAGGAGTTGTTTGGGAGGTTGGATGGATTTAAGATTGGTTTGGGATTTTAGTGCTGTTGGATTATTGTAGGGTATATTTAGTGCACGATAGGTTTCCGATCTGCATGGTTTTTGAAGATGTGGAAAAGTTGAAGATAATATGTCCGGAGTGGTTATTGAAGATGCCAGCATCTGGCCTGGATCCCCAAGACGATATCTGTCAAAATTTATATTAATTTTTCCATTAGGTGGGGAAGTCTAAGTTTTCATGATAAAGAGCTGGTAGTTTTTTTTTTCACTCTGAGAGATGAAAAAGAGAAAAAGAAAACTAACTGTGTGAAGGTTATGACTTAAAATTTATCATTAAATTAGTTGTCTGTTCTGTGGTTTTAATGCCAAAGTAAATGCACACTGTCGATGTCATTTTACTATTGTTTTTGCTTGAACAACTTCTTGGTCTAATAAGTTATCTAAATACAATTTCTTTATATGTTTGATTTCATCAGGCAGTTTTGGAAACTGTTGCTAGAGTTAAGCCCAAGAAAAATGACACCAAGGAGGAGAAGTATGTGCTTCCATCCTGTGAATTTGATCATTTGTTGACGTTTATTCAAATGGAAGTAGTTATAGTACAAAGGATATAATTTATTTATTTATACTAATATAGATATAGATTAAAGTAGGTTTTGCAGCACTTGACAATTTTTTGAGTCTTCTGCTAGGTCGTTTCAATTTCATGATGTCTTCAATTTGGATAACGAGAATCGAGCCGATGATATGCCAACGCTGATAGATAGAAAGGTATTCCTGATACTTGTAATTGGAAATTTGTTCCTTACTGAAAATATATGTACACTGTGATAGGGCTGCTTTAAACAAATACATATTAATTGGTCAAGTTTGAAGCTTAATGAATATTGATTCAATTGTTGGATTTTTTTATTTTATTTTATTTTTTAATCTTCAGGATAACGTCTTTATTATCTCAAATCTCAAGTCGAAGTATCCTGTACTGCAGTTAGACTTAAGGTCAGCTTACCTTCTTCTTCTCTCTCTCTCTGTCTCTCTCTTTGCATTTAACTTTTATTATTACTGATGTCAGATATATGATGAGTAACTTGTTAACTAATCCGAATGGTTCAAATTACTGCCTTCACAGATTGATATCGGATCTGGTAGTCGTTATTGTCTCTGCAACTTGTGGTGGAATTGCCTTTGCTTGTGCTGGACAACCGGTCCGTTTATTCTCATTGCCTTTCCTTATATATAAATATATTATATAGTTTTTCATTTTGGGTAAAATTTTATGACTACGTGGATGAATTCTTGGGACTTGTATTTTTCTTTGAGGGGTTGATTATCTAAGTTAATTTAATTATCATTGCCTCGTCCCTAATAGTAGTATGTTCTTCATTTTTAAATTTCGCAGGTTATTACTGGATATCTGCTAGCTGGATCTGTTATAGGACCTGGGGGCTTAAGTTTTGTTAGTGAAATGGTGCAAGTATGTTTCTATTTATCTAACATGATAAAAGCTTAGTGTTTTAAATATGCATTCTTAAGAATCTACTTGAGTAATTTTATTGGTGGATAAGATACATAGAGTATTTACATGGAGTTACAAATATTCTCATTGTGGCTCTTCTAGAATTCAGCTTATGCCAATATCTGTTTCTTAAATTTCTCTTGTTGAATTATTTTTGTTTACAAGTTCTGATAATTTATGTGCACTGCTTTTGTGTGTGAATTTGGAGAAAGAGATGTGCATATTTGTGTAAAACTAGTGATAAACATTCAACAAGTATGGGTGTCTGGATGTTTGTATTCAGCTTCTTGTATATTATTACTTTATTATCAAATTAAAGCTTCCTTTTTGCAGTCGGTATACTTTGTCACTAAGGTGCACATACACTTCTCCAGAGGAGCTGTGACGCTGTTTTATGCTTGTTGGGCATAAAATCGGTTTTGACACGCCCATAAATGTTGTAAACACATCCATTGAGTGTCAAATCGGTGTCCATGTCCATGTAATATAGTTTTGCAATTACTGGAAAGGAAAAGAGAAGCTCCCTACAATATGAGGTCACTAGCATGCCATGGGCTAAATTAATACTAGTGCAAAAAGCAGGGAGTGCGTGGTGAAAGTTATGTTACCAAATTTATTTGATAATTTTAGAACTGGTTTAGTCTTTTAAATTTATTAATATGCAACCTTGTATTAGTCACAAGAAAATAAATGAGGCTCATTTTGGGAAACACAAAAGGGCACATTGAAACCCAGATTTGTATATATTGCTGTATAGATGTGTAGAGGTTGTATTGTCTGGTTTACTGTCATGGTATACTTTTGGATTAAACTTTCTTGGTTCTTCATATATATTCACAAATCTTAATGTCATTTTAGTTAACTTAATGTAGTACTTCCATTTTCTCATTGATGCTGCATGCAGGTTGAAACCGTAGCTCAGTTTGGTGTTATTTTTCTTCTTTTTGCGTTGGGCCTGGAGTTCTCCACAACCAAGGTTGGCTTGAATTTTGTTCTAATTTTGAAGTTTGTCAATACTTGTTGAAACTGTTGTTTAAATCTATTCATTTCACAATTCCAGCTTCGTGTTGTTCGAGCAGTTGCTGTTTTGGGTGGTCTACTCCAGATTTTCCTATTTATGTGTTTGTGTGGAGTTACAGCCTCGGTATGTGTAGTATTTTCATCAAATTTCAGGCATATATTTTTTTTTTTGGATAAAGAATTTCAGGCATATATTTCGTAAAGAACTATGCTGAATTCAGCCAATGGAATCGCTTGACCTAAGTTATGCTTGAAATCTCCAATGCTACCATCAGATCGCACATTTTAGAATTTTTTAAAGAAAACAAAGGGCTAAAAAATTTGTTCATCTCAGAAAAGAATAATGAAAAAATCTGTTCATCAGCTATGAATATCTGATGAAGGCTGCTGCCTACCTTTTTGCAGTTATGTGGTGGTAAACCATCTGAAGGGGTGTTTGTTGGTGTATTGCTGTCTATGTCATCAACAGCAGTGGTAGCTCTCTTTACATAGATTTATGTTCCTTTTCATTTTTGTGAGTCATGGCTGCCTATTTTTCTTATTTTTCGTATGAAGCTTGAACTGATGGAATAGTTTATTTGAAACTTTTTTCATAGCTTTGTTTTGTTTTATCCCGTTGGATGGAGCATGAACCTGTATGCACGATAATGTATTGATAAAAGTTAGGTTCTTTTTTCTTATCATAATAGTTTATTGTAGTCAATTTAGTTTATTTTGTTGCTGAGTTCTTTGTTCACCCTTTTGACTAGAAAAAGGAAGAACACTGGTTCAATGCTTTTTTTTTTTTCTTTTTTTTTTTCCCTTTAGGTGTCAACTTTGAGCATCAGCATGTACATTGAGATCCAAGTGCTACAGTAGTGTCAGGATTCTGGCTAATATTTTTAAGAAATGACCTCGTCTCTCCCTTTCCTTGTTCTATCCTTACCTCCTTTATTACGACTAGTGTTTAAACAAATATACTTATGGAGAATTATGCCACTGAGATTCTATAAAAAAATCATGCCACTGAGTGATACAAAAATCTTGAGCATAAATTTTCTTGAAGCATAAAGGGGCCTTTTACTCATGCAGATAAAGTGTTCTGTCCTATCTTAGGTGACCTTTTACTTTGGTTATGTTGTACTTTATTCTTTATTTGCATATTAGATATGTATCTTTGTGTGTATGTTTATATGTATAACTCTTTGATGGTATGGATTTGTTGGTAAAGATAAACTCAGTGCTGATACCAGAGATTGAGCTTGAATCTCACCCCCTTAGCCTCTGATCACAATCCTATTTACCTACCTCATTGTCTCAATAAAATATTCTTTAATGTCTGTCTTTTTCTTGATATCCTCGTACCACTTATCTCTTTTTATATTTCTTCTTGTGGGTTTCTTCTTAATTTCTGTTATGTTATTTGAACAGATCAACCTAAAGCAATTGGTTGATTCTCTGAATAACTGGTTCATTTGTGTGATTTAGTGTATTGTTTTGATGTTCTAACATTGCTGAAATCTATGTCATGTACTCCGAGGGTGTTATTGTAAAGGCCACATTACCTATGGAGGCCTGCTGGACATATGTAGGGTTTATAATATCATATATGGAATTGTTATTTGTGGAAAATGTAAATTTCAGAAACACAGCTCTAGGCACTTAACACCTGTTATAGGTGTCTGTGATACTGGTTACCTACGGTGATATTTTATAAAGGGTTTTAGCCACTTCAGAATTCTGGTCTTTTTTAACTTACTTTTGGTGGGGTCATTATTATTTTTTTAGTTGGCAGTGCAAATCTTTCCTTTCCTTAGACATGAAATTTTTAAGCTTCTTTGTAAATATTTATGATGCTGAACCAGTTTCTCTTGTTTGGGCCACAGGTCTTGAAGTTTTTGATGGAAAAGAATAGTCTTGGTGCCCTTCATGGTCAGGTCACAATTGGTATTCTTATTCTGCAGGTATTCTTATCTTTCTTCCATGGACATTCATATCTCTATAATAAAAAAGGGCTGTGTTACTGCCATCAGTATTTAAACAATTAGTCAGTAAAAAGAAGAAAAGGGAAGGGGGGGGGGGGAACTAATCTGTTTTAGACTTTTACTTGATACTTTTTTTTATTTATAATTATATAGACACATTGTTCTTAAGTTTCAAGCTATCTTTGCCTACCAGGATTGTGCTGTGGGTTTGCTCTTTGCTCTGCTTCCAATTTTGGGCGGTACTTCTGGTGTTCTTCAAGGAGTGATATCCATGACTAAATCGTAAGTAAGACCCTATGAGAACCACATGTATTGCATGTAATGTCCATATGAGAATCTTTGGCCCACATCACAATTCACAATGAAAATATCGAATCTGTTGTACAAGAATAATGAGACTATACTTTAAGATCAGATGCTGTTTGTACATCTTTCCAATGTCATGTGCCTTCTTGTAAGTCTTCAATGGGGAAGCTTCTTTGTCATTATTCAATACCAAGTTTCCAGGTTGATAGTAAAGGTTAGATTAGTTTTTATGACTTGTGAAATTTTTATCCATATACATTTGAAAGGCTTGTGCCATTTTTGGGACTGTTAACTGGTCGAGCGACAGGTTGGCCTGGACCTCAAAAATGGACAAAGTTCTCAATTGGGAACTAGGTCTTGGCCACTTCATAGTTGGAATATTCCAAATTACATGAACATTATGCAGAAAAGAGTTGATTCTCCAGTTAAATGCATTCTAGGAGGGACTTGACTATTTATCCAAAGGAGTATCATATTGAACAGAGGTGAAGGTTTTAAAATATTTGGGTGTCTGAGAATGGAGAAGCTTTGACTCTCGTAATTGGAATTTCACATTTGGGTCAAGCTAATTTAATTAAAATTACCATTTTGTTCATTTTGTTGTGTGCGTCTCTGCATTTGATTGCACAATGAATAAAATAAAACGGATTTGGGGTAGATAAACTTTTTATATATGTACTTCTATAATATCAGGCTTTTGCTGCAGGAATGATATATCTGGCACTAATTGGGTATGCAAGTGCACACTGCCAATTAAAAAGTTGACTATATAGCATCAATGATGTATTTTTTTTTTTTACATCTAAACAACAATTGGAAGCTTAGTTTCTCATAGTTGCAATTTATTCTCTGTTGCCTATGTAAATTGAGTATCAAAATCATGTCTCCCTTTTCACATGCTAAATTTCTTTCCAGGCTGGTGGTTTTGATTTCATTTTTGGCCATTTTGTCAATATTGTCTCGTACTTGTGTACCTTGGTTCCTAAAGCTAATGATAAGCCTATCATCACAGGTGAGGACTTCTGATCAAATGAGAATTTAGCCATTAAATGTTATAATATTCTATGTTTTAATGTAGTAGTTACTGAAAATCTGCGCAGACCAATGAACTTTATCAATTGGCTTCAGTGGCGTTCTGCTTACTCGTTGCTTGGGTATGCCTTCTCGATTCTAAACTGTATCTCTTTTTTTTTTAATTTGATAAGTCTAAACTGTATCTCATTCTTGCATTTGATTTAATCTAATCTTTTTCATTTCACTTTATGTGCACAATTAGATGGCTCTATTTTCCCCTATAATTTATATTTTCTGCCATCTTGACTTTCCAGTTTTCTTGTTGATAAAGCTCTAGTTGGAGTTTTTCTGTCGGCTAGTGCTTGTATTATGTCTTCTGTACATGGGCTATACCCTTTTGGTTATTAATACATATTACTTCATCAAAAAGAAAATCATACACACATATACACAAATTTATTAATATGGAATTTTGTGTTATTCAGTGTAGCGATAAGCTTGGTCTAAGCCTTGAACTGGGTTCCTTTGCTGCTGGAGTGATGATATCAACAACGGATCTTGCTCAACATACACTTGAACAAGTAAGATACTTCTGTTGGTTTGTTCTGTCTCAAAATTAGTTAGGTGCCTGATGACTTTAAATATGCCCTTCTTTCTTACTGTGATTACGAGTTTCACATTTTGTGGGACATTTATTTACTGATTTTTGGTGAAAAATCTCTCAATAAGATTTTTAGCATTCTTTTCATGAAAATGTCATGCTTCAAATAAAAAAAAATTATGTGAAAAAGATTTATGGAACTTCTGAAATCTGGGGGAATGCATAAAAACCTTCCGAAATTTTAATAGTGGCATTAAACTCAAACCATTGATAAAATTCATGAATTAAAATGCTTGAGCAAAAATGAGGAAGCATGCAACGTTTGAGAAATTTTGTAAGACAAGATATTTTAAAATCAAAATATTGACTAAGGCGTCATGCTAAATTGCTTGATGCTAAGCAAAAATTGATTTATGAGACAGTAATTTGAAATATGGGATTTATGATTTAGCCATTATTATGTCTTAATATGCGATATTGATCTTCACATGTAGAAGTAGAATAAATTTATGCCAGTCTTCTATACCTTAAATATCCGACCCTTCATTTATATTTACACCCATATACTGTACAACACTTTTGAGGCTCAATTTCCCATCTTATTAATGGAATACCCTTTTTTCAAACTCAATTTCTCATCCTAGTATCCTGAAATCAGCTAAATTGCAACAGGATTTTGCAAATAATGTAAATTTCTTGTTATCATTTATTAAATAAAAAAATAAAAAAATAAAAAGAAATACGGCTTCGAGAATTTTCTGATCGTTGCCCCTTAAGCCCTTTTCAAATGGGATTACATGTCTACATCCTACTTGCCGCGTCTTCATGAGCGAATCTGGTAGCAATTCCAATATGGTTATAGAGAGAAGCAGGCCTACTTTTCCGTAATTTTTTTGTTCACTAACATTTATTTATATGTGTTGTATTTAAGTTTGCAATGTGTGTAAGTGGTTATAAATGTAGTAACAAGCTATGTGAATTTAAAAAGTTGTGTAAAACTTTTTGTAAGCCTGTGGATTATCTGCTTTTATTATTATTATTATTATTAATTAGCTCTTCCTAGTTTAGAATTCTGACTTTTAAATGTGAAAGTCCTATGAGTTTTTGCTCTTATGTGAGAGTTACTGTCTTTTAGGTTGAGCCCATTCGCAACTTCTTTGCCGCTCTTTTTCTCGCAAGCATTGGGATGCTAATTCATGTCCATTTCCTTTGGAATCACGTTGATATTTTACTAGCAGCTGTTATATTGGTGATCATTATAAAAACTATTGTGGTTGCCTTAGTTGTCAAGGGATTTGGATACAACAACAAGACTTCACTGCTTGTAAGATTTGACTAAACTACTAATCCAGTTGTATTGTTTGTGGGCTTTGTGCATTTTAATTGACAGAGTTTGTGCATTTTGACTATTCTATATATTTTCATTGACAGAGGGCCTTAAATTATTATTTTTTGTGTAGGTTGGGATGTCTTTAGCACAAATTGGGGAATTTGCATTTGTTCTTCTAAGTCGTGCTTCTAATCTTCATCTAGTTGAGGTTAGTGCTTCAATTGTTAGGGTATTTTTTGATTTGGTATTGTGATATCAAGGCTTTGTTCAATATTTGCTTGCGTGCATGCGTTAGAGCTATTAACCCTAATAGGAAATCCTTTTTCTTTTCTTTTCTTGGACCGCGGGGGGGCGGGTAGGTTGGGGTTGTGGGGGATTTCATCTTTAGCGAATGATAAATGCAACTAAGCAATTGGATATTTTTATTTCACGAAATATTCAAGTTTCACTTATCATATCATGTGCACTTTTGCCTATAGGTAGAAGAATTGAAAGTTGAGTGCAAGTTTTCCTCTGTGTGTGTGTTTTTTTTTTTTTTTTTTTTTTTTTGGGTGGCGTTGTAACTGAAAGTTGTATCACTGTTTCAGGGTAAGCTGTATCTATTACTTCTCGGCACAACAGCTCTGAGTCTGGTACGTGAGTCAATTTGAACCATTTTGCAAGTCAGACAATGTAAATTGCAGAGAGTTCCCCTTTCTTTTTTTTTTTTCCCCCTTCATATTTGTCTGTCTTTGTGGTCACCTGTCACTTATTGCAAATAAGTGAACTATCAACAGTTCAATATGAATTTGCGCTACTTGTCACTGTATGCATTGAATTGACCCATCCCGTTTTGTAGATCTAACATCAATTAGCACATGTTGCTGGGCAACATGATAATTAAAATTCATCTAGTGACACTCTTCCAGTCTAAGAGAATTGAGAGGAATTCCTTTAAACCCCCTTGAGAGAGAAGCTCAAACAGATATTGAATTGAACTTTTTGTCGTTTGCTTCAATCGGGGCCTTTTAAATGTCATTATAGATTTTTGGTTCCTCTCTCACCAGATGTACCAAATAGCGGCCCTAACCTTAACTCTTCTCAAGCCACATTTGCTTATCTTTCTTGCCTCCCAAACTGAGAAAGTAGGAAAACAAAGAAGCAAGAGATATCCTTCAGAGTCCAACGGGTACATGCCATCTCATGAAGTAAACCCCAGACAAAGCAAGCCACCTCACAAGATCTTATCTCTATGGTTGCTTAGACATTTAAATGTGCTAATGCCTGTCATTGAATGAGAAATGGCAAGAAGATGAGAGGGGAAACCTCAGAAGAAGTTGCTTTTTCATCCCACTATTTCTGATGCTACTGCAGTAGCTGCAAAGAATACTCTTATACAAGGCTGTATGTATGTATGTATGTAGTATCCATGCAGCAAAATTGCTGAAACTTAGTATGAGTTCCTAATGAGTGATTATGCATAAATATGTGCATGGATTTTCCAATTGATTAAACTGTCTGTGAACCTTCGTGGTGAGAATTATCTTGTACATGCATAAATATAATAAAACTTTGAATGATAAATATAACAATAGAATGTGCAACATATGTAGTTTGGGGGTTGTAAGTCGGTGAATTGGGTTGAAACTAGTCATGTAATAACACATGTATAATATTTTCTGAGTTGTAACAATATTATTCATATGTTATTGAATGAATCAATCTACTTTGAGTCTACGTTTTAAGCTCTGCTCACGAGCGGTTATGCAGGTGACTACACCATTACTTTTCAAGTTGATTCCTGCTGTTGTTCATCTTGGAGTGCTGTTGCGGTGGTTCACCCCTGATAGTACCAGTGAGGTAATCTTTTGCTTTAATAAATATCTCCTTTCTCTCAATTCTCACCAGGGAAAGGGTGCATTGTTTTTATGGTTTTGCTTAATCCTTGCCGGAGTAAAAGAGTTTTTGAGGTATCTTGAATATGATTTCTCCTCCCAGATTGGATATAAAGGAGATAGCTTTCGCGCAGACAGTGCTAAGCGCATTACTTTGATGGTCCAAGGCTCTCATGATTCATGATATTAAATAAAACATGAACCAGAATGCAAATTTCAGGCTTTTACCTGATGGGCTTCTTATACTCTGGAGGACAGGTGCCCAAGAGTGCAAAGGAGGTTGACTGAGTGAACAAATTTTTTCTATTACAAGGCGCTTCAAATGTTGCCTACATTATATATACATATTTCTGACCCAGTGGGTGAACGGAGATGCCAAGCGGAACTAAGAAACGGAAGAGCGTGGTAGATATGATCCATTTCCCAGGATACTTTTAACCTTTAACTCAGGTCATCTCATTACTCTCCAAGATGACCTATTTTGTGTAAATTAGCGTCCTCTTTTTTACCTTTTTGGTTAAGCAATATAGTGTTCATTATGTAATGTAATTCATTTCAATCTTTTTTTTTTTTTTCCCTCCTCTTTTGTAAGCCTTTTAATTTGATTTGATTTGATTTGATTTGATTTTTTTTTTTCCCTTTTGACTGGAAAAGTGGCAATGCAAATATTAGACTGTAAAATGTATCAATTCATGTTTGTTCACTTTGATGATACCCCGTTCTACGTACTGGATTTTGTGTTTTTTAATTATTTATTTATTTTATTTTTTTTAAAGTCATTGACAGGGTATAGTGTATTTTCTCTTTACAGAACTGATGATTATGTACTCATGGGCTTAACTATTTGAGCCAAAAGCTTTATTAGCTGAAGAATTTTTTTTTTCTTTTAATAATATTTTTTTAGATTTCCTGGAGAAATAAAGGAATTAGGGAACCGGACAAATTGTCCTCTATAAATTTAAAGTTGATAGTGATGTTTGAAAATGCTACTATATCATATTTGATTGACCCATCTATGTGGGAGAATATATCATGACTCATCTTTGGATAGACTTCCATTCCAAACATTCGACCCAAAGAATAAAAAAATAAAATAAAATAAAATAATAACAATAATTCTTGCAATCCACCTCAATTGATGTCATATGAGGGCAAATTTTTGTTTATATTTAGATTGTAGGTGGAGAATTTTTGTCCACTCCTGTAAGAAAAGACCAACCAACCAACTCATCTAGCCAAATGATTTGCCCGACTTTCGCCTTTAAAAAAAAAAATGAAGAAGAAAAGAAAAGATTTGCCCCTTTTGTTGGGAAACTAAAAACCATCAACTCACCACTGGCTTTGTAGTTGTCATGTTATTCTCTCCATCTTATGAGGAAGTTAGGATTTCAAATTTCAATTGAAAAAAAATATAAATAAATAAAAAGAAAGTGATTGGGGGACTTGTCCTATGGGATAGGGAGAGGATGCCTATAAAAAAAATGGAAAAAACGTGGAAACCTAGCAAGTGATTTAAAAGTAATAATGCTCTGATATAAAAGGGGCTCTTTTTAAGCTGAAATGTCAAATTCACCCTTTCAAACTCAATGGCTTAATCAAGACAAGCTACAAATAGAGGTTTTCACTGACATAACTAGACAGAAGGTCCCCAGAAGGTGTGTTTTTGTTTTTCCAGACACATGAATAGACTAGACAGGCGAAACAAGTTCTTTGCAGCCAGAAAAAAAGTTGGCATAAAAATTGGATCATAATCACAATTAGCTTGGACCCTATGGCATTAAAACGTGTATAAATCAAAAAACTTGGTGAAAAATGTTTTGATATAAATAAGTGGGGGTTGGTAAATTTGATATAGCTTCTCCTACAGAAAAGGTACAATTTCTGTCCTTCCACGTACAGTAAACATGTGAAACTTGGAAATAGACGTATTATGGGTTGTTTTAGGAATGGATCATATCACAACCATAATGATAATTACAGCTAGTAAATAAGACATGCTTATTGTAGTTCAAAGGTCACTATTTCTTAAAAGTGATCACTGAAAAAATATTCCTAATCATTTGTATTCAAGGAGGTGACTTATCCACTATGGTGCAATTTTTTTTTTTTTTTTTTTGGTCCAAAAAGAGTAGACGAAACACACTTACATATAAACACTCCCACAAACCCACACACATAATGATGGTAGGTGCATTTCCTTTCAAATCATAATGCCTTGTACCCTTTTGGTTCAAATTTATTTAGTTTTTATTTTTATTTATTTTATTTGGGGAGAGAGGAGGGGTTGTTGTGGGTTGAATATTAACAGTTATTACATGGGTAACAAGGACATCGACACGGGTGTCCGTATCCAACGCAAATATGAGGTGTCAAATATATGTACTGTGTCATGGGTTCTGGAGTTGTCTGAATAAGATTTCGTTATCAAGCAAAAGGGCATAAAGGAGGTACCCACCAAGAGTGGTCCTTCATCTGCTCTACACTTTTCCTAAGCAATATGCAAATGGAGCAATTAAATGGCAAAACTGGACAGCAACTTTCCTGAATCTGAAGTTTGTGATTTTTCACAACCTGTGGACAAGCTTCTTTATAGTGCTGGTTGTAAAAAGCTTAGAAATGTGTCTGTTTCTTTGTCAGATGGTCCACCTTTTTTTTGTTGCAAACTCATGCAGGCTCCACAAGGTCCAACTTTGATGGTCCAAGCCCAAGCAGAACCATTAGAATGGATCCCTTTATGTAGCTGACCACTGGGATCGTACACTTTTGTGAAGTGAAAAGAGAAAAAAAAAAAAAAAGGGAAGAAGAAGAAGAAGAAGAAAGAAAGAAAAAAAACAAAAAAAACAAAAAAAACAAAAGAAAATAGAAAAGGACTAGATTTCCTAAAGATTATGTCCTCTTTTGGGTTCCTAGCAAAGTAGCAAGCTAGTTACTAGATTTCCTAGTTACTATAGGCATAAGGTGCCAATGACTTTGTAGCCTTGATGGCATTTTTCTCACTCTTCTAAGGGCAAAGGTTTCAAGTTTAATGTATCGTGAAAAAAAAAAAAAAAAAAAAAAAATGAAAGAGTGGGAGATCTATCCTATGGGATAGGGTGCAGGGTTTTGTCCCCACCCCCACAAAAAAAAAAAAAAAACAAACAAAACAAAAACAGGAGTAGGCGTAAGGTGGCCATTCATATTACTGTTTATTGCAATTTGCAATATAAGTTTCACCTAATGGCAGTGATACGTACATGTTAAGCACCATGTCAATGATGAGATTGACAAAAACAATCTAGTTGAAGGCAGCTGTGGAGAAGGTGACCACTTCTCGGAAATTTTTAAGCAATTAAAAGAAATGAATCGAAATCTTCACAAGTGGACATTGTCTTGCACTTTCTGAAGTCTCTGAGAAATTAGAATTTGATAAAGTAAATTACTTCTGCGCAGACCACTCATCATCTGCAAATATGTATTA
Organism: Liquidambar formosana; assembly: GCA_039720395.1. Lineage (NCBI taxonomy): Eukaryota > Viridiplantae > Streptophyta > Magnoliopsida > Saxifragales > Altingiaceae > Liquidambar > Liquidambar formosana. The sequence goes on from CM077830.1 coordinate 7,794,148, forward strand.
GAAAAACAAAGAGGAAAAAATAAAAATAAAAACTGTCTGGTAAGGAGATGACATCTGCTTAAGCAAGTAAACCTTCTAATATATGCAGATCACTTTGTTGTTGGAGTAAACATGAGGACTGAGAGAAACTGCCATCAGGTTCTTCTGGTGTAGTCTTCAATGGGAGAAAACATAAATAAATCAAAAGACTAATGGGTATTAAGCTAAGAAAAATTCTATGTATCAACACATACATATATATAATAAGAAGTCAATTATTTCTCAGGCCATTATGAAAATGGGATCATTACCATTATTTATACTGAAGCAATGATATATATATATATATATATATATATGAGGACTGAGAGAAACTGCCATCAGGTTCTTGTGGTGTAGTTCTCAATGGGAGAAAAAATAAATAAATCAAAAGACTAATGGGTATTAAGCTAAGAAAAATTCTATGTATCAACACATACATATATATAATAAGAAGTCAATTAATTCTTAGGCCATTATGAAAATGGGATCATTACCATTATTTATACTAAAGCGATGATATATATATATATATATATATATATATATATTGTTTGATGACTTCCGTCAATTAGTATATATTAAGTCAATTCTTATGTGTTGGGTCAGAAAGAAGCTGGAGTAATTACCCTTGTATATTATTTTTAAAGATCTGTGATGATTGTTGGGTACGGTGTTAAATTAATTCATTATTATAAGTAGATCAGCTCTTCATAGCCATGACTCAAATATTCTGCTAGTTTCGGCAGTAACTTCTTTTTTTTTCTTCTTCTATTGCTTAAAAGGTCCTACTTGCTCAGCCATGCCTCGATGTCATTATCCAAAATCATGCCGGTAGTTTGATTACTACATTAGTAATTATTTTGGAAGCAATGCAGCTTATTGATTAAATGACTAAAAAAGAAGAAAGGAAAAAAAAAATGTTACAATTAATTAATGCTGTCAACAAAAAGAGATCAAAGATGTAGATTAATAGATATATATCGATAATTGGGTTATTAATTGTAGCCTAACATGTGCCCCAAGGGCACACAGTAAGAAAACCCTTAAATTGTAAATCCATACATGTATAAAGTGGGGAAAACATCCTGAGTTAGATTTGTAAGTGTGGATGAGTAAATATGTGGTACAAAGTTATATCCTCCAGAGGAAACATGTAATTTTTGAAAATAGACAAATTGGGGGTGCTTGAGGAATGGATCCAAATAAATTTACACCTCATTGATGGTTGCAGGTAATGAGAAGGAAATACATGTTGGTTCAGAGGTCACTATTTTTAAAAAGTACTATCATTAAATACAACAAATTATATATCTTCGAGTAGACAAATAGAGAGAGATCGATATACATATATACATACATACATACATATATATATATATATATAGAGAGAGAGAGAGAGAGAGAGAGAGAGAGAGAGAATTGAGGAGGGTAGGTGCATTTCTCTTAAGGCATATATTTCTAGAAAATGCTTTGTTTTTGTTGTTTGTTATTTGTTATAATTTTGGGGTTCCTTCAGAAGAGCCCAGTAGGGCCTTATAGTACACTTTTTTTTTGGGGGGAAAAAGAAGAAAAGGGGGGGGGGGGGGGGGGGGGGAGGTTTGAAGACTTGGAACTCAAAACCTCCACCTATAATGAGGCAAAAGATCTTTACTAAGCCACAAGCGGGCAGGTCCAGAACATGTTTAGGGTTGGTAAACCTCCACCTATAGTACACTTTTTTTTTTGGGAAAAAGAAGAGAGGGGGGGGGGGGGGGGGGGGGGGTGTTGGTCACCTCAAGGTTTGGAGACTTGGAACTCAAAACCTCCACCTATAATGAGGCAAAAGATCTTTACTAAGCCACAATGGCTGGTCCAGAACATGTTTTCTGCCATATATGTTTCTACTTTTTGGTGAGGGTGGATATGTTTCTTCAGAAGTGTAGGATATTAGAACATTAAGGCGAAAAAAATGCCTCTCATTTTTATTTCCTCCAACAAATTTAGATGCTCATCGAAGACAACTTGTTGTCAATGGATGCCCAAGAAAGCTACTAAAGAGAGGAAACGACTGCCATCGCTAGACAGAAAGTGCCTTGAAGGTGATGGGTGTGTTTTCTTTCACAGCTTGTGGACAAGCTTCATTCCTCTCTTTCCTTATCTTTTACAATCAGAGTCAGAAAGCCTATACATGTGTCAGATTCTTAGTCACATGATTCACATTTTGCTCTTGTTGAACTCAGAAAGTGCCTAGAAGATGATGTTTTGGGACAGAGAGAGTTGAAAATCATACACCAAAACATTTTCAGTGGCAAGATAATCTGCCACATGAAAGGTGATAATGTCCAGTGCATGATTTACAAAACCAGATAATTTTGGAAATGTTGTCAAAACCAAGTTTAATTGTCATTTTGGGCCATTGCAGAAAAGATTAAACATAACCAGATATTTTTGGAAATGTAGCCAAAATCTGAAACCATGGGTACATGTACATACCGTTGTCATTAATTTGTGGTCCAAGGTTTTCCATTCACTTTGATTCCTATGTACTGGCCCTTTTTCTATAAATTTTCACTACATTACAGAATGAAAATTTTACAACCAATTCATATTTTGAATCCAAATAATATCTTGTACCTTTTTTCCATAGAAATATCGAGAAGTTAGCAAAGAATAAGGATTCAAGTGGGTCACAAGCCGCGTGGATGCCTCTCAAACCAATGTAGTCCTGCATGTTTTGCTTGCTTCAAGTTTGGCAGAGCTATCTGATTTTCATTTTTTAATTTTTTTTTTAATTTTTTATCTTTTGAGTCGATCAGTAGACCCCCAACAACAGGAATCAAACTAAGATTTTATGATTTACTTGGTGAGCTCCAAACTACTGAAAAACCATTATTGTGGTCCCGAAATGTGACAAAATTATGAATGCCTAGTCTTGTCTTGTCGGTATTTATTTACGTACATTATTTATTGCTTTAATGTCTCATGCAGATGCTTTTCATTTCAATGAATGTAGTCATTTTCTGAACATGAGCTGCTACATTTGGAGTGAAGTAGAGAATAAAAATGAATAAAAATGATGTATCAAAATACATTCAGGAGGGGATATTTGATGCAAAAATTTAAGCTTGAGTTTCAAAAATGACACAATTTTATGAACAAACAGATCAGATATTTTTCTTTTCACGTCCAAGCTGTAATATATAAAATTTAAAATAATTGGTGCCGGGTTGGTGAGGAATTTTGTTTGAGAACTTACTAAGACTGATTCAATAGATGTTGTGAAGAAATTTAAAAAGAAAAAAAAAAGTGATTTGATGTTCAAAACCCAAGAGGTTAGATTCCAACTTAAATTTTCTTTTCCCTTCCCATATTTTCTAGATAACCAAACACAACAATACAATAAAGTTTAAAAAAGGAAAAAAAGGAAGTTGAAAGAACCTTTGTTCTCAATCATTTTAGTTCTTTTCCCACAGTATCACTGTCAACACAGCTAGCACTTTAAACAACTCAAAACATGTCATATAATTACTTGCCAATTAAGCCCCAAGTTTAAAGTAGTGAACTGGTGGAAAGCATACATAATAGTTAGGTACATAATGATTTTGATTGTTTCTTTCACTATTAGTAGTGGTGGTGGTGGCAATAGCAATATTTTTTTTATCGTACATTAGTGCTGGTATCATTCACATCGATCTGGCCTATAATATTAATCCACATGTATTAGCTTTATATCTCTATATAATATATAAGATGAAGAAGAGACCAGCCCGCTAGTGATTGCTGCTTCTCATATATAACAGGTCTTACAGTCAGTCCTATGAAACATCAGATGGATTTGTCAGACAATTGCTAGCTCTACTTCTATAATGGTATCATCCATAAACTGTTCATTCAAATTAAAGGGGAAAAAAATGACAATTTTTCCTCATGTGAAAACATACTGACTATACCAATGACACCATGACTAGTACTTTCAACGATCTGCCGGCCTGGGGTGAAGTCAAAATGACATTTTTTTTTTTGGTTTGTCATTGGATATTGTCATATAACACTAATGGGTCCGACGAGGAGAGGACCGGGGGATGATTTAGGTTGATCAGAAGGCCTTGGAGCGGCGAGTGTGAGCTCTAAATCAGGTACTACTGCATCTTGAGAAATGGGTTTTGCTTGCATTGTTGAGGTAGAAGATTCTGGATGCTGGGAATCTAGCAATCCATATAGCCAAACGGGCATGGTATGATGGCGTGAAGGTTGTTGAGCAAATTCAGCTGGTTTTTGATTATCCAATCTGCAGATGTCTTGTTCAAAGGAATTAAGGTCTTTTCCAGGCAAAGAGGTATCATGTTGAACTTCATTGTGAGAGCTTGTTGTATTGAGATAGTGAGTAGGAATTGGATCACTTGGCTTGGAAATGGAATTGTTTACATGATGACCTGCCATGTTGCTGCTCCCAATCTGTTGGGTTCAACAAAGGAAACAAGAAAAATCAATGGAATTTACCCAACAAAAAAATAAAAAAATAAATAAAAATCAATGGACTATTGTATAGTTAAGAAGGTGAAAATCAAATAGTATTAAGCAAAATTGAAATACCGTGTCAAAGAGGCTAGTACGCCGCTTCTTCTTGTTGAGGCTTGCTTGTCGGAGAAAATATTTTTGGGCATGACTGGCAACTTGGGTTGGAGTTCTTGTAGTCACAAAGTTTCTAGAGATTCCCCTCCAGTCACCCTTTCCTAGCTTCTCTAGTCCGATTAGGAATGTTTGGTGCTCCTCTTCTGTCCATGGGACTCCTAATCATCCAAAAATAAAAGTATTCACATCACCCAGTCCAAAAAAATAACAATAATAATAAAAAACCCACGAGAAAAATTACAAGGAAAAACGTAGAATATGAAACGAGAAAGTTCTGCCAATGGCTTTTGAGTCACATGACATGACTCCCCCACATAGAGGTGATGGGTTTTTTGAGGTCGTGGTTGTGACTCCATGTCCATCCCACCCCCACACGTCTCAAAAAAAAAAAAAAAAAAAAAAAGAAAAAAAAAAGGTGGGGGATGAAATGAGAAACTTGTTGGGATTGATTCATCAATGGGAAAGCTTGCAAAATTCACCATCTTCCCATGAGGTTTCAGATAAGAATCCAGTAGCTTTAAAAAATAAATTGGTGAAGAAAACGCAATAGGAACAGGCTAATATGAAATTCTTGACAATGTGTGAAAACAATGGAAAAAGGATGGGTATATTCACTTGAATGATGATGAAAATAGAGCATCCACAGTTGTAAGAATCCAAACAAAAAGATTTCCAGGATGACAAATTTGGGTTCTATTGAGATAGTTTAAAGATTCAAAAATTATTAATAAGGATTTTCATGATAATAATAAAAAAATATATAAAAAAAATACAAAATTACTATCTACTTGATAATTAATACCATGTGCTGTATTGGAGAGAGAGAAAGAGAGAGAGATTCCTACTACACCACAGCTTTAAAAAAACAGAACCTGGGTTTTGCTCCAAATTATCAAGGAATTTCAGTTTTAAAAAATTCAGAAACAATATATATATATATATATATATATATATATATATAGCACTAAAAACTATCTTGTTTTTAACTACCAAATTCCATGACAAACATAGAAAAGAAAAAAAAAAGAAAAAAAAGAAGAAGAAAATGAAAAGGGGAACTCAAATTATATATGTACAATAATGAGGGTAACCAAAAAAAGTTCATTTCATACTCACCCTTCTTCCTCTCTTGTGCATGACCCATGAGACCATCAGAGAGATAAGCAATAGAGCTTTTCTCAGAATTCTCATCAATGGAAATTCGCGATGAAGACAATGAAGAAGATGGGGACGGCGATGAGGCCAATGATGTAGGCAAGCAATCCATGCTAAAACTCTTCTTCATCATGGCAATAGAAGGTGAAGAAGCAATGTCAAGTTGCACTCCAAAGAGCCTAAGCCCCCCAAAAGTAGTGCCTCTGTATGTGCTGCAGGTCCTTGAATTATGGCCTATGTTGCCACAGTGTGAGCACTTTCTGCCCATTATTACCCAGACAAAGCTCACCTTCGCAGACTAACGACCGACACCCACAATACAGAGAGAGAGAGGGGAAGCACTAATAACTAATACGTTTGGTGGTATATATGATGACAGATGAGGTGGGGTTTTTATATGAACATGGAAAGCACACCAAGAAGAGATGATTGGATGGACATAGTTTATTGTTGGATATTTTTCCAACTTGGGTTTTGAACAGAGGAAAATATAAGATTTACATCTCTCTCTCTCTCTCTCTCTCTCTCATTAAAGCTTATCTTTTAAAGGGTATTTTTCTTCTCTGGAGTCTGTTCTATACTAGATAGCATAGAATTGGGGACCCTTGAAATTTATTATCTTTCATGCATACATCATTGTATTTGAAAATACGTACAAACTATGAAACAAATAAATACAATGTTGTGACTTGATGTTGTTCTAATATGCCCCATCATTTAGATTATCAACTTGCCATTGCTAGGTTGTGACCGGCCAGACATGTTTAATACAGCTATATCAGAATCTAGCCCGTATAATATACCGATATCTTGTTTTATCTACATCAAACTCATACGTACGTAGAGAGAGAGAGAGAGAGAGAGAGAGAGAGAGAGGATATATAATCCTCCAATTTTATGGATGGAGGTGGGTAGTTAGATGACTTAAGAGAAGGGAAAAGAAAAAAAATCATAGAAAACAAGGACTTTGAAAGTCGATGTTGATCAACCAACATCACTTCCCATAGGAAATTCAATAAAACTCCTTTCATATTTAAAGACCCAGTGAGGACCATTATGTTAAATGGAAAATCTACACCTTTGAATGTTTCAAATTCTACGTTAGTTCTACCAAAGTTTGTGGGAAGCTGGATTCCATTTCATAATTAGTCAAAATGAAATATGCCCATAAATTAAAACAATTTGAATCAATGGACCCAACGCCAAAATCAACGATTACATGATTAATTATCACCATTGGATCAGACTAATCGAGTTCGCTGTTGCTTATGATCTATGGGCCCACCTAATTAGACTTTATAGATTGCTGGCAATGGTACTTACCAGACAGCAAACGGTTAGACTATAGCATTCATTAAAATCTTAATCAAGCCTCACCTACCTTTCTTAAAATTTGCCACATTTCAATGTAAAAACAGCAAAGGAAACAGTCTTCCAAAACTGTTTGACATCTCACATTTTGTTACCCTTTTTTTTTTTTTTGTTTTTTCTTTCTATTTGTTAGGCAATGACCAGCTGTAGATACCATTGTCATCATTAAATCTAGGACTGAATCAAAAGGAGAAGAGGATATTCCCTCTTTTCCCATATGAGTAATCTTAATACAAAACAGTGATGGAGACTAAGATATAATATATATATTTGGTAGATATCTTCTTTTGTCTAACGTAGTGGTATTATTATCCATAGGCCAACTTGTTAAAGATCTTTAGATAATGGATTTTGTAATCCGAGGTATCTGGAAGGCAACTTGTTAAGGATATTATTTTAATTAATTAATTAACTAATTAATATTTATTTAGTGTTTGTCTATGTTCGGACTGTAACCACCACCATTTCCACATTTTATTTAGACCATAGTTTGGAATTATCATAGAAAGGAATCTTCCCTCAAAGGAAAAGAGAAGAATGCTCCAAGGAATTTTTTATTTTTTATTTTTTATTTTTTTCCAGAGTTGCTTGACTCAATTTTTCATTCGCTTACTGTCGAAAGTGCTTAGTCCTGTTTATTATATAATACCTGACAAGTTGAGATTATTTTAGTTTTAATCTCTTGGTTATCTTTTTTTTAAGTAGATAATGGGTCAGTTAATGGCCATTGAAGAATGGTCATTAGAAAATAAACTATGATATAAATATAAAATTTATAATATATATATATTTTAGTATTTACCCGCCGTGAGAGAAAAGGGGGTGTTTTTAGAAACAGTCCTTTCGATTTATTTTGACTCAAATAAATAATAACGTAAGTTTCTACTAGATTTAATCATGTATTTGAGGTTGTATCTGATGAATTGCCATTGGCTGCTGGCATTTCTTTGCCAATTTTCTCAACACGGGGATGCTGTACGGCCCGTCGGCAGTCAAGCACTATAAGCTGTTGAATTTGCACGAGCTAGGACAAGAGAAACCAAAAGGAATGGTGTGTATGGAGGAACTTCAAGGGAAGATGACTTCTCCCGAGTCCCGTCCACTAGAATGATTTCTAAAGGACCATTTCATGTTGACATTCTTAGGGGAAGAAATTGAATACTGCAACACAGCTTTGTTTGTAGGGCATGTTACATCTACAGAATACTTTTTTTTTTTTTTTCATCCAAAATGGCTTTTGCGAAATACTCAAAAAAAGACCTGCAGAAACTAGTAGCAATCAGATGCACCGGAATAGCACCAAATAAAAAACCAAAACATGATCAACTTAAAATTTGCTGATTTATCAAATCTCTTCCCAAGGCTACCGACCAAAAGCAAAGAATCCCTTCTCAGATATGAAGTCATAAAATACATGCAACTACCGACAGAGAGTGTTAAAATAACATGGGTAAGGGGGACTAGAACCATTCAAAGTTTGAATATGAAAAACGTAAAGAACGGGCTTCGCCACCATATGGATCGCAATCGAAAACTATAGTACCTCATCCACAAATTACTGGGGAAGGTGTATATGCCTTCACATCTCATTGCATGTCATATTATAAGACAGTAATAAAACTATATTATATGAGACCAAAGCTACTCAAACAACTAAAGTATGATTACATCACAAATCATAATCCAACTTTAGAACTAACATGTTGCAGAATGCCCAATGTACGAGCACTTTAGATCTCCTTTTAAAAAAAATTTAAAAAATAATAAGCAACTTGCAGGAGAGAAACAAAAGCCAATATTATTGTTACTTTACTATATAAATTATTCAAGTAACCCATTCTTAAAATAAGTTGCATAATTCATTTTCTCTTGATGACCCACAAATTGAAAAGTTTGTTTATGATTTACTGTTACTTTACAACATAAATCAGAACTGCTACAGATTCAATCTTCAGAACATACTGAACCAAAAGCTGGTCTGAAAGGTGCTCATAGTCCACACTTTTTCTACACCAGCTTGAAAATACAAACGTTAGACAGAATCTGCAGAGAGAATGGGTTGAAACTGAAGGTTAAACAGCAACAATGCGGAACTAATAATATATATAACCATATGATAAACTAAACTCAATTGTCTCTGGTAACCTGTATTTTTTTTATTTTGGGTTGGGGTAGGGGGGGGTGGGTGATGTGAAAACATATGAACTTTTGAAAATTACAATTTTGAGATTTACCTAACCTGATTCAACCCCAGCTGGCTTCCAGTCCCCACCTTTGAACCTGAGGTAGTGAGGTCAATGGAACACCCACCCCCCGCACGTGCGCGTGTGGGGTGCCCCACCCCACGGATACCAACTGAGCTGTAGCTCATTGGTTGATAACTTTGCTAACTTTGTATAGTGAGGGTACCTTGAACTTACTCACTTTACTTCAGGTGCGGAATTTGACTATTCAAATAACTAGAATCATATGCAGAGACTGCACAGTATTTCCAGAAAAAGAAAAAACTTTCAATGTACAAAAAACAAAAACCAAAAACCAAAAAAAGACACAGAAACTCACTCCAGCATGCCTTCAAGAACCACTCCAATGTCTGAACTTGCAAATTCCACGACGATTTTCTGTATAAGAATCACGAATCGATTGCAGCATGGAACAAACAGCAGGGAAATGAGCCAATTCTTCATGCCGTTCCTGCAAAATTGATCAAGCTTTATCGATCTTTCTTTCAAATATAAGTTATTCAAACAAACAAATGAAAATGAATTTTAATACCACTTCAGCGAGACGGTTGTCAAAACTTCCAGAATTCGCATCAATGGGCATGAATATCTTACGGTAAGCTGTTCTCAGACTCTTGATCTAGATTCTTGCCAAAAGGTTCATATTAGCACTTCCATAACATGCAGTCAAATAAAATGAATGGATATGTTAAGCTTGTTTCCAAAATTTTACTATTCTGACAATAAATGTTTGACTTGATAAAGGAAACAAACAAATATTACCGAAAACTAGAATGCATTTAGACTAAGAGTTCAATGGGAAAACAGACACTTTGGTAGGGAAAACAATTAGTAATACTGGTTCTTCTCACCAAATTTAAATCACCAACAATCTAGCAGTTCAGGGATGCAGATCTTCTTCTAAGGGCTGTTAGTATATATATATATATAGCCAGTTACAATATCCCCATGCAACCTAATTCCTAACCTTTGGACTTGTTCTTTCCTCTTTATCTCCTCTTGCAGCACTTTTTCAAATTTTCCATATTTTAAGCTTATTTTCTTCCTCTTGGCTCCATTTGGTCCAAATTGAAGAAAAGGCATAATGTAACTGTGGCTGGACGGGCTTCAAACACTTTACCAGAACAGTGGCTTCAAACATTAAAGTCTACAGCTATATGTGCTCCTATTGACACAAAACAACCGTTGAGAAAAACTGTTACCCAATTTTCAAGAAAACTTTTCAACATCAACATTGAATGGAACTAAACATGGAAAGAAAAAAGGAAAAGAAATTCATAAAAAATAATTTTGGCTTTTAGCTGCCATCACATAGCCAAAAACACAAGTGTTCCTTCAAAGGTGGCATTGATTGAAAAAAAAACACAGCTTTCATAAGTATCCTTTCTATTTGTATCAAGTCTCACAAGGATATCACTCCACCATATTTGCACCACAAAAATTATTGAAGCATCTAAAAGGCCATGATATCCTCCCTCAAAAAAAAAATGAAAGGCTATACAGAAAGAATCCTTCCATCCTTACAATAAGACCAGGGAAATAGTCTTAATATATATGATAAATGCCAACCTCTGTGACCGAGAATCCATGACGCCGAAGACCCTCCAAATTCAAACCACGGAGCTCAGCCCTTTCTCCAGCCACCATCATGTACTTTGGGACATCTTGTGAAACCTTCAAACATATATTGTAAGGAAGTGAAATTAAGTTTGCGTGCTTGAAGAATATTTATCATTTTCAATATTTTGCGGATATGCAGACCAATACTTGATTTAGGTGAATTACAAAGGAGGATTATGTAACACGGACACTATTATTTCAGTGATGGACACAACCACACCCATGTATCCTGCACATCGTTTCAAAAATCAACACCTGAGTCGCAATTCCTTTAATTTAGAGGACGCTGTGTAGGATGCCTCGTGTCCACACTGGACACCAATAATGGTGTCAGTGTTATTGTTACAGAGGATGAGAGTATGCAATAACAAGTTAAAGCCAGAAATTAGAAAATCATACCACAGAACCGCCACCAATGAAAGAAAAAGAGCCAACACGGCAAAATTGATGAACAACAATGGCCCCTGCAGTGTGAGCATAGTCCTGCATTTAAAACACTTATATCAACTTATCATTAGACACTGCATCTATGATTAAACTATATGGAACATTGTCATCTTTCCCAAATTGCGAGAAAAAAATAAGAACTTACTTCCACCACAACATGGCCAGCTAGAAGAGTATTATTTGCAAAAATATTGTTGTTACCAATTTTGCAATCATGGGCAATGTGACAAGACCCCATGATAAGATTGTTATCACCAATAACCTGAATAGATAATGAAATTTAGAAAATGAACCCAACCTTGATACACAAATTTCTTTCTTTGAAAAAGAAAATATCAACAGCCACATTCCAATACCGTTCTTTCACTTGACTTTGAAGACCGATGGATAGAGGTATGTTCTCTGATCTCATTGTTGTCACCAACTTCAAGGAAACATTCATCCCCTGGCTAAAACCATAGAGGAATAAGTCATCTTGTCCCCAAAACAGGGACGCATATAGTTAAAACCACTATCAAGGATTGTTAATTTTTATGAGTGGGGTATATAAGACAGAGTACGTGTGTGATAGTACTATAAATAAATATGATAATAATGGAGACAATGATGTTGATACTGAATGGATGATTATGGTACAAGAACGTACTGAAAAAGGAAAAACCAGGCAGCTTTCATGAACCAGTAACCATCCAAACCTGAATAGTCGTTGTGAAGAAACAAACCAAGATTTCTTTGAAAGGGAACGGAGTAGAAAAAGAAGCAAAAAGAGGAAAGTTTATACAAATGGATATGGTACATTGGTACCATATAGTACTATTCTACGGTAAGTTCAATATAATTTATGTCCATTCTTTTAAGCTCTTTAAGTTGGAAAAGTTGAACCATGCACTTCTCTAATTAAAGGTAACTAAGCTTTTTCTCATATCCAAAATCACAGATGTGAAACCCTTCTATAAGGTTACTTATAAGTTATAACTACTTCTCATTACCATATTCATCATTGTGGTTCTCTGGTTCTACTAAGGTTGTTGTAAAGTAGTAGGACACGTTTGGACCTCCCTTGGAAATTGAATTGCTCCATTGTGTTTTATATACAATTTTATGCATAAATTCATCATCCTGGATAAGGTGAAAATTTGTGATGATGGCATTTTAGGAAGTCCTGAAAATCCTAAAACTAATCCCATACCATAATTTCTGGTGACACCTCCAATTTTTTTGAAACGCCCTATTTCGGATAATATCAACAGAACTTGCTCAAATAAAAAAGGTAATACGAGAGAGGACATGCATTGTTCGTTGCAGTAGATATAGTATTTTTACAAATATCGTCACTCGTCTGTCATTTTGCATTAAAATAGTATACAGAACCTCTATTTCAGTCTATCAGACATCACTAAAACACAATCAAGTGTGATTTTGAACCCTAAGGCTTCATTTCATACTCAGAAAATGACTCTGTCTCTCTCTCTTCAGAATTTCAAGCATTTTTGTCTCCATTCCTCCATTCTTTCCTTAACTTAACCGAGAAGCAATAGAAAATCAGACCTATGGCAAACCATCATAAAATAAAATAAAACAAAAGTACAAAGGATATTATAAGAAAGGGGAAAAGCAAAATGATTCTTAAGTTTTTTTGATCAGCAATGATTCTTGAGTTCTTAACACCAATTGTGATGCATCTAGTGAGCATCACTTCCCTACCTGATAATGATATTATACACTGGACCAACCACAGTGCTATCAGAGCAGTGAGTCAAGTAAACAACAAAAAAATTGGCGTGCCAGCATATATCTAATTAACCATCAAGTGCTAAAATAGCTCAGTTAGTATCAATACCAATTTCAAACTAACCTTGTATTTCATGTCTTGGCATTTAACGCCAATGACGGTGTGATGCCCTATAGTGTTATTGAATCCAATTACTGTATGCCCAGGAAGATCATCGCCAACCACAGCACCACTGCCTGACAAAGTTTGGCAGTTACACATGCTCACATCAAGAGCAACAAAATCATATTTCCAACAATGTTCCAACAAACATAAAACCAAAATTTTAACTCACGCCATCAGAATACAATGGTCCCCCAGTTGAGTATTTCCAAAGATATGGCTTCCTGGGTGTAGTTGACAACCATTCCCAAGTCTCGCAGAAGATCCAATGGTACAAAATGGACCGATTGAAACACCCTGCAAACTGAACATAAGTTTCCCAACCTCTACAAATCATTAAAAAAAAAAAAAAGGGTTAACGATTGAATTATAGATTTGAATAGAAATTAATTGTTTCAAACATTACAGAGCATGTAATTCTCCAACACATCAACATTGTTTCGAACTAATTTGACAAAGCAGAAGCTACCCAAGTCAACAATAAGTAAGCTCAGCTCAATCCAAAATTTGATTTTTAAGTATCACCATTTTTGTCAAGACAGAGAGAGGCCAAGCGTCACAATTTAATAGTCTGGGGGTTATTTGTTCAGTTTTGAAGTCGAGAGGTGGGTGAAACTGGTCTATAGTTCAAGGGGTTTCCTATAATTTGCCCTTAATACAAATGTGGAAAGTATACTTTCAAAAAACAACAAAGTCGATTGTTTTCACAAACACAAAAAAAGCGACAATTGTCCCTTAATCAATTGTTCAATTACACCACCCCTTATACGATAATCAACCCTAATACCATTTCGAATCCAGTAACATGAAAGATCAAATTTTTCTTTTTCTTAAAAAAAAAAAAGAAAAAAAAAATTTTGAGGCAAGAAAAAAAGAAAAGCAGCTAATACAGAGGCAAAAGAAGCACCTGCCCGATAACGGCATTCGGGTGAACGATTGCAGTTGGGTGAATGAAGCTATGGTTTGTGCCAACTGTAGCATCGGCTTTCCTCTCCTCCAAAACATCTGCGAAGGACAAATTCACATCAGAAGCTACACACACAGATATATATATATATATATATATATATATAGAGAGAGAGAGAGAGAGAGAGAGAGAGAGAGACAGGCGAGAGTTCTGGAGAAGCGTCGCAGAGTGAGAGTGGTGAGAGCAGAGGAGAGTGGCTTGCGAAGTGTAAACATGTTACGGCAGAGATCGACGGGGACGGTGTTTTTGCTGCTAATATTGCGGTTGAAGGGGTTTTTCTTTCCTGTTCCTGTACATCTATCCCTACGCTTCTTACAATCAATCGTCGATGTAAGCCGTTCGATTGACTTACCGAATGTTGAGTAAGCATTAGTTGAACGTTGATTCGTTTGAACAAATACTAGACGCTTGATCGAATTCCCTCGTGAAAAAATGTTTATAAGAGAAACGGTGCCGATTTAGACACGTTACTTGACGTTTGATGGTCGGCCCGCGTAATACAATCAGAAATTCGGAAAGAGCAAGGGAATTTCCTTGGCTTTCTCTTGTACTTTCCCGGTTTCAAAAGGAGCGTGTTTGGATGAAAGAGAAAAAGAAATGAAAGGACAATGTTAAAAATTGATTACAAATTAGTGAGATAGATAAGGCCAAGATGTCCTGAAAATAATTGCATGATTGGAAGCTGTGTAATTTATCTCGAATAATTGCATGATTAGGAGCTGTGTAATTTATACCGGAAGTGTCAGACGTTCTAGACCTGATCAGCCTTCTACAAATTAATTCTCGGGGCATACTTCATGAGTGAAACAAGACTTTTGGCTAAAATCATGAAATTAGAAGTGCTAACATTAAAAGCAACTTTCAATAGATTTTTCTACTAATTCTTTGCTTTCAAAACATTCAATTCTCCATTAAACCCACCAGCTTAAAAATGTACTCCACCCTATCTAATGTGTGACCCACTTCAGAAATAAACAAAGAAAATATTTTTTTCCTTAAAAAAAAAAAAAAAAATGAAAAAGGAAGAAGAAAGTGGCGCTTAGGGCCTTAGAGGGGTGGAATCTTCCTAAAGTGTCGACTTCAAGAAAAGCATTTGCTTCAAACAAAAATATCGAAGTGTTTATCTTGTGGACAATGAGACTAATACACTGGAGGTTGTAATGCCAATTGGAAAAATCTGCATACTAGAACAAGCAAATACATGAGAGCAGAAGCCATTTACAACACTTCATTAACTCCCCACAACCCCCACAAAAAAAAAAAAAAAAAAAAAAAAAAAAAAAAAAAAAAAAAAAGAACTTTTCCCCAGCCAAAAATAATAAAGAATTAGAAAAATTTTACAGACCTCCAAATCTTCATCATCTTACTGCTGCTACATTCTATAACGTGTCGTGCTTAGTGAGTTTTTTTTTTTTTTTTTTTTAATTTGAAAAATAGGGACATAAACATGTGGTCACATGAGGTCCTCTTCACTTCTCGTCTCCCATTGAGCTTCCCCTTGCACTCTGTAGGAGAGCTTCCTGCTTAACCTTTCTGCTGGCTCATTCAATATTGGACCCCTGTCTATTTTATGTTGCTGCTGGTTCTGCTGTTCAGCCCACATCATTGAACTGCTCTTTCCCATATTGTACCCAGAGGTTGACATGCGATTGGTCGAGTTCATGAAAATATCACCCTCCAACATTCGAAGAACCTTTCATGCAAACAAGAAATATAAGGGAACTATGAATAGTTAACCTTCAATACTTTCATAATGTTAAGTGGGGCCCCAAGGAATCAATTTTTTGAAGCAAAAATTTAAGGAAATTTGAAACAGGTCTCATAATCACCAAGTGGAATGTATAATTTACTCTTAACAGGCATCAGAAACCATTCCTCCTTTCAAACACATCCTCTGGGTCTGTGCAATTGTTGTGAAAAGGAACTATTGTGACAGATGCAAAGACAATTAGTGATGTATAACAAACTTCACAAAGTTTACATTTGACACAGTTTTAAAAGCAAATATGCTGATGGCCCAAAACTATGAGAAGCAAAGTGGGTGAGATACATTGGAAATTCAAAATCATTGGCATGAAGTGAGATGTAGGGTAAAATATCTTCTCAAATCTCAATAGTGTGGATATGACAAGGAAAAGTAATGATTATCTATATACATATATATATTTTAGTTCAACAGTTATGAAAGGTGTTCAAATTATCCAACCTGAGACATGCGGGGCCTTGAATGAGGATCCCGCCGGATGCACAAGGAGGCACAATGCAGCATGTTACAAACCTCTTGATCTGAAAAGCAATTCCTTAAGCATGGGTCAACTAGTTTGCCAACAGCACATTCTCCTAGCAAAGGGCGCGCCTGCTCAATATTTGAAATTTGAACATGAGCAACAACCGAGGTTAAAATTTACTTCAAATGTAAAATCATCCAGAAGGACAATATGAACTGGAGGACAATTCATTTCCCTGATTAACAATAAGATGATTTTTCTATCATATATAGAAGACCAGATGAACTTTCAGCCCTATAAAATATTTCCTCCCAAAAAAAACAAGAGTTGTCTAACGCATACCCATTCCGTAAGGCACTGCTGGCCCTTGGGCCGGTTTATATCCATGGCTTTTCGTCCTGTAACGAGCTCCACCAACACTACCCCAAAGGAATAGACATCAGCTTTTTCTGTGATTTGGCCACTTTGAGCATATTCAGGAGCCAAGTACCTACATGAAGACAAGGTTACTGATTTACATTGTCATCTTTTGCATACAGTATAATAAAAAAGCAACGAGTGTCCTCCAGATTTACCCAAATGTTCCAATTACTCTTGTTTCCACTCCCATGTCTCCATCCGGCTGCCACCTTGCTAATCCAAAATCTCCAACCTAAATTGTCAGATTAGGAGTCAGATCCTACATTCCGTTGAAAGTATATGTTTGGTGCAATTTTAGATAACACTGAAAGGAATGACACCAACACACAAACTCATGGGGTGGATTAAGGAAAACATAGAGCTGGTAGATTGGTATAAATAAATAATTGATTACTGACTACCCAGTCTAGTCAAATGGCATGTGCTAGACTTAGGATGAATAGCCGTGTATTGCATGATGGAGTCCTACATTTGGTCATTCTTAATATCCTACAGAAGTAAATCAACTAAAATACAACACGTGATATTATGGAGGTCAATCTCTTATTTCTCACTCAAATCTCTAGGAAAGGAACATAATTAAAGATGCTGTGTGACAGAAGGTGCTTTTTACTTCAAAAGTTTATTTCCTTTATCTCCAAAGACACAGATTTATGACTCAAAATTCTAAAGAACAATCGCATTCTTTGGGGAAAAAAAAAAAGGATAAGAGAAAGCAATAATATAATCATGAAAAGTCAGTTAGATATTCAAGCTTGTTAAACAGGGAGCTAACAAGAGAATGACATACTAATGGTTCATAATCATGGGTGACGAGGATATTGTTAGGCCGCATGTCGCGGTGGACAATACAACCCACTCTACATTCTTCATGAAGGTATCTCAACCCTCGAGCAGCTCCAACCGCAATTTTTTGTCGCGCAGACCATTCTAAGGGATGTTGACTTCGTCCTGCAAATTCCCAAGACCACACTTAACTAGCTTGATCACAAAAAGTGACTACATCAATAACTTCTAATAAGCAAGTAATCAACATACAAAATCCACCCTTAATTTCCAAACAGGCCACATGAATAATTCCCAGCAAGTTTTGACAGCACAAGTGTCATTGTAAATCTTCATATTTGTGCCAAAAGCGTGTGCATTAAAAAAGGATATGATTTTCAGAATAAATAGCACAATATGATCATATTGACAATTGCAAATAAATTGGAGAAGACTTAGAAGATGATGATGATGATGACAATGATCCAACCAAAAAGAAACCCCACGAAAACATAAAGGCAATGAACTTTGTTTAAAATTCTGGTTAATTGATATACTAGAGTTTCAAGTTAGTTAATTTGAAAAGTTAGATAGATTGCAATATTAATCCTGAAGTAAAGAATGTGAATCTCCAAACTTCACAAAGATGCTCGCTATTTAACTCCATGAGAGGTGCATTCAAATTATTGCAATATATAAGAATTATAACACAGATAGCAATAGAAGGAAATTTACCATAAAGATGATAGTCCAAAGACCCATTGCATATATATTCATAAACCAGCAACCTTCTTCCATCCTCCACAGCATAACCCAATCAACATCACAACATTACGATGCTGTGCACAGCTTAGAACCTCCACTTCTGAGCAAAATTCAACATCACCCTGAGAACTGGCCAATTTATGTTGCTTGACAGCAATAACCTGGCCATCTGGTAAGACCCCTCGGTGTACAGAACCAAATCCACCTTCGGCCAAGAAATTTTCTTGAGAAAATCCACCAGTAGCACATTCCAGTTCAGCATAGGTGAACCACCTTGGGGGTTTTCCAAATACAGGTGCCTTGTGCTGACATATTGAACACAACGGAGGGGAGCAGGAAGGTGCATTTCTGGACAATGAAATTACTTCTCTCACATTTTTGCCTAAGTCCAGACCAAGCCTATAATTCAGAACTCCAATTTCAGGTTCTCGACCAAGTTCAGAGAATTTATCCCGCAAGGATTTAGATGTGGTTAGCAGAGCTTTATCATTGGGTCTTTGAGACCCTTCCTTCAAATATTTTGGCAGTTCACCACCAGAACTGAGGATACTGCCTGACCATGGCTGGAAACATGAACTTGTTGACAGAGGACTCAGCCTTTCACTGTCTGAGTCAGAGTTAGATTCATCCAGATCCCAGTTTTCTTCAGTAACAAATGAATACTCTTTCTTCAGATCCCCGTATATCCCAGAGAGGAAAAAGGGTGAAGTCCCAGGGTCTGAGCTTGATATCGATGATGTTCCAACATCAGTTGCAGTTAATGGGGTCTCTTGGTCTGGACTACTTGAAGGAGTTACAGGTGGCCCCCGAATTGTATTCACCAGATCAAGCTTGGTTTTCAGATGTTTTGCAGATGCATCTGTTTCAAACGGTAATGGATCTGCCACTTCAGATTCCATCTTTGGTGATACAACCAAATTCAAACGAAGAACCCTTGGCTGGGATCCTTTCATAACAACAACATTGCATTGCAGTTCTTTCATGCAGCATTTCTTCTCGTGTTTTAGTCGGCTGTTCAGAAATGCAAATATATTGAACTAACGGAAATTAAAGTAAAGGGAACCCAAATTCTAAGCAGAAAGTTTTGAAAATAGGAATTTTTGGCTAATATATATTTGTGGAATCAAACTCCTGCATGTCTAAAACGAATGTCTTTAAACCAATAAATCTATACTATTTCAAGGGAAAAAACAATCTCTGTACTATATTTATTACTTATCCAATATAACCCAGTTTGATTCAGCTCTCCGGGCTTCAGCAGCCACTACTCCACATGGTGAGCCAGAAACTATTTTTATCTTGACTTTAATCTGTGAATAAGAATTGCAAGGAGGGAAACACTTAATAATAGACAGGAAGCATGTAAGAACTAGAGGTTGTAAAACAAATTAGTGCACTAACCTTGTTTGGGTCATAAATATCGTGGAGTTGACGCATCGTTTGGGAGCATAAATATATAATATCATCCTTCTGATCAGAACTGGTTCCTGAGTGAGACCATCGATGACCATTGGTACAATCAGTGGTAAATCTTGAAAAACCCCACAGTTTTCTACCTGAAAATTTACATTCTTCCCCATTAATCATCAATAGGAGTTGGATTATTTATAGGTTATGAACCCAAAAACTTGGATAATTTTGAGCTAAGGAGTGACATATAGAATATAAGATTCACAACCCCCTTAACCCACACCCACACAATTAATGCTTGGGAGTTTCAGATGACCATAACAAAATCAATTATACTAGTAATAAAGAACTGCACATCAACCATTTGAGAACAAAATTCCCACAGAAGATCTTGCCACATTCTCGTTTTTGTGTTCAAACATCTCAGTTGACAATTCAACAGACTGAACGATTCAAACACTTCAAGGGGCAATACTGCTAGAAAATAAAGCATTATGCACACAAACACACACACAAAATTAACAGATAAAGTGAAGGCAGAAAAAGGGTACCAGAGCTGTGAGAAAGGGTGACCACCAAAAGCTTAATGCAATCTCCAGGTTGAACAATATGAGTCAAAGCCCACACTAGAGGGGTTTTCCGAATTTCCTTAGACGCTTTGACCGCCACCACCACAACTTTCTCACTACCCACCTCCGAAATTCCCTTCTCCTTCCCACTCCTCTGTCTCAGATTCATCCCACCAACTATACTCAAAAACCCCCTTCACCTCACTCAACAAATCCCATCTTTCAAACCCATCTCAGAAACATCAAACACACTGCATTAGCCCTGTTTGCCACTCAGCACAACCTATGGCTAAAACCCATCAACGGAAACATCATAAAGAATGAATCAGTACTCTATGCCGCCCACAAGAATAACGCGGAGGCACGAAAAGTTGAAGAAAAAGTAGAAGAAGACTGAACCCATCAAAGATACTTTTTTTCAGCGACCTGTTCCTTTCTTTTGAGATGGTAACGTGCAACCCGAGAAACGCCGGTTTGTGCAGAGGAAACAGCGACTGATTACCTTTTTTCTCATGTCGAATGCATGAGGGAAGCGGGGCTCAGGTGAGGAAAACAGAAGGAATACGATATGGGTGTATGAAAAAGAACAAACAAATCGGTCGAGTTTTCTATTATCTGTATTCCCAGCTTTCATGTAATTGCAAAGGAAAGCGCCAACAGATATGTTTTGACATACATGTGTGTGTATATTTATGGGTATGATTGAAGAAAGTGAAAGCAAAGAACAAATGGGGAGATTCGGTTTTTCCAGTAAGGACACCTACTGATTTACCAAACATGTGAGACCAAACAGACAGGAAATTGAAGCTCTCTCTCTTCCCATCCCTTTCTCTGTTTTAGCATCTCATTGGATAAATCTTTTGGGGAAATTACACTTTGTCACTCTCACTTTTGTCTAATTACACTTTTCTGCCACTCATAGTTTAGAGCCTATTATTAGGGTCCAAGCATTAAATTGGCACATGTGTATAGTTTATGGTCTATTTTTATTGGTTTGGAAGTTGGTTGTATTAATTTGTCGCACCCATATAGTTTAAGACTCATTTTGATTGGTTTTAAAGTTAAGGACCGAAGGGCTTGAGGATACAAAATGTAGTTTTTAGTAATTTTCCTTTATTTTTTTCTTTTTTTTAAATAGTTTGCATTTGTGGAGTATCAATACCCTTCTCTTGATCAATCATAAAACGTTTGAATGACAAAAAATCATGTGACAATTATGCGATTGATTTAATACTATTTTATCAATTGATGAAAATGCTCCTATATTAGCTTTGACACTACTGAAAATGGAAGAACTTCACATTTTTATAGGCTCTTCCATAGTTCCATCAACTTCTAAACCAAACAACTGTATTTTCGTCAATAAAAAGGCCAGGGCATAGTCATTTTAAAGTAATATTAAACTGTGATAGTTTACGAATTCAAATTTATAAGATTGACTAAAGAAGAGGTGTTCAATGTTATATGATGACACTTGGGGTGCAAATTGTTCTTGGCGTCTAAGCATTGAGGAAATGTTTTGTAGTGAAGAGCAAGTTGACATAAAAAATAAATAAGAGGATGGGGTTATCAAGACAAGAGGGTAGAGTTATCATGAGTGTGCCCTTTTTGTCTGTAAGACCTCCCTTCTAATCCTCACTTGTCGGATAAAGTTTCAAAACATGTAGATTAGTAGATCCCAAGAGTTACAAATTGAATTGTGTGGGTTAGTTTAGTTGAAGGTTTGGATAAAATACTTAGTTGGGATAAAAATAAAAAATAAAAACCATTCAAGACCTTTAAAATTTTGTTGATATGATAACCAAAGATAAGGAGGTCAACATTTCTCAATAGTGTTGCAGAGAGAATATTAGCCTTTTCAAGTACCACATGTGAGTTGGTATCAATGAGTTTGGTTTCCAAATTTTGGAAGTAGGATTAAGATTTTTTTTTTCCCACAATATGACTATACTATTTTTTCCCACAATATGACCTGGTGAATGTCTTGAAATAAGTATCCAAGTATATGGATTCAAGAAGAGCTCATAGAAGAAAACTTGGGATGGATTAAGGGAGCATTGGAGAGGGGATGGCCATGGCCCTTAGAAAAATTAAAATTTATATTTGATACCTATTTGTCATCTAAAATGATTTATAAACTTTGCTTTCATAAAAGCAAGCCAAACACGCTTCTTGAATTAAAAAAAAATTGATTACATCAGCTAAAGTAAACGAAGACAAACATTGGCTATTTAAACAAGTTGATATTAAGTTTATTCCACAAGAACCAAACTTTGATTTTGCAGAAAATCTTACTAAAGTCCGTGATGTTACATGTCAATTTATGCGAAAGAAGAAAAGGACTTCTTAAATAAGTGAAAAATTATTCTGAGGAAAAGCATATTTATCATAGTTAAAATTGCTTCTTGGAGCCACAAATTTAATTAATCCTCTTTCAAGAATGATTTCCATCATAAGTAGAGCCTTATAAAAGCTCAAACTAATTGAGCTTTTAGTTGGTAAGAATCAATGGACCATACCAAAATAGTTTTTAAAAAAAGGGAAAACCAAGAAAGTGAAAGAACTCCAAGGATAAAATGAAATAAAAAATAAAAAACTTAAAGGGGTTACCTGAAACTCATGGTCATGGACCCCAACCCAAACTCAGTAATGAACTTCCCATTGACCTATTTGATGGTTTGGGGAGGGGGGGGGCCTTCCCAATTTTTGTTCTTTTTATATAGCAAGTGTGATCTGAAGGTGACATGAAAACAATGGCCCCTTCATTAAAGTTATAAAATCATGGAGTAACTCTTGACTAAGTTTATGTCAATTCATTCATTACTTACTTTTAAATCTGTCGTTATTCAAATCATACCAACCTTAGTCCAAAAATAAATAAATGTCATCTGTCAGTGTTCACGATCAAATGACATGGCAACATTCATTGGAAATGGGAAAATGATTTCTTCCCAAGCAACCATACCTAATTTTGGGTAATTAGCTGTCCTGAGTTAGGTATTAAAGTCTTATTGGTATCATATGCCATAATTGGATTTGAAACATGAATTCCTACAAACCCATTAGCATCTAGCCCTTGCCTTTTTAATATTAAACAAAAAACAAAAACCAAAAAAAAAAATCACTCATTTATTTTATTTGGAGTGCAATAGCCAATAGGAAGATATAAATACACACTTACAAAAATTCTTATATAATTTTTAGATAACTTATCTTTAACTTGAATCTTATGAAACCAATCGTTGGATTTAATAGTCTTTTCACTAGGTTATGCATACCAAAAATCAAGTTAATCCAAAATTAAGAGCTGTCTCATCCATAAATGTGAGATTTTCAATAATTAATAATATAAGTTTTTGGATCAAACGGTAACAAATCTCGAATTAAGTTGATTTTTTGCATGCATGACTTATTCGAGAAGACTATATAATCTAACTATAGATTTCACAAAATATGAGTTAAAAATAAATTATCTAAAAGGCCTACCTTTTTATAAATAAATAAAAAAAATTGAAACACAAATAGTATGTACTCATTACTTGAAATGGCTTAGCTAAATGCCTCTTTTTTGGTCTGGAAGTCGTCGGAATTATTCATAACAAGATTTTGGATACAATTGAAAATTGTGGTCACTAAGTATATCAGTTCAGAAATTTACCTCTAAAATAAAAAATAAAAAAATCGGCTGCATTATGGACTAAAGCAGAAAACAGAAAAGAGAAAAGGACACTGGACTTTCACAAGGGTACAGTAACTTAGGCACTGCTACTTTCTTATCCCCAAAAAAACAAATTATTGAGGATGCTCTTTCCCTTTACTTCATGACCAAGTTTCAATATTGGTAGGCAGCAGGAGAAAAAGTTCTTGCTCTTGGAACCAATGGTATAGTTATTTCATTATTTGTGTTTACCTTCTCAGGAAATGTTATTCACTTTCTCTTTCAATGGATAGTATCCTTACTCATATATGAATCCGATAAAATTTTCATGTCTTGTGAAAATATCTAACAATTTTTTTATTAAACTCTCCAAAATAGAAAATTTTTTAAAGACTCAACTGAATTAATCTAGTTGATAGGAAGAGAGTCCATTTATTCTATCAATTTGAGTTCGATTCTTTTGGAGAGCACTTCAGGAATTAATTCCTGACTGCATAAGTTGATGTGGGGGAGTGTGTTCTTAAGATCGTCTGGAAAAGGATTTAGTCGAGATGTGGGCAAGTTAGCCTGGACGGACCGCTTAAAAAAAAAAAAAAAAAAAAAACCCTTTTGAAGTTCTCCACATTAAATTAGCCCTCTTGACTCTTTTAATTAAAATAAATTTTAATTTTACCCTCAAATGTATAAATATTGAAAAAAAAATATTTATGAAAAAGGTTAAGAAATCAAATCGAAAGAATCATTAACTTGTCAAATAAACTATAATTTTAGAACATCTTAAAAAAAAGGCCAATAAAATAAAAACGAATGGTGTATTTTTTTTCAAGATTATTTGGCTTAGTTGAATTGGAGTATTTCCAGTTTTCCACAATACATTAGTCTAGGATTTTTTAT
Organism: Liquidambar formosana; assembly: GCA_039720395.1. Lineage (NCBI taxonomy): Eukaryota > Viridiplantae > Streptophyta > Magnoliopsida > Saxifragales > Altingiaceae > Liquidambar > Liquidambar formosana. The sequence goes on from CM077830.1 coordinate 7,819,186, forward strand.
TCTTCCCATCATTTTTTTTCCTTTGATTTTCTCAGCAACCAAAAGGACGGTAACAACATAAAAACAAAGGAATGGTAAAGATCTGATCACACCAATCATATGGCGACATCTAGCAAGCTCAGGAGAGTTGGGTCCATCTAATTCCCGCTCTTGAACCAATCCTTCAAATAGGACCTGTTGGACATTATATTGTGTCACAAGGGTAAATCGGTCCTTACAGAAAGGTCCACCCCGGTCTATGAAAGGGCAAAGGCCAGAGTCCACCTTCTCAACGGCAACGAAATGGGAACGAGCGAGGAGTGTGCAGTCCCCAGGTTGAAGAGGGAAGAATGCACTCGCACGAAACACGACTCTGTCTTCTCCGAATGGAAGGTTCTCTCTCTCTCTCTCTCTCTCTCTCTCTCTATATATATATATATATATATATGTATTGATGTATGCATCTATAGACTCTGTACTGATTCATCATATTTTTGACATATTAGTTTGATTTTAAGCCATTTTCCCATTGTTAGCTTGGTGGGATTTCTGGTTATTGTTGAAATTTAGCATTTTTTAGCAAAGTAACAAGTGGGTAGTCTGCTACTACTATGTGGAGATAAATCGCCATGATCGCCAAAATTGTGTTTCGAAAATGCAATTTTCCATAACCCTTATGTCACTGTGTGCTTGTACAATATTTCGTACTGTGCCCAATTGCCAAGGTCTTTCTCTGTATATGACCAGCATTGATAAAAAAATAGAATGCATTAGTAAAGTGATGTCGAGTACTATCTTTTTGGTAATCAATGAGCAATATATATAGACAGTTCCGGTCGGGATCCTTAATATAAGATATATGTGAACTTTTTTTAATCTCAGCCATTTATTTTTTGCCAAAATTCTGGATAAGCGCGAACCCACTTATATATATAGGTGTTTACATTAGGTAGATTTGAATCTACATTATCTGCTCCATAGACACCACAAGTTACCACTTGGCCAAGACAACCGTGGTAAACAATGACCAATATCAGTCAGCCATAAATTTTGCTTTTGTAGATGAAATCCCTTGAGAAGGATTGAAAGATATACACTAAGTTGGTTAACTATCCATTAACAAGTAGTAGTTTGGATCCCTGATTTGCCTGCATTTCTTCTGGTTTAATAATTTTCATTTTGGGTACAATATTTGTGTTTATATATTCAGATTCTAGTTGGGCCTTCTGATTGGGAAGATCATTCACTGGGGAAGGAAGGAGCAACAAGATACCGGGTTCACAACCTCCCAACAAGTTCAGGTTCAGGAGTGTATGAGCTTGGCATAGCTGTATCTCACACTGGTTTGGGGCGTGAAGTTGGCAAGCTTGACCCGCATGGCATGTTTGTGGTTTACCTTGGACAAGCTGACAATGTAAGGACAAGACTCCAGAGTTATGGCCGTTCAGGTGCTCATCTGTGCAATAGTTACTCAACTGGTCAGCAGAAAAATGGGCCTTGTTTGTTTGATGAGATATTTTCAAAAGGCTACTCCATCTTGTTTAGATGGGCTCCTGTAAGTTTCTGTTTTTTTCTTTCTTTCTTTCTTTTTAAAATTAGGCTGAACTTGCTCTGTCAAACCTGGTTCTGCATATGTTTTTCTTGATAGCACTGCAAATTGTATTATAGAAAAGGATTAATCCTATGTATTTGATTAGTATGCAAAGCTAGACAAAATCAGGCCCTGCTTGCTTTATATGATAAAATGTTAATTATAAAAAGAGTATCAATCGTTATAGAAATTTGAATTTTAAAACAATGGAACCCTGTAGGAGCAGGGACCAGTGATTATGTCATTATGTCTCTGTTCTGTTTCCAATCTTTTATATCGAATGAGATGTCATATGGATTTTTCTGTGATGTTTGAGGTTGTGAGCAGGCTGAGGGGATTATTGTTTAAAGTACTCACTTTACATGTGTACCATGTAACATCTACACACATACGTAGGGTAGGTTGCTTACAAACTTACTAGTGTATGAATAGACATTCGTACTACATATGTTAGCATATATGTTCATACTACATACATCTAGGTGAATGACACTTTATGGAAATTATGCACCTGCCAATATGTCTGTAGGTATGGTTGCATGCCTGCATGTAAATTTGACTTACTGTATCGGAAGTTTTTAATTTATCCCTTTTCTGAATGTTAAACAGATGAAAAACAAGGGGGATGCTAAAAAAACAGAAGCTCAGTTGCTTGACAGATTTGACTATGCATGGAACAAAGGCAGTAACGGTCCACGCCGCCACTGTGATGTCCTACAAAAACTTGGCAAACTTGCTTCAAGAACTACATGGATTCCTAATATTGCCAGAAAGCTTCAAATTTTAAATCAGAAGCCAGTTGGTATTAGAATTAATGCAAGAAAGCCACTTCTGCTACAGAACGAATCAAGTACTTGTACTGAGGAGGAGAGCAACAGTTCCCTTTCTCAAGTTTTCAGATTTAGCAGGTCACGGCCTAGATTAATTTTTGTGAAACCACAAGTTGGTAATGAGGATTTCATTCCTACTTGTGGAGTCACCTTGGATGATGGTACTCCTTGTAGAAGGCCACCAGTTCCAGGGAGAAAAAGGTGTGAGGAGCATAAAGGTAGGAGAATTTGTGGATCCATTTCTTATTCAGTGACAGACGGAAGATCAAGTTATGTGCATGATGTGGTTTTGGATTCCAGCTCTCGCAATGATCAGGAATACGATACATGTGGAATCACCTTGGATGATGGTACTTCTTGTAGAAGGCCATCAGTTCCAGGGAGGAAAAGGTGTGAGGAACATAAAGGTAGAAGAATTTTTGTGGTTTTGGATTCCAGCTCTTGCAATGATCAGGACTATGATCCATGTGGAATCATTTTGGAAGATGGAACTCCTTGTAGAAGGTCACCAGTTCCAGGGAGGAAGAGGTGTGAGGAGCATAAAGGGAGGAGAATTTGTGGATCCATTTCTAATTCAGTGATGTATGGGAAATCGAGTTATGAGCATGGTGTGGTTTTCGATTCCAGCTCTCGTAATGATCAGGCCTATGATACATGTGGAGTGGATTTAGGTAGTGGAATTTACTGTAGAACACAGCCCATTGCTGGAAGAAAAAGATGTGAGGAGCATAAAGGGATGAGGGTTAATGGCTTAGTCTCAAGGTTGGCAGCAGAAGATAAACCCCATGTGTCTGATTCAGGGTGCAGGATTTAGTACTTCCAATGATTGGAAGTATGATTGTAACTCATCTCTGCTCAGCAAATATGGCAGATCACAGCCTCAAGTAGTCTCACATAGAAGTGCTGTTGACAACGATTTTTCCAATATGTGTGGAGCAACCTTACTTGATGGTTCATTATGCAGAAGGCAACCAGCTGAAGGAAGAAAACGATGTTGGCAGCATAAAGGCATGAGGGCCGATAGTTCCTTCTCTGGTTTTGATTCAGGAAGTTCACTGCTATGTGGTGCTACCTTAAGGAATGGATCAGTTTGTACAAGGGCTCCTGCTCATGGCAGGAAGAGATGTGAGCAGCACAAGGGAATGAGAGTCTCCACTTCCTATTATTTCTGAGAAGAAAATGGAGAAACCAGTGAGCTAGGTGTGTTGTATGAGGATCTCTTACACAGGCCCTTCAAAATGATGTTATAGCTTTGTGTAGTCTCCTAACATGCCCTTCAAATAATGTTATAGCTTTGTGTAGTGTCCTAACATGCCCTTCAAATAATGTTATAGCTTGTTTATAAGTAGAAATTAGGGGATGTTTGTATATTTAGTTTGGTTTCAGTGGCTTTGAACATCTTTCTGCCGTATTGTAAGAAAATGTGTTATTGTTGAATGTATTTATCTGGGGTGCTGGATGAGTAGAATTTTTCGTCTATTCTATGATACCATTTCATTTGACTGAAAATTTGATTATCACCCTCTTTAAACTCACATCTTTCTCATCTTTTAAGCATCTTAATATGTTTAATTACAAAATGAAGCAAATGAAAAATAGAAATTAAAATCTGTGGTGCTATTAATTTCTCTATATAGACATGAAGAAAATTGCAGGATTGAAGCCTTTTGGCTAACTGCATGATTTTCTTTACCAGTTTCTTTACTTTCCATGGATTTCCAGCATCATAGCAAAGGATAGCTTTAGCCGTGCTCGAATCGGTAGCAACTAATAGTTATCCTTGCTAGCTCCATCTTATAGGCTGGTTGAAGCCCAAACCCAGTAGCCTGTATGGTTCATGAGCCAAGAACACACTCTTTTAGGTCATAATCCCAACAGAACCAGTGAACCACCCTTTGTAATCAAATAAAGACCCATCAGTCTTGAGAAGCCAGTATCCACCTTTTGAGAGTATTAAATTTTTTTTTTTTTTTTTTTTCGCTTACTCTTGACAGAAACATAGCACCACCAGATCATTCATACAGCAAAAAAACAAGCATGGGGAGAATGAGCAGATCTACATAACCTGGCTTCGATTTCATAACATGATTGGAGTGCCTTTTCATTTTTTTCCCCTTTTTACCTCTAGAACCGACCCTTAGACCTAAGACTACTCAAAACCCAACCCAACCTATATACCATTATTAGGCTTCAAGATGGAAAAATGTCCCTAGATCACAAGGTCATTAACATCAAGTCAATTGAGAAAGATACTAATTTGGCATGAGCACACGTCGAGAGATTACTCTTAGAAAATGTCAAGAAGTTCAAAAGCTTTGAAGTATTGAGATGCAAGATAAATCGAACAAAATCCAAATGTTATCTCGTATATTTCAGTATTTCAAATTATTCCCAAATATTGGGAATAATTCTCAATTTCTATACCAAATAATTCTTGAATCCCAAATTGTAACTACAATAACAAATAAGGGGCTATTTGTGTTAAAGGTTGTATACCCCATCGCACTGCACCAAGGCATCTCATAAATTTATGATACTGTAGAAGGTACGATTCTGGGTTCAATATAATAATAAAAATGAGAGTACAATGAGAGGTCGGCACGTGATGAAACTACCGAGAAACACGTGGGAAGCGAGTTCCTTGCAAGGAGGGTGGAAGACAATGGTGGGGACACCGTTCTGGGATTAGGAAGATTGGGAATCTGTGAGACTTTAGCAGAGCATTCCCTATAAGGGACTTCCTACTAGATCAGAGGAATCCCTTCTCCAGTTCTCTCTTCTTAGATTGAGCTTTATTTTCTTCTCTTATCTTTTCATTCCTCTTCTTCTTTTCTCTCTCTCCCGTCCGTTATCCCCTCCTTGCCTTAAGGTTTGGGCCTCCTTTTATAGTGAGCCCGAGACGTGACTGTTCAGCAATCAGAGGTGATGTGACCATTCGAGAGATCTTCTCGAATGACCCTTCAAGAGCATTTAATGGCCTTCCGAGGCAGGTGGGACTATCAGGCTCACGAACCTCTTTAGGATCCGCGAGCCCGTCCCCTGTCACATCATGTGTACTTGGACCAGGACCTCGAAGGTCCTTAGATAAGACTACCTCTGATACCAACAGTATATCTCACCCACTCTCTTACTAATTCGTGTCAGTCATTAAATGCTTGCTAATTTGTCTCATATGGGTCCGAGGTATCATAAAGGAGATGACCCTTTGAGTCATCCTCGACTCATCCTTCCTCTGATCCTCGAACCTCCCAATCCTCGAACCCTCAGCTTCCCATCCTCGCCAACCTCTTTGTCCTTTATACTCCTGAAGCATTCCTCTTCCCTCTAAGTGTTCGCCCTGCCCTCGTGACTCTTAATCCTCGCGGAAGGAAGATCATGCTAGTCACGTGCCATACTTCTATTGGCCCCAGTTGTGTCTCTGAGGGACCCTCACTCCTTGTTACGAGCGGCTTCCCACTGTCGACACGTGTCCTGAAATCTCATATGCCTACAGATACAAAATTTTTGCCCAATACACATCCCTAAGTACAAAATCAAAAAATAAAATCCTTAATCCAAAAAAAAACAGAAGAAAAGGTCCAAAGTCAAATATGTCCACACAACCATTTCCTCCCACTACGTACTTTCCTAGCCAAGTTTCTGTGGGTCTCGAATAATCAACGCGGATCGTAATATTTTTCCAACTATTTTTAATCCACGTGGTCCCAATCGAAGCTGCCACGTAACCATTTTTGTCCAAGAAAGCCTAGTAATTTTCCTGGAAAATCAAGGACGATTTCGATTATAAAAAAATGAGGATAGACGGATTGGTGAAACTCAAAACTTTCAATTTCTTTGCTATCATACGCCTGTGACGATAACAACGATGCCTGCCGGAGAGTTCCGATACCCATCATCGCCACCGCCGGAGACGGAGGACGATGAGGGTTGGGTCTGGAATCAGATCAAAGAGGAGGCTCGCTGCGACGCCGAGTCGGAACCGGCGTTGGCGAGCTACCTCTACTCGACGATCCTCTCCCACTCGTCCCTCGAGCGATCCCTCTCGTTCCATCTAGGGAACAAGCTCTGCTCCTCCACGCTCCTCTCCACCCTCCTCTACGACCTCTTCCTCAACGCCTTCTCTACCGACCCCTCTCTCCGATCCGCCGCCGTCGCCGATCTCCGCGCCGCCCGAGTCCGTGACCCTGCCTGCGTTTCCTTCTCGCACTGCCTCCTCAACTATAAAGGGTTTCTCGCTTGTCAGGTGGGAGAAGAAACAAATTTGTTGAATATGGAAATTTCTTTTTCGAGTACATAACAAAGCATAGCCTAAGAATTTTAGAAATTACGAGTAATTTTTAAAACACTAGGAAGAAATTCGGAAATATTCCATTTTCAGCATATGACAGAAAACGAAAGCTAAACGATACTCTGAAAGGCTGTTTTCTGGGAAATATTTTCAGAAAACGGTTTCGTTCCCCAAAAAACGTTTTTTTTATTTTCTTTTGTTGACTTATTTGTTTTCCGTTTTGCAACTCCAAGGTCAAAAGAAAAAAAAAAAAATGCTATTTTGAAGCACAGAACCAGACACGCCCTTAATCCTTCATTTTTCTTCGTCTCTATTATCAGGCACACCGAGTGGCGCACAAGCTATGGAACCAGTCGCGGAGGCCGCTCGCCCTGGCGCTCCACTCGAGGATCTCCGACGTCTTCGCCGTCGACATCCACCCGGCGGCGAGGATCGGAAAAGGTATACTGTTCGATCACGCCACCGGAGTGGTGGTGGGAGAGACGGCGGTGATAGGAAACAACGTGTCGATTCTGCATCACGTGACGTTGGGCGGGACGGGGAAGGCGGGAGGGGATAGGCATCCGAAGATTGGGGACGGAGTGTTGATAGGGGCGGGGGCGACGATCTTGGGGAATGTGAGGATAGGGGAAGGGGCGAAGATTGGGGCGGGGTCAGTGGTGCTGATCAACGTGCCGCCCCGGACGACGGCGGTGGGGAATCCGGCGAGGCTTGTGGGAGGGAAAGAGAAGCCTGCGAAGCACGAGGACGTGCCTGGAGAATCCATGGATCATACGTCGGGCATTTCTGAGTGGTCTGATTATATCATTTGATTTTATGGAAAAACGTGTGCTGTCTTGATTTTGTCTTTCGCATTGCTTATGCTGTAATTCTATTAGTTAATATTGAGTCTTTTAAGTAAGACCTTTTCTGGTTACCTTGTCACAAATAAAATAATGGGATTTTACGCCATAACCCTATCTTAACAGAAAGTTTTTTTCCAGTAGCTCCATAAATGAATTATAAATCCCATAACCTCTTTTGACTACCAAACTAATGAAAATTATCCATATTTTAGTAATTTCGAGGTTTTGGTCATAACTACCTCTATTTAATGAGTTGATCCAATTCGTACTACATCCAACCTTTGTTGGCTATTTTCAAATTTTTGCTGCGAATGAGGTCCACTTTTGCAACCTTTCCTTGTCCCCCCAAAAAGAAAATTTAAAAATAAATATTTATTTTCATGTAAAGAAAATTAACATGTATAATTTGCAAAATTATTGTTAAACAATAAAATAATATGTTATTATTTTATTTTTCTTCAAAATTACCTCATCATGGTAGGTGATTAGGTTTTTTCGAAAATCATGACTAGTAGATTTCATAAAAACAAGTTTTATCAAAAATATATTTGTATCATGCAAGTTATAGATTTTTAAAAATTTAAAAACTAAAAAATAAGTTAGTTATACAAGATACTCTTAACAAGAAAAAAAGAGAATGCCCGTATAAGTAAATAAGAGTAAATTAGGATTTTTAAAAAGAAGACGGATTTATTGCTAATAAGAATATTCACATGTAGGGTTAATAAATTAAGGAATCTTTTAATGAGATTACTGTAAAAATCATTCTTCTAAATGGGATTATTGCCACATTCTTGTAAAAAGCCTAAAATGAGGAAAAATTACTATTGTGACGATATGAGGTAATATGTGTTTTTAGAACTTTATCTAGGAAATATATATATAGGGAGAAAATCGAGTGTGAATCGTTCAGGGAAGATCACATGCTTGAAATTGTGCGTGGTTTTCACGCGCATGTGTGTGATTGTCACCCATGTTCCTAACCATGCAATCCTACCCAAAAAAATCAACACCTAATTATTTTCATATAACAAAACTTATTTTTACATAATTTAATAAGGGAAAATAAAAGACTTTAATATTTTTCGTATCATTCCAATTTTGAAAGCAGTTTTATATTTTAGGAATGATAAAATGTAAACCACTTAAAGACTTGAAATTGTGGCTCCAACGAGGTTAGTCGAGTGGTAAGATCCAAAGTTTGCTCCCTAGATGTTTATTGTTTCGATTTTTCGTAAATATCATTGCCTATGTAAAAATAAAACATCTCACACTGAGCTGCCTTAGAAAAATAGTCTAGGTTAAAACTTCGAATAAGAGATACCCTAATAGTTAATTAAAAAATAAATAAATAAAAACCAGTTGAAGCTACAGACGACACCGTTTTTGGGCACTGCATTCGCTGTAAATCACCACAGCCATACAAGTAGATTCCCACCTCTCCCACACTTCAGTTCATTTCTTTTGGAACCGCAACGATGGCGTCTCTCATCTCTCCCCAACATACCGGAAACTCCATTATCTCTTCCCAATTCAAGGTTAAAATCCCACTCTCTACTCACTCATTCGTCAACTTACCCATTCTCTCACCCTCAAAACCCTACATTCTTCTTCTTCTTCTTCCTTAAACCCTTTCTGCATCTACGCCGTCCCCAATGACTACGACAGAAAAACCCATCAACCCACCAACAAATCCAAGGTTTTCCGCCGCCAAAGTGGCATCGCCCAACGCGAAAACCCCAACAATCGGTCCAAGTCTCCAAGCACCACTACATATCCTCCCCGCAAGAATAATCAAAATCTGAATTCACCTAAAGAAAGCCCCAACAAACAAAATGAGGAAAACCCACGAATGGGTGATCCCATTTTGCTTCAAAATGTTGATTTGATGAGTTTGTGCGAGGAGGGTAAGATTCAAGAAGCAGTTGAGTATATGAATCAAGGTGTTTGTGCCGATTATGGTGTTTTCTATGCGCTTTTGGATTCGTGCGGGGATTCAAGGTTGCTTAAAGTTGGGAAAAGGGTTCATGAGTTGTTAAATAGGTCGAAATTTTGTGGTGATGTTGAATTGAATAATAAGCTGATTGAGATGTATGGGAGATGTGGGAGTATGAGAGATGCGCGCAGGGTGTTTGATCGAATACGGGACAGGAATCTGAGTTCGTGGCATTTGATGATAAATGGATATGCAATGAATGGGCAGGGGGATGATGGGTTGCTCTTGTTTGAGGAGATGAGGAAGTTGGGGTTGCAGCCAGATGGGCAGACTTTTGTGGTGGTTTTGTCTGCGTGTGCCAGTGACGGAGCTGTGGAAGAAGGGTTCATACACTTTGAATCCATGAAGAGTGAGTACAAAATTGTTCCAGGAACTGAGCATTATTTAGGGGTTATTGATGTTCTCGGGAAAGCTGGTCATTTAAGTGAAGCGGAGGAGTTTGTTGAGAAAATGCCAATTGAGCCCACGGCTGAAATATGGGAGGCTTTGATGAATTTTGCTCGAATTCATGGAGATATTGAACTTGAAGATCGTGCTGAGGAGTTGATGGTTGCTCTTGACCCTTCTAAGGCTGTTGCTAACAAAATCCCTATGCCGCCACGTAAAAAGCATTCGGCAGTCAACATGCTCGAGGGGAAGAACAAGGTCAGCGAATATCGGAGTACAAACCCATACAAGGGAGACGCATATGAGAAATTAAAAGGTTTGAATGGGCATATGAGGGAAGCAGGTTATGTGCCGGACACAAGATATGTGCTTCATGACATTGATCAGGAGGCCAAAGAGCAGGCACTACTCTACCATAGTGAGCGCCTGGCCATTGCATATGGTCTGATCAGTACGCCAGCAAGGACACCTCTTAGGATCATCAAGAACCTCCGAATCTGTGGTGACTGCCACAATGCAATAAAGATCATGTCAAAGATTGTTGGGAGGGAGCTGATTGTGAGGGATAACAAGAGGTTTCATCATTTTAGGGATGGCAAATGTTCTTGTAGGGGATTACTGGTAAAATGTATACCACTTTGGTGTAGCTACTTCCTTCATGGGTTTACAACTTGATTTTCTTCTCATATGCAGCTAGTGTAAAGTGCCATATGCCTATATCCGAAGCTGCAGCAAGGAAAACCACGGTGGCTGTTGATAGGAGATGAACTTTGCGGATGCTATGAATTTATTTCAATTGTACATTTATGCTTGTACTGAAACTTGACTTTCCATTCAATAGAAATTAAGTTCAATGACATACCAATAGTCTTCCTGCTGTTGTTGCTTGATAAATTGGGGCTTGCGAGCAATGAAGACATCCTCTTGCGAATTTACAGAAATGTTGAACCCATAATATGGTCCTTGACATAATACATAAATCCTATTGCGAGTTTTAACACAATTGAACCCACAATGTATAAGCTTCAGTTGCTGGTATTGGAAACAAAAACCTTAAGCAGACAGGAATGGATATCAGGAGGCTGCTAAAATGAACAAAAGCCTTAAAAATGGATGTCGTTATGGATCATTGTATGGGAGTAATCATTATTCACTATAGCACAGTACAGATTCTTTATGTATATACACAGATGGATCCTGATTTGGAAAGATACACTTGCATAATGCTTGAAAGAAATGGAGAGATCTAATCAATCACCGTCACCATTTTAAGGATCATTTCCTTTTTAAATCTGTGGAACTACACCTTCTCTGAGGTCCATTTAAAAGTAATACAACCTACATCAGTGCTGTTATAAAGCTTGAATGAATGGAATATACAAATTGCTAATGGCCTGAAAGATACAAGGAGGCAACCTCCAACAATAAAATCACAAGGCAAAGCAAAAGCTATAATATCCTTGTGTAAGATTATTGCTATATTGACCTTCTCTTAAGATTATTGTTAAGGTCAAAAAATGGGATAAATGCTTAAGAGTGCAGGGCCGATGGTTGGCCATTTCTTTCGTTGGTTACCACTTCTATTACAGCTTCATCTCGTGATGGAACCCTCAGGTATGACTTCATACTATCGTAGACTGTAAATCCAATCGCCACTGATGGTACAACCTGAAGTACACAACAACAATTAGTACCCATACCAGCTAGAAAGATGAAATGGTACAGTTAATGATGGAATTTTTCCCCACCTTCAAGTAGTTGATGCTCAGCCCTGAAAATAATTGCTTCCATCCTTGCTTTTGAACAATCATAATAAGGTTTTCCATTGTTCCTTTCATGTCTCCACTGTTAGATGTCGAGAGTCTTTGGACCTAATAATAAGACAGTTTTCTTTACTATTTTAGGTTCCTCCAGTTTTGAAAATATTTTCAAACTATGTGGGATTGGACCCTTGAAATAATTTACCTGCATTTGCCGTCTGACTACATCAAGCGGGTAAGTGAAGGTCTGACCCAATAAACCTGCAATGGATCCACATACAAGTTTCACTGTGATATCTTTCTTGTGTTCCACAGGGACATGGCTTTTCATCTCCTCATAGAAGTAAAACTTCAAACCAGAATATGGGAAGATTCCATAAAGTGATGGAGCTGATAAAAGTGTTCACATGTTAAATGGAAAGACCACAAAGGAATCCGAAGGAAGAAGTTTCGAAGTACATGCATACCCACACCACGATAGAGACCTCTTGTCCCAGCTTCTTTGTAGGTCTTTGAAAAGCAATCAAAAATTCCTCTATAAAGTTGTTCACCATGAACTAACCCTTTAACATTCAACTTTGATGATCCAACAACCTGCACTATTCAAGTGCAATTTAGTCCATGTTTCCAAGAAACCCAAAAGGAAAAAAAAAAAGAAGCAGCACTAAGCCTTCAAATTTAAAGATCTGTTTTACACAAAAGATTTGACAATTACAAGAGAGATAAGGAAAATGTGTTTTTGTGTGTGTGTGTGTGTGTGAGAGAGAGAGAGAGAGAGAGATGCAAGTGGTTACTGCCTACTAAAACTTAAAGGACATAGCTAACAGGTTGAAAAACCAAATTCTCAACTCTTGACGGATTCAGCTTCTCTCCTGTAATCTCTAGTCAAGTAAGGTCGAGTGATTCAAGTCATTACAGTGCCTTGTCAAAATAAAAAATGCGCTCGTCATTACAGTGTGTGTGTGTGTGTGTGTGTGTGTGAGAGAGAGAGAGAGAGAGAGAGTTATTTACCTGATAAGCCAATTTAGTCCGAACTAAATCAAGAGGATAAGTAAAAAGCACGGCAGTTCCTCCAGCAAATGATCCTGCAAAGAGATCAAGTATTGGGCCTCTCCCGACACCAGGAAAACCAAGTATAATCCACCGACGGTATTCCTCATATGCCATAAAATGCAACGCTGCATAAGGAACAATTCGAGCAACGCTAGCCCCATTCCCTCTGGAGATTAACACAACAAAAAAAATAAAAGATTGAGGACACTACTATTGGAACAACCTTTAGATGAATGACATTCACATAAAAATCAGATAAACATAGCAAAGTAGGAATAAAACTTTGTACCTGTAAAACCCCAGCACTCCTTCTGTATTTGCGATCTTTTTGAAAGATCCAGACAGACCTACACTCTGAAATTCTGCTCTTCTGGTCTGGAAAAATAAATAAAACAAATAAGTTTCTTCTCCCACCCTTTAATAGATGGCTTATTACCTTTTAAATCTAAAAGCAATCCCAAGTTTTTTTTATCAGCAAAAGCAATCCAACTCCAATTCATGTCCAATACAAGAGGCAGTCTAGAAGAGATTAGTAATTCAATATCATGCTCAGAATCACACATCTAAAGATAAAAATGGTTTAACATTTTCGCAGACAATATCCCAGTTGTAAGTCTTACTCTGCACAATTGCACATACCTAACATAATCCTGTTACTTTCATAATAACATGAGATGGATGACAAGCCATTCAGTAGAAGAACATTTTACAAAGAAAATCCTCTAAAATGGATTTATTCTTCCAACCAAAAGTTCTGCCACGATGTGCTCTATTTTTTTTTTTTTTTTGATGACAAGTAAACTCTTTGGGCAAACCCCAAACCCATATAAGACCTTACAACCCATATTGTCCAAGTAAGTCCAAGGCCCATTAGAACCATGAAACCTTGTGTGGGTGGCCCTAAGGGGTTTAGCAAAAATCGAACTTAGGACCTCTGTTTCCCGAGGCATAGTCCCTTGCCAACTGAGCTACCGACATATTTCTTGTGTTACATTTAGAAAAAAACCACAAGATTTAGTTTTAGAATGATTACCATGCAAACAAAAATAAAGTATAGGCGATGAGTCTCTAGGGTCAGATTAGGCAAGTCATTGGATGCTGGCTTATATTTATCCACTTAAGAAAGTTGAGCAAGAAATATGTTAGTTTGGCAATGAGAGATCATTGGCACACCAATCCAAGAGGTGTAACACTCTGTGGGCAAATGCAAAAGAAGCAGGCCATTACTTGACGTCAAATCCCCACTATCAAATAGAGGAAAATCTCTATCTCGATGGTTGAATTTAAAAGGGCAATGCATACCTTCTTCTATATTATCATTAGAAGTGGAACATGCATCATACTCACGAAGCCATCAAGCTCATTTCTTGTTCAGACAGTACCTGATCAATCAGCATCATTCATCTCCCATACGTACTATGTGATCTCCACACATTGGAAGTTCTAAGTTCAATTTGTCAAACCATTCCCTCCCTCCCTCCCCCACCCACCACCCCACCCCCCCAAAAAAAAAAAAAAAAAAGAAAAAAAAGAGTCCCCTACGTGTTATCCTTCCTTCGATGAGTACATTGTTATATTATAGCTGGGATTTTTTTTCTCTGCTCTATTTTCATCAATTTTTCACAATGTGATTGGCCCTAAAATTTTGTCTATAGGAAAAAAACTAAGCAGAGGTTTGAAGAAAGGATCGAACTAAACATGAAATGAAATAACATTTGAGAAAAAAAAAAAAAAAACACACCAGAAACTGAAAATTCAGGATATCAAGAAAAAACCCAACTTTAATAAACAATCACATTTCTAACAAAAAACCCATTATCACAATAACAATTTCTGAATTCACAGAAATCCATTTTTACCACTGTTAAATCAGAATTAACTTCAGACAACAACCCATCAAAAATAACAGAACTATAATAAACATGAAGAAAAAGAAGAACCCAACAAATCGAAGAAGCCAACATAAAGTAACAATCTGCTGAATAAATTAAGAATCATAATGAAGTAAGTAAAGAAAAAAAAAATCTCCGTAGGAAATTCAATTGATACCTGAAACAAGATCTTGACACGCTCGAGGGGTGCCACAACAGTCTTTGCAAACCCACCTGCCACACCCCCAGCGACAAGCTCCTTTGCAAACACAGGCATGCCATCTATAATCCCATCCAACAACATACCCCCTTCCCTTCCATCTCTCTTCTTCTCCATTCAACACCACTTTTAGAGAGAGAAGGGAAGAGAGATTTTGCTTCCTGTACTGGGATTATTCAAGGAACAGTTGCGGGCAGAGAAGAGGAAAGAGAGAAGAAGCGAAACATTTTTCCTGTCTGCTAGTGATAATTGCGGTTTTGATTTTGCAGTGTTTTACATTTATATGTTATGGACGCTTGGCAAGTCAGAGAAGAACACGCCTTGCTAGATTCCCAATTATGCCATGGAAGAAAATTCATTGGTTGGAGAGTTTTGTTAAAGTAGTTCCATTTCTATTGTACTCATACAATCTCGCAATCAGAGCCGTCCGATTGATGGATTTGATTTTAAAGATTTTTTGTATGAATCACTCACCTGCAAATTGAATCAAAACCGAGAAAATGACTCTAGATTAGGTGATAAAGCCTTCTCGACTCGACTCTAGATTAAGTGATAAAGCATTGTCTGATAAGCAATTAGCTAAAAATAAATAAATAAATAAAACCCAATTGAATATTGAGTTGCTCAATTTAAAATGACTAGAAGATTAAAGATTTATGACTAACTTGGGTCATAAAGTCTCTCGATGGGGTTTTTTTTTTTTTTTTTTTTTTTAATTTTAAATCATGCTAGAAGGGAGAACTTACCCAAACGGCCAAACCCCACCCCACCCAGATTTCACTTGAGCAATGGCTAATTGGCATTTGATTCGATCCCATTTTTTAATAACTTTCTAATATTCTAACTTACTAAAGATGTCATCGGTATCAAATGATAAAACGCATAGGTGTCCTACTTCATACTTACCAAAGATGTCATCCATATCAAATGATAAAATGTATAGGTATCCTAGTTCATACTTAGGTTTGAATATCCAAAAATCTTCATTTTACTAACTTATTAATTATATGTAATGATGATTTTCTCTGTTTCACGAAAACGAAAACGAAAACAAAAACAGAAACAAATTGAGTTTGGATCAAGCTTTGCTTTTATGTCACAGGCTCAGCTCTATGATAAGGAACTGTGAATGGCTAGAATTAGTCGAAAGTCAATGGCCTCTTGCTCCGTATCATGGAGTAAAGACCACAAGATAGTTACTCTATTGCTACACCTCTATCTAGAAGTTGGTGAGGGAAGCTAAGATTAGCATTTCTGAAATAAAATATACAAGGCATGTGGCAGATGGGGTGCGAATGTGCAAGTTGGTGATACTGTTAGGTACTCGTGGTGGTGATCTAACACACTGCTGATCGCGCTAGGAAGGAAAGTTGGCGCATCATTTAAGAAAAGTAGACTTTTTTTTTTTTTGGTCAAACATGAGTGTCCCACTCTACTTTCAACAAGCTTATACTAGTCCACGATGCATAATCTATCTAAAAACCTATGCTTCCAATAATGAGAATGCAAGAATTCAAACTCGAAATCTTTGATTCATAAACCATGATCCTTTACCTCTTGCATTGCCCTTGCGGCCTGAAGAAAGTATATTACTTGAACAGCTGAAAATGTAAGGGCACGCAACCCCCATCCATTACAACTAACAGAACCAAAACAATTTGGTAAATCGTGTGAGCAAATGATCTCTGCTTATATCTCGTGGTCTTTAACACATCATCCAAACAACACCTGATAATTTAAGATTCTGGGTCCAAAAATAAGGAGTTGAGACAGCAGGTAAATGTGGGTATCCCCCCATAGCTGTTCATGATTTGACAAGAAGTAAACGGTCAACATCGCCGGCCCAAAATACCTATGCAATGGAGTGGTTGATTAAGAGAAAACCTGAAACAAGGTTCAAGGCAAAAAGAGATCTCACTAAATAACAAGCAAAAATGACGCCAAATGAAGCCAGACACAATTAATCCTGAAAATGAAGCCTTGAACCTTTCATTCAAATATGTATTGTTTAATCAATTCTCCACATAAAAGTAAAACCAGACCATCTTATGCTATATATTTTTCTGGCAATTGACGATGTCCAATTGTCCAATTGATCGATTGCTGGTGAGGAACATGTGAAGTTTGAGGAAGTGCTTCATGGGTGGAGCCTGGTGATGTCTCAGAATTGCAATCAGATAAATTCAAGTGACTGGTACTACTGATATTCATGTTCTCCCTTTTACAACAGAGATTGTATTGACAAGGTGAAGTAGGATGCTCTCAAGCTCCTCTCCATCGCTCCATGCATGGACTTCTGCCTTGACTAGTTTTGGGCTGCTGCAAATGCGCTTCCATAAAGGAAAATCCTTTCTTGGCATCACATGGTCTCCTTCTTTAAGCTTCAAACTCGGGCAGAAATCACCATTCCCATCACCTAGGTAGATAAATCTTTTCTTCTCATTTTCAGAAGGAGAAGCTCGGATTCGCTCAATCACCAGACCCTATTGCAGAAACAATAATAAGAACTTCAGTTTTGAATGGAAGAAAGTACCTGTAATGGGAAGAAAGAATAAAGGCCTCTAAAATAGCAACATAAGCAGATCATTCACTCTTATGACATGTGCCATTCTATCATTTGCCATTATAAACAAGTATATTGCCAGAGGCCCAGAGCTGTTTTGGTTGCCTGCAACAGCTACAAGACGCAGCTCAGAGGACGCTTTTTTTAATTAAAACTCCGTGCGAGTAACCAAAAAGCTCTGCAGCAAGTAAAAACAAAACAAAATGATCACATATCCATGGCTTCTAAATGCCTGCATAAAGTCTTTCTGAAAACAGTGTAAGCTAAAGAATTCATTAACAGACTAACAGAGGAGTGCACTTGCTTCGCAGCAAGTATTTGTTATTGGAGAGGGAAAAACACTAAAGTTTTATGGGAATCTCCATGCTGTCTACCTGCGATATTTTGATAACTGTCTTTTCAAGACTGAATAGTATGGGCAGCAAAATAGATATGATCAACATGGGAGGCAAAATAAGATCATAGAATGAATCCCATCTCTTCAATAAGTAGTATAGATATAAATTTCTCTACCGAAGCTTAGAATGTAAATCAACTAGTTCAATTTCAACTGTCACAAGTTGCACAACCAACCAATCAAAGTGTTAAAAAATTGGGAAACCATAACAAGATTAGATGCTGTACGTATATTCTAAACAATGAAACATAAGAAAAAAGTCTATTGAAGTGAATCAAATAAAATTACCTTGCACATGTTGGAAGGGCATAGACTGCAACCATGGGGAGATGAGGTAAAATCATGGTAAGGGAAGATCCGAAGCCTGCCTTCTTCATCTACAGAAGTCGGGTTTGTATGAATCTCCGAGAAACAGCCTAATATTTCATGATGTTTCAAGATTGCCTCAATGAAAAACCGATTCGCATCGCTAACTATCTTTAAGTCACATCTGAAATTACCTCATCACCACTAACCCTTCTTATCAGCACAATATCAATAACTAAACTTAAGTGTGAATATATATATATATATATATATATGAAAAATGAAAATTATGGTTAAGAAAATTACCCAAGAGCATGGGCTGATTTAATGGCTGCTATAATCCGCTGATGCAACAGAACCCGTTTCAAACATTCCGCGATTTCATCAGCTGTTTTCCCCTTCGAGTGGAGCTCCTTCATCATCCGATCCTATACATGTTTAACATATCAACACCAATAAATCTTCAATTAATGCAAAAAACTACACAACACACATAAACATGTGGGTCTGGATAGAGGGGCAACATTTGTTTTACAGCAGTTTTACATTATTCTCAATAACTTTTTGTGAGACTTACTGTTTTGCGAAATCCAATGTTGGATTATATGTTCCTCCCATATATGTCATGCTTGCCAAATACCAAGTTGATTGGAGATTAAGAATCACTTCATCAATAAATGTGAGATTTTTTTAGTGATGAAAAATGTGAGTTTATGGATCGGATGGCTACTAGTATTTGATCAATGTGATATTTTAAATACACAAGAAGGGTATATAATCTAGCAGTGGGGTTAAAAAAATGTGGATCCACAAAAAGTTATTGAGATTTTGGGGGGGGAAATAAAGATGTCCCTCCAAGCGTGAAGGTTCAACTTCGAGTCTTGGGAAAACTAGCCACTTCGTACTAAAATACAAATATTAGGACTGTTTCCAGCTCACCCCTCCTAGGACCTGCTTAATGGTACCAATAATGGGTAATGACCTTTTAATATATATTAAAGCCCAAAAAATCTGCAGCTGAACATAGAGGAAAAAATAGAATTTCTCATTCCAATTAAGCACAATTAAATCAAATCAACTCAGACTGAACATTTCTCCTAAAACCTCATCATGTACCAAAGATAATGATCAACCAAAATTTTTATAAAAATAAAAACTAAAGATTTTATAGTCTGTTGTTCAGGCTTGCAATCTCAAGTTGAATTCTCTGCTTACAATTAAACATAATTAAAGAAAAAATAAACAAAATAAAGCTAAAGATCTCATTCACCATCTCCTTTTTTTCACATCAATAGTTCACATAATGATTAAACAAAATTAATGTAATAAATCATATTAATCAAATTGAAGAAAAAATTGACCAAAAAAAAAAAAAAACCACCACTAACCATGAGAGAGTTCCAAGGCAAGCTATGGCGCAGCTTATTGAACAATTTGGTAAGACCCATCTCCGTCACCACCCAATTATCGCTATCGCCATCCATTATCGTCCGATCAAAGTCAAAAACGACCAGTATTCCGGCCATTCCGACGGTCGGAAGTTGATTTTCCGGCGCGGCGGTTTTTCGGCGCCACCACAAAGAATGGCAGAGTCAGTCGGATTTGGATTTGCTCAAGTTGCACCCATCGACTGGACGCTTTATAAAAAGTTGACCTGGTTCGTTGGAGATAGTATCCAGTGGTGCACCGATCATTGATTTCATAATACCAAGTGATCCTAGCCGTTGAATCAAATCACAGCTGTTAGCTATATCAGATGCATGTGGGGCAGCTATATGGAGGCCCTTTTTAGGTCTGGGCCTCAAACCCAAAGGTCGTCAAGTTCAGTGAGCTCCATGGGTTTACTTTGGAAAATTGGTGTATATTTTCGGCCCAATACAGTTCAACAAATCGCTGAATTTACACCAAATTTTTTATGGTCCAAATTTTCTTGATTGAGTTGATTCTTGTTATTATTATTATTATTTTAATTACTTGTTAGACCTCACGATTTTATTTTTTTTCATATTTTTTTAATTTGTAATTTTTTTTTCAAAACAACCAACCTTTTTGAATTTTTTTTTCTTGAATTCGCCACTTCTTCAATTGTGTTCTTAACCTTATATCCAATATATATATATATATATATATATATATAGGATGATGATCAAGTAAGCACATGCTGATATAACTTATATCAACACCTGCATTAGGAGTTGTACCTTATGCGTTAGTGGGATATAAGGTACATTTGACCAATGCAAAGGGTACAACCTTTAATGCATGGTGCTAATTTAACTTATATCAACACATGCTGATGGGAACATAACCGATATATATATATATATATGGAGTTCTCAACCATATTGTGAAAGTGCATAAAATATGGCGTAAGGTAATGATCTCTGCTTGTATAACTCATGTTGTCTTTAACACATCATCCAAACAACACCTAAGAATTTAGGATCATGGTCCAAAATTAGGGAGTGAGACAACTGATCATTGTGGGTTTTACCCCACAGCTGCTCATGATTAGACCAGAAGTAAACAGTCAATATGGCATGGCCGGGCCAAAATACCTATGCCATGGAGAGGCTGATTAAGAGAAAACCTGAACCCATGGTTCAAGACAAAAGGAACTCTCAATAAAGATCAAGCACAAATGAAGTTGGAGATTAATTTGAACATTTCATTCATATATGTATTGTCTAATCAATTCACAACATGAAGTTACAAAAGAAACAAACCATCTTCTGCTAGTGAGGAACAGGTAAAGTATGAGGAAATGCTTCATTGGTGGAGCCTGGTGATGTCTGAGAATTGCAATCGGATGAATTCAACTGACTGGTGCTACTGATATCAATGTTATTTTCTTCAACAGAGATTGTATTGATAAGGTGGAGTAGAACCCTCTCAAGCTCCTCACCATCGCTCCATGCATGGACTTCTGCCTTGATTACTGTCGGGCTGCTGCAAATGCGCTTCCATAGAGGAAAATTCATTCTTGGCATCACATGGTCTCCTTCTTTAAGCTTCAAACTCGGGCAGAAATCACCATTCCCATCACCAAGGTAGAAAAATCTTTTCTTCCCATTATCAGAAGTAGAAGCTTGGATTCGCTCAATCACTAGACCCTATTGCAGAAGCCATAATGAGAACTTAAGTTTTGAATGAAAGAAAGGACCTGTGATGGGAAGAAATAATAAAGCCTCTAAAATAGCGACATAAGAAGATCATTTACTCTACATGTCCAATATATCATTCACCATTATAACTAAAATATATTTCCAGTCCCGAGCTGTTTCAGTTGCCACGGCTATAAGAAAGCAGCGCATATAACACTTTTCACTTGATATATACTCTGGCTGCCTCCACAACTATGAGAAAGCAGCTCATTAAACATTTTTCACTTAAAACTCTGCGCAAGAAACCAGATAGCTCTGCAGCAAGTAAATCAAAGTGAAATGGTAACATTTCCAAGTGGTTTCTAAATGCTCGCAAATATTCTTTCCGAAAAAAAGCAACCTTCTGAATCAATAACAAACAATGTACTTCCTATGCAGCAAGCATTTGTTGTTGAAACCAGAAAGAAAAAACTAGCAGTTATAGTTTTATGGGAGTCTCAACGTGGTCTATCAGCATATGTTTTTGCTGTCCTTTTCCTGTATGAATATCATGGTATGGGCAACAAAAGAGATATGATCAATATGAGAGGCAAAATCAGATCATAGAATTGAACAAAGCTTTTTAGTGGAGGGCCCAAACGAGTATATGAAGCTATGTCAAACCCAATATTTGGACGATGTGGGATATGGTATATTTCCAATACTCCCCCTCACGTGCAAACTTAACATAGTCCTGTCACGTGGGCAACAAATACAGACTCAATGGCCCAAGAACAACATGCTCTGATACCATGTTAAGTTTCCAACTTACAAGCCTAAGCTTCCCGCCTCCCTTCACTACCAGCCTAGACATAAAATTCTCTACTAAAGCCTAGTGTGAATTGACAAGTTCATTTTCAACCATCACAACCCAACAAATCAATCAATGAATTAAAAATTTGGGAACCAGTAATGTCCTTATCAATTAAACATACGAGAAAAAATACTCAAGTAAGAGGGGGGGGGACTGAAGTGAATTTAACAAATATTACCTTGCACATGTTGGAACGGCACAGATTGCAACCATGGGGAGATGAGGTAAAATCATGGTAAGGGAGGATCGTAAGCCTTCCTTCTTCATCTACAAAAGTCGGGTTTGTATTGATCTCTGAGAAACAGCCTAATATCCCATGATGTTTCAAGATTGTCTCAACGAAGAACTGAAGCCCATTGCTAAGTATCCTCAAGTCACATCTGAAATAACCACATTGCTATTGACCCTTCTCATCCGAACCATATCAATAACAAACTAGAATACACACCCACACACACATTAAAAATGAAAATTATTGTTGAGAAAATTACCCAAGAGCATGGGCTGATTTAATGGCTGCCGTAATCCGCGGATGTAATGGAGCCCGTTTCAAACACTCGGCGATTTCATCGGCTGTTTTCCCCTTTGTGTGGAGCTCCTCCATCATCCTACTCTAAACATGTTTGACATCCAATACCAGTAAGTCTTTAAAAAAAAAATAAAACCCTTACAATCTGTTGTTCAGACATGCAATCCTAAACTGATTTCTCTGCTTTGAGTTAGACCAAATTAAATAAAATTAAGCTAAAAATATCACACAAAAGATCTCTTCTTTGTTCTTTTTTCTTTTTTAATTTGCTAGCTAAATACTACTCCGAGTATAAACAATGATCAAACAAAATAAAGGGTGGTGAAAAATACTAATCAAATGAAGATAAAATTACAAGAAAGTTCTGGAAAGATCGAGAAGAAACCAGAAGAGTATTAGCACTAACCATGACAGAGTCCCAAGGGATGGTATGGCGAACCTTCTGGAACAACTCGGTGAGACCCATCTCCGTCACCACCCATTTATTGCTATCGCCGTCGATTATCGTCCGATCAAAGTCGAAAACCACCACTATTCCCACCATTCCAACGGTCGGAAGTGGGTTTTCCGCCGGCGGCGGTCTTTTTGGCGCTACCACTGAAAATGCCAGAGTCGCGCCAGAGTCTTGAGCCTTTCTTTGAAAAAAAAAAAAATGGTCAAAGGTTCGTTCGAGATGGTATCCAGTGGTGCATGCATGGATTGATATCATTATATCAAGTGATTGTGGCCGTTGAATCGAATCAAAGCCATTTGTCATATTGGATTATAAGGCAGGCTCATGTGGAGGCCCTTTTTACGTCTGGGCCTCAAACCCAAAGGTTCTCCCAAGTCCAGTGAGGTCCATGGGTTCAATCTGAGAAGGGAACGGCTATTGCAACCCCCCATTCCTATAAGCCCACTCCCCTATCCTTTAGGTTTTTAAGATTTTATGCAAAATATAAAAAGTTTTTATGAAAATCGGCCATAATGTCCACTAGAAAACATCATTTTGAATAACTTTGTAGAAGAAAGTTTTTCCTAAATCTATCTTTTAAATATACTTTTTAGCCATTTATAGCCTTTATTTCATTTTTTGCCAAAAAGTCTACCTAAACGATAGATTTTGGAAAAACTTTATTCTGCAAAGTTGTTCAAAATGATGTTTTCTAATGGACATCACAGCCGGTTTTCATAAAAACTTTTTATAATTTGCATAAAACCTTAAAAACCTAAAGGATGGGGGGTGGACTTATAGGAATGGGGGGTTGCAATAACCGTTCCCATCTGAGAAATTGGGGTATATTTTTTACCCAATAGAGTTTGGCATGTTGCTGAATTTACTATTTCCTTCTTTCCTAAATTATTGGTCTCTTTTTTCTTTTACGATATTTCAAAATTATTGTCACATTCCAAAAGTTAATGGTTTTCTTTTTATTTCAATTCTTAAGACACTCTTAAAAAGCCTTTTTTTTTCCAATGTTTTGTACACTTGAGGGCAAAATTAGAATGCCAAAACATATATATTGGTATGAAAGCATTTAATAGGATTTTCTAATAAAACGAGTTTTTTTTTTCAAATGGAGCACTCAATTAGAAACGGAGGAAGTAGTTTTTTTCTCTTCTCCCTAAGTCATTAGGCCTAAACTAATCTCCTTCGTGATACACAGACTACCTACAAACTCATGCATTCGATGGTGAGGAAATAGATACTTGAACTCAAAACTTACGATTCTAAAGTTGTGGCCCTTTGCTATCTGAACTACCATCTCAGGTTGTTAAATTTATTACTCCCTTCATCCCACAAAAACAAGCCATTTTTGTTACTTTTTTTGTTCCAAAATGTTTGTCCACTTTGAAGAGTCAATTATAAATTTTTTTAAGTTTCTTACACTACCCTTTCTTATTTCAATATTTACTTTCAACACAAAACCCAATACAAAAAAGTGAGAGCATTTTTAAAAAGATAAAATTTAATAAATGACGAATCAATGCAATGATGGCATTTTCTTAACTTCCATGTTTTGACAAACATGACTTATTTTTGTGGACGCAAGAATAGTTAGTACCTAACAAAATGAAAAAAGAAGAATATTTTTTAAAATTTATAACAATTGAGTAATTTTCAAGCAGTAGTTAAAATCTTATTTAAGGAGATCTATTCTATTATATATGGGCATGACAGCTATAAATGCATTTATAGCTTGATTGGATGTCCCACTTTCCGTTCATTGGATTTTGCATATCATTTTGTAAAGAAATCCGCCATTATGAACTCAAGGGAATTGCATCCACATTTATTGTCTGTTTCAATTGTCCAACGGAAATTAAATGTGTTAAACTGTATTTTGCATATAATTTCATAAATAAATCTATAATTATGAGACGGGCACGTCAAGAATTCCAAGAATTTATCATATTCCATGAATTAAGGTGATGACGGTCCTTTTTAAAAGCTTCTTATGCCTCATTTAATATGATGGATTTATATCTTAAATGGAGTATATAAAATAGGGTCTATTTAATGTGTGCCCTAGCACATGTTAAGTTGAATGAAGCTATTCAAATTCTAGCCCTAAAGGCACATGTTAAGCTGAACGAAGCCATTCAAATTCTAGTCCTAAAGGTACATGTTAAGTTGAATGACTCAAATTCTATAAGACAACCGGACGTGCCCTTAGTATTAGTAATTTAGTATTGCATTATATATATAATTAAAAAAATGATCATTTCTAATCCTAAGAATAATAATAACATTAATAATATGACTAAAATCACATTATCCAACATCAACCGGTCAAACTAATTATTAGCAAAAATGGTTCCATTGTGACCATTCTACAGTTGACCAGCCAAAAAAAAAAAAACAAAGACCATTCTACATATTGGTAATGCACCACTGAAACTCATACAGAAACTTACCACCAAAAAAAAAATAATAAAATAAAATCTGATATGCAAGAAGTTCCCTGGACATTAGTAACCCACCGTTCATCACTCACCAGTCATCTCCATGACTTTTGAATGATAACCCCACCAACTTCCAATTGACAGTTGTCACTGACATGAATCTCCACCAATCATGTAAAAGTAATCAATAATATGCTGTGACACAAATTATTAGTGGTTGCCCTCATGTGCTACCAGACCAAAAATACTATTCCCATTGCTGCTTTAACAAATACAGTGGATGCCAATTCATATTTATACAGGAGTTATATATATATATAATCATTCGACGGTGTGCATATATGTGATGCTGTTCGGAACCATTCGTTTTTGTCACAGTGATTGTCACAAACAATCTAGATTAGCATCACGCATGCACGAAATTGAACACCTGAATATATTCATATGTATATATATATATATATATATATAGAGAGAGAGAGAGAGAGAGAGAGAGAGAGAGAGAGAGAGAGAGTTGGGAAAACTATTATTGATTGCTTTTCATCATCATAAATAAATGTCTTCGGGAAAAATTACACAAATATCAATGACACAAGTTTATGACTGACTACAAATGAATGAATTAAAACCTCTCCCACCTTATATTCATTTTTTACTCAAAAACTATCCTTCCTCTCTATCTACAACCCCGCCATCCGCTTCTACCATTCTTAACCAATCAAAATGTAGGGGAAAAAAAAATTTACCAAAAGTCGAATCATAGGAGTAGCAATGCATCCGATTCTACCTCTGGCGCTAAGCTTCAAGCGAAACCCGGGTTTTTATTGGTTTTAGCTTTAAGCCCATGCTTTCTGGAGACAGGAGCTCCGGGGAGATGCAAGACGGACTTAGTGGGCTCCTTGGGCTGCCGCTTAACTGGCACGGTCTGTACAATCCATATCCCATGAGGAAGTACTCCATGGGTATCAACATTGCATGTGGCTGCTCTTCTGTCACCATTGATCCGCATGCTTGCACCTGTACAAACCCATACCGTCGTAACCAACAGCATCTACACATCAATTTACATTCATTCCAAGTGTATTTAATTTCTATATTTCATTAGGATGCATGCGCAATATCAATGTGTTTTAATATAATATAAAGCATTGCTTTTTCTGAGAATTGAGATCCAGCAATTATTGCCAATCGAAATGCAACTCAGAATTCAGGCAATAAATCAGGAAAATGTCCTCATGAATAAGTTGGGGAGGGGGGAAAAAATCCATAATTTGCACTTGCACTGAATTGCGTTACAGACCTCGACTAATGCACTATATCTTCTATCCAGTTTTGAGGTCATATGGAGAGCTTCTGAATGGAAAGGAGAGTTCTCCCCAACAAATATAAGCGTCCGACATTTTAGTCTCTTCAATCCTTCGGTAATGTCAGCTCTCCTGTTGTTGGCAATTCAAAGTTAGAGTGCACTTTAAAATGTACATTATGCAAAAACAAGAAGCCCGCATCAAATATATATATGCACACAAAAGGAATACAGATAAAGAAGCAACCTCTGGCACAGTTATCAGTATTCACCTGTTGATTGCTTGAAGAAACCGAAAAACATTTGTGCCCTGCCTCTCATCCAACAACTAGAGAAACAAACATGTCAACGAAATCAAATTAGAGTCACCCTTTTAAAATCCACCATTTCCAAAATAAATGAAGGAGTAAATATAATCAGAACCCAATAAATGTGCATTTTAGGATAAAAGAAAGAAACAAATAGCTGAAACACTAACTCGTCTGCACGCTTGAACTATATCTGATTCTGGGACTTCTGCACCACCACGAACATCCTGCAACATATTATAGCAAACTCATCACTCAACCTACAGTCCTACCCAGTTAAAGAGGAAAATGAGCCAAAAAGGAAATTACAATCCAGTAGTGGACAGAAATAGAATACCTTGCTAAAGTACCGCTGAAGCAAACACTCCTTAAGCAAACCACACATGCCATAAAAGTATAGCAAATTTGACATCACCTACAGATGAAAAGCAATCTTACATATAATATTTAAAATTTTCCCTTTAGCCACGAAGAACATCGGAGTTTGAAAAAATAAAAACCTTATTAAACAACCACTCTGTCCAAGACGGTGATTTGCATAGAGGGGATACAAGTATCAAACCAAGGACACGCTCTCTGTATTTCGTCTGCAATAGAACATCTAGATCAATTAAGCAAAAGGAAAGTCGTTTTAAAAAAATTTGCTCACACTACTTCAGAAGGAACTTACAGCAAATAGGGTGAGAATATAAGCACCCGCAGTAACCCCCATGCACATTACTGCACCAAGTCTGAACAACAAGACATTCATGGCATCAGAAACAAACTAAAAAAAAAGGATCTCATATCCTGAAATTTTTTCCAATAGAAAGTATGAGAAAAGATCAGTGTAAGAAATTCAATGTAGAGGTTTAGACCAGCAATAGCACACGCATAACAAAGAATTTGACTCTCATGACTGTTTAAATTTCAAAGCAAATCAACAAAAGTGTCTGGAAACCAATAATTAACAATGCAGATAAATGATTAACCAAATTGTAATATAATGATTACCCAAAAAAGTTGAGAACCTCAATGATCTGATCTGCTAAGTCATCGACAGAAGGCACAGGGTCATTGGGACAAATTGCAGCAGCTCCTAACTGCAAGAACTCTTGTGGAAGTGCCAGAAAGGATATTATGTGAATAATAGCATTCAAAAGCAGGGATATATGTATATATGTATAATACAAAAGGACTAACAATAGAATTATACAAATAGAGTCAATTCAACCAATTCACAGACCTCGTGCCCAGGAGGACTGATGTGGTAAATGCAAAAGTTGTGGAGCAGCAAAGAAGCTGCTTCAGGACAAAAAAATAATCCTTGGAAACAAGACATATCTGCTCAAACATGTACATAATTGGGGACAAAACTTTTGTCAGATTGCAAATATATTCCAATGAACAAAAAATAAAAAACATCTATGTAAGTAACTTGTTTTTGGGGGGGGGGGGGGGGGGGAAGCTCCACCCCTGGGGGAAAAAATGATGAGAAAAGAAAAAAAAAAAAAAAAAAACCACCAGTCAACCATCCAAATGGATCAATTAGACACAACAAGGTTTTACACTATTATAACATGTACTCATCAAAAACTAACACAAAGTTTATGGTAAAAGATGACAAAATTCATTGGACTTACGATTTAGAGCTAAATCAGGATAAGTAACCAGTGCGGGCTTGTCTTGATCTCCATACACAATAACAGACACAGGACCACGGCCAGTTCTAACAAAATGCTCCTGAGGAAATTATTATAAAAGGTGCATTACAAACAAATATAACATCACAAAAATAAAATAAATAAATAAATAATATATATATATATATATATATAGAGAGAGAGAGAGAGAGAGAGAGAGAGAGAGGGTGACGCTAAAGTCTGAGGATATCATCAGTGAGATACATATGAAACATTATCGATAACATACTATTGTCTAATCACATAAGTATTTGTTCAAAAGAAATAGGCCAGGCTTCAATTAATTAAAAAAAATGTCCCCTTTTTTGTTTGTACATCCTTCAAATAAAGGTAAACTCCAGCTTTATCCAGACAATTTATTCCCAAAAAAGCTTGCCATGTGCACTGACCCCCCTTTGAGCAACCCCAATAAGCTGGCTATATCATTATCAATATATCACTTTATAAAAAAATAAAAATAAATAATACACAAAACAAAAAAGAATTTCTGGATTTCAATCATTGCATTCTTAAAAAAGCAATGACAGTTTAAAGGTAGGGATCAAGTAGGAATCTCGTCTATTGAAAGACAGCATTGACATTTACAGTGATTGAAACAACAAATAAAAAAAAAAAGAAAAAAAAAAGGAAGATAACGTAACAGCTAGGCTAGTCTTTATAATAACATGAAATAAGACAAGGAAAGGTATGGGCAGGGTAATCTTCAATAGACTATAACACACTTTGAATAAGACCAAGAGACAAATACACAAAGATCCCAATTTCTTACAGCACTAAAAGTAGCATCTAACAAGAAGGAAGGAATCAGAAGCAACAACAAAAGAGAACGGCAAGAGATAACAAGAACCCATTACCCAATTCACATTAAAAAATGGGTTTCAGTGCATAACTAATCCATAATCAAATCTTCTAAGATTAAACAATGAGACCCAATTATTCAAACTGCATATATCTATGACACAAGAGTACATACATACATACATACACAAGAGTACATACATACATACACACACACACATATAGATATATACCATTTACAAATATTAGGAAAAATAAGCGGCTTCCCAAGCATAGAAGAAAAAATTGTTAAGTGCGCAATATAAGCACTAAAGATGCTTAAAACATTAGAGGCAATTGCATACTCAAAAGGAAAGAATCATTCTTTCTATTGAAATGTAATAACCCATATAAGGAATTTACAGATCAACGACAGACTGATTTGAAACCTCCAAAATCAGAAGCACAACTATGAATGCCAAACGCAATCGAGGAAACCCAAATAAAGACACCCTCCCCAGATTAATGAAAGAAATGGTGGAAAAGAGAAGAAAAGGAGGAGGAGAAGAAGAAATTGGGAATCTTATAATGAAAATGAGAAACCCACATTAGCCGAAGTTGACACATAGAAAAATTCAAAATTTTTAATTGCTTACTTTTCCCAGCTTTTCTCAGCGACCAAACAAAACCCACAAGCTGAAATGCAGCCCAAGAAGCAAAAACATTTTTTAAAAAAAAATTAAATGTGTATATATCAGTATATCCAAAGTCCAAAAATATAAATCAAAAAATTGAACCGCTGGTCTTTTCCCGGATTTTCTCAGCAACCAAACAAAACATAACCCAAACAAAAAAAAAAAAAAAAAAAAAAACATAAATGGAGCCCTTATATATATATGTGTGTGAAAATATTGCAAACCTTTCCACCAAGATAGATGGTCTCCATATCGACAGAAACGGAATCGTTTGACTCTACCATGACCGTGGTTCTCTGTGTCTGAAAACCCAAAATCCTCTCTTTCTCCCTCCCCCTCTCTGTCTCTCTTCTCTTTTCTCTCTCAGTCTCTCCTGTGTCTTGGAGAAATATAGGCCTTTGGCTTCGATCGCTTATATACGAAGCGACTCTCTCTCTCTCCTCTCTCTCTTCTTTCTCTCTCTTAACTGCAAAATATAAATAAAACCTGCGATTAACCTCCACCGACGCTTTTCTCTCACACGGCTGTGCGAGACGTCCGTACCAACAGAATTTAACTACGGTCAATGACCGACAGATTGGCCCTTTATTTACCGGAATACCGGCAAATACTCTTTAATACGACGTCGCCAAATACGAAAACCGCGTCGTTTCCTTTAATTTTGTACCTTAAATCTACCTGCCTAACTTAAGGTTATTAAAGTGATATTAAATTAAGGGCAGTGGCATAATTGGTTATTGCGGATTGCCTAACTCTTTTCTTTTTTTTTTTTTTTTTTTTTTTTTGTTCAAACAGATTGCCTAACTTATTGGCTCAAATTTATTTATTTAACTTACGTGAATAATTAGGACTGATCAAGTAAAAGATGTCCCAAACTATCCGTATTACTATTATCATTCATGGATGGTGAGCGTTGTGTCACATCATGAACAACTGTGATCAAGACTATGTGAACAATATTGCCACAAAGAATGCCTAAAATGAAAAAAGCCTTCAAAAAACTTTTGTCTACGTAGAGATACCGAATGAGATTAAGGTTTTTTTCCTTTATCTAACAATTAGCCAGTGTCTTAAAATAAATATTTTAAATTTTAGAAAAAATGGGAAAACCTTGGTTGTATTAAAAAAGAAAAAAGAAAAAAAGGGAAACCTTTTGAAGTTTAATCTATTAATTAGTAATTGATTAGATGCATTACTCTGATTTTCTTTCTATATTTCCTTTGATTGTTTGTCAATTAAATTGACTTAAGATCTTGAACCTAAAGACATGATATGTGCATTAATTTTATTTTCTTTGGTAAGTGAGGTTCTAAATAAATAAATAAATAATTTGGTATATTAAGTAAGTTTATGTTGAAGGAAAATTTTCATTAGAGCTACTAGGGTTAACTTAGTGATGAGGAAAGATAAGGTAAAGAGTAGGATTATAATCGGTTAAGGGTTCAAATCCCTCCCATTATACTATTAAAAAAAAAAAAAATGGTTCATAGTAAT
This sequence comes from Liquidambar formosana, assembly GCA_039720395.1. Lineage (NCBI taxonomy): Eukaryota > Viridiplantae > Streptophyta > Magnoliopsida > Saxifragales > Altingiaceae > Liquidambar > Liquidambar formosana. The sequence goes on from CM077830.1 coordinate 7,850,903, forward strand.
GCATTTGAGCTACACTGCATAAACTAATTAATTACTATTATCATTAGTATTATTTTAAGGTGATGAGTAATATTGGCCTTTTTTGGTATTGACTGGAAGTGTTGGTATCCTGCTAAGATGTACGTCCTTCCATTATTATGAATCCCTATCATTGGATGCTCCTTTTAGAGTCCCTCCAAAAAATATATATATATATACATGGTAATATATGGTTATGTTCCCATCAATATGTATCAATATAAATTATATCAGCACCATATATTGGGGGTTGTATCATTTGCATTGATCCAATGCACTTTATATCCCACGTATGCACAAGATACAATTCCCAATGTGGGTATTGATATAAGTTATATTACCACGTGTTTACTTGATCATCATCCAATATATATATATATATATATATATATATATAAGCAAATTTTTAAAATTTCTGACAATGAGATTTCCTTGGGTCACCTTAAAAGTTAAAACATGTGTTCCTCGCACTCCATCTGGCTCCATGATTGGTTATACATAGGTTTTTTTGTATTTTTGGGTAATAATCATAGCAAAATAGCAAATTTTTAAAATTTCTGACAATGAGATTTCCTTGGGTCACCTTAGAAGTTAAAACATTTGTTCCTTGCACTCCATCTGGCTCCATGATTCGTCATACATAGGTTTTTTGTATTTTTGGGTAATAATCATAGCAAAATGGTCTTATTGACAGCAGATCATGATTCATTGTTTTTAATGCATTTGACCCCCTGTGCAAAATTTTGTCCATAATATTTGGTCAGGAGGCCTTTCACACCATGCCATGACAAAGAACCCATCTCCCCACCTCTTTTTTTCCTTTTTTTTTTTTGGCCCCTTTACGGGTGGATCACCACATTCTAAAATTTTGCACCACTGAAACATTTTAGTTAGCATTAAATAATAAAAATAGTAAAATAAAGTTCAGTTTTTTAGTCAATCCTCTGCCTTATAAGATACGTTAGAGTTAGGGTTGATGTAGAAAATTTTTCTTACAATATTTTGATAATCTGTCCATATGATTTGACGTGACAGTTAAAGTAACATTATCATAACGTTCACATGACATACATTTCATTACAAATGAAGTGACAAGTCATGTCGACAATCTATTCATGCGGACTAATGTTACTATTTTAATTGTCATGTCATGTAATATAATATATATATACTCCATATTTGATAATCGATAGAACTTAATCTTATTCTTAATCTCTCTTAATATCAACAAATGAGTATTAATACTTCTTTTTTAGCTTGAATTGAGATTTCTCACTTAACAAATGAAATAAATGTTACTAGACTATCATACCTTCGGCGTAATAGAAGATAAATTGTCAAAGTGGTGACCTATGTTAGTATTTTTTATTTTTTATTTTATTTTCGAAAGATATACAGGGTTAAGGTCTCAACGCCCAGCCTCCTTACAAATGAGAGAGAGGCATCACCATGAATACAATACCTAGCTATAGTAGCTAAATTCAATATTTCAAGATAACCATTGCTTACCAACCTACTAATCTGCATTATTTATTTCCATTGGGCCAAATGCACATTAAATCAGTCCAAATCCCAGTACATGAATCCATTAATGCATTCCCATATGGGAATCCATTTTTTGAAGATTTGCTTTAATTATAGAAGTTATTATGTCTCTTGATCTTGCAAAAATGAACATGTGAACTGCTCCCTCATTTAAGCAATTTCATTATTAATTAATTTATAAGATCTTCTATGGACTTTCACTCAAAGACTGGAGAAGAAAGAGAGAGGTTGAACAAGTGTAAATGCTTTTATTTAAAGAAAAGTTGTTCTGCAATGGTAGGTCTGCTTAACAAACCAAGTTGCTTGCTACCAACTCATGCTCAGCTCATTAGGAAGCTCTTTAAGTTATTTTACCTACTAAACTAGTCAACTTCAAAGTCTAGCTAGGTTTGTTAATGATGTTAAGTCAGCTTGGTTTAAGGAAGAATCAACCAAGGTTTTTATTTGTTTTTTATTTTCCTCTTCCAATGGGATATTTAAACCTTTATCAGTCAAATCAGTGGATACGGGTAATGTTACTATTCACTCTACATTAGTTAATGTTCGGAAAACTGTAATTAATTTTTGTTCCAAGAGAGGATTAAACTTGTGACCTTTTGCTTCTTGGAACAAGGACGGTGGGAGGGGCGAAACAACCCTTCTCTCAATTTTTTATTTTTACGTTTATGTACACCTATTTTTAAAATTATATACTTGTGAAAAATCTTATTTTGCTCTAAAAAAAATTACCTTTTCAAAAAAAATTACCTCCCATAAAAATCAAAACCCCTTTCGTTTTCTAGTTTTTGTCATAATTTTTTGGAAAAATAACATAATGGTAGGTCAAAATAAAAGGAATTCCAAATAAAGGGTCAAATCTTGATTATTCCATTTAAAATGGTAATAATATACTTTAATCCCTAAAAAAGGGCTTCTATCATCTACCATTTTATGATACTCATTCTACCCTTTTTATTTATTATATTTTTTATATCTCACCTAAATACCCTTCTTACATTAAAGTATTAAACCCATCCATTCTATTTTAATTTAAATATCTCAAAACATAATTCGAAAAGCCCAATCATATATTTGTTTTGAACTAAAATAATAATCATCTGCACATTTAGATTTGAAAAGGTTTTTATTTTTTATTTTTTCCAGTAGGTGAATTACATTCTTGTAAACGAAAGTTTCCAATCCCCTACAAAACATATAAATGGAGAATCGCCTTTTTTTTTTCTCTTTCTCAACACAGAAGAGAAATATTAAGGTTAATAAGGAGAAAGGAGAATGGTTTGACAAGTTTGGGGTGGTGCCAACCAAAAAAAAAATATATATATATATATATATATTAAAATGGTATAATGGACATTTGACCCTAAATCCCTTCTTTTTTTAATTAAAATTCATCATTGCCACTTTGAATGGAATAGGAGAGCTTTAGCCCTTTTTTATTTGTAACTCAATATCTTGACCTTCTAAGACTTGTTTTCTAGTTCCACCACCATCCCAAAGCATAGGTACTAAGGACCAACTATTCTGCCAGTGCGATAGTTATGATTTTTGAGTATGATGCAATCACTAAGATGGCAAATATTTTTTGTAACCAGCCGGCGAGTAAAATTTTTAGCCCACCTCCACCAAAAAAAATTGAGCCCACACTTGAGATATTTGATGGGCCAATCTAGTAGGCGGGAAAATGGGCCAAAAAAATTGAGCCCACAACCTCCTTATTCACATTGAGCCCAATGAAAACAAAGGTTTTGTTTTTGTTTTTTTTTTTTTCTCGGCTGCGAAAAAACTGAAAGAAAGTTAAAGAGGCGCAGGATTTTTTTTTTGAAACCCGCTGTGCTTCTCTCTTCTCGACACACTCTCTCTGAGAAAACCTAATCTGTGAAAAGCACCAATCAGAAGCTGCCATGGAAACAGAAGGAAGCTCAAAGAGACAATAAGAACCTTCTTCATCCAACCCCATTCACAGAAATCTCCCTTCATTCCAAATCCCACCCCTACATCCACCGCAACCGCCTTGGCGGAGCACGGCCCTATTCCGTCCGCAGAAGTAACCCGACGCCGAGCAGCAATTGTCGGATTCATCAGACAAGACCTTACAGTAAGTTTCCTTTGTATATACATCTGTTGTGTGTGTGTATGTATGTATATTATGGTTGTTTGATGATTCCTTGTACCGTTTGCTTGGTTGCTGAGAAACTGGAGGAAAGTATGAGAAAATGAAATCACACACACACACACACATATATATATATATATACACACACACAACTTTAAGTGAGCGAAATAGCTGTTATCGGCGGTGAACCCATGTTTGAAAACAGGACTAGGAAATGCAATCAGCCCGGTTCTAAGATTGCTTTGGTCCATTCCGTTCGGTTCTGATTTAGCCCAAGACCAAACCGGCTTTCACCCCTAGTAGTCCATAGCCCTCGAAAGATTACGAGTTGTAGCACTCAAAAATCGTTCATGGTGAGCGTTCCGAGTGTTCAGTGCCGAGTGCGGGCTTAGGTTATTCTGTTTTTCGAATAATTTGTAGACTGCTTTCACTGTAGACGCTGTTTTCGGTTCTGCATTTGACTGCTTCAAACTGGTTTCAGACGTGAAGCTTCAGGTTCATTTTGATGGAATGCGACTTCCTCTCTGTAAAAGACTTGTTGACCACCTCATGGTCTCTGTGGTTTATTCTTGCACCTTTGCCCAGTTACCACACCTTCAGGCTTCAGTTCAATTTCTAAGGAAGCCTCATACTAGTTCGAGGCCATTTTTACAATTTATTCGATTGAATTCTTCACATTGTTTTGCTCTCTATATTCTTGAATCAAACCACCCACCAAGTGATTCGGCTTTCAATGATACTAGAAGCTTGCCAGGTGAACTTCATGAAGGGTTTCAAAAGATACCCAAAAAATTACCAAATCCTATTTGTCCCAGTTTGTTGTCATTGAGAAAGATTGTTGAAACGGATGCAAAAAGTAGAATTGTGAGGGATACAGTTTGGTTGGGCGAAGGAGGACCTGCGAGTCTCGACAGCAATGAGAGATTAAGAAAGTATTCGGGGATGTTGCATGGTTGTGCTTTGAAAGGGTTTTTGAATGAGGGCAAGGCAATTCATGGGCAGGTAATAATGTGTGGGGTGGACCCAGATTTGCATTTGTGGAATTCGTTGGTGAATTTTTATGCTAAATGTGGGAGCCCTGAGTTTGCACGTCAGGTATTCAATGAGATGCCTAAATGGGATGTCGTGTCGTGGACGGCACTAATTTCAGGGTTTGTGGCTAAAGGGTATGTCAGTGATGGTATTGATTTGTTTTGTGAGATGCGGAAGGTTGGTTTTAGGCCTAATGAATTTACCTTGGCTATTGCTCTGAAAGCTTGTTCTATGTGCCTGGCTTTAGATTTTGGGAAACAAGTGCATTCAGAAGTTGTAAAAGTTGGGGCCTTTTCAGATATATTTGTTGGGTCCGCTCTTGTTGATATTTATGCAAAATGTGGTGAGATGGATCAAGCAGATAAAGTGTTTTTCTTCATGTCCAAGAAGAATGCTATATCTTGGAATGCATTGCTCAATGGATATGCTCAGATGGGTGATGGAAAGAAGGTTCTAAACCTATTTTGCCAAATGACAGAATTGGAAATGAAGTTGAGCAAGTTTACGTTATCCACTGTCCTCAAGGGTTGTGCAAACTGCGGCTATTTGAGAGAAGCCCAGGTCGTGCATTCTTTGTCTATCAAGATTGGTTGTGAGCTTGATGAATTTTTGGTTTGTTGTCTTCTTGATATGTACTCGAAGTGGGGGCTGGCGGATGATGCACTCAAAGTCTTTAAAAGGATCAAAGATCCCAACATAGTAGCTTGGAGTGCAATGATCAATTGCCTTGATCAGCAAGGCCAGAGCCAAGAAGCAACTCAGTTATTTTGCCTAATGAGGCATACAGGCATGAGACCAAATGAATTTACCCTTGCTTGTCTTGTTAGTGCTGCCATTAACATGGGCGACCAGCATTATGGCAAGAGCATCCATGCTTGTGCATGCAAATGGGGTTTTGAATCTGAAAATTTTGTCAGCAATGCTCTTGTTGCAATGTACATGAAGTTTGGATTGATTCAAAACGGATGGCGTGTGTTTGAGGCAATGATGATTCGGGATTCAGTTTCATGGAATGCGCTATTATCTGGATTTCATAACAATGAAACTTGCGATCAAGGGCCAAGAATATTCAAACATATGCTAATGGAAGGTTTCAAGCCTGATATGCACACATTTGTCAGCATTTTAGGGTGTTGTTCCAGCCTCTCTAATGTAGGCTTTGGGAAGCAAGTACATGCACATATTGTAAAGATTGGTCTTGATGGTAATGGTTCTGTGGGAACGGCTCTCATTGACATGTATGCCAAAAGTGGGTGCTTGGAAGATGCAGATGTAATTTTCAATAGATTGATTGAAAGAGACCTCTTCACTTGGACGGTGATCATTGCCAGTTATGCACACACTGGTCAAGGAGAGAAGGCAGTAAAGTGCTTCAATCAGATGCAACAAGAAGGTGTGAAGCCCAATGAGTTCACGCTCTCTAGTTGTTTGAGTGGATGCTCCAGTCTAGCAACCATAGATAATGGGCGGCAGATCCATTCCTTGGCAATAAAGACTGGACTGTCAGGTGATACGTATGTTGCCAGTTCACTAGTTGATATGTATGGAAAATGTCGATACATAGAAGATGCCGAGGCTGTTTTTAAGGGCATGGATTCTCCAAATACAGTTTCCTGGAATGCAATCATATGTGGATACTCACAACATGGGCAAGGACAGAAGGCTCTTGAAGCCTTTAGGATTATGTTAAATAAAGGCACCATGCCTGATGAGGTTACATTCATAGGGGTTCTTTCTGCATTCAGCCACATGGGTTTGATCGAGGAAGGGAAAATGCATTTTAACTCATTGAGCAAGGTCTATGGGATTACTCCTACAATTGAGCACTATGCTTGTATGGTCAATTTACTTAGTTGGGCAGGCAAATTTAGTGAGGTTGAAAGTTTTGTTGAGGAGATGAAGCTATCCCAGAATGCCTTGATTTGGGAGACTGTTCTTTGGGCTTGTAAAATGCATGGAAACGTGGAATATGGTCAAAGAGCAGCAAAGAAACTTTTTGAGCTTGAACCTGGAATGGACTATAATTATATATTGTTATCAGACATTTTTGCAGCCAATGGGAGGTGGGATGATGTTGCAAAAGTTAGGGCATTGATGTCTGATCAGGGAATTAAAAAGGAACCAGGGTGTAGCTGGTTAGAGGTCAATGCGCAAGCCCATGTGTTCCATGCTCAAGATAATTCACATCCTAATATCAAAGAAATCCATCTACAATTAGAGGAGCTGACCCGATGAAGAATGAGTATGAAATTGCACTAGGGATTGAGATTTATAAAGGATTTATAAATACATTCATGGATGGAGATTATTTATAAATTTATTTACTTAATATATATATATATATATAGGTTATTGTTGCTGTTGTTGTTGGCTGAGGAAGTTCAGATTGAGCTGCTCATGGCAGAAAATTGGAAGGCCCCTAATCTTTTTTCTCTTGAGTCCAGTCTTAAAGAGTGAAGAAATATGAATCATGAACACGGATACAGAAATTCTTGAGAAATCTGGATACAATATGGTAGAATTACATTTAGCAAAGGACAATAAGTATGTTTGTTGTATTACAAAAATTATACATATTGTATTAATTTTAGGTTTGAAACATGGATAACAAACCTCAAAAGGTTTGAAATATACATAGAAATCAATTAAAATACAAGAATAAACTCACAAATACATTCTTAAACCATAAAAGAAATCCTGAGCCTCTTTCCGATACATTCACAAACTTAGAGTTCGTGGATAAAAATTAAGTAAAAAGGAAATAAAGTCACATTTGTGCAACTTCATGCCTCTAGGATGGTGCCTAAGAGGAGAGAGGAAGGGAGAGAAGGATGAAAAGATAGAAAAAGAGAGAAGGGGCCCATTAGGTTTAACAAATGCCGAGGAGAGAGGAAGAGTGAGGAGGAATTTTTTATAAATTTTTTATGAATAAGGAACGTGTCCCTTGTGTTCACATGCAATGAATATAAATCTTATGAATTGTAAAGTTGCAACTTCTCTCTTGGGCATGCTACCAGATTTTCTTACCTTATGCAGTGAGCATAGAGTGCTATTTGATGTCAAATGATGCTTTAAGAAAACCATGGTATTCATTGATAGGAGATGAGCTTTGCAGATGTGATGTGTTTTAGATTGTAAATTACCAAAATTCAGTTAGTAGTCATTTACTAGGAAGTTAGTAATACTCTACGAGGATGCACACACATTTATGAATCAATTATATAACTACATATATTAGATGGAGTTAGGGGTTTTTAAGTGCGGGATCCCGACTCTCTTGTTCGATTCTAGCCGTCCATGAATGACACGCGCGCACGTATGTCGCCCACAAACGGATGTGATTGTACGGGATATCCTAGGATATCCCGCACATGATCAAAGCTCTATATGGAGTATCTTTTATTGAAATTAAATGGGTTTTTTTTTTTTTTTTGTTAATTCGAATAATTTGTAGACTACTTTCGCTGTTGATGCCTGCTTCTGGTTCTTTATTTGATGAATTTGATACTTTAAACAGGTTTCAGAGGTGAAGCTTAGGGTTCATTTTGATGGAATGTGACTTTTTCTCTCTAAAAATGCATAGCCCATCGCATAGTCTCCGAGGTCTCTTTTTGCCTGTTTGCCCGCTTATAACACCTTCAGTTCAGTTTCCTAAGAAGCCTCATACCTTGTTGAGACCGTTGCTACCATTTATTCAATTGAAATCTTCAAGTTGTGCTGCTCTTGATATTGTTGAACCAAACTACCCAACAAGTGATTTGGCTTTCAACAATACTAGAAGCCTGCCGGGGCGGGTTCATGATGGGTTCTGGAAGATACCCAGGAAATTACCAAATCCTATTGGGCCCAATTTGTTGCCATCGAGAAGGATAATTGAAACAGATGCAAAATGCAGAATTGAGAGGGGTGTGAGTTTGAATAGTAAGGAGATGTTAAGATGGTATTCGGGGATGCTGCGTATGTGTGCTTCAAAAGGGTCTTTAAATGAGGGCAAGGCAGTACATGGGCAGGTGATAATAAATGGGGTAGAGCCAGATTCGCATTTGTGGATTTCGTTGGTGAATGTTTATGCAAAATGTGGGAGCCTTGAGTGTGCACGTCGAGTATTTGATGAGATGCCTGAATGGAATGTTGTGTCTTGGACGGCGCTAATTTCAGGGTTTGTGGATGAAGGGTATGGCCGTGTTGGTGTTGATTTGTTTTGTAAGATGCGGAAGGAAGGTTTTAGGCCTAATGAATTTACCCTGACTACTGCTCTGAAAGCTTGTTCTATGTGCTCAACTTTAGATCTTGGGAAACAGGTGCATGCAGAAGTTATAAAAGTTGGGGCCTTTTCAGATTTAATTGTTGGTTCTGCTCTTGTTGACCTTTATGCAAAAAGTGGTGAAATGGAACTTGCAAGACGAGTGTTCTCCTGCATGCCTGAGAAGAATGCAGTGTCCTGGAATGCATTGCTTAATGGATATGCTCAGATGGGTGATGGGAAAGAGATTCTGAAACTCTTTTGTGAAATGACAGTATCAGAAATGAAAATTTGCAAGTTCACTTTATCCACTGTCCTCAAAGGTTGTGCAAACTCAGGAAATTTGAGAGAAGGCCAGGCTGTGCATTCTCTGGCAATCAGGAATGGATGTGAGCTTGACGAATTTCTGAGTTGTAGTCTTCTTGATATGTACTCTAAGTGTGGGATGGCAGATGCTGCTCTCAAAGTCTTTGGAAGGATTAAAGATCCTGATATTGTGTCCTGGAGTGCAATGATCTCTTGCCTTGGTCAGCAAGGGAAGAGTCAAGAAGCTGAGCTATTTCACCTAATGAGGCACGCTGGTGTTAGACCAAATCAATTTACCCTTTCTAGTCTTGTTAGTGCTGCCACTGATTTGGGTGACCTAAGTTATGGTGAAAGTATCCATGCTTTTATTTGCAAATTTGGTTTCGAATCTGATAATTCAGTTGGCAATGCCCTGGTCAGAATGTACATGAAAACTGGATCTGTTCGAGACGGTTGTCGGGTTTTTGAGGCAATGAGTGATCGGGATGTAGTTTCATGGAATGCCCTTTTATCTGGATTCCATGAAAAGGAGACTTGCAATCAATGGCCAAGAATCTTCAGCCAGATGCTTGTTGAAGGTTTCAAGTCCAATATGTACTTATTTGATAGCATTCTAAGGTCTTGTTCCAGCCTCTCAAATGTAGGCTTTGGGAAGCAAGTACATGCCCACATTGTAAAAAACAGTCTTGCGGGTAATGATTTTGTTGGAACAGCTCTGATTGACATGTATGCCAAAAGCAATTGCTTGGAGGATGCAGTTGTAGTTTTCAATAGATTGATTGAAAGAGACGTCTTCACTTGGACAGTGATCATTACTGGTTATGCACAGACTGATCAAGCAGAGAAGGCTGTAAAGTGCTTCAGTCAGATGCAACGAGAAGGTGTGACGCCCAATGAATTCACTCTGGCCAGCTGTTTGAATGGTTGCTCCCATATAGCAACCCTAGCAAATGGGCAGCAGCTCCATTCGATGGTGATTAAGGCTGGGCAGTTAGGTGATATGTTTGTTGCTAGTGCACTTGTTGATATGTATGGAAAATGTGGGTGCATAGAAGACGCCGAGGCTATTTTTAAAAGCTTGGTTTCACGGGACACGATCTTGTGGAACACAATCATATGTGTATATGCACAACATGGGCAAGGTGAGAAGGCTCTTGAAGCCTCTAGGAGTATGTTAGATGAAGGCACCATGCCTGATGAGATCACCTTCATAGGTGTTCTTTCTGCATGTAGCCACATGGGGTGGATTGAAGAAGGAAAAAAGCATTTTAACTTATTAAGAAATATCTATGGGATTGCTCCAACTATTCAGCACCATACTTGTATGGTTGATATGCTTGGTCGGGCAGGCAGATTTGATGAGGTCGAAAGGTATATCGAGGAGATGAAGCTGATACCCACTGCCTCAATCTGGGAGACTGTTCTTGGGGCTTGTAAATTGCATGGAAATGTAGAATTTGGTGAAAGAGCTGCAGATAAACTTTTTGAGCTTGTACCTGAGATGGACTCGAGTTATGTATTGCTATCTAACATTTTTGCCTTAAAAGGTAGGTGGGATGATGTTAGAAAGGTTAGGACATTGATGTCGGATCAGAGTGTTAAAAAGGAACCTGGATGTAGTTGGGTAGAGGTTGATGCTCAAGTCCATGTTTTCTTGTCTCAAGATAGTTCACATCCAAAAATCAGGGATATTTATTTAAAGTTGGAGGAGTTGGGCCAGAAACTGACTTCAGCAGGGTATATTCCAAAGATGGAACATGTGCTTCATGATGTCACTGACAAAGAAAAAAAGGAAAACCTTTTTCATCACAGTGAAAGGTTGGCTCTTGCTTTTGCCCTTATAAGCACCAACCCCAGAAAAACAATTCGGATTTACAAAAATCTCCGTATTTGTGGAGACTGCCATGATGTTATGAAGGTCCTCTCAGACATCACAAATCGGGAAATAGTTATTCGTGACATCAAACGTTTCCACCACTTCAAGAATGGCACTTGCTCTTGTCAGGATTATTGGTGATTTTGCTTCAGAAGCATCCAGGGAGAAGGTATACCTGGAGCGAAGGTCTAAGTCTAGACATCTTCCATGAAATTGAAATAGCTGCGTGCCCAGTGTTTGTTTATTTCAGGCTACAGAGACTCCACACCATTTTTTTAATGGCAATCCAGGTACTGTTTCTTTATTATTCATTTTACATTTAATGCATTATATGAATGCTTGTTATGATTTTTGCTGACATGTTCCTTATTCAGCGTCTGCTATATTCATTCTCTGTTCCCTTCATGCCCATCATTCCACCTGTGCAATCATATGGAGCTCCCTTGGGTACGTGAAGCTGAAATTTTTTATTGCTAAACACAGTTTCACCCATGTGCATAATTCCACACGTGCATAATTCCCCATGTGAATTTCCATTTCTCCATATTGAGTTTCCCATTAACATGATGGAGTTTGCAATAGGCAATTTTTCCAGGTGAACATTTGACCATTATCGAAGGTGTCAACTTCTGGAATTGTTCTTTCTATAGACATTGAAGCTTTGAGCGTGTCAGATACGAAAGTTGGAGAAATTGAAGGGTAAAACTGCTTATATTTTCACAGAATTCGTGATACCTTATAACCTGAAGTTGTTCCTCTAAAATATTTCAACCATTACTATGATTGTTGTCATTCTTTCAAGTTGTTTTGCAGGCTGCTGGTCATGGGTTTAAGTTTTTGTATTCAAAGCAAAGCCTTGTTGCACATTGTTTTTCCGAACACAATGTTAGTTCGTAATTTTTCTTCTTAATATAATATAATGTGCTCTGATTGGTGAAACTAGTGTTCAAATTCTGGATTCAGATATGAAATAGTTGTACTTTAAACCGAAGTAAAAGAGTGAATGCTACTGATAAAGTGATAATTACATTTGCATAACAGCTTAAGATGGATTTCAGCAAAACTTTGTATAGACATTCTGATGAATATTAAGCTTCATTAACCATGCTCTTGGGAAATTGAGTTGTGTTGGTTGCTTGAGTTATTGCAGTCACAAATTGGTTGAACAATTCAAGATTGACCTGTAATAGATGAATGATTTTTACAAAATGAGACAGAAAATTCAAGAACTGCTTACTTAGAACTCCCTTAGAGTAAGAAAGCAAATTTGTGCGCAACTGAGCGGATACTGAGGCTATGTTTGGTTCTCAGAATCAGCCAGGCAAAGGAAAATTATTACAAAGGAAGATAGGATGTCTTTACACTGAGTAGCTTATCATGTCTCCTAGCACCAAAAAAAAGGCAGCTTATCATGTCCCTATTAGTAATATTCAACGGTTTATGCAATGAGTCAACATATATAAAAAATTCATTTTGTGAATAGCTTGTGATTTCTCTTTTGAAGTCTGCGATTGATTGTAGTAATTCTCATGGAAGATAGACATGATTTAACCTCCCTTTTTTTCAATATGATACTTTTGTATAGACATGATTTAACCTTCCTATGTTTCAATATGATACTGTTATCACAAAAGTACTAGTTGCGTCCTTGAAAGGGTGTTATGGATATTTTCTCTTTCCTATTACCATAAAAATGATTCTTACTAATTTTGATTTTGCTTGCATCAGTGTATGGCCTTCCTGAAGCAGTGTGATTGCATTTGTTGCAAGTCTTTGACAAGGTCGACATCATAACCAATTTGCCAGTTTGATAGGACAGAATCCATAGTTGCAGCTTCAGCTCCCTCCCCATCAAAACCCAAATTGTAGATGATAAGTTGCAAGATGGACCTCCTTCCTCGCATCTCTACTCTCCAAGCAGACTTGCTAGCAGCTTTTGGGACGAGCACCAAACCGGTTTCTTCTATAACTCCCTAAAATGTCCAGTGGACAAAATCTCTGGAGGAATGGTACAAGCTTAACACTGATGGTAGCAATTTGGGTAATCCTGGTCCAGCAGGGGGCAGGGGGTCTAATCCAAAACGATCAGGAAGGTTGGGTTGTGGGATTTGCATATTGTATGGAGGAATCCACCAGCCTTGAAGCATATTGTATTAGAGAGGGTCTTGACATAGCATGGAACAAGGGCATAACCAAGTTGATTGTTGAAGCAGATTGTGTGATCACTGTTCAGCTCATTCTGGAGGGAAATAGAGGAATTCCAGAATTCCCGTAAGGGACTCCCTGTGCAGATTTGCTCATGGGTTGGGACATAACTAGTCTACAAGCTGACTTAGTTGGGCTGCCTGTTTATAGAGCTTAGCTTTTTTTTCTGTTTTCATTTGAACCATAAAAAGGCACATCACATATTCCCTAAGATGAATCTGCTCATGCCTGAACATATTGTTATGGTGACTAGTGATAAACTGATAATTTCCCTGGTGCGGATTTACTATTTTATTTTAAATAAAATGAAATTATGGGGCTTCTTTACTATTTTATTTTAAATAAAATGAAATTATTGGGCTTCTTTTGCTTGTGATGGCGCAGGAAGAAAGTAAACTACTCCTGTATAATTCATTTTCTGAGGTGTACTCATTAAGTGAATGGTGAATTCTTAACAAATGATATGCTACCACAATCAGTTATTGGGTTATACAGATAAATGCCATACATGGCTAACAAATCATTAATTTTAGCTTTTGGTTATAGCTCATATGGTATATAAGGACTTTCCATAGAAACAGGCCAGACAATTTTCAATCCTCGACCTCCACCTTTCCTAGAGGGGATGCGTATGCCACTGATTAACACAGCCGACTGGACAGATTGATGTAGTCAATGATTTGTGATTGGCTGCTTCATCTTGTAATCTGATTGTACATTTTCCATTTCGCTGTAATCCAAAACCACCCACAGAAAAAGAAAAAGAAAAGAAATTTCAAGCTCTTAAGTCTTTAACAGCAAAGATAATAGACACCTATTGTAGTCAGGAACTCAGAGAGTACCAATTCCCAGAAAATGAAAAAAAGCTGCCTCCATTAACATAATCTCATTAGTGCCTGCTCATACAATGCTGTAGTGCAATTTAGTCATCTCATCTATGGGGTCAAAATGCTCTAACAGAAGGTACATATGATTGAAGAGTGTCCCAAACAATGCCCTGGATCAGAGTAGAAATATTAGCAAAATTGAACCATGCTAGTATCAGCAAATCAGCTTCCTATTGGCATCTCTTACAGCCTGAAAACATGGATTTGCCTACCAACATCAGGTTTGGTTATACATACAGTCTGGCAAACAATTGGTTTAACAACTTTCTTAACAACCCATCAAAGAATAGCAAATCTCAGCCACAAGAAACTGAGTCGTCAGAATAGCCCAGTTGTCATCCTTTACCTTTGAAGGGCCTTACTCCTTTACTTCCATATCTTCATCAGAACGTGGATTCTCAACCTCACTCTCACTACTCAAACCATCATTACTGGCAGGTGAGAACTTCTCTCTGGCTGAATCAGAATTGTCAAAAATGTTATACTTGAGAAACTTGATCTGTTTCTTCTTTTCAGAACTTCTCCTTTCTTTCCGTTTTCTTCCCCCTTCATTGTCCACCAACGTCATTGTGTGGGCGGCTGACACAAATGCAGCACTCATGGACTCATTCGTCCCTTTACCCTCATCATCCCCTTCTTCTAACCCTTTGTTATCAATGTAAAAGAGATCAGCATCCAATTTCTTGCCCTTCACCTCACCTGCTGGTCGCTCATAGTCGGCTTTTGAAATATCAAGCACTAATTTGGCACGGCATTTTGAGATGCTATCATCAAATATTCTTATCCCTTGATCCTCAAGATTTAGCAGCCACACTGAATGATGAGATCAATTACAGTCGGATGTTAGAGAAAAGGAAATAATCACAATCTATAAGGTGCAATTAATGATGTAAAATAGGTGCTATCAGGGATGAAAGATATTAATACTTACTAATAAGAGCTTTAGGTGAGGATCCATTTGGTCTACTCGCTTTTCCCTCCATGCCAATCTGACTTGTGACCCACTTAATTATTTGGGAAGGTAAACGAGAACTGGAGAAGGCATTTATATAAGAAATGGCTCTCGTCTGATCCCCATTTTCTCTGCAGCAGACCAGATCATGAGATTTTGCAGTGAAAGGTCGATTATAATTTCAATTGAGATTTTCATTTCCTCATACCTAAAAAACTCTATAGCTTCGTGCATTACAATCAATCTTGTCATGGCAAGACTTTTCATGCGCTCAGCAGGTGGTTGAATTACTCTAGGATTGAGGAAAGAATACTCCACCAATATGACAGCATCATACAGAACTCTCCTCAACAAATCTTCATCTTCAGAATTCTGCATGAGATTTTTCACAGAATTCTCTTTAGTTTTAAAATCATCATCATCATCAAAGTATAGACATTTGATTCGTACGAGGAAATTTTCAATTAAGAAACAGCACTCTGTTAACTAACAGCTCGAAATATGAAGAAATAGATCCACAAAAGGTAATTTTTTATTTTGTAGAAGTTCAGGAAGGAGAATTGTCCACCCCCCCCCCCCCTCCCCAAAAAAAATAAAAATAAAAAAACAAAGAAAAAAAAATCCTTTTTTTTTGGCCGAAAAAAGTTTCTTTCTCCCATATAGTAGGTTTATTAGTTTTAATAAACCTATTTTACAATATTAACCTATGCAATAATTTTTTGATGAAGTAAATTTGTATCAGAACCACCCAAGCATCACCCAACCATTCACCACCACCAAGCCACCATCACCATTCTGTCAACCCACACCACCAGCACCACGACAACCACGACAACCACTTTTTATATGGCCAGTAACACCATTACATGATGCACACATATCAGTGTGTCAGTTGAAGATTCATGAATTAACATGATGCAAAACTAAAATTCCCTAACCATACCGTAAGATTATAGAAAGGGAGGAAACAAGTATGTATCACCTAAATATGATTTTAGGTAATGAAATGCTTAGCTACAGGAACAAGATAATTGTAATTGAACAAATATGCATCATCTGAATCTGAATATCAGAGAGATCCAGATGATCTCATGAATGAGAAAGTCCAATAACGACAAATCATCTAAAACATACTAACCAATAAAGAGGTTACGGGCAAAGTGGGCTCCAGCAGCATCCTCGCAAGGGTCTCTGGTCAGCACAAAGGAGAAAAATAGAAAATAGGACATCAGCACCTTAAGAATGAAACTAAAGAAAAGTCAATCATCTACTAACAGATCATGATAACATCTTATTTAACTTAAAAAGAATAAGAAAACACAGACATGCACAATGATGTAATCAAATACGATGCATCTGACTCATGTTTATTATCTAATAGTTTACAATGGAAGGGAGAATTTTCTTAGTCAATTATTGAGGACCCCCTCATACTTCTTGGGGTATAGATTGAAAGCAGTAGACAACTGCGAACCATTGTAATGACAAGATAATATCTTTAGAGGTTACTCCACTATAATAGATTAATAGAACACAAAAATGACAAACTAATGTGAAGCTAAGCAGGAATTTCTCCTTCCCTTCTTTCACATTTGCCAGTTTTAGCTGTAATAGGCTAATTGCATGTTGGACCATTAAGAGTAGGAAATGAAATTGTCACCCACAAACAGATGATCTAAATTTCAAGCTAAAGGTAAAGAACACTAACCGAAGAAGTAATAGTTTCGAAACCCAGTTATCGAACCAACTGCCCAATTTCTCAACTCTTTCTCCATCTCCCTTCTCGCAAGCCCAACCCGAATATTCAAGCAAAGCCTCATCAGAAACGCTTCAGCGATAACAACTCCAGCCAAGTAACTAACATCACAACCTCCCTCACTAAGCCCTCTACAAACCTCTTCGCCCGCAAGCGGGAGAAAAGAATCCAAACCTTCCTTTCCTTCTCCATTCCCCTCCATCCAAAGACAAACTAAATCCGAAAACGATGCAATCAAACCAACCCAATTGCCATCTTCCTCGCTTGAATCCTTGCCACAACATACACTAATAAACCCGAGAATTACTTCGATTAAAGACACTGCTGCTCTCATTGCCTTCTTCTCTCTCTTCAACGACAAGTCTTTCCCTAACAACTCCACAACCGAATTGTAAACCTCGAATACGACCGGAGCAAGTAATGCGACGCTCTTCGAAGAACTACACGAAGCCGAACAAGCGGATGACAGCTGAAATAGATCTTTAGCGATTGAAATTCGATTCAAGGCGTCGTCTTTTTTGAAATTGCTGCTACGAAAGCTCAATGCGGAGTAGACCCAGATAGCTTCGAGAGGAGGATCAACCCTAGCTTGCATTAAGTCGTAGAAATTTGAAAGAAATGAAGAAAATTCGGAAATACCTTTGCGATGTTCATGTAAAAGGTTTTGTATCGATTGGTTTAAGGTTAATTCATAGCTTTCGTTGGTCAGGAGGTTAATGTTTAGGGAATTTGCAGGCTCGATTAGGGCTACTTCCATGTTGAATGTCGAAAATTAGCAAGAGTTGCCCGTGGGGTGAGATTCGAATATGAGTTGTGCAAAATTTAAGTTTTTTCAGGTTAGGGTTTAGAATGGAGAGGAGGAGGCGAATGTCTAGGGTTTTAGGTATTGGCTACGGACGTACGGTTCGTGCGGTTTGCTTTTATTTTATTTGTTTATTATTATTTTTTAACAATAGAGGTTAGGTGGGTTGGCAACTCGGCAATGAACATATAAATTTTCGTTATTTAATGGGTGATTTATTAAAATTTGGACTATTCATATTATGTGTGATCCATTTAAACATGTGGAATTCACATGATATGAACGGTTTTGATTTAAATGGACCATTCATTATAATGAAGAGAATCCTTTCTCCACATTACTTACATAGTTACATGCCTTTAAACTATTTGGTACTAAGAGGATGCAGTTATCTTATCTCCTAAATTGTATACTTCAAGTAATTCAAGACGTGTCATGTCATTAATTTTATTACATCTAAGGCATATATGCTATGAAGTCATGCATTTTACATTGATAAAATATTTAATTTGACATGCTTTCATATACATCTGTTTAGATATTCACCTAAAAACTTTAGATTATCATATTAAAAACTTACCAATACATGTTATTAGGCTTTTTATTTCGCACTACCCTTCGAATAACTTTATTAATAACCCTAAGAAGTAACTTAGTTGGTTTAAGTACCTATTTCTAAAAAATAGAATGTTCTTGTTTTAACTTAATTGTATTCCTAAATTTCAGTTTTTCTAACTAATTATGCATTCAAGTGGGTAGTGACCTTGTTTGAGATCGGAAAATAATTGAGTCAAATATCCAAACACCTAAGGATAATAGCAAAAAAATAATAATAATAACTTGATCAAAATGAAACTAATCTAATAGGTAAGATCATTTAATGGAATCGATTTTTTTGATAATACAATGTATTTAAACTAGCCTTTCTCATTCCTAATTGTAGAGAGACAAACCAGATAACTTAAACTAGACTAGAGGCGGATCGTCTCCAGTACTGGGGTTACGGTACGTACTCATTTCTCGAAATGACACGTAACACGTATTTTCTCGCACCCTTATTGGTCGGCAAAGTTGGTGACCCACCATGCGGCTGTCCTAGCATCCAATCAGAAACGGGGAAACACGTAGCCAGCGCACTATAGCAGCTCTGTCAGTTATACTGTCAATACAAATCTCGAGCTCTTCGAATTGTAGAAGGAGAAAGCAACGGCGAAGAAGATGGAAGGAATGCTTGTATTGGCAATCTCAGCACTGCTAATCTCTTCATGGGCACCAATCTCTCACTGTTCGAAGAAACCAGTGACAGTAGCCAGGAAGGAAGACGTACCGTACATCAAATGCCAGGTCTGTGAGAAGCTCGCATCTGAATTGTACCAGCAAGGTTGAGAAGAAACAAGCTCAGATTTCCCCCAAGAAGGTATTTTCATCCATCTGGGTCGTTTTCGATATTTCCTAATGTTAATAGGTGCTCTTCGTTTTTATTGAATTTGGTTTTGGTTTTGATTTGTATTGGTTTTTTTCGTTTTGGATGTCAGATCTCAGAGTTTCAGATTATAGAAATAGCAGAGAATCTCTGTAATTTGAAGAAGGCAGAAGCGGATTGGATTCTTAGGATTGATATTGTAGAACAAGGAGATGGATTGGAGGTAAGAAGGATGTATTTGATGATTTGGGTATTTGAAATTTTTTCCTTTTTTCTTTAATTGGATCGTTGTTGTGGATTTTCACCGATCCAACTTGGAAAGTGTGAGTTTTTGTAGAATGAAACATGGGTTGGTTGTATTTTGATGGGATTATAGATGAAAAAGGTCATTCCCAGTGTTGGTTCCCCCCCCTAAGAAGGATCCTAGGAGGGATGACCTGGATACGGTCCTTTTTTTCTTTCCCTTTTGACCTTGGCATTTTGATACAAAGTGGCCACTCTCAAGACTTGAACCTGCGCCTTTGCGCTTGGTAGCCCGAGACTTTTAATGAGATTGTAGATGGGTTCACAAATTGTTTGTTGCAACTCTGCCCCTACTATTTCGCCATTAGAATCTGACATGGCCATACTTTCTGATAAAGATTACACTAGCATATCTTTTCTTGGTACCTTAATCCACATTCCCTTTTGTCTTCGCTGTTCCTTGGAGTCAACCAGAAGCATGTTACCCCATCTCACTAGTTAATTGTTACATATAGGCATATAGCAGCCATCTTTTATAGTGATGGCACAGTTGTTAAATTTTGATGGAAGATGCAAGTACAATTTTTGTTGGTTAATGCCTTAAACCTGCTTCTTATTTTAGTTTCAATCTATTTACAGCTGGTTCAACAAGACTCTGAAGGACAATGCAATTCAGAGTGCAAAACTATCGAGCGGGCATGTCAGGAGGTGAGATTTTGGTGCTTATCGTGTACTTTATTTTGATACTGAATCAATTTGGTTTCCTGTATAATTCTTATTGAAAGTAAAATCCACTGCTTTGTTGAGTGTATAAAAGACTGCCACTCTTAATTTTTCTATTGATTGAGTATAGTTTTGTAATCAGTTTATACATTGCACTCCCTCGATCATACTAATTTAAAACTTCAACCTCCACGAGATTTCTTTAATTTTAGCCCTTATAGATTTGAATTGGATTTTTTCATGTGGTTGTTGCAGGTCATGGGGTATTCTGATACCGATGTTGCTGAATACCTTTATAAAAACAAGCCTCAGATTGAGTCTTTGGTAAAATTTCTTTGTAAAGACCTCACTAAAGCTTGCAGTTCCAAGCCACCTCCACTTCCTAAGGTAAACTGCATTTTGATATGTTAAACTAATCTATTATGCATAATATTTAGTGTTTTGAGGAACTATTCTATATTAAGTGTGGGAGATGCTGGTACTGTGGCACCGTATCATACTATTATTTTGTGTATGGCAATGAGGTCCTTACTAAAATTTTCCTTCAGAATAGCTCGGGCATGTTTTGACAAGGATTTGAGGGTGACAGGATTCGAACCTATGGCCGGCCCGCCCCCGACCTGCTGGGTTGGGTGGCCAGCCCCTCGTCGCCTCTGTACCCACAACAGATGCGTTGTGCTACCCAGCGCGTAACCTTGTCTCTCCTCTGGTGTATGTCTAGCAGTGCTGTCAAAGCTCCCTGGGTTGTGTAATCAACTTGTCTGATTGTAATATTCCACTTAGATGTAGGTAGCACTATTTCCTTCTGAATTTTTAGTGGATGCACTTTCCGTCCCATGTCTTCATAAAATTTATTTGCACACGCAATGTGGAGAACTGGTAGCTAGAAGTGGAGGACCAATAGCGCTGCCCTAGACATATCAACCTTTGACATGGATTAAGTTCTAAAGAGATTCTGTAGTTGTGGATTTGAAACGCATGCAAATTGCAGTAGAGGACTACTCTCTGTAAATCTCAAAAAGAAATATGGATTTCTTCTAATGGTGTTTTCCATATCACAACATATCCCACAATCACTGCACCAATTGTAACCCAAAAAATCAGTCATGCTCAAAAAGTGCACTTGGAAATTATGACTAGAAACATAGAGGGCAAATTTACTGAGAAAAACAGACCGGAGAGTATGAACAAATAGGTAGAGGGATTTATCCTTAGAAAACAGAGAAGAAAACGAAGAAGCAGAACTATGACACATACTATGCTGATGTATCTATGCCAATGAAGTACTCTGTAGAAAAAGCATCTCTTTCGGTTAGAAACTAAGTTTCTGAAATGGTTAATTATTTTTATCTTTGGCCTAGAGAAACCACTTCATCAGCTAATTAAGAATCTCAAGAAAAGGGCAAGTCATGCTGTGAAGAGGCAGAGCACTTGTCTTTAAAGGTGGGCGAACTTGGAGCTTCCAGGGGCCACCTGATCCTTCCCTAGCCCACTTAATGGCATTGTATTTGTCACCCTTTTCTTTGTTGCTCATAAGCATGATTTGTAGATTATTAGTGGACACCCCCTTCCCAACTTCCAGTTCTGAAGTTCAACCTTCAGGCCATCTATCTGTTCAAGAACCTTAAGCACCACTTTTCTAATACCTTCCCTTTCTTAAGTAATCTTTTCTGATTGGACATTCCTTAATGTCGTTATTCTCCTCCCTTTTTTCTTTTGAGTTTCTGCCAGCACTTGAAATTTTATGATTTTTGTTAACTTAGAAATTCATTAATTTGGATTTGTATGACATTGTCATGTTGCTGAACTGCATGTACTGCTTTTACCAATTGATTGAAAAACACGATCCTAAAATTTAATACTTGTGAACCCCTTTTTCTGTGGCCCAGGATAGGACTCCAGGAGAACCTTTTGTCCCCAAGTCAGATAAAGAGGCTGAAATGGAGAAGATAATGAAATCCATGGAGGTATTTTTTTTTTTTTAATTGCTTAATATGCCTTCTTACCAATTTATGTTAATTTTGGGACTATATTCTGAGTTTCATTATGATTCAGGGTATGCCGGGAGCACCTGGCATGAAAATGTACTCGAGGGAAGATTTGATGAACATGCAAAATTTCGGTAATGAAGATGCTGATGAAGATGAAGAAGAGGATGATGATGAGGCACATTTCCCCTCAAAATTGGTACTGACAAAACTTCATAACAGGTTATACTTTTCATTAGAAACATATCATTTAGCTAATCATTGGAAGTTTGGAACTATTTCTTACAGGGAAAGGTTATACGGAGAGAAAGAAAGTACAAAAGGTGATTGGAAACAAAGGATCACAAAAGGGATTGTTGACACCGGGGAAGCATTAAAGAGACGCGCAAACAAAGTTTCCCACCGGATACGGCAATGGTGGAGGGCAAAGAAAACAGCTGGATCAAAAAGGAGATCAAAGGCCAGTAAGCAAGACTTGTAGGGCCTTATGAAACACCAGTGTCTTAAAGAGTACAAGACGCCTCGCATTTTGGTTATTGTATCATTTCGGCTTTCGAGGCATTCACTTGGCGGAAAATTTTATAGTTTGATAGGTATTGAGAGGACATTAAAGCCCTCTTGTGGCACTTTCTGTTATGTTTAATCACACTCGGGAATTTTAAACACAACCCTTCTTCATCCAAGGGACTGTACTTTCCCAGTAAACAAGGATCACATTTATTGATAACGGACTCATGACCATGACCTTAATTGCATTACCAGGAAAATCATTCTGAAGCCGACATTTGTTTTGCAACACTTCTACCTTCAAGTCTGCAAGAGTTGCTTTGTTTTAGAGCATCTGCAGAAGTTGCCATGGTTTAGCATGAAGATCATTTCAGTAACGAATATTTTC
The DNA here is from genome assembly GCA_039720395.1 of Liquidambar formosana. Classification (NCBI taxonomy): domain Eukaryota; kingdom Viridiplantae; phylum Streptophyta; class Magnoliopsida; order Saxifragales; family Altingiaceae; genus Liquidambar; species Liquidambar formosana. The sequence continues at coordinate 7,873,910 of CM077830.1, forward strand.
CACTTCCATCAGCTTGATTCATAATAGGCATCACCATGTGATGCGAAGCAGTGAGCTTTTCATCTTCGCCATGCTTGCCTTATTAAACCAATGAACTCGAGGGAAGGAAGAGAGCCACACATAAACAGCCAATGCATGCTGAAGGCAACCAACTATTGATAATAGAACATCACTTCGAAATAACTCATTAATGCCCATAAATGAATTGAATTCCAGAATATTTATCATTACATTTCAGTATCATGCTAGTCATTTATAAGCAAAAATAAATTATAATTAAAGACATGTTACATTTTTAGAAAATCCAACACCCCATGCCTGTTTCATTCTTCAAAAATAAGATTAATTTAGAAAGAAGCTGCTTCCTAAATGGTAGCAGCTTTTAAAAGGTGGCATGGCCCAACTACAATTTTCGATGCCAAAACTCTTCGAATTGTTGCAATTATGAAAAGCATTGTTGATGATAAGAATTCCAGGCCAAATTAGCGCATTTTATAGTGTTGAATTCTCGAAACCAAGCAACGCTGACCATTCAATGAATATTTGAGTGTTATATCAACATCACGAGGATTCTTCTTGTTTGGTGCCACACTCATGCTGCCAACAAGTTGCTCCCCTTCGCATATGGTTAGCACATCTTCCAGGTACATGACTGTTTGCTTCCAATGTGTAGACCGTGATCTTGGACCTGCAAAATATTATAAATTGTAAATATGAATACTCGCCAAAAGCTATCTCTATTTTTATGCATATTGGAACCCCAATTGTCAGGAGTGCTTAAAACAATTTCCCCACTAAGTTCAACCCCCCAACACTGAATCATTCAGAAGCCTAGCTGAACTGATGTAAACCAGATGATTTCAATGGTTCAATTACAAGTTTGGGGCAGTTTCCACTTCTAGCTATCATAGTTTGTTTCAAGAGCACATGAAAAAGATAATTAGCCAACGTCACTAAGATGACCCAGACTGACACACCAGTTAAACTAAGATGAATTGAACCTCCCGGGAGGGTTGGGTGATGGTCCAGTTTTTGAAATTCAATTGGAATATATATTAACATATGATTGGTACTGTATCATATATCCAACACATGGAAGTTTTAACAGCTAATCAACTAGTGACATGATCAAATACATAAATCAGCATTCATAATTCAGATGTAAGTACATGACCTTTTCTTTTAAAATCTACAATAATCCCAAACTTACTTATTACTATTGACTACATTTGATGAACACAACGCATTGAGTTAGAAAATATAAATAAGTACAGGGTAAAGTGCAAAGAAATAAACCTGTGGAGAAGCCTGTCATTTTGTGACACTTGGTAAATGATACATCAAAATATGCCACAAGAGCATGAATGTAATCGTTACGTTCTGCCACAAGCTTAAAAGGAACTGTGAAGGAAGCATCCCCAGGAGTCATCTTAGAGATATCCATCGTCTGGATAAGGTAAGTAAAGATAATGCATGTCGAGGCACAGTAACAAGTTCAGAAAACAAAGATAGTTTTGAATTAAAATTAGTAGTCAGATAGATACTATAACACATAGCTGTATATATTTCCCAACCTTGAGTAACTGGCAGTTTGTAACAATCTGATTTTGGTCTACTGTATCTACAAGAGGTTCCATCATGGCTTGCTTCTTGATGCAGCTCATGTCGAAGCCATATACATTATTCCAAACTAAAGTAGCATTACAATGAGAAGAAAAAATGGTTAGAATAAAATTAAAAAGGAAAAAAGAGGACTGAACTGTATTGCAACACCAGCATATACAGTTAAAGAACATGTTCAACTAAAGAGTAAATTGAAGCCTCACTGAAGCCCCACCCATCACAATCTCAAATATCCACACATACAAACAAGGATACATAGATTAAAAAAAAAAAAAAAAAATTAAAAAAAAAAAAAAACAAACAAAATCTCCTAGATACATGCAAGAAGTGAATAGGCTCACATTCAATCTTGTCTTGTTTGTACTCAGCATCCTCAATGGCTGTCAAATGAAGAGAAGCTTTGTCTGGTAGGACAATTCCACCGTTGACCTGAGAACAAGAAGAACATAAATTTTTTACTTTTCTTTTTTTTTTAAAAAAAAAGAAACTTCGAAAAAAAAAAAAAAAAAAAAAAACCCTAAAGCATACAGGTAATAACAACATTTCAGATTTCTCCTCATAGGTTATAACATTTCACTCACAATTCCACATACAAAAGCCATATTATCCTCACAGCCCAAAACCAATTCATGAAAGTGAGCATGTGCTTACAAATCCAGCACCACAAGGGCTTAAAGTTAGTAACATCATCAGAAAACTGACATTATCTACATAAAAGGCAAATGACAATGGTGATATAAGTTTAACAGGATTCTGATGTGGCAAAACAGCTAAAACGTGAACTCAACTAAGGGTAGCACAGTGCTGTTAAAGGCAAATGCTTGAGGTGACCAGGCTTTTTATTAGACCTAAGTGATAGGATGGCAAGGTGAGCTAGGCACTCCCTTAACTTATAAAACAGTAGCCTGGGTGAGACCTGTTACATAATTGAGCTTTTCAAGAGAGTTAACCTAAACTAGAAGTAATAAGGCATTTCATGATGTGATTTGATTCTCCATTCATTTAACATAAAGTAACCTTCAGGCAGATCTAGAGTCCAAGCACTTGATCATAATAACTGCTGAGGGTTGTATATATGTGGCTTGCAAACTAAGTTCCATGACTCAACAGTTATCAGGTCACTCATATAGATTTAGGCAGCAAAAAATTTAACATACTTGGAAACATTTATATGTATCACAAACACGAATATAATGCTTCCTGCACAATAACCAGACACATGGCACAACATAGTAGGCAATACATGAATCTAAGAGCAAAGTTCCTGGCCTGCTACTAAGGTGAGCAGCAAAGAGTACAGCCAGGCCTACCACTAGGCATGCTGATGGCATTTTGACAACTAGCAAGACAACCTTTTGAGTTCTAATGAACCACACGCTTCCTTTCTCATGGAAGGTTACCATAAGCAGTAATCATGTGCATAACATGACGAGCGATGCTTCCATCTTGAATAAAAGTAATAGCTGGCTGTATTTCCATCTCTTATTTATTGACTAGTCAATGATATCAATCTTTAGAGCCCCCAAAACTCAATTCATAAGGCACTAGCATAAAAAATCAATTATTCACGGAAATTACATGCAAGCATAAGCCACACAACTGAAATGTGAAAGGAATTTTCAACTTACAAGCCATTTATCACGAGCATAGAGGACCGTATTTAACATATTTTCAAATAACAAAAAATATCCCATCCACTCTGAAATAATTATATCCACTTGAGCAACTGGAAGCACAATTTCCTCAATCTTTCCCTTCAAAACCGTTATGACTGTAATAATTATAAACAAATAAGTAGACACAAAAAAGCTGGATCAGTCAAGAAACAATAGTACAATACCAAGAGACATAATGACAAAACAGCAACATATGGTTACAAATGAAATCACCATTAGAAAATCTGTTGGCTTCAACAATCTCCTTTGCCATGTCAGCCATATGAGAGCACTCAACCTGGGATCGGAAAGATTGTAAAAATCAACAAAATCTTTAACAATATGACCAAACTACAAGCCAAAATTGTGTCTGCCAGGAATATGATCATTATGATGAACAACAAAAAGCGAATGTGTACCTGCATATATTCAGGTCATAGTTTATTGATGTTCAAATTAAATACATGCTGTCAATTTAAATAATTTAGCACAGTAAATCCTAGTTAGGAAATTTTCCATATTGAATCAAGAGCTGAACATGTAAAAATTAGTATGAAATTAATGACCATCTCCTAACCTAAGGTGAAACACTTGATAATTGCTACTTCTAAGGTCAGATCAATGGCCCTTTGGTAAGTAGCTAAAATCAATCTCTCAATAGAAATTTGATTCAACTCCCAGAGCTATGTGCAGCAATATAGCAGCTTGAATGAGGAAATTAGACCCTAAATACAGCAGCTTCAATGAGGAAATTAAACCCTAACAATTCAAGGTCTTCGCGCAAATAGATTGATCACCATTGAGAGCATTTGTATGGAACTAGTTGACAGGGTTTAGAACAGCAAAGACTGGATGGTGCCCAAAGAGTCATAACTACTTGATATTAGTGAGATATTGAGAACTACCTCTCACTTGCACTTGGAAACCAGCAAGTATTCCGCTGCCAGATAAGTGGTACCTTTAGAATCTGGTAGGTCAGTTAAGCTTCTGAAGTTGCTTTTTCAGCAAGGCAAAGTGGGTATTTAGGCACTCTTGACCACTAGAATTAAAGCAGTACCAGGTTCAGAAGAAGAGGATGAGAACTTGAGAAATTAAGTGAGATTGGAATGTTAAGAATTCAGCATTGCTTTACCAGTTTAGTGCTTTTGTTCATTGCCAATTATTTTTCATTTAAGTAGTAGATCTATACATGAGTAGATGAAGAATTTAAAATTTGAAAAATGTTATGTTGCAAAGCAGTTTCAAACTTTTATATCTTTTGTTAAACCAATACCACTAATAGTCTATAAATCTTTTTTGATGAAGTACTAATAGTCTATAAATCTAGCAGATGATAAGGAAGTGAATGAAATTTTTCACCCAATAGCCATGACGAGACCAACATTTGCTCAAACAAAAACAATAGTTACAATATAACAGATCTAGTCATCTTTCTCATTATGTCTAATGTAAATGACTAGTTATAAAACTAACGAGAAAGATCTGAGTGATAAAACTAAATCCCATAAGGAATTAAAAGGTCATGAAATTACTTTATGAACACAGCTCGAATGAAGACAGAACATAAAAAGTACCACATACCGCATAAACATGTCGAGCCCCTGCTTTTGCACAAAAAAGGGACAATATTCCAGTCCCAGCTCCCACATCAAGAACTACTTTGTCCTTGAATAAAAACTTATTCTGATAAATAACATTTTGATATGTCTTAGTTCTTACTACATCCTTCAACATTTCCTGCAACATCATTCGCAATGATGTGAGCATCTTTTTCAGAATTGTAGAAAATAAAGGGGGAAAATGCATTTAACCCCACAACAACAGCATAGGTAAGTTTTGACTAAAATCCAGGGAACACAAAACAGTGCTGAGATTTGTTGATGACTCTAAATTTAAAAATAATAATAATAATAATAATAATAGTGAATAATAAAGGGATAAAAAAATGAAAAAAGATAAGCTTAGCAAACCATCAAAGAAAATTTTTAAGTTAACAAATCCCTGTCAACAACTAATATACATGGAAAGAAAAATGTTCCTTCACCAGTGTAATGCAGAGACAAATTCATACATAACCCCGGCATTCTCTCTCTCAGATGATCAAGTATTATACGGTAAATAGTAGAGTAATTACAAAAAGGGAAGAAAACAACTGTGTGCGTCAAACATTACAAAAGCAAATACAAACTACTAGTGACATGTGAAAAAAACATTCCTTTTCATAACCCCAAGTACATATAATCCTTGAAAATAACAAATTAAAGGGAAAGATAATAGGTACGGAAAGTTACAACAACCAAACCAAAAACTGTTTTGCATTCAAGTGCAGCATACGTACTTCATGGATACCTGCGAACACAGCAAACAAACAGACAAACCAAAGATGAGTTTTTGCAACAAGTGTTCGCTAATATCGAAAATTTTTAAAACAAACAGAAAAATTGAAGTCATTCTCAAACCCAACGACCAGGGAAGCAAGCTGATTCTCAATATTCAAGTTTTTTCCCCCTTTCTTTCCCTCAACTTTGTCAGAAATCAAGCAAAACTAAAACCAACAACCAGTAAAAGCCCAATACTTGCTTTACTCTCAACTGAGTTGAGTTTACGCTCTCTCAACACAACTCAACAAAAGCCTAATCCCAACGTTTTCTCAGCTCAAAATAGCAATCAAAAAAATTCAATCTCTACCCTTTTCAACACTTTCTCAGCAACCAACCAGACCCTAAGTTTCCTCATCGACCAAAAAGTTAGTAAATTGTCTCTTATCCACTTCTAAATAGCAATTTCTGAAAAAAAAAAAAAAAAAAAAAATTCAACTTTCCCCCTTTTCCAACACTGTCCCAGCAACCAAACGGAACCTAAGCTTCCTCATCAACCAAAAAGTCGGTAAAATTTAATCTATTGGACGAGAAAAGGAATAGGAAGTTACCGAAGTGAGAGTAGGAATCGAAGTAATAGTCGGCACTGGTCTTGTCGGTGCCGGGGTTGGAGTCATCGACATCGCACATGGAGTCTTCGAGGTTTGAGCTCTCTGTAGTGTCGTCGATGGGTTCGTCCTCGAAGTTCATGTCCATGTCTTGGTGATGGTTGAAGTTGTTGCTGGATACAGAGCTCTTCTCTTTGTTTTTTTGTTGTTGTTGTTGTTGTTGTTGTGGAGCTCGCGGAAGACCCATTGATTAGGGTTTTTCAGATGCTAAAGTTAGGGTTTTGGTGAGGATTCTTTGGTGCTCGCTAGTGCAGGAGAGGCTCCGTGTGCGCGCGCTTTATGCTTTGAAATTTGGGGTTTGGGCCTTTTTTTTAAATATATACAAGTTCAGGGAGCACCAACAAACATTAAGACGATTTCTAACCATAACAGCAAGATTGTGTGCTTCCCGAACCCCATCTCTAGAATCTTTACAAACTTACATAATCTAAAATTCAGAATTATAGAATGCAATTCTAAGAAAAGAAGCCCAATACTAGCAAAAATATCCAATCTACCTGCCAGCTAGTTAACCAAAATCTCCGAGTCAGTACCTACAAAGATAGTGTGAACAAGGTCGTGCCTATAATTAAGATCAAGTAGACTTGAGGGGTTTTTGAAGCCTAAGCAAGCTGCAAGCCTATCCTTAGAGTATGGTATATATGAATTAACGAATCATAAAAAATTTGAAATATAGCTTACAGCAATAACGGAGTCCTAGGCAAAAATCACTCCGAAGCACAATTTCTCCACTTGAGATTTAATGGTGTCAATAACTTCGAATCTCTTCAACAAATTTGCATTTGCACTTGCCGTGGCACGCTAGCACCAAATGGAGAGTAGAATACTTATAGACGTTAGTAATACTCTATGAGGGCTATCACCAACATCCAAAAGGAGTCTAATTCCCACTTGGAGCATTAAGTGGAGAAATGACTTGCATTAACAAAGCAATCATGGAAATGAGGACGGAGCAAGGCACGCCCCCATGCGAGCCTCACTCGACACTGTAGAGTCATTGCAGTTTTAATGGTGGAAATAACATTTGGGCATGATGATGAATAGAAATTCGCGGACAACTAAGCGGAGGCTATTCCAACAAGAAGCTGAGAACACCCACAAACATGATCTAAACATGGTAAGAGTTGGTGAGGAAGAATAATAAGAAGCTATAGAGAAAGAAGTACGAGAACAAAAGGAAGAAGAAGAAGAAGAAGAAGAAAGCAGAAAGGTTTCTTTTCAATGTTTGGTAAAGCATTGTAGGATCCTTCATGTATTTTATACTTGAGGAGTGACAATTTGTTAGGTGGGCAAAAATATTTATGTATTTTATACTTGAGGATTTCGTTATGGCTGAGTCAGGGTGACAATTTGTTGGTGGGCAAAAATATTCATAGTATTTTATACTTGAGGATTTCGTTATGGCTGAGTCAGGGTGACAATTTGTTGGTGGGCAAAAATATGCAACGGATTCAGTACTGAGGTAATGTTTTCAATATAGACAACGACAAGAAATTCAAAGTCTCATTCTGAAACGTCACATCCTGGAAAAAGCCCCATTCCCTACTTCTAATCCCATCTTCTACTCGCAATATCCCACAACCCACGTGTCAAAAACCACTGCATCATTACAATTGTCAACCATAATCAGCGAGTACCATTCAAAATTCTACACCAGCGAGTAAACTTTTCATCCATGGACAAAATGGCAACTAGGCGAGGGGCGGTTCCACGACACGTGCAACCACTCAAATATTAAAAAAAAAAAAAAAAAAAAAAGGAAAAAGTAATGTTATTAAAATTTTCTTAAGTGCTTTAACCCCATTGAAAAAAAAAATGGTTGATTTTGATTAAATTTGGTTAAATTTATTAATGTACACCACTTTGTAGATTATAAAGTTGGGTTTAATTTGTGAATTGATTTTTGTGGCATACTTGTTAATCTTATATACTATTTTAAAATTTTTATTCAGTCATGTCAATGTGTAGTCATATGACTTTCCCTCTTTTTCCATCTTGTTAAGACTTTGTCCCACATAGGATAAATGAGGATAGGAGTGTTAAGAGTAGTATATAAGATTCTATGTTTTTAAAAGTTGCCTACGCATTTAAAGTATGGCATCCCTATCGTTTTATGTCATTTCACCACTTTTAGTCAACCATGTCGATATGTGGTCTTACCTTTCTCTCTTTCTTATCTAACTCTTAGAAGCAAATATATATATATTAAAAATAAAATAAAATAAAAGTGTAACCACTGAAAAAAAAAATTTGGATCCGCGCCTGATTATAAGACCTCCCTTCCCATAATCTTACCTTGGTCCTTAGGAGAAATACACTCTACATTCCACATATGTATATAGGAAAAATATATATATACTATCGTGCAGGAACCAAACAATTATTTTATCTAAAGTTCTTATAAAAGTAATAAAAAGCCATTATACAGTATTGGTCTTGCTAAGCAAAATTATTATTCCACAATATTTTAGTAAAAGATACAAGGGTTGTTTGAACAATTTCCAACTGTTATCTGGTTCATAAACCAATTCACTATTGGTTTAAAAAATGAATATAATTTGAAAAATAAATTTATTTTAAATAACACAAATGAACATGAAACAGTTTAAGATGTTTGAAAGGTTAACTTGTTATAACCAGACAATTCCACAAATGACTTGTTACAACACAAAAATCATATTAACTTGAATCCTTATAATTGCGTCGATAAATGCAAAGAATCCAACATCAAATAACTAAAACAAAAATACTCAAATCCCATGACATATTTATAGAAAATCTTAATACAATGAATATTGTTATAATTTATTTTTTTTATAAACAAATAAACACAAATCTATCCATTTTTATTGGTGCACAAAGTAATACAGAAGCTATCCTTTCCATCCATGTACCTGGAAATTCAAAAGAAAAAAAACATGTCCACACATTTTCTTAACATATATCCTCCACCCCAAAAAAAATATAGATAACATGAAAAAAACTGCATCCAAGCTTCAAAAGTAGACGTAAAGTGGAGTACATACCATTTTGGAAAGAAGCTCCTAGCAATAAGGCTATCAAGCTGACTTGTCACCTACTGCTTATAGTAGGATGTTAAAAATATTCAAAGTGGTCCCAAAAGTTGATGCTAACCACAGCTAGTGCTGCTACCACCACCAGGACTACCCATCATAGCAAAGATAATTAAAAAATGTAATAAAATACTTGTCCAACTAATCTCTAAATGTATTAGACAACAAAACATTGGATTTGAGTTAGCAAAGAATTCTTGTAAATAGATGTAATACTTAGAAGGAAATAGTTAATAATGCAATAGTCTCAAGTAAGTAGACCGACACTTTCTTTTTCTTTTCTTTTTCTCATTTTCCCTGTTTCTTTTAAATAAAAGAGCAAAATTTCAATTAAAACATATGATATTTTTTTGAAATACAATACACCCATCAACATAATCTCATAAACAACACCACCAAAACCATATCCAGAAAAGCATTAAACATAGAATTCTCAAACTGAGCTAGTCTTGATCCCCAAATTAAAATTCCAAAACATTTTTAGCAGAAAGCCTGCAATAATTGCACTTCTTTTATTAATAATGGAAGAAGGAAGCCATTGAAACGGATATCAACGTAATACTGACATTCACAACAATAAAAAACACCAAAATTGAGTGGGAAAATTGCTTGACCTCTCTTAATAAGGAAGGGCAGATTTTATTTGTAACTCTTGAGAAATAAGAGAGAAACCCAAATCAATGTTAAGCAACCAATTAAGGCAAGAGATTGAAAGGGAAAGTAATAAGAACAATAAAGTCAATAAATCAAAACATTTATTGAATTTCCTTACTATAGCCCAGCCGAAGTACGCAACATATTCAATGAGAAACCTGAATAATTACATTGTTAGAGACAGAGCATTAGAATCTAAGACAATTAATTTTAGTTTCCTTTCAAGTGAAGTTACAATCTACTTCAAAATTAATTTATAACTTTGAAAACAAAATACATATTATAAGAAAAATCCCACATTTTCTCACCTTTTCATGAACACTGCCCCTTTAATACACTTGAAAATTTTAAAATTTAAAATTCTCAAAACAACAACCATTATGCAATTTGATTAAATGAGAATATTTGAAAAAAGAAAAGAGGAAGAAACAAAGGTATCTCAAAATGGAAGCAGCAGAAACCTTAAGTTGGCAGCATTTAGAGCCATCTAGCGGAGAATATATCTCTTAACCCACCCAAATCTATTCACCAGATAATTGAAACATCAAAAACCAACACAGGAATCCCAAGAAACTGAAATAGAAAGTGAAAAAAGGTAAAGCAAATGACAAATCAAAGTTTAGTTTTATAGAGAGGAAAAAAATATAGAAAATATGACTAATTAAAGGAAAAATAGAGAGAAAAAATCTCTTACCAGGCCCAAATAGAAGAAGCTACCGGCCTAGATAGAGAATGACCAGGAATGATATCTACACCATTGCCTACTACTGCAATTCATCTAAAAACGGCCTTAGTGGCGCACTAATCCACTTTGCTCCCACCCAGCTTTCCAGATGCAATTGATTCGGAAGAATTTCAGCCTTCGAAACACCGCGGTATCAGGATCTTAACCAATTTCTGCTTTTCCCCCTCAAGATGAACGTCTAGGAGCAGTAGCGTAAATCCCACCTATTCTCCTCCACGAAAGATGATACAATTTGAAAACCCGGATCAGTTTATCCTTTTGTTTGAGAGATTCTATTAACCACCGACGGATACAAAAGAAGCAGCTTTCCAGATGCAATTAATCCTTTTGTTTTAGAGGTGTGATTTTGCTGTTTTTATATTTCTTATTTTAGACTAAAAGCATTGGTTGAGGACTTGAGGTTATGAAGAGATGAAGAATTTGAGCACGCGAGGATGTATTGTGAGCCGAACAAGGCGAGCTTAAACATAGTGAGGCGAAGTACGACGGTGTCCTCATAGTGTGACGTCGTGTCTCCTCTGCCATGGTAGTGGTGTTTGGGTAGAGAGAGAAGAAGAGAAGGGGAGAGCGGAGAGGTCTCCTCTGCTATGGAGTTTTGAAGATAGACTGAAAACCCTACAATGGAACCAAAAATAAAATCAGTAAGTAGATGATGAAGAGAGACCGAGAGATAAAGTGAAAACCCTAAAATGGAACAAAAAATAAAATCAATAAGAAGAAGAAGATGATGAACACAGTAGGGGGAGAGGGAGGAACCATACATGAGGAAGGAAGGGAGGTTAGAAGAGAAAGGTTGTTTGAATCTTGGAATTAAAGGGAGAGGTATGTTTTCATGTTTGAAATTTGAAAAGGGGAAAAAAAAAAAAAAGAAGAGGAGGGAAAGAGAGAAGGGAGTGCGTACGGGGAAGAGGAGAAAACAAAAAATAAATAAATATATAAAAATGGAAAGAGAGTTGCTAACATTATGGTGTGGGCCCAAAAGTGAAGAGAAGGTAAGAATTTGGAGGGAAGGCTTGTTAAGAAGCCATGTCATCACAACGCTGATATCAGCATAACTCTTAATTATAGTATGTAATAGATACACACACACACAAGTTTATAATCCGTGCGTTGCACGGGTGAGCTTTGTAAAAATAAATATTGCGAAAAATATAAATTATATATATATAATACACACCCGTGATGGTAGCTCAAATAGCAAAGAATCGCGGCTCAGGAATCATAGATCTTAAGTTCATGTCTTCGCTCCTTCACTATCGAATTGCATGGACTTGCGGATGGTTTGTACATCATGGGGATTAGTTTGGAACTAAGGTTGCGTTTGGTTTGAGGGAATGGAATGGAATGAGAGTGGAAATGGAATTGAATGAGAATGGGAATGGGAATGGGAATGGAATGAGAATAGACATTCCATCCCAATGTTTGGTAAGGGGTGGGAATGGAATGAAAAAGTAAAGGTGAGACTCATTTCTTCACTCCTTCACTATCGAATGCATGGACTTGCGGCTGGTTTGTACATCATAGGGATTAGTTTGGAACTAAGGCTGCGTTTGGTTTGAGGGAATGGAATGGAATTGAATGAGAATGGGAATAGGAATGGAATGAAAATAGACATTCCATCCCAATGTTTGGTAAAGGGTGGGAATAGAATGAAAAAGTAAAAGTGAGACTCATTTTTAATGATTTTTACTCATTGAAAGGAGGGAATAGTCATTCCTCTTAGTTTGGGAACGAATGACTATTCCCTCATTAGAGGGAATATACCCCCATAAGGGAATAGCCATTCTATTCCCTTGTGCAACCAAATACTCATTTTTTTTTAGAGAATGGAATCACCATTTCATTCTCTCTTTCATTCCTTCATAACAAACATAGCCTAACGGTTTGAGATACCCCTCGTTTGGCAAAAATGTATTTGCACAATTTTTTAAGCATTTTTATAATTTTCTAAGCAATTTGATTAATACATATTCCGGTGTATCATGTTTTCTTTTTTAATCATCATTGCCTCTATTTGTCTTTCTTTCTGATTATAATTATTTATAATTTTATACGCTTAATTTTTGGGAAAGGAGATGAATAGACATAAAGAAAATGAAAAAATATGGTATAGTTTACTAAGTTTGGGTTGAACATTGTACAGTGTAGGTTTTTCAATTCTCCCACATAAAAACAAAGAGATATTCAGTATACACTAAGCGTCAACCTACCTATACCGCAGTGAAAAAGAGCAGTGAAAAACCAAAAAAAAGAAAAGTTAGAGAATTTACCTTTTGGTGATCACTTCTCAACTTAATACCAAACATGAAACATTAGTAGTCCTTTGAAACATGTATACAGTCAATTGGTAGCAAGTTGGCAGAGAATATTTTTATTTGGTATTAAGTTGGACAATGATCACTAAAAAGTAATTTCTCTAGAAGTCATTAAAAGTAACTTTCTTTTTGGGAAAATTACTTTTAGTAATTTTTTCCCAACTTAATACAAAAAAAAGAAAACTGATACTTATTTTCCCGTAAGTATACAGTTAATTTGTAGCAAGTTGATAGATATTATCCTTTTTTTGGTATTAGATTGGAAAGTGGTTACTAAAAGATAATTTTTACATTTTTCTCCAACTGTTCACCAATTCAGCATGTGATTTGAAAAAATAATAATAATAATAATAATTTTCATAAATTGACACGTGGCATCAACAAGGAGCCATTCTTCCGTTATATGTAGTGTGTGTATATATATATATATATATATATTATATAGATCTTGGTTCGTCCTTATTTTAAGCGAATTCTTGAGCAATATTTTAGACACCGAGTCTTCGTGGTTGAGAGAGAGAGAGAGAGAGAAAGAGAGAGAGATTTTAGTAATGTCTGATACATTTATTTATAACCAATACCCAATACGAGAGTATAAAATAAAACCATAGTAGGCATAAAATTACAAAGGAAAAACTGCATCCTGTGAAGTCGACAATGAAGCCATGGTGGGCATAATATTACAAGGAAAACTAACTCCCTCCATTTTCTGAATAAATAGACGTCTTGTCCAGCGGCCATGGTGCCCCTGCCATAACCGCTTCAATCTCCCATATCTCCCTCGGACACTTGGTCATGTTCTTGCCACCATCAGAAGTAACATGCTATGAATATCAAGAAGGAAGAAACATAGGTTAGCTCATGTGCAACGAGAACTGATGAATTACGCACCAATAAAAATAAAAATAAAAAACTGATGAATTCAGAAGTAGGTAGAAAAAGATTTATTTCAAGTTAAGGTGCTTTGAGGAGAAGTGGAAGGCATGACGGGTTCGGGCGGTGAGAATTTACACGATAGCCCGTATACATTAAGTGAAGGCCTAGATAGAGCTGAATAGAGTAAAAGCATTCACGTAGCCAACTCCAAGTAGTTGGGATTTACAGCTTTGTTGAGTCGTTAACACAAGATTTATGCATACAGTTAGTAAACTACTACCAAATTTTTTCTTGCATTTTTTGTGCAGCGCAAAATTTTTTGTAGGTTAAGATATTGAAGAGAGACTAAGAAAACACTGTACCACATCACTTTCAATTCGAACCCCACCAAAACCGTTAAATCTGCCAATTGCTTCAGGATTGAAGAACTTTGAAGTGTGTATATTTTCCATCGCTGGAACCAACAAAGCGTCAATGAAGTAGCATCCAGGTTCCACTGTTATCACCTGAAGTAAAAGCCTACAACCTCAGTATGTTTTCCATATTTTATAATACATTGTTCTTTCGTACTTATGAAGTTTTATAGGAGAAAAGTCAAATCATCTTAAACCTCATAAGAATTTCAGTTCATAACAATACTGAAACAGCCGGATGAATCCATTAAGCTGAAAATGAGATGGAAAAGCTAAATGCAATTGCATTTAATTCCCAGGAGGCCATGATATATAATAATTATAATAAAATAGATAATCATGTTCTAGAATAAAATTGTCCATAAAATTTTAATCTTCCAAATAAAAGCTACTTTTCTATAACTTTTAATTTTGAATGATGAAAACCAATTTCAATGTGATAACATTAGTTGTCTAAAATTTGACCAAAAAAAAAATACTTTGAAAATTAATGAAATTAAGAATCCAAACTTTTGACAAACTGAAAAATATCACATGCAACATGCATACATTTTGGCTAGTGTACACAGCAAGTAAAACAGAGCAGGACGCCCAGTTTATCAAAATAAAACTTTTTCCATTGAACCTAAAGGGGAAAAAAACGAAAAACAATAAACAAAACATGACATAAATTCCTAAGAATGGACAATTCCTTAGGCAGAAAAAGTCATTCCTAACCATTCCCTCCTGAAGTTCTCTTGCTGTACGTAAAGATCTCAATCCGGGTTCTTTTGGTCTCTCCAGTCCCTGAAAATAATATCAACCAAATTAATGAGATGCACAGTTCACATAAAATAATTGAAAGGTAAAAATTAAAAAGAGAGATGAAAAGGAAGAAACAGATAATTTAAGCACAGAGACCTTGTAGTAGCCTCCAGGATCATGAGTGTCAATACCCAGGAAGTGCCCAAGACCATGGGGCATGAAAACAGCACCCAATCGTTCAACCATCATATCATCAACATCACTAGAACCAAAAATCATGAAAAAAAATTAAATATAAGAATAAATATTATCCTCCTAATACTGGTTATAGGTAGCATGTAAAAGAAAGCACATCAGGAATTTAGAAAATACCCAACAAGGATGCAACCTTTCTTTAATGACTCGAGAATGATTTTCTCTGCTAATCTGCAACAATAGGGGATAAATGAGAATGAAGAGGCACAATTGCATCACCAAAAAAATTGTAGGCAACAGTAATCAGGTACATCAGTAAAACAGTTCAGTTTTACTAATACAAATATGATTCATTTTATAGTATCAATACAATTTACTTTATAAAAAAAAATGTTTATTATGAAGAGCAATATTCTTCTGATTTAGTGAAGAGGTTTAATTCCAACCAAAAAAGGAAAAAATGAATTTAAGTCATAAAAACGGCAACTTTTACTTAAAAACAAAAGTTTCTCTCTCTCTCTCTCTCTCTCTCTCTCTCTTCCGTTGTAATTTCCTAGGAGGTCATCTCATACTCTTCTCTCCCTCTGTCTCTCTCTTCTGTAGTAGTTTCCTAGGAGATCATCTTATACTTCCTCCTATTATTTCCGTCACCATATAGTTCTTATTAAAAAAAAAAGTCATATTGACATAACGAACATATTTGGCACATGAAATCAGTTATTATCACCATGTTTTAGCCAAAGTGTGTCATATGAAACTGATTTCATATGCCAATATGAACTGAACTCATACCTGATAGTCAAGAAAACAAAACATAATTTTGTAATAATTTTAACAGAACATTTTCACTATCCGAACTTACTTGTGCATATCTACCCAGCTTACTCCGGGTTTCATTGCACATATGACAGCATTGTGAGCTTCAAGGACAGCCTGAAAATCATGCATGCGCACACACACAGAGATTACAGAGACGGATATCAGCACATAGCTTTAGTGGAATTACTACAGATAAGAAATGCAAGTTCATAGATTAAATTGATCACTACTATCGGAAGTGTAAAACGCATACATTGTATATAAGACATTGATCACTTGTGAACTTCCCATTCACCTGAAACACAATTGAATGTATATCAAGTAGAAAACTATATAATTTTTCAAGCCATAAGAAGAAAATGATGCACTCCTTATATGTGCCCTGGTATCTTTCTGATGTTAAGGACAGTTTGCTGCCCTGCTAAGTATTTGGAGACATAATTGCTTTTCTTTTCATTTATCTATTTAGAGCATCTCCAAGGGTGAGCTATATAGTGTGCTATTGCTATATTATAGCATTTAGCACAAGTTGGGATGCTCCAATGGTGTGCTAAATATAGCAATAGCTCACTCTTGTGCTATATTTGGCACAAGGGTGAGCTATTGCTATATTTGCCATGTCAGCTTTTCTTCCCTTTCTCAACAACCAAACACACCAACAACTTCTTTTCCTCCATTTTTCTTCCAAAATTTTCTCAGTAACCAAACAGCCCATAAATAAATATAATATTTTCAAAAATAATATTGAAATCTTATATATAAAAATAATAAAAAAAAATCAGAAAACATACCATTTTTTTAACTCATTCATCCCACTCAGGTAACATTGCTTTTGATCTACGATATACCTCATTCACTATCTTACGAGACCTTAAATCTATGGAAAGAGTTGAAGTTGTGGCAAAAAATCGCACACTACGTTTATTTGCATCATTGGAGCACATTGTGCCAAATTATAGCATTTGGTACTGTAACATGTGCTAAAATAGCAATAGCACACCTAATTTAGCTCACATGACTGGAGATGCTCTTATGCACTCTCCACTGTGTGGGATATAATTTTATATTTTGGTTATTGGACTAAGTTTTAATACCTGAGACAGCATACTCAGTACATGGAACAAAATCTAGGCATAAGTGCATAACTAACAATAACCTCCAACTAATCAACAACAGTTGCTCTGGGAAAGTAAGCTAATGGAGAAATCGGTTTAAATCATAATTTACAAATCAGATTAGTTCCTTTGGGGGAGAAGGACTGATTGATACTTGCTTAAAGCATCTCAACAAAATTTCAGTTTAGTGCTACACCCTAGTCAGGCTTATTAAGCTTTTGAGTGTGCCATCTACACACAATACTATGGAAGATCGTCCTAAGACTGCCAGGTCAATTTACACACAACCAACACAAAAGGATACAAACCTAATGTTAACCTTTTAATCTTATTGTGGCTGGAAATGCATTTTTCTCTCTTTCAATTGCTCTTGTGCTAAGTATAATCCCATTGTAGTTTTCCTTACTCATTGCAAATAGCACAAGAAAATGACAGAAAAATTTAAAATAAATACACTCACAGGAAATGAACAAGTTATGTCAGATCCATAAAAATGGTATTCAGCACCCATGTCTAGCAATGCCATATCTCCATCTTCTAAGGTCTGCAAAAAAGATGTTATAAAATTTAAGAACTTCATAAAATACTTTGCCAATTTAGAAGAGCTGAACAAACAACTAAAACTCTGAATTTCTGTATGAAAAAAAAAAAAAAAAAAAAAAAAAGAAAAAAGAAAAAAAAACTCCAGCTTTTCGTATATTATGTAATTCTCTCTGTCTGTTGCTATCTGTCTGCCTGCCTATCTCTCTCTCTCTCTTCACACGCACACACAAATGAAATTATATCCTCTCACTACTTTAAATCCTTTATTTATTATGAGAGCCACTTCCAATCCCTTTTCTGAATATTATGCACACAGTAATCAATTTGCTATCACTAATACAAAAAAGAAATGCCTGATGCCCAGTGGCCACATAATGCATGTTTAGACAGAGCATAAATCTCTCAGCCCTACACATGCATTCAAATGCATGTGAGCAAGCACATACTGATGCAGGTGCACACCTTCCCTTCTTTACAAAATTCACCAAAAAAAAAAAAAAACAGCTTAAGGCTACAATTTGAGTTCAGATAAAAGGTATAATGAACCATAGTTTCCTGGGGTATACATCCATCTAAATTTAATTAAGAAGATTAAAAGATAAAAGCATTGAATCTACTGTACCCTGTCATTAGGAGCAGCTGCATGCCCGTAGTGGAGAACAGAACTGCAGAATGAGAGATTAAGACAGCTGTTAGTTATGGTAATGGAGATAAAAATATACACAATACATTTGTATCCAAATTGATGGTCAGAAAAACCATAACCGCACTCTTTTTTCCTACAAAGAGAAGACGTTTTAAACTACAAGCAAATGATAAGCTGAGCCTTGAAGAGTAAAACACATTCACTCATAAAAGTCCAAAACTCTCAAATAATCCATATAATCCTGCAACTTGAGATCTTTTTTATAGTTCATTTTTTTTAAAATTAATGAGTTATCACTCAAGTCATTAATATGCAGCTATTAGAATATTAAATGTATAGACAGATAAGAAGAAACAACTTAAGAAAATCCTCACCTATTTTCACCAGTAGCACAAATACATGTGTATGAGCAGTGCCTACAGCCACCATACATGTAGGTGTGGTGAAGAAACATGCTTTCCAACTGATACTCTTTCATGCCCACTCTCGTTTTTCTCATAACCTACCAAGAATGTATAATTGCAATAAAATAAAATTATATCATTACACATGCACATCCGCACGGCACAACAGACGATAATTCAAAGAAAAGAAAGAGTTCTCGTAATTACCCCCGCACAACTAAAATAGATTCATGGTCATATTCAAATCTTGACAAGAAAGTATCCACCAAATAGTATAATGTTTAAATGAGCCAAAAAAAAAAAAATATTAAGTTGGTTTTCATTATTTCAAAATCACAGGATAGTTTCCATACCTCTTTGGTAATGGGAACACTTTTTTCCCCTTCCCTCAAAAAAAAAAAAAAAAAAAAAAAAAAAACACAGAATATGTCATTTTTCCATGGCCAATAAGCCATCTAATTATTGGCAGACATGAGAGGGCCTTACAAACTATCTAAATCACCCACTCTCAAGCCCAACAAAATCCCTTTGTTAAACTTTCTCCATCTTTTGTCCATGTAAAATAATAGGTAAGTACCTGAAATCCCAAACTTAATTCTTTAAATGAGCTACAAAAGATGGCATTGAAAACTACATATGCTTATGCATATAAATAAACGCAAACTTATAGCACATAGCACAAGTAATTCATGTTGTTTCTACAAACATAACTGTACTTCACAAGTAATTCATGTTGTTTCTACAAACATAACTGTACTTTCTCATAAGAACAACGATAATATAAAATGAATTAATTAGGCTACCAAGTATAAAAAGGTTCAGAACATGGCATGAAGTTCATATATTTTTAAATAAATAAAAATTTATATGACATACACACTAAAATAAATAATAAAAAAATTGAACTACTAAGATTTAGAAGATAACTTATACCTGTACTCGCAGTAATATCATATATCTTTTCCAAAAATTGTAATTTTCTAGATTCTTACAAATTTCATGAATTCTTCTTGCATATCAATGATACTAAAACTAAACATTAACACACAATTGTACATATATATGCCATATTTAATAATTTTTTGATAAAGAGGAAACCCTTCAGAAAACCCCGGGACCATATAAGACCCCACAACCCATATGGACCAAGTAAGTCCAAAGCCCATGAGGACCATAAACCTTGTGTGGGTGGCCCCACGGGGTTTAGCAAGAGTCGAACTCAAGACATCCGCTTCTTGAGGGCATATACGTATATATGCCATTTTATGTATATTAATGTATTAACATATCACTTTTCCCTAATATTTTGAATGTGCATGTAGGTGACTTAAACCATTTACCCCAGAACTTCATGTATGCATATAAAATGCCACTGCTTACCAGTTACCTGACTGGAATTGATAACAAAGAAACTTCCGAGAACAACAGGCAGAATAACATATTAAATTGCATAGTTTTTTATCTGTTAAATGTGGATGCAGAAGAATATGATAAGATGAATCAGAAAGATAAAAGTACATTCTTAAAGAGCAATTCCAGTCAATGAAACATTTTTACAAATGGTTACCTCAACATGAGCTTCAGAACTTATATCGTTGGCAAACTGGATGAGATCAAGCTCCAAGCCCGACTTCAAAACGCGGCATTCAGTCAAGATGGGATGCAAGGTAATCAGGTCTGTTTCAAACTTCTCTATCCCCTAAACAGACACAGAAACATACTGAATCTAGATTTTTATTCAGTAGAAATGGAGGTTTTATAGCTGTGCATCAAAAGCCAAAAAAGTTGCTCTTATTCATGATGTTCAGAACCTAGGTGGACAATAATTGAAAGTATTGGCATTACACAAGATAAAAACAGATATTAATAAAAAACACTTAAATGTTCCAAATAAATTAATAACAAACACTAAAGTCGGAAACCTCCTTGATGTTTCAATCATAACTCATTACCTACAGTGGGCATGTTTTGTTTTCTCCTATATTCAATCTTTTACCCTAATCTTGTCATTTCAATAGCTAAACGTCATCCATATCTTATTTTCCACCATTTTCAAGTTTAGAAGGCTAATTTAATATGGATGTATGTTGACTCATGATGAGTAAAATTGTATATCCATAAAAGAGACACACACAAGCAATACAATGTAGAGAAGGGGTTTAACAAAGTGAATTTCTGCAATAACATAAAAGGATGCATAACAGCACAGCACCATGATTTAGTTGGTGGGCAACTCACCTCTACAAGTTTTTAATAAAATAAGAATTAAATCTCTTTTCTTTTTCTTTTTCTTTTTTTTTCTTTTCTTTCTTTATTTGGTGCGTAAAGAAGTATTAAATCTAGCATTGATGAAGTATAGATATAACATGGCAAGATTGTTACCATAATCACCATAGTGATTCAGGCATAAAGGTGCCCACATTGACAAGTATGACATGTGATGATGTGAACTCACTGTTTTTTCATATGGTTGGCAAAGGAAGAGATACCGAGGCCCAAAAAAATTCAGTCCCAAAGATGGGCCACATGTCACTCAACAAGAACCAGGCATGCTACTTTCGATGATGCACACTTGCTTGTACCCAAATGCATATGATATATGGCAAGAGAGAGAGAGAGATGGAGAGAGAGATTATAGGCTTCTAAAATGGGATCTATCACAGAGAAAGTATGAGATGCAAGAACCTCAAACTCTGCTGATTTTGAGAAGTTATTGCTATCAGTGTTAAGCCCATGCAAGAGAAACAATAAAGGTTTATCCAATCCCTGGTATTGATCATGCAAAACTCCCACAATCTCATCAACATAGTGAACCATGCCAGCCATGTACCTTTCCTGCAAAAGAAGGATGTAAACATGAGCTAATATATTTACATTGCATTTGACATATGGACCCAACAAACAGTCAGTGTCACCTTAAAGTAGGATAATGGCTTTATCTCTCCCAACCAAACAGCGTAATCAGCAGGTAACCTAGGAGCAAACAGAATAGATTTCCCAGTCGCAATGTCCTATGAAAGAATGATACTATACATCATTTTCAAAGGTTTATAAATTAAATGATCCAGCAACTTAAAAAACAAATAAATAGATAAACCTCCAATCTGGTTTTTTTTTTGATAAATAAACCTCCAATCTGGTTTGTTCAAAGCCTAAGAAAGGAAAATACTACTTTTCCCAAATTCAACATCTCAAATGAGGTGATAAAATAACTATTATCCCCTTATGAAATGAACTTACAATTGCTCCATAGAAACCAGGCTCTCTCACTCCAAACAAGTACGCAAAATAACTCTCCTGCCTATAAATCAAATTAGCAATCAAATTAGAGAGTAAACTAATCATCATTCTTCATAGGCATTTCAATGTGAACCAAGTTTCCGACAAAACCATATTCCAATCATAATTATAACAATGCTTTGAGAAGAAAGTCACAGTTAAGAACTTAACACCAATACAATAAATGATTCATAAACTTAACTGAGTGGTCACCCAGATGACAAAACAACTATGCCGTTTTTATAAATAAAGAGAAACAAAAAGTGTCTTAGCTTGTATCAGACCAATTAAAAAGCTTGGTATTACAATAGATAATAATTTTTGGATAAGACAAGTGAAGACCCAATAAAGATAATAATTATTTAGATCGATTTAAATACTATTTTGTTTAAAAATGTTGAAAGGACTTCCCGAATTTAAGAGCTAAACAAAATCAATGTAATCTTTTGCTCTTCGAAAAGCCAGAATGTGATGCCTTTACCACATTATGCTTTTTCCCATGCCAGTAAACATATAAATAAAGATTCTTGATTGTATTCTGTGAATTTTCATTTCCAAAAGTACCATTCCTCCATAGAATTATGATAAAAACAATACTCAATTATATATTTTTATATATACACCAAATATAAAATTTGGGATAAAAACAATACTCAATTATATATTTTTATATATACACCAAATATAAAATTTGGGATTTCAATATATATATATATACACACACACACACACACACACAAATCAATATCAACTGAAGAAATCATGTAAGGACCTGAAGAGTTCGATATGATCGGTGCAGTAGCGTGTTTGCTCCTCGCCTCCCTGAGCAACCGATTGGTTCACAAAACCAAAAAAAAAAAAAAAGTAACGAAATTGACGAGAAAATCAGAGATCACGGCATCAATATATATATATATATAGGAGTACCTGGAGGATAACGAAGCCTTGGAGAGGACGAGATGACTCGGTGAGATGTTGACGGAGAGATTTGATGAGCTTTTCTCGGTTGTTGACATGAAGCTCCATTGGGATTTCAGGAGGAGAGAGGGAGGAAGGGGGAGGGGAGGAAGAAGCCATGGAAATGGCTTCGCTCTGTTTTGCCATGGACGACGAAAACGCCCGCACTCATTCCAAGTAAGTAGTACCGCAAAAGGGTGAAAAGGTTCCGATGGGACGACACCGTTTTCTCAACTATCCAAAACGCAATATTTTCGACCGCTTTAACCTTTATCTTCTCTGTACGTTGGATCGTGATGCCAGCCGTTGACATGTTCGGGAATCGAGCATTATTCATCACTAGTAATCTATTCTAATACTATATTTAAGAGTTTTGCTGAACTCATCCATAGATGACGTGGCAAGCTCATAATCTTTCCCTCTAAAATCTTATTCTCTCATTCATTTCGGGCCCACATAGTGATGTCAGCAGGATTTTTTTTTTTTTTTCCTTACTTTCCCGTACCACCCCTCTTCTCCTCTTTCTCTCTCTCTCTCTCTCTCTTTGGCCACTCATAAGATACGTATACCCCTCTCATACTCCTCTCTCTCCCTCTCTCCCCCTCACACCCATATGAAACCCAAATCCTAAATCCATACCCATTTTTTTTATGGCCACTGTCATCATCATCATTAAGATTGAATCTTGCGTTTTTTTTTTTCATTATCTTTGTCATGGCATACCCATCCGACAACTGTTGTAATCGACGGGGTTACCATGGCTACCACAACCAAGAGGGCTGTTATGCTCCATGAGTTGTAGATCTGGAGTGGTGTAGATCTGGGAGGAGATGAGGACAAGGACGGCGACAGCACTGGGACGATGACAGTGATCAGATCGCCACGACGACGGCGTCTTATGGAGGCGCGACGACGATGGGGACGGTGATGAGAACGATGACAGCAATGACTTTCCCTTCGCGACGACGGCGTCTTATGGAGGCGCGACGACGATGGGGACGGTGATGAGAACGACGACGGCGATGACTTTCCCTTCGCGCCGGCAACGAGATCAGTGAAGGCGACGAGATCGGCGACAGCGACAAAATTCTTACGGCCAATGAAACAAAATTCCTACGGCCAATGAAATTATTTGACTAAAAAAAAAAAAAACTATGAAATTGCAGGTGATTTTTTGAGAGAGAGAGAGAGAGATGGGGATGAGATGAGATGAGAAGAGAATGGGAATAATGATTTTTGTCAGGGGGTGGGCTCCACGGGCATTAATTTTTTTCTTTCTTTGGCTGGAATTAGCATTCTCTCTTGTGGGTGTGGAATGATTATTCCATCATTTTGATGGAATGGCCAATCTCAAAGAACAAGGATTCCATTCCCTTGGCAAACAAACATTCCATTTTTTTTTTACTAATGGAATAAGTATTCCATTCCATCCCCTAAACCCACGTACCAAACACAGCCTTAGTTCATTATAAAAACAATTATTGTGCTTTGATGGGTTTTTGAAAGTATATTTGACAAAAGTTCAATCAATGATTAAATATTTTTCCTTCAACTTATATTCTTTGGGATTTTCGCCTTTGTTTAAATAGGTTGTCACGTCTTCACTAAGCATTTGAGTTGACGATATTTATTTGTAATTTCCACACATCACACGGGTCTTTGCTGGTTAAGAAATTATATTATGGATCATTAGCATTTTTTTAAGATATTTATATTTTTGAACATATGAGTTGTCTTCATTTCTTTTTTGTTAATAGGGTATAACTTTCACTTGGTATCAACTAACGCTCAGATGAAACGTAATTAGTGGTGGTCCTAATAGGGAATGAGAAGTTAAACCTGTAACATTGTCTCATAGTTTGCTATTCCCGCGCATCGCGCGGGTTCCTTCTAGTAGAGTATACACGATACATGTGTAACATATCTTTTTTAATTTTTATTCTATTAGTAAAACTGTTATGTCAATTTTCAAGTTTTTTAAATTACATGTGTATGTGAGAGAGAATTAAAGAAAACAGGTTGTGGTGGGTTTTTTTTAAATTATTAAAATTACCAAATCGTCTCTTAGTTTTATTAACTTGTAAGAGTGTTTTAGTATTTTCAGGTGCATTGCAATGACAAAAGGAATTGGTTTTATATAGTAGTATAGATAGATAAATATTTTGGAAAATATCAAAATTAATTCGAAAAAGAACAAAAATCTATGGAAAAATTATAAGTAATAAATAAATAAATAAACAATAATATTTAGTTCGATAAGAAAGACATATTGTAATTTTCAAATTTATTTATGAGAATTTGAGAATTACTGAAATATACAGAATAAGATCAAGTTTCATTTGTTTAATGAAAAATTTGGAATAATTCAAGAATTTTGTTATTATGCTATTATTTAAACTAATCTATATCTACACTACTATTAAACGTCTCTTATATATATATATATATATATGATTGACAATATTACCCTTATTTAAAATTATAAATGTATTTTACCATTAATTTTAGGGTAAAATGCAAAAAAAAACCCCTTTATTTATGCCCATTTTGCAAAATACCCCCCCTAAAAAAAAACCCAACAAGAAACCCCCTATATTGTTCCGGGTTAAAGAAGACCCCCCTCCATCCACACTTCGTTAGTCAACTTAACAGAAAAAGAACACGTGAGTTGCACGTGATCAATTTTTAAAAATTAAATGACTATAATACCCTTCAAGCACAATGAAAAACCTATAATACCCTCACCCACCAATGCCAAAAGACAAAGATACCCTCCCCAAGGTTGTTGTCTCCGGCATTTTCCCCAATGAATTTCCCCAAGGTTGTTGTCGTCGGCATTTTCCCCAAGTGGAGACTTGGACCATCCGACGGTTGAAAGCAAAGCACTTAACAAAACGACGCAAGGCCTGCTTGTTTTGATCCCAGAAGAAAATGTTAACGACGTTCTCACTAGTCAGTACCCTCCTTGCATTTTTTCGGCCAACACACCACCCCAACCTCGTCAACTCCATTTTTTCCGACCATTGATTCATCAACAGAAAATAATAATAATAATAATAATAAATGAACCAAAAAAAAAAAAAACGTTCAAGATCTGAACACGATTACATACAACAAGCTTGAAAAAAAAAAAAAAAAAAAAAAAAAAAAGGGACTGAAATTTGAACCCACAAGGTCGACATTAAAGTTCAGTCATGGCAGCAGCTTCCGTGGCCATGCCTGTCAAGATTAACTCCCATATTTTATTTTTTATTTTTAATTTGCCTACGCTCAAAGGCCAAAACGCACAATAGCCACCATATTCTTGCACTTAATTTGGGTTTGGGTACCTCTCAAAACCCATATCACTTCATTTTTGTGCCCTAAACAAACTTCTATCATCGTTGCCATTGTCTAAGGCTTCGCTGGCAAATCTAATTGGTGATTTGGCGACATCTTTTCTTCCGTCCGACGAAGTCTTCATCCAAATCTGAAGCTTTGGCAAATCTAATTGATAGTTTTGCTACCATAGTCGAGTGGATTCGCAGCCGTTCACCATGGCTGCTATGGGTTTTCCGTCAGAAGGAGACGAGGATGCATTCTGGGGTTTTCACACCAAATTCAAAAAAATGGAATCCTAAATCTAAGAATCAAACATAAACAAGGAGAAAAAGAAAAATTCAAGGCGCCACAAGTTGGAGATTGAGAGCTTTGAGCAGGAAAATGGGTGACTCACCGAAGGGGAAAGGATTTAGGATAAACTTTTGGGTTTAGAGATGCAAAATAGCATCGCTCAAAGTGGACGGATTAAGTCAAGGGTAAAATGGTATATTCATATTTTAAAAAAAAAATCATTTAAAAATGTTAAAAACTAATATTTTATTATTTTTTCGTACAAGGGCATAATGGTCATTTAACATTTCTGTTAACGCCGTAACCCCCTGGAACAATATAGGGGGTTTTTTGTTAGTTTTTTTTAGAGGGAGGTATCCTGCAAAATGGGTATAAATAGAAGAGGGTTTTTTGCATTTTACCCTTAATTTTACATAAGGACATTACAAACTCAAATTCACATTAATATCCGAGGCCTATTTGGAAAGTGGCAAGCAAAATCGGTTTTTTCGTATACAAAGTTGGTTTTAAATTTAAGGCCTCGTCTTAGGTAAATGCGTTGAAGGTAGAAGTATAGTTTTTACTTATCCAAAAATGGGGCCAAAAGTTGGGTGACATTGTTCCGTTAAATAGATGGTTGTTAGGAAATCAATACGTTATGCCCTCGTCGTTAATCACAGAAGATGGTGAGTTTTGAATGATAATGGTGTTGAGAAGGGTTTGAGTACGATGGATTGAAGAAAATAAAGGCACTATCGCTTTCTTGAAGGCGTTCAGATTTGGCCCCAAATCCTCTTATTTGACATCGCTACAGCCCTTGATCACTACCTCAGTTGTGTAGAGATTGATGGTGACAAGATCAAGACCTACAAATCTCGCAACGGAGATGGGGGGGTTAGAGATGAACGTACCATATCGACAATGGTACCGTCCTTCTATCATTGTACCCACCTACCACTACTGTGGGGAGCAATTCACCAACGAAGTTTGTTAGAGATAACTCACCTTTTATGCAATATAGGTTTTGAGTATTTTGTTGACGCCTGCTTCATCTTCTTAATCCTTTCTTTTGTTTTTTTTTTATTCTTTTTTTTTCCCTTTTTGTTTTTTGTTTTTGTTTTTGTTTTTGTGTGCGTGGGTGGGGAGGGGGGGTTTCTTCAAATTATTCTTCTTGGTGGTGGAGGATGGTGTTAAGTTAACAACAGCAAAACCTAATGGTGGTGGTAACAATGACAATGGTGAGGAAAATGGGTTAAAGAAAGAGAGAGAGAGGGAGAAGGGGAAAGAGAGGTATATATGAAGAGAGAGAATGATCATGGTGTATGTGGGTGCATGTGAGGGAAGGGTGCAAGCTTTTTTTGTCTTTTTACTACTACAGTTAACAATGTTAGGTTCATAAAATCCCAAATGATTTCGGCGGAGACATTGTTTAATTTTGAACATCAAAAAAGTTTTCTGTTGACCCAAGTATACTTTAGGGGTTATATGCAATTTACAGCCTCCTTTTTTTTCTTTTCATTTTTTTGTTTGCAGTAGTTTGCAACTTTGCATTACCCCTCATTTATGCAAAGAAAATAAAAAATTTAAATTTAAATTAAAAAAAAAATTTTATACTAAAAGCGGCGTTAGTACTAACGCCGCTTTTAGTTTGTAATTACAGATTGGACCGACTGCAGGCAAATAACTACATAACAATGCAAATGGCTGCTGATGTTTTAGTAAATGACTACTAATGCAACAAAGAATAACTACTTGTTTGTATTGATATGTATATATTTTCCTCTAGTCGCGCTAATCTGAAATTCCCCCATTCTTCTATACGGCATTTTGTTGTGGGATGAGGCCTTTCCCTCCGCCTACGGCACACCATCCTCCACCCCTTCATTCTGCACACAGCCCACCGGCTTTCAGCAGTCCATCGACACCTTCTTTCGCCACCGTAGTCGGTTCCTCCCCATTCTCTCAACATTCAACAACAGCAGACTCCACTGTCCCAGCAGCCGAATTCTATTGGTTTCGGCTTTCAGACTCAGTCCACTCCTCCCTCTTTTTCCTAAAGCTTACTTTACTCAAATGGCTCCCGTCGCTTCTCTTCCTTTTTCCCTTTGCCAATCGCCACATTCATGCCAATTTTTCGTTGTTATGTAATGTATTGTTCTCCAACCGTAACACAGCCTCTCAGCCCCCAAAAGGGCTCTCCTTCAAAATTCTTTAATACCAAGCTTTATCGGTGATTCGGTGGGTTTCGTTTTGGCCGGAGATGAACGGCGGCGGAATCAAGGGAATCGAATCTCCGGCGGAGCCTCCGCAGCCGCTAGAGTGGAAATTCTCTCAGGTGTTCGATGGACGGACGTCTGGGGAAGAAGTTCAGGGAGGTATATCACCCATGTCATTAGTCCAATTCTCTAATCCCTTAAATTGAACTACTGTAGTTGTCTTGATTTGGATTTGAAGTTGATCGATACGTTTGTCGATATGTTTTCCTAGTTAATGTAAATGGGTAAGATTGTTATTTAAGGTTGGCCTTGATTTTGGCACTGAATTTATACTGATATATATGTATATATATGTGTGTTTGTTTGTGTGTGAATGTGGGTGAGAGTGTTTTGTTGGTTTTGTGAATGAATGTGAGAGTTTTGCTTGCTTGCGACAGATTTGGGGCTACAGTGTTTTTAGTCATACTTCATTTATAGAAATGCAGACTTATACTCATTTCCCATTTCGAAATTTTGTTTAGACTTGTAATATTGGGCTTAATTTTGGGTGTTCGAACAGCTTTCGGCTTTACCCTTTTTTATGTATTGTGGCACATCGTATAAATTCACGTTGATGGAGTGAATGGGCCTTATTATTGTTAGTTGTACTTATTGTTTTGCAGTTGACTTCATTTCTGCGATTGAGTTTGACAAAACTGGGGACCATATCGCCACTGGCGATCGTGGGGGTCGGGTGGTTTTATTTGAAAGGACTGACAGGGGGGATGTATGTCATCATTAAACTCATGGCGTACTTTCTTTTGTCCGAATTTTTCATTCTTATTTGATTTTTTTTTGAAGCTTGATTAACTCTCCAATCACTTCTTGTTGCAACATTGTAATGAATGTATAGCATGGTGGATATAGGAGAGATCTAGAGAGGATGGATAATTCATGTAGTACGCATCCTGAATTCCGGTATAAAACAGAGTTTCAGAGTCATGAACCTGAGGTATCTACTTTTGTGGGTTACTGATTATTGAAGTTTGTACAAGTTCATGCTTTTTGTTTAACTAAACTACAGTGTTAATGTATTCTGCAATTGTATATATTTGTTCCAGTTTGATTACCTCAAGAGTTTGGAAATAGAGGAGAAAGTTAACAAGATCAGATGGTGTCAAACGGCTAATAGTGCACTGTTTCTTCTCTCCACTAATGACAAAACCATCAAGTTTTGGAAGGTAAGAAAAGACATTTGTTCTTACTAACAATTGTTGACAAACTCAGCCTAATGCCTCTGGTTCTTTGTACATGTCAGTTATGGGGTTCCTACGTTTATCTTGTGCACTTGTTATTATATAGGGTTGCAATAGTGATATATCTCATAAAATGTCTTTTGATAAAGGTAAATGATTGTATTAGATAAGAAAGAAGGGATTAGACCCTCGTACATGAGACATATACAAGAGAATAAAAAGGAGCTCATAATAAAAAAGAGCCCAACAAAAAACTCAACCCCCTTAACAATTACGTACACAAGGAGTTGACAAAGTCTAGAATAACTTGGATTTTTGCATTGCTGGAATTGTTACTTCCTACGGGACTTAGTCTGTTGTGTCTTTGCTTTTCTGTTTGAGTGTTGGACAGGTCTAGGAAAAGAAGGTTAAGAAGATTTGTGACATGTAAGTGGACCCTATAAAAGTTGTAAAAAATTTCAATGTTGCTTGCTCAAGCATCGACCCATTTTTTACAAATGGAGGATGTCTAGACAGATCTTGTTGTTGTTTGATCAGAGACTTCTCCTCCCACCTGGGGACTTTCCTTTGCTTGATGTACCCTTGGTAGATGTACTCTGCCTAGGTTTTTTCACTTTTTTTTTTGTCTGGCCATAATAATAGTACTAAAGTCAACAATAGTTTTAGTTTACACATTTTAACTTATATGGCAGGTAATTGAAATTTTGCATATTTCTACTGTTGCTATCACTTGCATTTAATGGATTTTTGTTGGTGGTTGACCACTCACTATTATTTTATGTTGTTTGCAGCACTGACATTGTGCTCATAATAAATAGGTAGCCAGCGCTGACAGTAGCCTTGCTGCTAGATGTCGAAGAAAATATGCTCGTGCTCATGACTTTCATATCAATTCTATCTCAAATAACAGGTGAACATCCATATCTTTTATTGAACTTACTCCTTTAGTTTTTTCATAATGTTGTTCAACTCATTTCATTTCTTTCTTGTGTTGATGTTTAGCATCGAATTATAGTCCTCCTGCCTTTTTTTCTTCCTCGTAAAAAAGTTTCTTGGACTTCAACTTGGACCAACATCTTTTTCTTGCTGTTATTGTTCTTCTGAAATTGGCTTGGGCTTGGATTAATCTAATCCATTTGTCTCGAGATCAACTTCTTTTTCTTCTTCTTCTCTTGGTCCTTTTGTCTCGAGATCATCTTAATTACTCTCTCTCTCTCTCTCTCTGTGTGGAAGGAAAAAAAATATTGTTAGTGGGGGTGCTCATATCACATTTGCATGGAAGAGCTTAGAGGCATGGTTATTTTTGGGGTTTTCTGATGACATAAGAGCAAAAAAAAATGAAAAAAAGAAAAAGAAAAAGAACATTTGTGGGTTTTTGTGGGGGGGGGGGGGGTCCTCATATCACATTAGCACTAAAGAGCTCACAGATGTGGTTATTTCTGGTAACTTAATATTTTTGAATGTTTTCAGACATGTACAAGGAGAACTAATGAAGTTTCCAATAAGAAGATATTTAATAGTTTATGGTGTTAAAGGGGGAGAGACATAGATAGAACTATAGGGAGAGATTTAGTATGTCATTCTTTAATTTGGGACAACTTTTTAATTGACTGGAGTGTCAGAGCCAGATTTGTGTTAATGATTTATAATTTGTTATAATGTTACAGGGTTGTCACTTGCAATCTTTTTTACACTTTGCAATTGGTAATTATTTAGAGGAAACAGTCGAAGCGATAACATGTGCATTATTTATAATTTGTTATCAGCTTCAGAACACTCTCCTTTGTTTTCAATCCTTTGTGTGTAATGCATGGAGCACTAATTTCTTTTCTCTCATTTTCTAGTGATGGTGAGACTTTTATATCAGCTGATGATTTGCGAATAAACCTTTGGAATCTGGACATTAGCAATCAATGTTTCAACATTGTTGATC
Organism: Liquidambar formosana; assembly: GCA_039720395.1. NCBI lineage: Eukaryota > Viridiplantae > Streptophyta > Magnoliopsida > Saxifragales > Altingiaceae > Liquidambar > Liquidambar formosana. The sequence goes on from CM077830.1 coordinate 7,905,928, forward strand.
TAAAGCCTGCAAACATGGAGGATCTAACTGGTAGAGATTATCAGTATTGCTGATAAGTTTTCATGCTGATTTATGGATATTAATCTGGTTTAACTGCTACATTTTGTTGATGAACTACGTGATTGAAGTAATTCTTCCATTACAATTGCAGAAGTGATATCATCAGCTGAGTTTCACCCTATCCACTGTAATATGTTAGCATACAGTAGCTCAAAGGGCTCAATCCGTCTAATTGATTTACGACAATCAGCTTTATGTGATACTAATGCCAAATTGTGAGCGATCTTTTTTTTTTCTTGTTTCTTTTCTTTTTGGAGAGTTGGCCCAAACTAGGGAGGTTTAGTTGGTTTAACCACTGTGAGAAAGTATGTCAAACTCACTAGATTCTTTCTTATCAACCAATGTGTACTTTATATGCAGATTTGAGGAACAAGAGACCACTGGTTCAAGATCCTTTTTTACAGAACTGATTGCTTCAATTTCAGATATTAAGTTTGGAACGGATGGAAGATATATACTTAGTCGTGATTACATGACTCTAAAGGTTCATTGATTCATATCTGCTATTGTTTGAGTTGTCATATTTGGCATGAATGATTCATGGCTTATTGCATATTTGCTTCACAGCTGATTTGAGAATCGTAGATTGCTGGTTAGTGGTTATGTAGCTTATCAGTCAGGACCAGACTGAGGGTGCTCAAGCTCGGCCTGAAGGATAATTTACAAGTTCAAACCCAAGCTCAGCCCTTCTTGAGCTCACACTCACTGAGTTCATGCCAGCTCACTTGTGTCCTTGATCTTCAATTTGGAAAAAACAAAAACACAAAAAATATGTTAATTGAAACATGAAAATACATATTACATTATTATACTTTGGGCCAGGATGAGCTAAGCACAACCCAAGCTCCGCCCAAACTCAAGTTCAGACCAGAAAAAATTGACCAAACTCACCCTAGCCCTGACCCAATTTAAGCCCAGCTCTTAAAATTTTAGGGCGAATGAGTGGGCTTCTTGTTAGCTCCACCCATTTGACAGTCCTTATGACTTTTGATGCTATAGGGCATATCAAAATACAGAAGACTGCATTTTCTTTTTTGATTGGCGCAGTATTTCTAACTGGTATCTGTTTTACGGGGATTTTCAGCTGTGGGATATAAATATGGATGCTGGTCCAGTTGCAACTTTCCAGGTTCATGAGTATTTAAAGCCCAAGGTAGTTTTCTTTCTTAAATGCTTTATCTAGTCTAAATAAGACATCCATCGAAATGCTGCAACTGTGTCATAGTATCTATGCTTATTGCACTTACACTGTGATCCATCAGCTGTGTGATTTATATGAGAATGAATCTATCTTTGACAAATTTGAGTGTTGTCTGAGTGGAGATGGAAATCGAGTTGCAACTGGTTCGTATAGGTATCCTTTTTACCCCCTTGGAGAGGGAGAGAGAGAGAGAGAGAGAGAGAGAATGTGGTTGTTTGTGAAAGCCACTGGTGATTATCAATGGGATATGGTGTGGTGCCACACCGGATTAATTCAATATGCAGTAGATAACTTCCCACATTGGAATTATCAAGTAAGGAGATGTGCACAATAAAAGGATGTACACAAGTTTTGGTTGGTAAAATGAAGAGACACATCTGATGAGAATAGATGCAACCTTAAGAAAGGTTGCATGGTTTGGGTCGTTAAAGGTGGTTATCAGTTATCACACATCTGAATTTGTTTCGGATCGCATCTTAGCCTGAAGAACAGGTTTTACACGCTGCCACGTGCCCAGAGGACTCTCCATGCACCCCTATGTGTGGCTTAAATCTAAACAGGTGTGAGATCTAGCCAAAGAGGCCATACTTGTGCCTGCTCGAACAACCTCGTTTTAGGTCAATTCACCCTGTACCCTACCTGATCTGCTGCTCTATTCTTCTTCTTTTTTTCCATCCAATTGAGGTCCCAAAAAACCTTTGATTTGTGTAAAATTTTGTACCCTAGAAGAATTTTGCATTTTGAATGCGAGTATGCGACCGGTTGAGATGTGATCCAAAACAAATTCGGGTCAGTTTTGGAAAAATCAGTATGCAAAATAGCCTTTCTTTTGTGTGTGTGTGTTGGTTTTTTTTTCCCCCCTTGATTCTCATGTTCTTTTTCACCGATACTTGATGCAAACTCGAATCCCCTTGTTCAAAAACTCTTTTTAAAGTGTTCTCGAACAAATTTCCTCTCAGCAAAACCTTTCTTAAATGGCATTGATGAAAATCTGAATGCAGAACTTCTTTTCTTTCATGAACAATTTCCCACAACCCCGCTTTGATACGACTGATGGAACTAACGATGGAGGATTGAAGATACTCTTTGTTGTTAGGCTAGGTATCTCACATGGGAAAGTTGGTGGAAGAGGATAAAAGGATGAAGAATGAGAATAACTTTCATGTAATCCTAGGAATAAATAAATGGGTTACCGTGGGGTTAATACACCAAGGGGTGTGATAATCACCTTCAACAACCCATAACTAACCATGCACCTTACGAAAGTTTTCATCTTTTATCATTAGATAGGTCGCCTCATTCCATCAACTAACGCTTGTGTGCATCCTTTTATTGTGCCCATCTCCTTACTAGATAATTCCTTGTGGGAAATTATCTCCTGCATATTGAATTAATCTGATGTGGCACACCACACTATGTCCCATTGATAATCACCAATGGATTTCATTGAAACTGATGTTCATGTTTCCTACAATCTGAATATGCAATGCTAATGTTGTTTCTATGATCCCAGTAATGTATTTCGTGTCTTTGGTTGTGCTGCGGGGAGCACTGAGGGAACAACTTTCGAAGCTAGCAAAAGCCCAATGAGGTATGCCTTACATATTACAGTAATGACAAATGCATTAATAAATTATGATAACAAGAACAACAACATGATGATGATGATGTTGATGGAGGCTTGGACACTATTAGACTAGTTAATCAATGAGTCGAAGACTGCGTCCAGTTAAAAACTTCAATTTTTATTGTTGGAAAGACTGGTATTTTATGTTTGGGTGCACTAACTTATGTTTAGGAGGCAAATGCTGACCCCTTCAAGGCCTTCAAGATCTTTGAGCAGTTTTACACGTGTCATCCGACGAGGTCCATTATATACTCGTGCTCAACGGCTTCTTTATTTTAGTTTTTGCTTTGCCTTCTAACTGCCTAGTGATTTTTTTCTCCTTCAGGATTTACAGCAGGAGCCGATAACCCTGGAGTTGGTACAAATGGAAATGCGTTTGATTTTACAAAAAAGTTGCTCCACCTAGCATGGCACCCAACCGAAAATTTACTTGCTTGTGCGGCTGCAAACAGCCTGTACATGTATTTTGCATAAATAAGGTCTGAGGAAACACTCTATCACTTACGCAAGCTCTCTTGGGAATGTGTTGGAGAAGGCTTTTTAGCAAATTTACCAGCCAGACGGAGTGTGCATCACCCTTCAGATGCTCAGTACTTTAGAAACTGTAGCACATTCTTTGAAATCAGAAATCCCAAAGTGGCTCTTCCGGAATCCAGTATGAATTTACTTGTCTATTGCTACTAGGCAGGCGGCACTGAATGTATATATATGTGTGTGTGTGTCTATATATATATATATATATATATTTTTTTTTTTTTTTCATTTATAAGAAAAATATATAGTTGTGCTTTTATTATTTTTTGGTTTAGGTCAAAGAAATGTGTTTGTAGCTCTACTATAACCAAAGTATTAGATACAACCGTTAAGTTTTCCATCAATGTGGTCTTCCACTGAAATCATTTTTAATAACTCAAGTCGGGACAAGGTTCTGTTGTATTACACATGCTGTCATGTAGCTTGTATGATTGAAAAGTTAGTTTTAAAATGTGAATTTTGATTTTTGTTAATATCAGATTGTATTATTCTTCTGCTGTTAAAGAATTACCACTTTTGTTCTGCTTCTCTGATTGCTGCCAGTAATTTATGGCTGAAGTCAAAATCTTCATGTGAATTCTGTTGTGCTTGAGTTTTGTTTCAATGTTATCCATTTATCAAACAATATCTGAAGATTTGATTGATTTTCCTTTCCACAAGTTTCTTAGAAACCAAACAGCGTATGTTTAGTCTGATCAGTGGAATGATGTTTCAGGTAATCTGGTTGCAGAAACCATTGGCCTAGCAAATCTCTTTGGTTCTGATGAACTAATAAGTAGATATTTTCTTTGTGCAACTCAATCAGGATGATGCATTGTTAGACATTATTTTCTGCAGGCCTAGAGATGCTTGGGACATCCTTTAAACAGGTGCATTTAGCACATCTATTAGGTGCTAATAATGTTCATTGTTTTGCCTCTCACATACATTTGTCGATGCGTTTGGTTGTCCTAGATTTCTAGGAAAGTGAAATATAGGAAAGTAAAGGTAAAATAATATAAAAGAAAACAAATTTGCTGAAACTTTTCCTATGACTGTTTGGTTTGCAAGAAAGTTGCAAGAAAAATAAAGGTCTCAATTTTTTTCTTATAGAAATGCAGGACATGTTTTGAGGGAAAATATTTTCATGGGGGTAAAGAGTTTAGTGGTGGGGTTCATGACTTTCATGATTCAACCAAATGCAACAAAAACTGAGTGAAAGTGGTTTTCCTTTCCTGCGGGGGGGTTCATGACTTTCCAGAGGCATGCCAGCAATCATCACATCAATACATTGAGAAGGAAATGACTATCAGAAAATATCCTTTTTTGCTCGGAAAGTTCAAATGGAGCTTAGTTGTTCATTGTTGTCTGGTTTGGCCGGTGACCCAGCTATTCTCCCTGGTGCAGAAGTCATGTAATAACTTCCTGCCACTTAGAAAAAAAGAATATGGCCTTAATGGACTTCCCTTAAAATATAAACTCAAGCATGTGTTTGAATTTTCGAGGTCATTGTCTGATCTCTAAACCAACATTTAAAATATGAACTATTTCATGAGTTCCAATGTAAGCAAATTTTCGATAATTGATTCGCGTGCATCATTGTCCGGTTGGCAAGGAGCTGGAATTTAAAGGGAAAAAAAATGAAAAACGAAATAAATCCAAGTAGGAACAGAAGAATTCAAGCACATGTAGAGAGTAAGAGCAAGAAAGAAATTAATTAAGGTGAAAAACAATCTTATCTCTAAGCCTCTGTGGATATTCTTGGATCACAATTTAGGGAGTGCAAGCAACTACTCCAACAATGATTTAATTAGTAATGAAAAGCAGACCAACAAAATTGCCATATACATAGTTCATACATACAAACATACATACATCCATATATATATATTGAGAGAGAGAGAGAGAGAGAGAGAGAGAGAGAGAGAGAGAGAGAGAGAGAGGCACATGGTTGACGTATGTATAAAAAAAATTTCTCCACAAAAAGGCAACTCTTGGAGCATATGACAAGCAATTTCTTGGAAACACATTGTCAAAAAATATATATGCATGAAAGGAAAAAAAAAAAATGCTGAGTGGAAATAAAACTAGAGAAAATTGTACAAAAGATGATATAATATGATTTTCTCAATGGCCTTAATGAAGACACAATCGCATAGTAAGCACAGAGCGAACTATTCTTTCGCCTTTTACTAAAAAAACAAAAAAAAATGGCCTTAATTAATGAAGAATATTTAGGTAGTCAAAGAGCTTATGTGGATGGCCATGGATCCCCTTTTATGCTTTACAACTATAGCAACAACATTATAAATTTAACAACCCTAACATCATCATGTAATCTAATATGTAAGGCTGAGTATCTTTAATCATCTTGTAGGAAATTTCCTACATAAAAACAATTGTTAGTGCGGTTTAGCAAAGATATTAGCAAGCACCAGCACACTTAATGGGGACGTCTCGATGGTCATGGTGCCATATTTGGTTCACAAAACGTGTCCGTACGATCACGAATATATATATATATATATATATATGTATGTATGTGTGTAAGTATGGATATGCGTGTTGAATGTATTAAAAAGAAAGGGGAAAATGGAAAAATGGAAGAGAACACAATTGTGAGGCTCTTATCTCATTTTGTAAAGTTTATGGGTATTCTAATAGAGCTAGAGTCAGTATTAATATCTGACCTACCCAATATTCTACATTTATCTCTCTCTTTGACATGATCTTAGCATGATTCGAATAAAGATTTCCAAAGTGGCCCGTTGCCAATATATGGTATTGTATCTTCTAAGAAGATTCGTGCCCTTCCATGAGGGTACAAAAATTAACATGTTGATTCCTTTTTCCTAAAATTTTATGAAAACCCCACTTACTTATTTTACCCCAGCCTTCACCTCTCTCTCTCTCTCTCTCTCTCTCTCTCTCTCTCTCTAAATGTATATATTGTATATACACATACATTCATACTCCAAATGTATATATTATACACACATTGATCAGTAGTATACCATTTGTCCCACTAGAGTAGGGCATAAGTATGCATTTATATACGAATGTCGAACTTAAATTAATCTTAAGCTTTGCTCAAGCAATTTATAGAATTTGATGAACCCTAGCGGAGGATAATTCTAGGCTCAAACCTCATTGAGAATAGGACTAGAATACCCCTCATTTGGGATTTTTTTTTTTTTTCTTTTTTGGAGGGGGGTAGCAAATTAAAACACAATCTTAGAGTTGATATCACTGCAAAAATATAGTATAAAAAACCTGAGCAAAAGAACCCACAAACTAATATGGGGGGAAAAATGATTGAGGGGATTTGTCATGTTGGGAACCCAGTGATGATCGATGATGAGAAATTTCTCCATGAATTAATATTGCTAATTAAGTAAGAAAATGCTATTCAATTAGCCTACTACTACAACTTGCATAGAATCATTTAGCCTAGAAAAAAAATTAAAGAAGCCTCATGGCAACTAATATTATTCGAGGACATTTGTGCCTAGCACCCAAATATAGGAGGCAATGTCGGACACCATTTTGAGATGCAAACATAAAAATTAAGCTCACTTTCGCAAGCTTGCAGTCCATAAGCAAAACATAGAGTGACTGTCAATGTTGGCTTTTACTCACAAAGATGTTGACACAATGAGCTATCAATGATTAAGATATTGTAATCCCATCTCTTGTATCTAATCCCCTAGACATTATTACTATATAATAGTAATGTGATGTCGATAAAACCCTATTCGGGCAGTCCAATTGTCGGCTTTTCTCTAGTTTCTACATGGCCAACTTGGCCTTTCTTTTTCCTCTAGAAGTCCCCCTACTTATGGGGTCCTTTCAGTGAATGGAATCCACCTAAGAAAAATAAACACTTCTCTATCAATGAGCTTTAACATGATAATTATTTCTTTCTTGAGGGTCACCTAACACAGTTACATTCAACTGGGTTTTGGTGGTTCCAACACATTTAATTACTAATGAAAAATATGAGTTTAATCTAATAGAATATAACCCATTGATTACTAATTAACTCTTAGCCAAGGACATGAAGCAACCATGATTTATACTTGGTGAAACTCCAAGTTCCTCTTTCTCTCTCTCTCCTCATATAGGAATATATATATTAGACTATGTTTTGCTGGGGCTGTAGCTCAAGGAGCATGAGGGATATTATTCCAATAATATCATGCTTCACAGCCAATGATTTGAGGTTCTTTTTGGCCGGTTGAAGAGGACCTTCAAGTAAAAAATGATGCTGTAATTGCCCACAGCTACAATCCCATTGATTCAAAATAAAAAAATAGAAGAATATAAAAAAATAAAAATAAAAAAAAAATCAAACATTAAAATCTGGTGAAGACCACTGCTTGATACTTGTCCCTCCCTTAGAGGTCCAAGCCGCTGAACAATCGTCATGGACCACTCCTTTCATGTTCTCAAATTTTTTTATTTTTTTTGGGAGTAAGTACGTACGTGTTCTCAATTTCACTTTATGATTGCAATCTATTGAATACCAAATCTCATGCTGTTGAGTTCCTGCACATGGATCTGCATGATCTTGAGCCCCACGTCAATGATCAAACGAAGCATATTCTCCTTATCATTTGTTTTTCTTATTGCTTTCTTTCTCCTCTTTGTTGTTGTTTATTTTCTTGATCGTTTAGTTGAAATCCACACAACAAACCAAATCTCAAACATATATCCCCACTTCTACATGTGGCCATTTATACATACACACAAAAACGGTTTCACATTCTATGGCTACACAATACAAAATTCCCTCCCCCCCCCCCCCCCCCCCCCCCCCTTCTCCCTCCCCCCCTCTTTTGTTGGAAAATAAAAATCTCATTTTGCATATTAAAATAAAAAGAGAAAAACAAACTAAAATGGACGTGGAAGCCTTTCAAATCCCTACTCCCTAGGAACCAACAAGAATTAATGAACCGACTATTCTCTACCCAAAACAAACTGTAACCTTGGGTGTAAAAAAGACTTTGTTTTATCCCCACCCCCAAAAAAAAAAAAAAAAAAGACTCTCAAACTCGAATGCCTTTTAATTAGGAACCTCATGCATATATGCATGTATTTATATACGTATTAAGCAATGTACCATGTATGCATGTGTGTGTAAATAAACAGGGCTCACTGACAACATTTGCCCAAAATTATACACATGCAGATAACCATGCCAATATGCCATTTGGACTTCATTGGCACTAAAGCTAGATCTCATCTTTGAGGTTATCATAGAATACCAATGTTTAAAAACTGAAAAACCATCATTAGATCAGGAGCAGCAGCTATAAGGATTACAATCTTCAAAATTCCAAAGAATTTAGAAACTCTGTTGGTTGTAATTAATACAGATGTGGGGTCATCAGATCTTCTCAAGAGCTTCTATTTTGTCTCAACTTTGTTTGCAAATCAGAATCTTAATCTTGTGTAAATTTGGTATCTTTGTCATATCATCAAAAAACTTAACTACTCTTTAGATCTCATCATATATATATTTGTGCATAACATGTATTCGATATGATCTTCAACCATGATTTGGTTCTCAATAACAAGATTTTAGGGTTTTGTTCAGCTAGGAGATTTGATTAGTCATAGGTTGGGATGTGGGGACTTGTAGGGTGACCTCAACCACTATTGTTATAAAAAAAACAAATCAAGAAGTGAAAGTAAAAAAATAAAACAAGCTCTTAATTGTTTGTTCTAATAAAAAGAAAACTATAAATGATAAACACCCACTCCCCCATCAACCACCATGCATATGGGATCTCAATAGAGATTTAGATAACGAAAGCATTGAGAGGATGACAGAGGCTAGCTAACAGTTGTCATAAGAGATAAAAACTATAATTGTAAAAGGTTTTCATTCAACACTTCTCATTCAGAATCAATCATTGGTCTATATTTCCAAGTAAGGGGGGCTGACCTCATTAGCTTTTTGTGTCAGAGCCTAGCTATATATTAAGGGGTCATTGAAAAAGGGTTTTCATTCAACACTTCTCATTCAGCTATATCAATATTTCTCATTTTCCTCATACAATAACCAGCTCACTTTTTTCTTAGAGAAGGCTAAAAGAAAAAATCTCTAAGAAAAAAGCAAGTTATGGCCATAGAGATTGAGCAACCTTCTGTTGGGTTATCAAGAGTAGCAGTTTCTGAAACTCATGGAGAAGACTCCCCATATTTCGCGGGTTGGAAAGCATATGATGAAAACCCTTATGATGAAATAAAGAACCCATCAGGGGTCATTCAGATGGGATTGGCAGAAAATCAAGTTTCCTTTGATTTGCTTGAAGAGTTTCTGGAAAAGAATCCAGAAGCCTCTGGCTGGGGGATGAATGGAACTTCTGGTTTTAGAGAGAATGCTTTGTTTCAAGATTACCATGGACTTAAAACTTTCAGACAGGTATTGTACTTGAACCCCATAATTTTTTTTTTCTTACTTATTTAATTACATATATAAATTATGTACTCAAATTCCAAAAAGGAGAATCCTGACCCATTGAACTTATGTTCATATACACACAGGCAATGGCTAGTTTCATGGGAAAAATAAGAGGAGGCAGAGCCAAATTCGACCCTGATAGAGTCGTCCTAACCGCAGGTGCAACCGCAGCTAATGAGCTATTAACCTTCATTTTAGCAGATCCTGGTGATGCTTTGCTAGTTCCAACTCCTTACTATCCAGGGTAAGAAACTACTTCTCATTGAAACTTCAATTTTCTTGGAAGTTCATCACACATATGATCATGTGATTTTATTTATTTATCTTTGAACTGACATCAATAGGGAATTTCCTTTTCCAGATTTGACAGAGATTTGAGGTGGAGGACCGGCGTAAAAATTGTACCCGTCCACTGTGATAGCTCAAGCAATTTCCAAGTCACTCCTCAAGCTTTAGAAGCTGCATACGAAAGCGCGCAGTCCATGAACATCAAAGTGAGAGGGGTGCTAATAACAAACCCATCAAACCCACTGGGGGCAACGATCCAACGTTCAGTCCTCGAAGAGATTCTTGATTTCGCCACTCGCAAAAACATTCATCTTGTCTCTGACGAAATCTACTCGGGCTCTGTCTTTACCTCATCTGAATTCATAAGCATTGCAGAAATCCTCGAAACTCGTGACTACAGAGATTCAGAAAGAGTTCACATTGTTTATAGTCTTTCGAAAGACCTTGGCCTTCCGGGTTTTAGAGTTGGAACCATATATTCTTACAATGATCAAGTTGTGACGACGGCGAGAAGGATGTCTAGCTTCACCTTAATTTCTTCTCAAACCCAACATCTCTTAGCTTCCATGTTATCGAACGAGAAATTCACAGAGAATTACATAAGGACGAATCGAGAGAGACTAAGGAAGAGATACAATATGATCATTGAAGGCTTAAGAACAGCCGGGATAGAGTGTTTGACAGGAAATGCTGGGTTGTTTTGCTGGATGAATCTAAGCCCATTGTTGGAAAAACCAACAAGAGAAGGTGAACTAACTCTATGGAACTCAATCCTGCAAGAAGTGAAGTTAAATATATCACCAGGGTCATCTTGCCACTGTTCTGAGCCAGGCTGGTTTAGAGTGTGTTTTGCTAACATGAGTGAGCAGACACTAGAAGTTGCACTGAAGAGAATACATGATTTCATGGAACAGAGAAAAATAGAGAGAGAAATTAATATAATCTCTACTCTGTAATCTCCATATATATATATATTTTTTTTCAACTCAAATATGATTTTTTTGATGAGTAAACCCACAACATGAATTGGGTTTGTCTCATTATACTGTATATCATTTTGAGTTGGAAAATATTTTTTGTTATATATATATATATATATATGTATGTATGTATGTATGTATGTATATCTTGTTTTAGCTTAGAAAGTTTCATAAGAAATCCCCATTTGTATAATTGTTGGAGTACCACTGCCGCAAGTTTTCTCTTTGTCACGGAGAGTATTTTATAGTGGTTTGGACTCGGTCATTATCATCAATAAAAGCGAGAAATGAGCTTCCTTCCCAGTTCTCAGCTAAACATGGTCACTCTTAAAAGGACTGCATAAAAAAATAATAATAATAAGAAAATGGAAAAGATATTGGATAAATTCACTAACTCATCTTTCCAGCTAATGTGGCAATGATAAGCCAAAAAAAAAAAAAGGAAAAAAGAAAGAAAGCCTAATGTAGCAATGCCAAATCAGAAACTAATAGGAAAATTGAGACTTGTGGAAGAGTGTTGTTGAGCCATCCATTTTAGGTGAATTTGGTAAATTTATTCAGTGTACCTAGCAGCATTCTTATAAATTACATGCCATCCATTTTGGAAGCGTGTTGTCAAGACAACCAGTCTAAACTCGCCAAGTCACAATATAATGTCATCTCGATCATACAGTTCATGGTAAGTGTCAAAAAGCTCCCACTAATCAACTTGAAGTCTAAGTTTATAACCTTATGCACTAATCTTTGATGTTCTATCTATAAATTTTCAACCTACACATAAAGTGTTTTTTCCAGATCCTTTCTATACATCATTATTTTTATTTTGTATTTTTTGCTTCTGGAAATTTTCTTTGTTGTTAAACTTTTGAAGATAGGTTTCGAATTCAAGCCTGGTATGACATCACGTGACTTATGCCAAAATCTACAAAATCTTGGTATGACACCACGTGACTTCTGCCAAAATCTACAAAATCATGTGAACAGGCTTTGAATACTTTTTTTTTTAAAGAATTTTTTACTTATGTGGGGGTGAGAAGGTGGGGTTGGGTTGGTGGTTGGGCAGCAACCTAAACACATATCATATATGTTTGTGTAATTAATTCAACTAAGGTCAGTCAATAATTACAAGTCTCTGGCAACTAGTTTATTGATCAGTATAAGCATTAAGCAACAAGTAATCGAAGTGTGACCGACATTCTGATTTAGACATATATAATTAGTGCTTTGATTAATGTGGGGTTTGATGATTACAATTTGATGGAAATCGACCGTTAAGGCACCAATTTTTTCGATCCATAACCCTGGTCCCTAGTTAAGTTAGAAGTTACAGCTACTAACCTTTGACATTTGAGTTGATTGTGTCGTGTCGTGGCTCAATAGAACTGGCTTGATTTTGATGTTTAAGAGTTAGAGATAAGATAATGAATGCTATGCTTTCAGCATGTTTAATTATGACGCTTACCAAACACATTGGTCAGACCAAAGTTAATGATACCATTCAATCCATATATATTAATGTATAATCATAATAAAGCCAGATGCTTAATATTAATATAAGCTCAAAGCTAGATATATTATTGAGTATGTTTCACACTAATCCAAGTTGATCAACTACAGCAAGGGCAAGAAACGAGATGGGGATCGAGTACCCTAAACAAGCAAAAAAGAAAAAAAAAAAGACAAGGACAAATCGAGGTTTAAGACATATCAATGGAAGCAACATCCATTATTATTAGATGTATAGTTGGTCTATGATGAGAGTGGCATGGCATAATCTCTCTTCCTATTAATTTGCTCTTCTATTTTATCCCATTGAGTCTGTTATACCTGTAGAAGTTCATTAATAGATATGTTTAAGTGGGCTTACGCATGCTGATCAAAGACTCAAAGTTGATAGAGAATTTCAGTTGAAAGCTATTATTGAGTGAAAGAATGCCAAACTTTGCTCAAAGTTTTTTTACTTTTTGTGAAAAAAAAAAAAAAAAATTCCCTTTTGCTTACAGTGTCTGATTAAATTAATCATGCAATATTTTATTAAAAAAAATTGTATGTGAAACTATTATAGGGTTTTCTATACAACAGTAGAGCACATCTCTTAAAATAGAGAGAGTTTGTCCATATATCATGAGGGCACCTTCATTCTAGCTTTTCTGTTGAATGTATTCAAATGTTTAAATTTTTTTTTTTTTTTTTGATAAGCAAATGGATATATATTAATGAAAATGAGCTAAAGCAGTACAAAACCCATCCACACCGTACCCTCCCAATCAGCTTGCAAAACATGGGAGCGTAGAGTGTGAATAGGGATAGAACCAAAACAATTACAATGAACTGTCAACATACCCATTGGGCTAAAGCATGGGCAACTTTGTTGGCCGCTCTAAGAACTGATCTCATAATTGGGCTAAAGCATGAGCAGTTTTGTTGGCTGTTCTAGGAACTAATCTGATAGACCATTCTGGAATTGATCAAGTAGGACTCGAGCTGTCTATGTCATTGAAGTAGGACACATTCTTATAGTAAGCTGTCTTCCCTAATTTTTTGTAGCATTTAAGAGTATAATTTGACTTTCCTTGTTTGTTGAGAGAGAGAGAGAGAGTGTGTTAATTTCTTGACCTGGGTTGCCTTGTTTTACTTCAACCCTGTCCTTATCAAACAAATAGAATACAATAGCGCGCTTTCGCATTTTCCAAACATGCTTTGCCCATGGATGACTTTCTTTCTCCCTATTTTCCTGGTTACCTTGCTATACACGGTTTTTAAGTTTGCAAATTTATGGACAACCTTTCCTTCTAAAACTTATGTTAAAGCGACATACTGAACTCTTGGTTGAATTCTCAAACAATCAATCTCGATCCAATGGTTTTTGGTTCTAATGGCATATTCATTTTAATAGGAATATGAGGTTTGCGGAGATTTTGGTTTCGATTCCGTGTGGGTGCATGTGTGAATGAAGGTAAAAACTAAAGCACAATGGCAATGAGAGCGATTCGTGATTGTCACATGCTCATGAGAGCGATTCGTGATTGTCCATTTTCATTTTCATTTTATTTTATTTGGTGTATTTTGCATATAGTTAAATAAACAAATCCATATTTGTGATTGAAAAAAATTCAAGAGAATGACAATTACTATCACAAATGAAGAGAAAAATTAAAGCACAATGACAATCAGAATCGTTCGTGATTATCACATGCCCACTCTTGTAAGTCACAAATAACTCTAATCGTCATCTCATACGTGCAACAACGTAAATCAGATACACACACACACACACATATATATATATATATATATATATATATATATAGACACACACATACTAGAGAGAGGGATGTTGGGAGTGAAGAGGGACCATGCTTTGGACTCACGTGGAAAGGTAGTAGTTGGCTTGTTGGACTCTCTACCTCTGTATCAGAGCTGCCTGTTTGACAAATTCTAACACCTAATGACCTAATCCTCCATTTTGATGTTATTTTCCAAGTCAAAAGTCAACCATTCCCTCACCGCCAACACTGCAATTACACTTTACACGCTTTCATCCGACATAAATATATATTTTCATGATATTGATTTATGATAAATCCTACCATCCAACAATCCTTCATTTATCACCACCAAAAAACTGAAAAAAAAAAAGAAAAAAAAAGAAAAAGAAAAAAGAAAGACCCTTCAATCACAGCCATCCATGTGGCACACAACAACAATCAATGACTTGCCACGTTGCATTCAGTATTAATAAATCAAAGCACCCAACAACTTATTTGTCTTATAATCTTTTTGACAGCCCACTTTGATTAAGGCCCAGTGAATGAGATGTGGTAAATGCTTTTAGTTGCTTACAAGCTAACACCACCGCGATCTCCGCTCCAATTGGTTCACACTTGATCCACCGTTGAATCATATGCACTCACCCAACCCAAAAACAAAAAACCAAAAAAAAAAAAGGTCAAAAGATGGCTAACTTAAAGTCAAAGGTTTATATAAAACTTGGTCTTTGACAAGGCTGTTTGAATGAAAGGAGAGGGTTGGATCACATTGATAAGAAGGGTATTTTTCTTTTTTGGATCAAGGAGGGTGTCAAGACTTTCAATTTGACTAATCCTTAGATCATTGATTAAGTCATTGCCCATTAATGACCCATTTTGTGTAAGTTTATGCTCAAGATCGATAAACTTGACTAGTAATCGATAACTGATCCCAAGAGGGAGTGAAAAATTGAAGGGAAGATTGGTTGGCATGTGAATTGTATTGTAAGTTGATGAAGTAAAATAAATTATTGATTGTATAAATTCTTACAAGGAGGTGATGAAAACCATGTAGCACCCCTTTGGTGGCATGTTAATGCGGATCACTAGCAAGATATGGGGTATTTAAGACAAGGATAAGATTGGTTTGATGAAAGACTCATTTGAGTTTGCTAATAAGATGAATAAGTCAAGTTCAAACCTTATTTTTAAATTCATTATTTTATCAAGTCAAGTTTATATAGAGTACTACTCAGCCTAATAAGATTAGCTCAATAAAAGTTTGTTAGAGCTCAATAACAAGTTAAACGAGTCAAACTCAAACCTTCTTTTTAAATTCATTAATTTATTGAGTCAAAATTGAGTAGAGCCTATTATTATTTGGCTAAGAATCTCGGATCAAGCTTGTTTACAGCCCTAAATTTAAAAAATTTAGGTTTTATCTTTCATTTCCCAAAAAAAAAAAAAAAAAAGATATTTTTTTCATTTATTAGATGGTCTAGTGAAATCTAAACCATTTATACCATGTGAAGCCTAATAAACCATGTGAAACCTACATGATATAAACAGTCCAAATTTATTGCAGTGGAGAGAATCCTTACTTGAAAGAAAAATTGAGGATGAATGTGTATATAGTGATAAACATCTTGGGATTGTAGTTTTGCGTTTGTGATTCAGGGCTCAGCCTGGATCCAGAATTGAGATCTGGGCCTAGACCCTCAGGTTATGGCCAACCTTGGGCTGTGATTAGTATTCTGGTTGGATCAAATGGCCAGAAACCCATTGTGGGTAGAGTTTAATCATTTGCCTTGTTTTCCAACATAGAACTCTCAAGCCATTTACCAAAAAAAAACAAAAAATACGAAACATAAAACTCGCAAGCTACAGTGAATGAAGGGAGACATTCCTAGTACTTATTAGCATTTCTAAAAAATCATAATTCACCAACACTAATTACATAAAAAATAATTTTACATAAAACATAAGTTGATTAGATAAATTACATATATACCGAGAGATTTATAATCAAATACGATTCAAATATATATATATATATATATATATATATATATATACACACACACTACCTATAAAAAAGATGAATGTGGGGAAAAGCTTTTGATTGACTAATATACTCTTATTTTAATTTTTAAATACACAACTACCCTTCTGCATATATAGGAAATATAGTCATATAAAATACATACCTTAATAAGAATTTTAAGGAAACTATACAACTACCCTTCTGCATGTATAAAAAATATAACAATATAAAACACATACCTTAAACAAAACTAAATAGGAATTCTAAGGAAACGGAAACTATAATTCGTATATCTATACTACCTATAAAAGTCTATCTCTTAAAAAAAGGACAATATTACCATTATTCATTAATTAAAATATCTAGATTATTCCTAATTCTTTGCTATACATGTTTATAAAAAAAAATTTGGAAAACATGTTAGCATTATTTAGAGACCTAATAATAATATATAACCAATCAATCATATGTCTCCTTTTTCCCTTCTACTCATATGCTTCTCCTCTTTTCTCCTTTTATACATTTAGTCTTAATTTACATTCTCCGCATATTATCCAGTGAATCTCACAAATAATCAACGATAGTGATTATTGGCATCTCCCCCCCCCCTCCTTCTTCTTTGTAGGCAGCATTCAAAACTATGACCAAGTTTTGAGAACTACCCTTATTTTTTGTAGCTGTCTTTTATAGTATTTATTATTTATTATATAGGAGTTTTTCTTTTCTGTTTCTTGACTTTGTATTGGGTGGGCTTAGGCATAGATAGTTAGCATTCAAAATTTTAGAATTAAATATCAGCATGTTTAGTTTTATAATACTTATTGAGTAACCGTCAATCGGTGCATCAGCTTGACATTAATTCTTTTCTCTTCTCTCTTATAAGTTGAGTATTTAATTTTTTCTCTTTTTCTCTTTTTTTAGACTCAAAAACTTATCATAAAAAGGTACCAATTTTTTTTCTTTTCTAGATTCTTCGTTTTGATATGCTCAATATGTCTGTAATATAATCTTGGAGATTAAAACTCCCTTCGTAAAAGATTAATTTGTTTTATTTTTTGTATGTTACAATTTTTATATTTTATATAATATTTTAGGTTTTTTTTTTCTAGTGCTTTGTCGAACAAAATATGTTTGTAAGAAATTGTTATTGTCATGGTAATAAGTTATTGTCCCCTATAAATTTCACTATTTTTTTTTTATATATATCATTTATAGGATCAATTATAGTCAATAATTTTGTTTATTGAAATCTGTTATAGCATACTAGTTGTATAGTGGTTTTTTATCTTCCAGATCAATGAATTGTAAGTGCATCTTGATTTTTATCATTCTCTTAATTCAGTGATCATGGACGTGCTTAAAATTGGATGATCAAAGGTGCACACAAATTTTAATTTGGTGGCCGGTTTTTTATTTATTTATTTTTTTCTCCATATTCTTAGAAAACTTCATTGTCTTAACAAAGGTTCTTCAAGTCTTTGTGTTATATCTTATAATATATATAGGCACATGTAATGTTATGCAAGTTTATGAATCTCTTTATAGTTGTATGGCTTTCAAACCTCTTTTTTTTTTTTTTTTTTTTTTTTTTTTTGCTTAAGTTCATTTGGATGTTAGTTTCAATATTACATCTCAATCTTATTGGAATGAGAAATAAGCAAAATTAAAATAAATATTATTCTACCCAAACAGGGAAAAAAAAATTTTGTTACATAAGTGAAAAAAATCACAATTTACAAATTTGAGTTATAATGGGAGAAGGATAAAAGGTAATGTGTGGAAACTAAAATTTGAGGAATTCTATCTAGAAGAAAAAATTGTTACATGATTATAAAAAGTTTGGTAATTATATGAATTAGAGTTGTACTAGGAGATGAACAATGAATGAGTATAAAAATTTAAATTTGATTTAAAAATTATTTTTTACAACGCAAATATTGTCACGTGCAACGCACGTGTGCATCAACTAGCATATATATATATATATATATAGAGAGAGAGAGAGAGAGAGAGAGAGAGAGTTATCTTCTTATGAGATTAACCTAACCTGACTTTATGTTAGATTACTCTCCAAAACTATATCTTTGATTCTTATTTTTCAAAACCAACCGTTAGATTAAATCTACTTCATGTGAAGGTTATGCATACAAAAATCAAGTTGATCCGAGATTAAGAATTACTTCATTCATAAATGTCCAAAATGAGCGATTGTCATTTATTAAAAATATAATTATTGGATCGAATAACAATAAATCTCGGATCAACTTGATTTTTGGTAAATATCACCTACATGATAATGTTATCTAATCTAACAGCTGGTTTCGTAAAATATGAATCACATGTATAGTTTTAAAGGGTGACTTAACTTAAAATTAGATTAGGTTAACCTCATGAGAAGGGACTCTTTCTCTCTCTCTCTCTCTCTCTATCTCTATATATATATATATATATTTATAAATTTTTTTTTGAATGAAAGGAAATCTCATTAAGAATTAAAAGTGATATGATGATACGATTTGGGTGTTTTTCTTTTCCAATCTTTCATGTAAGCCAATATTAAATAAGTTAAATAGAGTTTTAAAAGCACGGGTTTGAAATTACATAGCACAATATGTTGATAGTTAAGATATGTTAATTCTAAAATGCCTGTTTTGATATTTTTGAAAATAATTTAGCACAAAAGCCCATAGTCATGGGTGAAAAAAAGGCCATAGATCCCAGTGAATTTGCGAAATTGCCCCTTCCATAATAAACCGGCCCTGAGCTTGAACAAGTGATACCAATTCGTTCTCTATCTCAGAATTCGCAGCGCCACAGAGTAGACGGCGAGAGAAGCAAAGACTCCATCCCTTCGTCTTTGCTTTCATCAACGACAACTCCCCTCCTCAGGTAAAGGCCATTCACCTTTCTTCTCTGTGCTTAAATCTGTATTTCACATCTGTTAGGGTTTCGATTTGTTTTCTCAGATCTCTGTGTTTTTGGGAAAAACAAGTCTTTTTCATGCTGGTTATGATGTTGGATTACAGTATTGAAGGTCTGTTATTGGGTAATTAGGGTTTAATTTCATGGTGTTTGTAGTGTTGAACTTAGGTTTGATTATTCATGATTGATAATCTCAACTTTTTATTCGTATGACTACAACCTTAATGATTAGGGCTTTAGCTAGATAGTTAGAAACCCTTTTCAAATTATCATATATCACACATGTTAGTTGATGAAAATGTTAGTCATTTTAGAGAGGGAGGGAGGGAGCTATGTATCTGTACTAAGAAGACCCATAGAAATGTTGAATAATCGTGCATTAATCGAGCCAAGCTAACGATTCTAATATAGCTGAAACATCTTCTGGTTGGATCCGTGAAATGGCCAGAAGGGTTATGTGCTTTATGCAAATTGGCCTATTTGAGAAGAATGTAACTTGTTTCTCAGTTTACTGTTTTAGTTTCTGTTTAAATTGGTTGAAGTACCTGAAAACTAGAAACCCTTTTTCAATTAGCATGGATACAAATATACATTCTAGTTTGCTTATCAAAGAAAATATATATATATATAAATTCTAGTTAGTGGATGAAAATGAAGTCATTTTAGGGACGGGGCCACATTTACACATATATACATATATATACAATATATATATGTATATATCCGTATATATGTATCTATGAGAGAGAGAGAGAGAGAGAGCTTTGAATCTGTACTAAGAGAACCTTTTAAAGCTGTTGAATAATTTTGCTTTAATCGGGCCAAGCTAATGATTCCCCTGTCCAGGTTCTATGAAATGACCAGGATATGAGCTGTGTGTTGTGAAATTGGCCTATCTGAGAGAAATGTAACTTGTTTCTCAGTTTATTGTTTGTAGTGTTGTTTAAATTGGTTGAAGTTCGTGAAAAAAAAAAGTGCTGTTTGGTTAGCACTTTAGAAATATTATTCTTGCTTTCAAGAGCAAATTTCGAAGCAAATTTTTTCTCAAAAGCAAGACATGTAGTTCTTGGATACTAAATAAACAATGCCTGATATTTCTGAATGATTGATCCTTTTGCCTGGTTTAGCTATGAAATGTTGAGACTGATTATTTGATGATTTATTGTTTTCCTTGTTATGTTTAGGCTTAATTTGGAGAGTTGATGGCGTCAAAGTTGCATCAGTTGCAATCGAAGGCTACTCAAGCGTCGCAGTTCGTGGCCAAGCACGGATGTGCATACTATAAGCAGATGTTAGAGCAGAATAAGCAGTACATCCAGGAGCCACCCACTGTGGAGAAATGCAACTTGTTATCGAAACAGTTGTTCTACACTCGTCTTGCCAGGTTATTGCCTCTGTACCATTGACCTGGCAATTAATTTTGGTGATAGTGAAAATTATATAGGCCATCTCCACTTGGGCAGATAATGTTCTCCATGTCCCTTCACACCTTGCAGTCTGGGACACCATAGTTTTGATGTCTTGGGGTTTTTATCTACAAGAACTTGGTTTGGAATGTGCAATGTTTGGGTAAATCTAGAGTTATTGATATACCTGATAGGGTATAGTAACATATGGAAGTGATAGATTTGTAAACTTCTGACCTAATTAATAATTATCACAATTGATCCCCCAAGTCCGAATTTGTTTTGAAATTGAGCACTTGTGAAGCAAATAATTTGAAAAAAAAATATTTTGTTTGGAATCTGTTAAGTAAATGCATTCAAAGGGCAGAAGTTCTTTTGTGTGGAAAGGAACATTTGAGAGCCTAAAATTATTGATCTACATACAGCCAGAAACAATCATCAACGTCATCTATATATCTGGACTGGTGCAAGATTGCTTTATCATTTGATGATGTTTTTAGAGTTGAGGATCTTATCATTTAACCATAGGACTTACTATTAATAATCAGATTGCTCAGGAGCATGTGTTGTTTCATTTTGTACAGAATCAATCAAATTATGAAAATATGTTGACGAGAAAACATCATGTGCTCATTTGTGCCTCTGTTTTTTTCATTTTTTTTGGGTGAAGTAAGATATTATATTAAAATCAAAGAAAGGGAAGAGCAAAAGCTCCTTTACACTGGGCAAATTTTGGAAAATTAAGTGGGTTATATTCAATGTTTAACTTCAACGTTGTTTTGTGGAAGAAAAATGGAAAAAAGGGTTACTCAGTCATATAGAATTGCTTCAGAGAATAGGAAAGAAAAGAGAAATAAAACATGTTAAACTAATTAGTGTCTGAATACATTTGTTAGAATTATAATCTAAGGTTGTTTGTCGTTTGCTTGAAACAACTTGTGTGGCTTTTCTGTTTTTGTACGCATGTATATGCTGCTTTATCTGACAAATTTTTCTACTTACAGTATTCCTGGTCGTTATGAGTCTTTCTGGAAGGAAGTTGATTATATCAAGAACCTGTGGAAGAATAGGCAGGATCTGAAGGTCGAGGATGCTGGCATTGCTGCTTTGTTTGGCCTGGAATGCTTTGCATGGTTCTGTGCCGGTGAGATTGTGGGAAGGGGATTTACTTTCACTGGTTATTATGTGTAAGAATAACCAGTTGGTAAAATGTGTGCGAGGGGATTGAATTTATAAGTTTCTCTCACCATTAGGGTGATTCGAATCGCTGGTACTTTACATGCAAATTTTGTTTTTCTGCACAATTTTTGAAGCCGAGGAATCAGTGGGTAAGTTTGATTGCCTCAATAATCCATATAATTGGTAATTCCTTTCCCGCTTCTGTGAAGTGGCCTAGGTGGATAAACCTTGCACCTGTTTTGTTATATTATTGGAAAACTCCTGCTTCTCATGAGTGATGATGATGCGACAGAAGTTTTTATTGCACTTACACTAATTCAACCTTATATTATCCATTGGTGGCAATGTCTTTAATCCACTTCGCTGTCATAAAATAATTGATTACTGCAGCCCTTTCATATCAGTGTAGGTCCAATGCATTTTATATGCTGCAATCTTCATAAAAACTCTTGGACTGAATTTTTTTCTTCTGATCACCCAGAAGAGATTGATTTCTCCCGTTATACTTGATTGCTCCTCACCACTCTCTTCGTTTCAGGTAACTGTTGTTAGAGAGTGTTCTCAAGCTCCCTCTATTTCAATAATCATATTCAGAGTGCATCCTCATGAAAGGAGCATTGAGCTGAGTTAGTTCCCTTTTATGCTCTTTAAGATTGCAAGTGCTGAAATTCAGTGTGTTTTTATTATATCTTGCTGATGGCTAAGATGCCCATCAACATTTTGCTTATGAGAGCGACTTCCTAGAAGCTCATCAACATTTTGGTATACTTTCCCCTTAATATAATTTTATTTTATTTATTTATTTTTGTGGTAGAAAGAAAATGGCAAAGATGCTGAATACTCGATCCCCCCTCATTGATGCTTTCACAAGCAACAACCATGCTAAGATTGGGCTTGACCAATCCTCTCGATTTCAATTCCATATGCATTACCTGACTCGTATAAACTGTATTTTGATTTTTGGGCAAATGATTTGAGCCAAATTGCCTGAATTGAAATGACGAATATTGGTAATTATTCTAGAAAAATTTTAGTTGCTGAGAGTTATTAATTGGCTAGGGACTACGGCTTAGGAATTAAAGGTGTTTAGTTTGAATCTTCGTTCTTTTGTTATCGGATGCATAGGTTTGTAGTAGGGGTGTTCGTGGTTCGGTTTGGTTTGGTTTTAAGGTAAATTTCAAACCAAACCATTATACTTCGGTTTTTTGCTTCTCAAACCAAAACCAAAACCAAACCATACTATAAAAAAACCAAACCAAACCAAACCAAACCATAAAATTTCAGTTTGGTTTGGTTCAGTTTTGGTTTTATCTTATCAAGTAGCAACAAATAATTGAAAATGGAAAAAATGACAAGTCAGACTCCAAATAAAAATATTTTTAATAAAATCATTACATTAGCAACTAAAAAAATATATTAAACATTATATTAAAATGGAAAAGCATTGACTTAAGTCAATCCAAGTTCAAATCTCTAATATAATACATGCCAATATCTCACACAACATTAATAGCTAGTTTAATACATGTTAATCTAATAAAGAAAAAACAAGAAGAAAGTTAAAATCTACAAAAACAAACTCATTCAATTCCAAACTTCTTTCTTTTGGTAGTGTACTACTATTGTTAGTCTATTACTTATTCTGCCTTTATTAAAATAAAAAATTTACAAACTAAGTTTAATATGTAATATATAAAATTATATATATATATAATATGTTTTTCGGTTTTTTCGGTTTTTCGGTTTTGTTTGGTTTTTTAATCATGAAAATCAAAACCAAATCAATTTAATTCGGTTTTCTAAAATTGAAACCAAAACCAAACCTAATGACAAAAAAAACTAAACCAAACCGACCGATTTGGTTTGGTTCGATTTGGTTTTCGGTTTTAATCAAAACCATGAACACCCCTAGTTTGTAGGTGGGTTATGCATCATATGGGACTAGTTTGAGCCCAGATCTCAACGGGACTGAAGACTTACTCCTCAACTGGACTAGGCGTTTGCCCAAAGAGAAAAAATCTAAATTAGGGTTGGTTCTAGCCACGAAGAAACATGCCCAGCTGAATCCATTCCAAGTTGGGCTCCAACCGACCCAAGCCCTGGACTCACCTCCATCCAATCCACTGGAATCTGGGCCATCCATCCCCCTATGGCCTTATACCACCCGGTCTCCAAATATGCTCGAAGGGTAATTTTGTAATTCCACTCTTCCCCTCCTCCACTTTAAAAAAGACAACGGGACGACGGCAAAGGCGAGGAAGAAAGAAAGAGGAAGGAGAGCTCGAGAAATTCTGCTCTGTCATTGCGACGACCGAGAGAAAAAAAATGCTGCGTGCTGCAGGCGTTCCTATTCGAACACGCGTGGCCACAGCATTCACCTTCATCTTCTTCTTCTTCTTCATCGTCGCCGAGTGCTCCAATCATTCAGGAGGTAAGGTTCCGTTCAGAAAACCAAACCCCTAATTATTTTTTTTTTTCTAAATTATGGTTCGACTTAGGATCTTCGAAACCCTAATTGCCCCCCCACCTTTTTTTTTTGAGCGTCGCAGGTCAAATGCAGCAGAACTTGCGTTGCAGAGAACTGTAATTGTAAGCACGGATTTCATTCTTACCATTATTGTATATGCACTTATCGTCATTTATTTATTGGTTGATTGATTTATTATTTGAATATTTAGCCGTTGGGATTCGATACGGGAAGTTCTGCGGAGTAGGATGGACGGGTTGTCCCCGGAGAAAAACCCTGCGATGATTTGGACGCTTGTTGTAAGATTCACGATGAATGCGTCGAGAAAAAAGGTATGTCATTCATGATGATGGTTACCCATTTACAATCGATGTTTATTCGCTACGAAAACATAGATAGTTCCCAACAGTACAATTCAATTTTATTGGACATTCGAATGTGCCCTTTTAATTAGTCGGTGCAAAGCATTTGGAACCTCCTAATATTACCCAAAAAAAAAAGAAAAAAAAAAGTGCCCCTTTTATCTGTTACTTTATTCAGTGACATGTTATTTTATTCACGGTACACAATTTTTGACACAAGCTGATTTGTGGGATAGTGAGTTGAGCTTGGGGTTACATCATTCTATGTAAGAATTGTGAATCCATGAATTGATTAAGACCATTGAAAAAGTTCTAGCTACATTATAATAGATATATTTCTGAGTAGAAAAGGATCAATGATACAATGATGTGAAACGCCAGTATGTCTCTACTTCTTAATTTAATGGACAATATAACTGTGTTCAGGCAAAAAAAAAAGTTTATTTTTTATTCTAAGAGACTTTTAATTTTTAATTTTTTAATTTTAGATTTTTATTGGTTATATAAGACAGTTTGCTACCTATTGAAAGGTCTAATTGTTACATAGAACTACCATTTTGAATATAAAGTGATGTAACCCCATCATCTTTGATGGGGTGGTGCCTTATCATAGATTATTAGATTGTTCTTATATACACAAACACACACATAAGTATATTTGAACTTCCCTTTCTGGGTTGCTTGTAATGGCATATGATTCTGGTAATTATACTCTTTTCTTTTACAAGATCAGTGAATAGTGTAGCTGTTCAAAAAAGATCAGTGACTAGTGTAATTTGGGTTTTCAGGTTTAACAAATGTGAAATGCCATGAGAAGTTCAAGAGCTGCATAAAGAAAGTACAAAAATCTGGGAAAGTTGGATTTTCTCGGAAGTGCCCTTATGGAACAGCTGTGCCAACAATGGTACAGGGTATGGATATGGCCATTTTATTTAGCCAATTGGGTAACTCGAAGCTTGAACTCTGAAATGCTAGTTTAAAAGCTTGTCATAGATTGAAATCACTGTGTCATTGCAGTCGTTCTTTTCTTTGGCAATGAAGTTGAGACTTTGAACAATTTATGGAGGTGTGTGGATCCTCACTGATTTTGCATTGTGTTACTAGATCCGATATGGATAATATACAGAAGGGCTTTTCCTTTTATCTGTTGGAGGCTCTTTATACTTTACTTTTGGCAATGAATTCTTGTTGTGAAGTAACAATTAATTTTTTTTTTTTCCTCGTCCTGAACCTTGATTATGAATGGCTATCTATTTGCCTATCCTTTCAATCTTTCATGCATGACACGTTTGACTCTGAACTGTGCTCATCTTGTGGTTTTGCTATCAAAACAAAATTAGCTCAAGTGTGTGGTCTGATTTATTTAAAGTGTGAACATCTTATTAATCATTATTGGCAAAAGGTAATAGGACGTTACGAGCATCTTATTTTTAAGCTTATCTAGTTAAGCTTATCCAGCTTGGCGTTTTGAGATGATTCATTAGGGTCTAAGGAAACCTCGCGTGGGTGGCAATTGCCCAGAGAATGCACAGTAGGGAGTAAGTATCATGCAGTTGACAGAATGATCGCAGAAATGTAATACGATTAAAGAGGGATGTGAATTCCTTTCCTAGGCGTGAGGAAAACTGGGCAGCAAGAAAGGTATTAGTAACTTTGTTTTAGTCAGTAGTGGATTTTTGGATTTGATGTTTTATGTTTGACAGTCACCTACATTGTGTTTTGAAGACAATCGTTCACCTAAAATAATTCTTGGTCTACTTGCTGGTTTTGATTAACACTTTTAAATTTCCACTTGTGCATTTTCCTCTTTTAGGAATTCAAGCACTGAGAAGATGACTTCTCTAGGATCTATATATAGTTGTTTGGGTAAAACTGGAATCTTGAGAATTAAAAGTTCAGAAATAGTACCCAAATTCCATCTATAGAAGAATGAAAAACAAAAAGGGACATTTGCATAGTTCTTGTTGGTATGTCTTGGAATTAATTTGACAAGCTATTGGTATGGCTAGTAAACAGAAGGCAAAGTTTCATTACCTAATTGGTAGATATATTAGCTTTTGAGCTAAGTGTTTAAAAAGTTTGTTCCGTATGTAAGCACAGCCGGGCTTGTCTATTGAATTTTATTAACATGCAATGATCATTGATCAGTATGTGTTTTCAAAATAATTATCATTATTGCCTTAATGCTCCGTTTGGAGAAAAAAAAAAATTTAATTGTATCTCGAAATTCAACTTGTCCTAAATTTCAAGTTTTCATTTCTTTTTTAATAGAATGTTGCTAGCCATTCTAACATTGTTTGCTTTAAATTGTACATTAAATGATTAAAAATTAATAAAGAAGTTTGCTTTTAAACAAATACAATATAATGAAGTTTTCAAGCTCAAACCATCTTATCTCATATATCACTGGTAATGAACTTGGGCAAACATATAGCTGGATTTATTTATTTTTGTTCAAACAAGGCATTATCCTAAGCCATTAGGCCTACATAGCTGGGATAATTGGTGAGGGCAAAAACATTTCTTGCAATGAGTAGTACTATTCTTCCTTTCTTTTGGAACTGTTTTTTTGTACTTCCCATCAGAGTTGGCTGTTGTTTTTTCTTCTTCTTCTTTTTTTTTTTTTTTTTGGCTAAGAGGGTGGCTGTTGTTGTTGCACTTATCAAGTGAAAAATTAAGAAAATAAAAAAGGTGGAAAGAATTGCACCTTCAATAACCCTTTTGGAGAAAACTTTGTTAAAAAAAGACCCCTTTAATTGGAGAAAACACCCCCCATCCTTCCAAAAAATTGGTTACGTGGACAAGTAAACCTCTAAAGAACAGTAATATTTCACTGCTTTAAAAATTCATAGGGCAGGAAGAAAAAAAATGTATTTATGTAGGTAAAGTGAAGTTTTCTTGACTGGAAAAATTGGCAAAGAGCGTGAATGGCATGACATTGTTTCACTTTCTATGATAATGAAAGCTAACGCCATGCACTAGGAAAATAATAATTGAAAGAACCTTCTTCGGAAGAAGGGAGTGACACGTATACATAAACAACTAAATTAAGAAAAGGAAATCCACGTAAAATATATTATATCATTAGACAAGGCAGCAATAAGTGAACAAATTGATAATAAGACATGTGAAAACCCCCCCGCCCCCCGTATAAGACGTGTAGGTGTGCCAAAACCCAAAGAAAAGACTGCTTAGTGCTTACTTGACCTGTAAGAAATTATCGTGACCAAAATTAAAGAGTTAGGCTATGGTGAGGGCTTCCTCTCTAGGGTTGGTATGTCCACTCTTTTTTATTTTAGCCACATTTGTTTGTACATGGACCATGATACTGTATGTTAGATAGAACTTGAAGGTGCTGATAAAATCCCTTAGATCAAACTCTGTCTTTGTAGGTTTGGTAGTTCCAATTCATTTTGGTGTCAGACATTTTCTCTTATACCAAAAAAAAAAAAAAAACTCCTACTATTTATATCTATATCAATATCTATACTATCTATAAAAAAACTGAATGTCAGAAAATTTGTTGATTGACCAATATACCCTTATTTTATATTTTAAATACATCATTATCCTTATACACAATACATTGATTAGAAGAGGAAATAGGAATGTAAAATATAAAACATATAAAGAAGAAATAAGAATACAAAACACATAAATATAAATAGGAATTCAAAATATAATATAATTCTATCCTTATACACGGTACATTGATTGGAATAGGACATAAGAATATAAAATACATAAATATAAATAGGAATTCAAAGTATACTATAATTCGTATACTTTAATTCGTAAAACCACATAAATAGGAAATCAAATTTGTTTAAAACCTTAAACCTTAACATATATCATCTACATAATTCTCCATTAACAGCGGATTCTGAATTTTTCTTTCTCCATTAATAGTGTCTTCTATCTTGTTTGATAAGTGTTTCTCTACAAAATGTAATAACTTTTTCTCAAAAAAAAAAAAAAACAACAAAAAACCACGTGCAACGCACCTGTGCACCAACTATTATATATAAGTGGTCGATTCACAAGTCAATTGATTAATAATTTATGGTTTTACTGCTATAGAGCTACTATAAAGTATATAATTTATAGTTTTACTCATATTACTTATACTAATTTTTTTATGATTGAATATGGGCTAAATACTTATAATCACTAGCTAATCTAATTACTCATTTAACCTACACATGGACATACCTGATTTTTTCTATGTACATGTTTCTTTACGATGTTGATGTCCTAACCAAAGGATTTGCATATAGACTCATTCAAATGACTCTCTAAAAATTTGAAGATCTTGGTACTCCTTATTATACTCAATCTTTCCTTAGGTTTGCTAGCAATTTAAGATAATTAAATTAAAATATAAAGAGATAAAATAAATAGGTCGTTTTGAGTCGGATCTCAATAACTTGTGGTTTTTTGGCCCAAATTGAGTTGTGTAATAAACGTGTTGTGTTCACCCACGTTTTTAACCGAAATTCATTCATTTAACTATTTAAGATGACAAAAATAAGAAAAGAAAAAAGGGGAAAAAAAACGTGTGTGCGCCTTTTTACACCCCGTGAAATCTCAAATTGGTGCATTCAATATAAGGGGGGCTTAACGCGGAGAGCTACCATTTTCCTTCCGGAGTCTTTCTTTCCTTTAGCCCCACCCCTACGCTTTCTCACTTTTGTCCCGGACACAGAATCCGAGGGAGGCTTAACGCGGGGTCAAAACTGAAAAGTCAAATTCGCAAATCAAATCATTTCGTTGTAGTTTCCGAAGGCCTCCATCTGACAGATTTCCATTTTTCTTCCTTCTCTTAAACAACCTGGAGAACGAATCCAATCCATTCAATTTTTTTCTCTCTTACCTTCCTTCGCCCCAAAAAATTGAATTATTTCATATTTTGGACACAGAAAATCCAAAACCCTAGCGGAGTCGACTCGCTCTCGAAATCGAAGCTTCAGCCAACGGTTTCGAAACACAACATGCTTCATCGGAGCTTCAAGCCCGCAAAATGGTAAAAAATAATCGTTTGATTTTGATTTTGATTTTGATTTTGATTTTCTTCCAGCACGTTTGGTTCCCGGGAAAATTAGGGAAACAGGAAGGTTGAATCGACTGTTAAAGATTCTGACTTTTTTTTTCTCTGTTATTTTCCCTGAATTATTCTTGGCTACCGAACAGAGCGCTAGAGTTTCGTGATTTATGTGGGAATTTAACTAAAGGAATATCCGACTTTTCTTTTCTTATCCCTGAATTTTTCTCGGCCTACACAGAGCACGAAAGTTTTTTGATTTATTGGGAATTCGATTCTATTTTTGTTTTTCCGTTTGGTTCCTGAGGAAAAAAAAAGAAAGGAAATTAGGAAGGGTTGAATCGACTGTTGTGAGATTCTGACCTTTCTTTTATTTTTCGCTGGATTTCTCGGCCACCAGACAGAGCACTTGAGTTTTGTGATTTATGTGGTAATTCAATTATATTGTTGTGGTTTTGAAATTGGATTAATCTGTGAGAATTGGATGCAGCAAGATATCTCTGAAGCTTGCGGTGTCGCGTATAAAGCTCTTGAAGAATAAGAGGGACGCACTAATAAAGCAGCAAAAGAGGGAATTGGCCCAATTGCTTGAGTCCGGGCAGGAGCAGACTGCTAGAATTCGGGTACGATTTAGATCGATAAGATATTCGATTTGTAGGCATGAATGTATGGAATTACTGATTAGTTTTCAGATTTAGTTGAGATTTCACTGTCACATTGGTTATAGTTTTGGATGGAAAGAACTCTGATTGATGAACCACCTTTTGCCTTAGAAGATAGATTTAGGACCACTTTTTAACAGTAAAGCACTCTCTGCCAAACCATTGGAGAGGTAGTCGAGATTTTACCCTGTCACATCAGCCATTGTTTGGTTATAATTTTACATGGAAATATGTATATCTATCTGGCTTGGTGATTATAACAATTGATATGATAAATTGAATAACTTGGTGTGGTCTTTGCCACAATGGTTATGGTGTTTAGTGGCTCGTCTGAAGGTTTCAGCTACTGTAATACCTTGTTTTGCCAACGCATCCGAAAAGGAAATGTAAACTTGTTTTGCCCAGGCATCTGAAAGTTCTTAAAGGAACACTTCTGAGAAGGCAATGATCTATTCTTCAATGTACAAATTAAATCCTTGATATAAAAATAGAAGGCCCACCATGGCTGTCTATGATAACCTCCGTATAATGATACTGAGTGACCTTTTGAATCATAGCTTTTATCAATGTTGCACCATTCACAATTTTTTGGCCACTAATGTTTGCTTAAGATTACTAGCAATCAATTTTCATCTTTACCTAAGTGGAATTTTTTTGGCTTAGTGAAACCAATCTTCACAGTCAATCACTTTTCTTGTGATGTCAGAATTGTAGTGGTATATTAATATCTATTTTTTCCTCTGATTTAGTGTTTTATTATGATCTTGATGGTGATATCATAGGGGTGGTCTGCTTTATTTTTATTAATCTCATTCTGCTTCTCAGGTTGAACATGTAGTCAGGGAGGAGAAGACAATGGCAGCATATGATCTTATAGAGATATATTGCGAACTTATTGTGGCACGTTTGCCAATCATTGAGGCACAAAAGTATGGAAACCTACATAATCTTTTATTATCTTACCATTCTGTGATTTCGTATTTACGTATTTAGAGTGTAGTGAATATATTTCCATTTTGTATATCATTTAAAAATGAAAAAAACTATTAAAGGAAAAAATTTCTAGAAAATGAAAACTCATAATGAATTTGATCTTCACAATTATCTGATTTTTGAGTGTTGGCTAGTTTTTTGGATTAGGAAAGGCACACCTAATCGAATTTGGATACAATTTTGGTTGACAAAGAACTACTGTAGATTTGGGAGATTTTGGAAAAGTTTTATGTTTTTGAGATAAGTTTATTTTTATTAATTTGGCTACATTTTGATGAAATTTGGAGAAATAATAAAAAAAAATATTTAAAAGTTCATGTTGGCATCAAATTTGGAAATGTGGACAAATTTTAATTTTGTTCAAGTAATGAACCTCAAATTTTGCAATAACAACCTTATTTGGGGTATAGCCTTGAAAGATCTGGTGCAATGGTGCTTGAAAAACCTCAAATAAAAAAAGAAAGTTCTGGTGCTTGAAAGGTTTCCATAGTCTAGTAAATCCTGCCAATTATGTGATTTAATTATTTATTTGTTCATTGTAATAATCTGCTATGTGTTGATCTTGTCTCAATTGTCCTCAGAAATTGTCCCATCGACTTGAAGGAAGCAATTACAAGTGTAATATTTGCGTCTCCAAGATGTGCAGATGTTCCAGAACTCATGGATGTCCGCAAGCATTTTACAGCAAA
Organism: Liquidambar formosana; assembly: GCA_039720395.1. Lineage (NCBI taxonomy): Eukaryota > Viridiplantae > Streptophyta > Magnoliopsida > Saxifragales > Altingiaceae > Liquidambar > Liquidambar formosana. Next base: position 7,938,079 of record CM077830.1, read on the forward strand.
ATATGGAAAAGAATTTATCTCTTCAGCCGTGGAGCTACGTCCAGATTGTGGTGTGAGCCGCATGGTAAGTAATTAAAGCCTTTGCAAGTCTCCTTGATGACTGTATTTGAAAAGTGAAACTGAGCCTGGTACAGAAGTTGTCCAGTTACAAGGTTTTAGAGGTCAGTAATTCAGCATTCTTAATCATTTTTTATGCTGTATTTTTCAGTTGGTCGAAAAGTTATCTGCTAAAGCACCTGATGGTCCAACGAAAATCAATATTTTGGGTGCCATTGCAGAGGAACATAACATCAAATGGGATCCTAAGTCATTTGGAGAAAAAGATGCAAAGCCTCCGGAGGACTTGCTGGTAATGTAAACAAATTTGTAGTGGTTCGTTTTATTTCTTGGTAGAGTGTTGCTTAGATATATTGCAAAACATTCATAGCATATTTGATGCATGCATTTCAATAACTGTATGATTTGTTTATAAATTAATTTACTTTTATGTTCAATCTGTTTGAGCAGAATGGACCAAATACTTTCCAGAAGGCCAGTAAGATGAATGTAGAACCTCCCAGCATGCAGGCTCCCCCTAATCATGACCAAAAGCCTGATGTACCTGTAAACTCGTTTGAGCACAATGTGAGATCTGAGCTGAGCTCCCAGAATTTTGCTTCTACAGATATTGGTGCTAGTAAAACGGCGATGTCTGGCACTTCTCATCCTGAAGTGAGAGCTCCAGGTATGTAATTTTTTATTGGAGTTGGTGATTTAATAATTTTTGTTTGATTTTGTGGTGGAGTACTCCATTCTATCCTCATCTGTTACTCATTGGATATATGGGATGCTCGGCCTTACAGGAACTAGAGCAGAAGGGATGGAATTCAGACATTCATTTTCTGGGGATGGGAATGCTTTTCCTTCGGGTGGGCAGAATTGGAATATGGAATTTAAGGATGCAACCTCTGCTGCACAGGCAGCTGCAGAATCTGCAGAACGAGCGAGTATGGCTGCTCGAGCTGCTGCAGAACTTTCAAGTCGTGGAAAAATTACTAGGCAGTATTCCAGAGAATCGCAGAAGCCATCTATCTATGGTTTTAGAGATGAAGATCCTGGAAAATATGCCGGCTCAGAGCTGCATGGTGAACATCTTGCAAAGGATTCAGCGAACTAACTCCTTTCATGACAGAAATCCTAAGAAACAGAATGAGCAAAGAGGTGGACATGAACAAGATAACCTGGCTGGAGTACCTGAAAGGTTTTACAGGAATAGTCATTCTAAGAAATCTAGCCAGTCAGCGTCTTCTGAAATTCAATACGGCATCACCTGATGATGACACATTGGTGAATCCTTTCCAAAAAGCAGGGGGGTATTCTCAACAGAGATCATCTGAAGTGGAGGCCATAAGACCTGAGAACGGCGACGTCTTTGGTGAAGGGGTTATGAAGACACAGTTTAGCGAATCTGAGGAAGAGTCTTTGAGTGAAGTGCAAGATGGCATGAAAACTGAGAACGTTGGTTATTTTGGAGAAGAAAGATTCAGAAAACAATCTAGCGGTGTTTCCTCTCATTCTCATTCAAGGAATTTTGGTGAAGTGGGTATGAAGAAACAGTCTAGCGATTCTGAGGAAGAGTTTTTGAGTGAAGTGCAAGATGGCATAAAAATTGAGAACGTTGATTATTTTGGAGAAGAAAGATTCAGAAAACAGTCTAGTGGTGTTTCCTCTCGTACTCATTCAAGGACTTTTCGTGATGATTATGATGATGTTTCAACTTCAAACTTCCAGAATTTTGGGAATGATGCTAGTGAGGACCCTTTGGTTGGTATGGACCATGAAAATGTTCTAACTGACTCTAAACAAACCCACTCTCATGGTAGTGCTCCTGTAGTTTTTGATGAATCCAGTTCAGATGATGATGACTATAGGTTTGATGTAGGGGGTGAGCATAATAGACAAGAAACCAATTTGTATTTCCCATCGCCAGGTAGAAAATCAACAACTCTTTCAGCTAATACAAACCCTTGGAGCTCTGGGCAAACCACGAGTGAGTCACTGGGAAAGTCTGTTCAACATTCACATTTTTCCCCAGAAGGGAGCTCCCCTCCCGAGTTTTCTGAAAGCTTAACAAAATCTGCAGTTCCTTCACAGTCAGATGATTTGGTGCCTGTAACTTTTGATGATTCAGATGGCCTGGGTTCAGAAATTGAGGAGGAGATGGATACGTCTAAGCTTGGCAGGACTACCGATCCTAGTATATTCTCTCGAAAAGAGAATGTTTACTCCAGAAACCCTGTGCCAACCCAGAGCGAGAGTCAATGGTTTAAAGGATCCTCATTTGTGGAAGAGAGAAATTCAGGATCTGACAGAAATCTATGGTCACATTCATCTTCTGATGATTTGGACCCTGACAGAAACCAAGGTACAAAATTTAGTGATGAATCTCAGAAAAAGTCTGGTTTGGGTATGTCATTCACCCATCAGTCACCTCCCAGACTCGAGAAAACCCATATGGATTTGAATGATACGCACCAAAAGTCGTTGTACGATGAAGGGAAGCCTCTGCAATCAATGCAATCTTCAAGGCATTCATTCCTCCACGAAGTCGAGGACAGTGTTCACTCAACAGAATCACCTGATACCATGAAAGATTCTGAATTTTTAAACCAATCGAGTTCAGAAAGTGGGAAGGAGTTGAACTTAGGGATGTTGACAGGTGGCCTTCGAAATAAGGGCATTAGGCGTCCACCTTACATAAGGAACCCATCAAGTGATGCTTCATCGTCGTCCAAGCAAGCAGCCCAGAATACTTTCACTACAGTTGAGCCATCCACTGCTTCCCCCGCAGTTGGGGCTTCAATTAGTTCTGGAGCTTACAGTCAGAAACTGAGCGAAAAAGCAGATACAAAGTCACATTCAAGAACCCTAGTTAATCTTTCGGATTCAGATGATGATGAGTCTGAGGAACTCTCACAACAGGCTTTTACTTCAACAATTAGTTCTGGAGCTTACAATCAGAAACTGAGCGAAAAAGCAGCAGATAAAAAGTCACGTTCAAGACCCCCAGCTACTTTTTCATATTTAGATGATGATGAATCTAAGGAGGAACCCTCACAACAGACTTTTAAAAGTAATCGAGAGCCACATAATCAGAAAGCAGAGATAGAAGTTAAGAATAAAAGCTCAAGGAAGCTCAGCTACTTATTTTGATTCCGGTAACAGTGATTCTGAGGAGGATCTCCCTAGACAGAATCTAACCAGCAAAGGCCGACTGGGTGGTGGATTATCTCGAAGGACAAAAGCTTCTTCTGTACGTTCTGAAAAAGGTTCTTATTCAAAGGTTGCAGTTGAATCCAAGGTGTCAGCAACTTTCAAACCATGGTGTGGGAAACGAAACCCTCAAGGAGTTCCTATGCTCCTGAAACTCGACCTGTGACATGGTCCCAGACCAAGAGCTCGGGTCATCGTGAAAGTTCTGAGCAACCAAGATCGGTGGAGAAAGCATCTTCTAAGCCAATACCAGAATCTAAGATCTCTTTGCGTAAGGAGAGTTTTAAGTCATCAACCATTGAACAACAATCCAGTCCTCTTCCAAAGATGGTATCATCAGGTAGCACTGAAAGTTCCAAGACATCAACTTCAAGAGAGGGTGCTCCATCTCGAGAGAACTCTATTCAGAAAGGTGCTCCGTCTCGAGAGAACTCTCTTCAGAAAGCTAGTCATGTTCACCCAAAGCTGCCTGACTACGACACTTTAGCTGCCCACCTAGACTCTCTCCGATTGAATCGCAAGTAAATATGAGTACTTCCACATGGATGTTGTCGTTGAGTATTCTTTTGCATGACCATATTTATAATCCAAAGAGCAGACTGAAATTGGATAGTCATTGTGGTGTGTAATATAAAGACTATCCAGTTTGAGTTGAAACACAGTCCATCATTTTTTTTTTTGTCTATTTTTGCAAATTGGAGGTTATATATATATATATATATTTTTTTTAAATCACTGTAATGAAATAATAATGTTCTGATTGGGTTGAGATTGGAAATTAAAGTTGTAGAACAAGCTGCTGTATTGTTGAATGCATACTTAAAGACGCTTTTTCTGAATGATTTACGTGATTTCTGCATTCTTGTTAGTCCTGCAGCTGAATTATTACGAAGAATATTTGTGGGTAATCTATCACTGCAAATGGTTTTTGATACTTGGAAGTTGGAAGTCACCTTTTAAGATTTGGCCTTGAAACGATTTTTTTTTGTTTTTTGGGCAGGCAGAGAAAATCCCATATGATCATAGAATGTTTTCACGAAATTGCGAATGAAGATCTGCAAATCACTGTTTAATATTTTCCATTATGAAGGTTGGAAAGTGGGATCAATCGATGGAATCGTTGGGCGTTGATTGGTGCGTTGAATGGTCTATACTTGACAAGCGGTGTGGGATCAACAGGTGTGTCTTGCACACTCCAATCAACGTGCCGATTCGACTGTCGCGGCTGGCGATGGCATCTTCCTGCCAAGGTTTGTCCAACTGCCAATTTGGGGATTATACTCCAATCAAATACTTTATAGTTTATACCCATCACAGAATTTCATAGAATCAAACTTAAAATTGACTAATTAACCCACTTTTCAATCAATTAAAATGACTTCCAAGTCTGGGATTGGCATTCTCACTTCCATCGTGAGGCCGCCCCAAAGTGTCAATCCTGCAACCACCATAGATGCGTCGAATATATACCTTCTTCCAATTTTATTTTTTTTTCCCCCTCCCCCTTCCATCCCTAGCATTGACTTTGTTTATGTTTTTGTGCAATATTCCCTACAATAAAAAGATCTCAATTCTCCATGATGGAGCTATCACAGTTGTTCATTTCGAAAAATAAATGAAAATTTGGTGAGAGGTCCCACCAAAGAATGTTTAACATGGTGAGATGAACGAATATATGCAGAACTGATAACTGTGGCTTTGTGATGTTTGGGAGGGGTTGAGATACGGATCCATAAAATCTGGATGAGAGGATTTTATTTTTGCATTTCATTTTTTAAACTTGTGTTAAATTATTTATCGAGTGATGAGCAAAGCCTAGTCATGTCAGTTTTTTAAAATACTATTGAATCTAATAACTTAAGAATAAAGTGTAAAAAAAAAAAATTAAAAAGAAAAAGAGAAAAAAAAAAAAGAAGAAGACAATTTCTATTAAGGTTTGAGCATCATCAGCTAACTTGGAAAATAACACTGTTTCCTCCAAAATTTTAATTCTGAGGATTGGGTTGCGTGAGCGTGCCAGCCACTAAACAGTGACGAATTGTGGGTTCTACCTTGCCTCGAATGGACTCAAGGACTTTTCTGTGACAAACAATTGAAAACTCAAAATAATAACAGAAATTAAAAGGAAATGCTCACCACGGAGGAAGCCATTTTCATTGATCAATTTCTGGAATTACACTGATGAACAAAGGGGTGCACACGCCTTTGACCAGAAAGGAGCACACGTTTCTGGGTTTAAAATCCTAGAATTCTAAAAGAAAATGAAAAAGATAAAGTTCCTGAGAACTGGTTTGTTGATTGATGTTGGAGAGCGTCTCCAAGGTTTGATCTTCCACTTTTATACACTTACAACTTCAACCTCTTCCCTGAAATGCGCTTATTAACTGGCCACGATGTTGAACTACCATCTCCCAAAACTGCCACGTTCTTATAACTGCCCATGATCTCAAGATAACTGTTTTCCATCGTGTAATTCAATACCTGCTTTTGTTAGTACTCCAAGGACTCGACCTCGTCTGACCGAATTTTGAAGGCTCTTAAGGCTGAGGTATAACCACAATTTGCTTCAATGTAAGTGGTAACTCGGTCCAACGAAATCGTCCTATCACTGTTCACGATGCAGAAGTTAAAGTTCGTCCAACCATGCTGAGGTCGATTTTATGGGTGTAAACAAACACACTGAATCAAAGCTCTAGATTTCGCGTCAGTATTTTTTTTTAATTATAAACTTGTTTGGACTTTCGATTTTAATTAGTCAAATATGAAATTTGGTTAATAAGAATTTAAGCAATTTAGAGGGCATAGATGACTGTGGAAATGCTATCTGTCATCCAATGAGGTTTTTTTTTTTTTTTTGTTTTTTGTTTTTCGTTTTTTTCAAAGACATCCTATCAAGGGACTATGGCAGAGAGAGAGAGGAAATTTTTATGGCTATCTGAAAAAGCTGGCCGACATGGTAAAGACGGAGACGAAGAGCTTTTGGCAGTGTTTGTGAAATTACGAAAGTAGCCTTGTATGTGGGATGAATTTGCCTAACTGGCAAACTTATACGGAGTATTTGATAAGGGTGTTTGGGGAAATGTGAGGGTGAGAAAGTCCATACCCCGTAATGATGGAGGCGTAGTCATTGACTGTGGTAATGCCGCGTGTCATCCTATGTCCTTTCTTTCTTTTCAATCTTTACAAAAGATAGTATGTGATGATAGATTTAATTATAATTAATTTATCAAGCACTCTCTATCTACCCCCCATATTAAAAAACATTCGAATCCGTTAACATTTCTTTTTCATTTTTTCCCCCTCATGTTGCCGTCATTTCGTTGTCGAAACTGTTTTAAAATATGGATTTTTTTAACGTGTATCTTAAGAGTATATATTAAGTTATAATTAATAATTTAATTTAATTTCTTTGATAATCAAATAAGAGTATATTAAGAAGCAAAAATTGGGTCATTCCCAAATCTGGCTTCTTCAAATAAAACAAAAAGAGATAAATCCGAGATTGGAATTGAATCAAAGCGGTTATAAGTAGCTACTCAAAAAGCAAGCTCATAGGCCGCTTGATTAGCTAACCTGGGAATAGATCTAACTACAGACATATTAAAATTACAAAGCATTAATCTAGCATTTAGGACAAGAGGAGTGACCATTCCTTAATGCAATAGCTTCCATTTTAGGAACAGAAATATTCTCCTCAAAGTAATTACAATGCATAACTATTGGCTTACCAAACTGATCACGAATTATTGATCCCGTAGTCCCATGCTTATCTTTAATATATCTATCAAAATTCAATTTAAACCACTCATCGTCAGGAGGAATCCATCAAATAAACTTTTAATTCTTTTTAAATTTCTTGTTTTCACTTTCTAAGGATTTATCAAAGTTAATATCATTTTTTGGAAAATTTAATCACATAGTCTGAAAAAAGATTAGTAGTTTTCTCTATAATTAAGAATTTATTAAAAGTCTCATTCTTAAAGATAATATTATTTCGAGCACACCAAATTTGCCAAAGTAAATTAGCAATTTTATCCATCTCATAATCTGCATTAATACTTTTTCGAGAAGAGCATTTGTTCAGATTCAAAATCCAATTAAATAAATCTTTATCATTATCTATAAGTATTGGACAAGAATTACTAACCAAATTCCACACTTCTTTAACTCTAGTACAGGTGATAAATATATGATTAATATCTTTAATATCTGAATTACAAAGAGGACAAGAACGATCCACATTTACTTCTCTAATAGCAAAAAATTTTCTATTTGGAAGTTTACCATGAATTAACAACCATATAAAATTCTTTATCTTGGGAGCACTACGAAGCTTCCAAATCCAATTGAAATTTTTCTTAGGGCATAAGTTTTTCACTTTCTTTCTACACTGCAGCTCCCTATGAAACCACGTAGTTGATTTAACCGAAAAGCGCCCATTGGATGCGGGACCCCACCAGATCTTATCAGGAATATCATAGTTGGGATAGGAAAATTCAATATTTTTTTTGCTAAAAACTCTCCTACAAAGGATATAATAAACTCTTCATTCCATGTCTTATCTGAACAAATAGTATTAGCTACTTTCAAATCCCAATTAATATTATTAAGATACTGTCTAGGAGTAATTTCGAAAATAACTATATTAGTTAGCCATTTATCCACCCAAAAGTAAATATCTTTCCCATTTCCTAAAGTCCATCGAATACCATGACTAATGAGATCACGCCCTTTAAGGATATTTCTCTATTCCCATGAATCTTTATTTTTTGGGAAAATTTGAAAGAAATTTTCTTTATTTAAATATTTTGCTCGAATTAATTTGACCCAAAAATTATCTCTATCAAACAATATACGCCAAACAAGTTTACCCATACAAGCAAAGTTAATGTCAGAAGTATTACGAATACTTAAGCCTCCTTTTTTTTAAGAGAACAAATGGTATCCCAACTTATTAAAGCCATAGAATTCTTCTCTAAATTATACTCCAAAAAAATTGTCTTTGAATTTTATCAATATCATCTCTAATCTTCGTAGGAAGGAGATAACAATTCATGACAATATCATCTCTTCATGCCAAGGTTTGTCCAACTGCCAATCTGGGGATTATACTCCAATCAAATGCTTTATAGTTTATAAACATCACAGAATTTCATAGAATCAAACTTAAAATTGACTAATTAACCCACTTTTCAATTAATTAAAATGACTTCCAAGTCTGGGATTGGCATTCTCACTTCCATCGTGAGGCCGCCCCAAAGGGTCAATCCTGCAACCACCATAGATGCGTCGAATATATACCTTCTTCCAATTTTATTCTTTTCCCCCTCCCCCTTCCATCCCTAACATTGACTTTGTTTATGTTTTTGTGCATTTCATTTTTTAAACTTGTGCTAAATTATTTATCAAGTGATGAGCAAAGCTTAGGCATGTTAGTTTTTTAGAATACTATTGAATCTAATAACTTAGGAATAAAGTGTAAAAAATAAAATTAAAAAGAAAAAGAGAAAAAAAACGAAGACAATTTCTATTGAGGTTTGAGCATCATCAGCCAAGTTGGAAAATAACACACTGAATCAAAGCACTAGATTTCGCGTCAGTATTTTTTTTTTAATTATAAACTTGTTTGGAATTTCGATTTTAATTAGTAAAATAAGAAATTTGGTTAATAAGAATTTAAGAAATTTAGAGGGCATAGATGACTCTGGCGATGCTATCTGTCATCCACTTGAGGTTTTTTTTTTCTTTGTTTTTTTCAAAGACATCCTATCAAGAGACTATGTGTGAGAGAGAGAGAGAGAGAGGAAATTTTTGTAGGTATCTGAAAAAGTTGGGCGACATGGTAAAGAGGGAGACGAAGAGCTTTGGGCAGTGTTTGTCAAATTACGAAAGTAGCCTTGTATGTGGGATGAATTTGCCTAACTGGCAATATTATATTTGATAAAGGTGTTTGGGGAAATGTGAGAATGAGAAAGTCCGTACCCCGTAATGATGAAGGCATAGTCACAGTAGATGACTGTGGTAATGCCGCGTGTCATCTTATGTTCTTTCTTTCTTTCTTTTTGAGCTTTACAAAAGATAGTATGAGATGATAGATTTAATTATAATTAATTTATCAAGCACTCTCTATCTTCCCCATATTAAAAAACATTAGAATCCACCAACATTTCTTTTTTTTTTTTTTTGTTTTTTTCTCCTCATGTTGCCGTCACTTCGTTGTCGAAACTGTTTTAAAATATAGATTTTTTTAACGTAATATATTAAGTTACAATTAATAATTTAATTATTATAAAAAAATATATTATTATAATTTTTTAATATATTATTATATTTTTTTAAATAACTTTTACGATTTACAATACCTTTTCTTCATTTTTAATGCAGTGATTAAATCATTAATTAATAATAATCGAACATACGTGATACGTGTGCAATACATTTTTTCAAGTTTTTACTTTATTAGTGAAACTACTATGTCAATTTTCAGGTTTTTTAAACCGCATGTTTGTGTGGGAGAAAATTAAAAAGAAAGAGATTGTGATAGGTTTTTTAAAGTTGATAAAATTACCTAATCGTCTCTTAATTTTATTAACTTGTAAATGTATTTTAATATTTTTAAGTATAGTTTAACTAAAAAATAATTTGACTTTATATAGTAGTATAGATAATTTAACAAATGTTTATAGGAGACACTATAAAAAAAAAAAAAAAAAAAATGCCATAAAAGTATTTCAGAAATGACTTTCTTCTATAATGGCCGACCCTAAATATATTTCAAACATTCTTTCAATTAAGAAAGAAAACAGAAGCCATTACTGCAGTGTGGGAATTAAGAGCTCTCAGGTTAGTTTTCCTCTTCCCTCTCTTTACCTTTCTTTGTAATCCAATATTTATTCCGATGATTTGCACATGCTTTCTATCAACATGATCGGAGGGCGATTACCATAAACCATTCTTCCATAATATTATTGTCTTTCTCTCTTTCTTTCTTTCCACTCTGCTTTTTTTCTTTTTGGATGGGTTCGAAAGAGAAACGAGCTCTTGTGCCTCACAAGTCTCAACAGGAGGTGACCGATTCCCCTTCTCAAAACCACTCCCACCGACACTCACAGACCGACCGATCATCGGCACATTAGAAAAATGATACATGAATCCCTTCATACTTCATATGCTTGTCAATATTTATATATATTTTTATTTTTTATTTTGAATTTTCAATATTTGTTTTTATTATATTAGAGAGGAATATATTGACTCCCAACTGCGTACTACAACCCTTTCCTCTTCCTTTTTTTTTTTTTTTTTTTTTTTTTTTTTGCATATGATTGTCTAAAAGGTTGCTTTTTGATTTTGAAGGGTAAAATTGTCTGCTTATAATCTTATGATTGTAAGAGCTGTGGAAGAATAGTTTTTTGATGAGGCAATATCAGCACCTGTAATTTTATCCTCTCCTAATTTGGGGATTACAGATAGGTCTGGCTCTATAGATAAGACAAACAATTTCAATTAGTAGGCATTCTTAATTTAGTAGGTATTTACTATGAAGTTAGTAGTCATTTGTTTGTTGTGTGATTATTTATCCGTAGCCAGACTAATTTGTAATTCCCCCAATCAATATTCTTTCATATATATTCTTGTCTCCCTCTTTCTTTCTTTTCTATTACATAACCTCCAGTAGTGTTAAATGTTGATACCACTTGATCCCTACAACCACAGAGAGCAACCTTGTAGTTATGAAACATTTTTCCCTTTTCTAAGTCGACCAATCAATTTTATACTACTCAACTTTTGATTAGGTTTGATATGTGAAAGAGAATGCGATTGGTGAACATTGAGCACGTATATTAGATGCACGCGAGTGAGTCTGTTGAAAAAGGTATCAAGGCATGTTATTTTTAGGCCGTTTCATTTATATGCCCGTATTTTTTACTCACGTGGGATAAGCTCGTTTCTGTTTTGTTAAGCCTGCATGCGAATAATACTGTTGAAGAAGCACCGCATTCCATATCGCCTAAATACTAGGTTTAAGACCATTGAAAAAATACCATATCTCATATCGTCTAAATATTAGGTTTGACATGATTTCATATACCTATAAAGGTGGGGGTGGGTCGCAGAGGTCGGAGAAGACGGAGAAAGAGAGAGAGATGGCTATGGTGTGATTTGGTGGTGTGGGACCTATTGAATGTTAGAGTGGGAAAAACTTAGCCATATCAGTTAGTGACTCAGTTTGAGAGAATTTTTTATTAAAATAACATTTTTTTTTTTGAAAAAAAAAAAAAACTAGTGTTGCTATAGATGTAAGCATTTTATTGGACCACGTAAATTTGGTGTTTTTCTTTTACTATGATCGTGCTTGACACATAACAAGAACCTTTTCATGATTTTTTTCTTTTGGGTAAAATTTAAACTAGCTTCTATGTCTGTTAGATTTCCTGAGCATTGGAAACAATGGAAAACACTGCAAAGAAACCAATTCAGCCTAATCCAATATTGTTGCAGAGTAAGGAGTTATATGAGGTACTGTCTGATTATTATTTTTGATATTTTCTTTGATTTTATGGTGGTAGAATTCTGAAAGTTCATGGACTTAATCCAATATTTTACTAATGTGGCAGTACATACTGGAGACTACTGTGTACCCTCGAGAACCAGAGCCTCTCAAGGAGCTGAGGGCAGCTTCTGCAAGTCACCCAACGTATTTCTTCTTTCTACCTTTAACTACATTTTTTTTTTCATGGATTCTTCTTCGAATTGTTAAGGAGTTGTTTGATTGAAAGCAACATATGATTGAAACTGAAATGGTTCAATATCATTTTTCATTGCTCTTTTTTTTTTTTTTTTTTTGGAAAAAGTTAACTAGACTATATATATTCATTGCAATAATGAAATGGCTTTATATATGTTGAACTAGTTTCACACCAAAAAAAGAAAAAAGAAAAAAAGAAAAAAAAAAAAAGGGAAAAATGACTTTATATTCATTCTGTTGTTTCTTTTTTATGAAATCTGATTGGAAATCTGTTTCTGTTTAGTTTGTTTTTGTTTTTGTTTTATTGTTTTTGGCTTCTAGGTGGACCTCTGGTTTCCCTTTATAGTCCTCTTTTTTATTTTTTTTCCATTATTTATTTATTTATTTATTTTTGTCGTTTAAATAAAATCTGTTTTTGTCGCTGATCAAAAAAAAATAAAAAATAAAAAATAATTATCCAATTTCCAGCTTAGTAAATGGTTTTTGCGACAATTGATGGCCAAAAAAGGGCATTCAATGTGCTAAAAATTGAATAACCATGCAATTTGTCCAGGGCCTTCTTTGGCACTGCACCTGATGCAGGTCAGTTAATGGCCATCCTATTGAAGCTAGTGAATGCTAAAAGGACAATTGAAGTCGGAGTTTTTACTGGATACTCTCTTCTCCTCACTGCTCTAACGATTCCCGATGATGGCAAGGTTTTGTACATCTATCCCGTTACCCACATGTCTAATACTCCCTTCATTTCGATATGTTTGGGTCACTTTGACTAAACACTACACATATTAAGATAATGTCTTTAAAGTATTACCATGTCACCAATTAATTTGAACTCCTTTTTTTTGTTTGAGGGGGTGGTACGTGTTTGAACTTTTCAATGTTTTCTTACAAAATAGAATGTTACAATTAATCATTTAATTGTGACTGTAAAGGGTATTTTGGGAAAAAAAATATTATTTGCTTGGACAAACGTTTTGGAATATCTCAAAATAAATTGGGATTTGGTACGGAGGGAGTATATTAATTTCCTTTTTGCCAAACTATTTATGGTTTGAAATGCACTATCAGCAGATTATAGCCATGGACATAAATCGGAAATCATATGAGATAGGGTTGCCAATCATTCAAAAAGCTGGTGTTGAACACAAAATCGACTTCATCGAATCCCAAGCCCTACCTGCTCTCGATAAGCTCTTAGAAAATGTAAGTGGTAGCCATCTTTTGGTATTCAATTTCCATTTAATCATCTTATATATTTTTCCTACTTCATCACAAGTTCTCTTTTTTGTGATAAGTCGAATATCTGCTCCATCACTATCGGATATATGAGTTTGCAGGTGATTTGTATATCATGGGGATTAGTATCAATCTCATTGCTTGGGATACCAAAATATATATATTTATATATATATATAAAAATTGTATATATGACTAGTGTTTCTGGTTTTGTTGCAGCAAGAAAATGAAGGGAGTTTTGACTTTGCCTTTGTGGATGCCGATAAGGGTAATTATTTGAATTATCATGAGAGGTTAATGAAATTGGTTAAGGTTGGGGGAATAATAGTCTATGACAACACATTGTGGGGAGGAACAGTTGCTTGGCCTGAAGAGTCTGTTCCAGTTGCCAAGAGAAATATCAGGCAGAGTAGCATTGAGTTCAACAAGTCTTTGGTCGCTGACCCTCGCATTGAAAGCTCTCTTGCTCCATTGGGTGATGGGCTCACAATTTGCAGGCGCATCTATTGATCTTTCGTGCCAAATGCATGTGTCTCCACACTATCACTTTAGTTACTTGCTCTATATATGACATATATAATAATGCTTGGTTGTAAGTCTTGTAATAAACTATCAAATATAATTAATTCGAGAGTAATATATGCTATATTGCTCAACTCATTTACATAAATTTGTTTGCCCAATTAATATGATCATGTGAACTAATGTGATACACCATATCTACCATATCACGCCATGCACATAAGCTACAATACCAGGTTTTTTTTTTTTTGCCAAAGGACAGTAGAATGCACACCACACACGTATTCACGTAGCTCCACAAATCCTACGTTCTTATTGGGATGGGATTTGCCATTGGGCCAAAGGGCTATTAATTGGCCAATTGTTACATGAGTAAGTAGATTTGGGCATGTAGCATTTGTTTTTTTAGTTCCCAATGGCTGATATTGCATCCAGTGCATTGAAAATGGAATTACTATGTCAGAGTGGTATTTCACAGTATCAGGATAGGGAGCCGTAGGACCCCAAAAATGAGAGGAGAAGACACAATGAAGTGGAAGGTTATTCTATGGTTAGTGCAGAATTTTGACAACATTCCCTCATTCGTGTGTCTAGTTAAGCCAATAGAGTACCAAATAATTTGCCAATGTGGGTAATTCTTTGGGTTGAAATCATATTATGGTATTGTAATTCTTCCAAAGAGTTCCGAAATGTTATTACGGAAATGGTGAGGTCCAAATATAGTTAACTTTTTTTTTTTTTTTTTTTTGAGATGAAATCTTGTATCACAACCCAAAAAAGCAGGCAAATGTTGGGTTACTCTAGCTCGAAAGCAGAGGAGGCCATGCCACTGGCCTTGTTGTAGCAATGGTAGCATTTCTCCCAACTTCTTGGGGGGGGGGGGGGGTGGTTTCGGTTTTGAATCTTTTGGTAGGATTAATTCAGAATTTTGGGTGTGGGGGTAGTATGTGGATTGTTGTTTATTATTTAGAGAGAAAAAAAAAAAAAAGAAGGAAAAATTGGACTTTGTCAAAGGGAATGAAAGAAAGTGATTTGATCCCTTAGGATTGTTTGTTTGTTTGAAATCAAGGAAAATTAGAATGGACTATTGAAATCACATTTCATTTCATTCCAAATTCTATTGATGTGAGCCTAAGCAAATTAAATAAGCCGATATAGTCTTATGGCCACTTCCATCTCTCTTTTTTTTTCTTTTTCTTTTTTGGTGAGATGGAGCCAGATCCTCTGCTTGGGTACTAGGGGTGCATCCAATAGCTTTAAAAGGTTTAGTCCCCATCCCATATATGTGTTAGTTTTTTTTCAGCTATTAAATTACCCAAGCACCCAAGTAGAGGATCCTCTCACCGAGATGTGGGCAATCCATGTTTCTAGTCATTTTTTTTTTTTTTTTTTTAATTTTTATCTACTAAGGGTTTCTGAGGCTTTAAGCCCGACTAATCCCTTAAGCATGCGTAATCCCCTTGTCCCATACACACCCGGAATGACTCGTTCAAAGTGTGAGGGATGAAATGTTTGCTTGTGTAAACTGTAGAGTCCATCAAAGAATATTTTCCGAAGTAAGCGGAATGCATGTGCAAGTGCCCATCCCTCTCTCCTCTCTCTCTCTATCTCTCTCATTTTTATTTTTATTTTCATATATGACTCATTGTAGCTAGGAGAGGGTGACGAAATATTTGTTTTATGGAAAGTCCACCACAGAATATTTTCCGAAATGAGCAGAACGTGGTAAGAGACTAAACGATTTTTTTATTTTTTGATCAGCAAAATAAAGATTTTATTAATAAAAGACACTAAACCTTTGTTAGGGTCCGAGCATAAGTGCTAAAAAGTCCAACACTTGAGGTTAGGTACGTCTATAAAAGGTTCTTAAATCCAAAAACAACTATTTTGTAATTGCAATTATAAGGTGCTCTGATGCTCTCTATTTGCAAAAAATTCATGTTAAAACGGCATTTGAAAAAAAGTGAGTATTTGGTGAATGCACATTTTAAAGATCCTTCTGCATAAAAAAAAAAAGAGAAAAAAGGATAAACATCAAGAATTTTAGGTTTTATCATCCTCAAAGACTTTTTTGCCCTTTTTATGAATGCCATTTCCCGAAGCTACTTATTCGAATAGTGTTGAAAATAAAATAAAAAAACTGCACTAGTGTCGAAGGGCCCATTTATATAATGTTTGTCCAGGGCTTTCTTGGCTACTGCACCCGATGCTGGGCAGCACATGGCCATGCTCTTGAAGCTAGTGAATGCGAAAAAGACTATTGAAATTGGAGTTTTCACTGGATACTCTCTTCTTCTCACTGCCCTTTCAATTCCTGATTATGGCAAGGTTTCGTGGCCGGATCCACCCATTACCAATCCTTCTATGACATTTACTCACCAAAATGTTTATTATGGCTTGAAATGCATTGCTGCATGCAGATTGTTGCCATAGATGTAGATCGAGAAACATATGAGATAGGGTTGCCAGTTATCCGAAAAGCTGGTGTTGAACACAAAATCGATTTCATTGAATCCCAAGCACTACCAGTTCTTGATAAACTCTTGGAAGATGTGTTGGAAATGATTTAAATTATTATTTTATTTCATGGATAAGATCAAGTTATAGATAAGATTGTGGATAAGATCAAATCATGGATAAGATTATGGATAAGATCAAATCCTTTTGGATAAGATTAAATCTTCTTGGATAGATTAGAATCTTTATAATTATGATAAGGATAAGATCAAATCTTTTTGGATAGGATAGAATCTTTGTAATTATGACAAAGATTTTTTGCTTCTACAACAAGCCACCTATCCCCTATATAAAGGGTAGCTGTGGTAGTGTTAGTGAACTAACTTAAAGTTGTCATTCTCTAACTTCCTTACTACATAATATACATATGTTATTTTACTTTAAGTTTTATTGGACATCTTGACAAGAGGTTGAAAGTACTTAGTTCTTGCCGATTAGTTCAAGATCGGAGAGGAACAGGATCGAGTCCGAGCTAAGTTGAATCCCGGAGATAGAGTTGCCATAATCCCTTGCACGAGTGGGAGGCTCCAACTATCTTCAAGAAGCGTTGTCGTGCCTCTTAGCCGGATTGGGTTAACTCTATTTTGTGCAAGGTAACTCGTATTGTTTTGTTATTTTGCAAATAATATTCCAACAAGATGTGGGTATATTGACCATCTAATACTTGTCTTTTTACTAGAGGACTCAAACCCAGAACTTCCCTCGCAAATGGGGGAGAAGTGTCACTACTCACTAGAGTATCTTTTGTTTGACCTG
Source organism: Liquidambar formosana (assembly GCA_039720395.1). Classification (NCBI taxonomy): domain Eukaryota; kingdom Viridiplantae; phylum Streptophyta; class Magnoliopsida; order Saxifragales; family Altingiaceae; genus Liquidambar; species Liquidambar formosana. The sequence continues at coordinate 7,955,111 of CM077830.1, forward strand.
TGTTGCTTGTTGCAGCAAGAGAATGAAGGGAGTTTCGACTTTGCTTTCATCGACGCTGACAGAGTGAACTTGAATTATCATGAGAGGCTAATGAAAGTGTGTGAAAATTGTGGGGATAGTTGTCTATGACAATACACTCTGGGGAGGAGCAGTTGTTTTGCCGGATCCATCAACGGCTCCAGAGGGCAGGCGACGGGACTGGCAGCGCACAATCAATTTTAACAAGTCATTGGCAGCTAACCCTCGTATTGAAATTTCTCAAGCTACATTGGGGGATGGGATCACAATTTGTAGGCGCATCTATTGATCTTCTGCTTTAAATTGTGCTTGTCAATCTTGAATGTGATGCTATTTTGAACTTCTTAATTCCCATGTTCTATGCATGTCCAAGAACAAAAATAAAATGTTTTATTAGAGATTGGATGATTTTTTATTTTATTTTTTTATCTAGATCAAATGGGGAGGAGGAAAAATCACGGGACCCCATGCCGATATGATTAAATAAAAATGATGAAATAATATAGAAATCAAATAAGCACTACGCTTTGAAAATCTAAATAATTTTTCAGCTTTGCCTAATTGTTTTCGTATAGCTTTTTTTTTCTCTCCTTTATATCACCAATGAACTCACATCTAGAAATCACATGGCACAAGCACCGGGTTTATTGAATCGAATATATACATTTGTTCAACCAAGGTTTCTATTAATTCAATGAACAACTGCTTTAATATTAGAGTAACCCTAGCTATTCCAAATTTGGGATGCTTTAAAATAAGAATAACCCTAACTATTCCAAATTCGAGATGCTACCTTTTAGGGAACAATTGAGGCATCCCAAATTTGAGATACCCAATATTTTCCTTAAAATACCTCAAATGACTTTGTTCAATAAGGCCAACGTCTTAACATTTTTGTACAATGGTCATACACAGCTAGCACAGTTATTTTAAAATAGCTGTGCAACGTGACTGGCACAACCGTACATGAAGTGGGTTCCAAGCAGTATTAAATATTTTCTTATATTAATACTATTTAATTATTTATTGAAGCTAGCACCTATTTCTTCTACTCTTTAAAAAAGAAGAAGGTAAATTACACTTATACCCCTTTGATATCTCACCATTACGGATATATCCCTTCTTATTAACTATAAACAACTAGCATACCTCCTCATTTTATAGTTTATCCCTTGCGAGGATACTCTGCCTTTTTAGACTTCTTTTTTTCCCCAATTTTTGCTTAATCCGACGTATATGACTTATTCTTAGACCCCACTTGTTTGGATGGAATGAAAGTAACCAAAATGGATGAGACTCTTGTAGTGAGCAACGATGATAAAGAGAAGAGAGAAGAATGAAGAAGAGAGCCAGAAGAAAGATGAAATCATGCATCTCGAGTCATCTTATCTCATCTTTTCTTCTATTTCGGGAATGGAATACAAGTAATGTATCACATCATCTGACTTATCATGTTGAGTTCATCCTAGTGGGAAAAATTCATGTAGAAATATGTTAACAATAATTCTCCCTTTCAAAGTTGATAGAAAAATTTCAATTAAATAGTACTCCCTCTGTTCCCAATTGGCTGTTCTTTTTGAAAAAAACATGTTTTTTTTAGAAAACCCCTATTAAATGCTTTGCCATCAAAATATATGTTTCTACATTCTAATTTTGCCCTCAATTATATAAATCATTAGAAAAAAGAAAAGAAAAGAAAGGGTATTTTGGGAAATCATGCAAAGAATCATTGAATAAACTGCTTTAAAATATTTCAGAAATGACTGTGTCTGATGAGGCCCTACACTATATATATTTCAACTTTCAATTCATAGGAAAAACTCAGAAGCCGTTACTGCAGTGTGGGAATTAGGAGCTCTCAGGTTAGTTTTCTTCTTCCCTCTCTTTATTTTTCTTTGTAATCCAATATTTATGCCGATGATTTGCATATACTTTCTATCAACATGATCAGAGGGCGATTACCATAAATGATTCTTCCATAATATTATTGTCTTTCTCTTTCTTTCTTTCTTTCCAATCTTCCTTTTTTTTTGGTGGGTTCAAAGAGAAACGAGCTCTTGTGGCTCACAACAGGAGGTGACCCATTCCCCTTCTCAAAACCACTCCCACTAACACTCACAGACAGATCATCGGCAAAACGAGCTCTTGTGCCTCACAACAAGCTCTTGCTTATTATTTATAAAATAAAAAAAAAAAAGTAAAAAAATTAAAAAGAATGGAAAATTGGCAATAACCCCATTTGTATACGTAGGATTGGGTCATTGAGCATAAATAACAATTAATTAAGATCCATCAAATAATAGACATCATTAGAAGTGTTGCCTTTTTTTTTTTTTTGGTTTCCCAAGGTGTCCCCACGCTTCGCCCAGGACTAATCCTCCGAGGTACGGTCGGGCGCCGAAACGGGGACCTCTCCTAAGAAAGTTTGTTGCATCCATAAGGGCTCGAACCCGAGACCTCTTGCTTAAGCGACTAGAGCCCCTTCCATTAGAAGTGTTGCCACCACTTAGAAAAACTTGATTAAAGTAGAATTAATCGGATTTTCAAGATCATTAATTTAAAGAAAAAACTTATATCATGGAGACATATTGGAATTGCCCCACTCTATCAGTGCACTAGGGCGTATTTGAATGTCCACTTGGAAATTGAATTGGGGCGAATGAAAGAGACCAGGCATCTGCAATGTGTTGGACTATGTTATAATTGTTGACGTTTAAAGTTGTTGCACCCACGTTGTGTATGCAACGCTGACGCCACCTTCTTTTAAATATAGATTTTTTTTAGTATAAATTTATAATAATGGGAAACCAGTAGTTAATTTTCTTTATTTATTACCTATTTTTTATATTTTATGGCAAAGCTTGAACTTTGTCAAATTCGATCTCTTAGGATTCGTTTGTTTGTTCGAAACCAGGGAAAATGAGAATGGACTATTGAAATTACATTTCATTTCATTCCAATTTTTTTTTTGATTGGAGCCAAGCAAATTTAATTTAGCCGATATAGTCTTATGGACACTCCATCTCTCTCTCTCTCTCTCTCTCTCTCTTCTTTTTTTTCTTTTTTTTTTTCCTCTTTTTCCCCCCCTTTTTTTTTTTTTTTTTTTGGTGAGATGGAGCCAAGATCCTCTACTTGGGTATTAGGGTGCATCCAACAGCTTTAAAAGGTTCAGTCCCCATCCCATATATGTTTAGAGTTTTCTATTGTTTCTCCAATACTTTTAACCATGAACTAATCACTGTTCGCGGGGGAGGAAACCGCTAGCCAAGGGTTTTTTAGTTAGGTCCTTCAGGCATCTATGACTAGTTCAAAGTGTTAGTGATGAAATGTTTGTTTGTGTAAATTGGAGAGTCCATCAAATAATATTTTCCGAAGTAAGCGGAATGCATGCTGCAAATACCCACCTCTCTCCCTTTCTCTCTCATTTTTTTTTTTTTCTTTTTTGTTCATATATGACTCATTGTAGCTAGAGAGGGTGACGAAATGTTTGTTTTATGGAAAGTCCACCACAGAATATTTTCCGAAATGAGCGGAACGTGCTAAGAGACAAAACAATTTTTTATTTTTTGATCAACAAAATAAAGATTTTATTAATAAAATGTAAAATAAAAATAAAAGTTTTATTAATAAAAGACACTAAACATTTGTTAGGGTCCGAGCACAAGTGCTAAAAAAAGTCCAACACTTGAGGTTGGGTACGTCTATAAAAGGTTCTTAAATCCAAAAACAACAACGTACTTTGCAACAGCAATTATAAGGTGCTCTCTATTTGCAAAAAAAATTTCAGATTTCTCATATACTTAGAAGGAAAATGAACGACGGCACGAAGACAATGGGATTGTTGCAGTCCCAAGAGTTGTATGAGGTACTCTCCAATACTCTCTCTCTCTGTTTGCTCTTCCACTTCTATGCTTCATGTATGGAGATTTTATGATTCTTAATTGTATCTTGAAATTGAGTTAGTTTTCCATTGCTGTGGGCAGTACATACTGGAGACTAGTGTGTATCCACGTCAACCTCAGCCTCTCAAGGAGTTGTGGGATGCTACTGCCAACCACCCTTTGTAATTGTTCTTCTTTCTATAATTCAAAAACTCATGAACTTTAATTGATCAGTGACGAAGTCAGGAATTTACCCTAGTGGGCAGGGCTGATCTTTATTTACATATCTTCCTTCCAAAGTTTTGTTTATGTGATAGAGTTTTATATTACAGCACGATAATGGGATTACAAACTTATTACATCCTATAAGTTTACTGGCTCATGACATTCAGCAAACTAATAGATATGTGCGTACACCTACAAGAGAGAAAAAAGAAAAAAAAAAATCTTGAATTTGAGCAAATTCAAGTGAGTATAATATAAAAAAAATGAGGCAATTTTATATAAATTAATTTTTTTATAGAAAGTTTTATGGTGGGAAATGATAAAATTGATTTTAATGAAGAAACGAAAAAATAATAGTAAGGGCCAATATGTAAAAAATCTAAATTTCATATACAAAAGTAAAATTTAAAAAAAAAAAATTGTGTGGGGGGCCGTTGGCCCCAGGTGGGTCTAAACCTAGCTTGATGAGAGAGTAAGCATAAAATACCCACCATTTTCTTTTGGGCGGATGGACCCAAATTTTAACCACTCTTAGAGCATCTCCAGCGGTGAATTATAACTGGTCCTATTGTTATATTATAGAATTTAGCACAAGTTGGGCTGCCGCAATGGTGTGCTAAAAACCTATGTTAAAAATAGTAATAACTCACCCTTGTACCAAATATAGCACAAGGGTGAGCTATTGCTATATTTGCTATGTCAGCTCTTTTTCCATTTCTCAACAACCAAACATACCAGCAACTGTGAAAAATATAATATTTCTCTTCCAAAATTTGCTTAGTAACCAAACAGCCTGTAAATAAATATAATATTTTCAAAAATAATATTGAAATCTTATATATAATATATAATTAAAAAAAAAAAAATCGCACACCGACCAATCTAGTTAGCATCATAATTTTGTAATTGGAACAATGGAAGTTGGAAAATGGTACTTGGTAGTTTATAAAAAAAATGAAGGGAATGGAGATTGTGGCAAAAAATAGCACATTGTATCATTTGCACCATTAGAGCACCTTATGCCATATTATAGCATTTGGCATTGTAGTATGTACTAAAATAGTAATAGCACAGATAATTTAGCTCACATCACCGGTGATGCTCCTAGGGTATTTGGAAGCATATGTACCTGTTTTTAATAAAATAAAAAAAAGTTATTTTTGAGAAAGATGTGTTTTGAAAAATTCATGTTAAAAAGGCCTTTAAAAAAAAAGTGAGTATATGGTGAATGCACATTTTAAAGATCCTTTTTACATCTAAAAAACGATAAACATCAAGAATTTTAGGTTTTATCATCCTCAAAGACTTTTTTGCCTTTTTATGAACGCCATTTCCAAAAGCTACTTATTTGAATAGTGTTGAAAATAAAATAAAAAACTGTCGAAGGGCCCATTTATATTATGTTTGTCCAGGGCTTTCTTGGCTACTGCACCCGATGCTGGGCAGCACATAGCGATGCTCTTGAAGCTAGTGAATGCGAAAAAGACCATTGAAATTGGAGTTTTCACTGGATACTCTCTTCTTCTCACTGCTCTTTCAATTCCTGATGATGGCAAGGTTTGTGGATCCATCCAATATTACCAACCCATATAAACATTTACTTAACCAAACTATTTATGGTTTGAGATATATTGCGTTTTTGCAGATTGTAGCCATTGATATAAGTCGAAAATCGTACGAGATAGGGCTGCCAATAATTCAAAAAGCTGGTGTTGAGCACAAAATCGACTTCATCGAGTCCCAAGCTCTTCCAGTTCTTGATAAATTCTTAGAAGATGTGAGTATTGACCATCTAAAACCCCACAATTGTTTTTGGGTGAATTATAAAAAATTATCCTGTACTTTAACCTTCTATTTGGTCTATGGATTCTGCTAAGGAAAAAAGAAGGAAGAGAAAAAAAATGAGAAAAGAAAATAAAAGGAAAAGATAAAATCATATCAAGTCAAAATTATTTTAATTCTTTTTCATTGCAACCAGATAAAAAAAAAAAAGTATAGTTTCTTATATTTTATTTTTTTCCTTGATAAAATCTGCAAATCAAATAGAGCTTAAGTCAGCTTCTACTTTCATTCCTTCGACTTCAAAGTCAAAATGATCCTGAACTATTGGCTGTTGATACTTTAGTTCCTACATCAGCTATCCCTTAGTCGATCAAATTGACGGTTTGACTTTCTTGAGTTACTATTTTGCTCTTGATATCTCATATAATTACAATTTCAACTCTTTAACTTTCGTCCGAAAACATTTTGCACTCTTCTATTTTTTTTTATATTTAAAAAAAAAAAATACCTTGGCCACAGGAATAGTTTAAGGTCTATTTTGACCGATTTTAAAGCTGATGTTTTTCTCTCCATTTTTGGGTGTCGTTGCAGAAAGAGAATGAAGGGAGTTTCGACTTTGCTTTCGTAGATGCAGATAGAGTTAATTTTCTAAATTATCATGAGAGGCTAATGAAATTGGTGAAGGTAAAGGGGCTAATTGTCTATGACAACACACTCTGGGGAGGAACTGTTGCTTTGCCTGATCCGTCGTTGGCTCCAGAGTCAAGGAGACCAGACTGGCAGCGCACAATCGAGTTCAACAAGGCATTGGCAGCTGACCCTCGCATTGAAATCTCTCAAGCTGCATTGGGTGATGGCATCACAATTTGCAGGCGCATCTGTTGATCTTCTGCTTTAAATTTGTGTCTAGCGTTTCACTTTTACTTGCACTTTGGCATTTAAGCTTGAATGTGATGCTATTCTCTCAATTTCGTCTTCCCATGTTTTATGTTTCTCCAAAAATAAAATGTTTGATTGAAGATTGGATAGAGTTCTGCTCTGTCAATATTCACAAGTTTGCGGCTAAGGTTCATCCCTTCAGTTGTAGAGTTAGGAATCGAATTCTAAATGGTCACATTTTATGATAGGTGGTTATATTTGTAATAACACCCCGTTAACACAAATGTGGCAAAAGTTTATCAACTTATCATAAAATGTAACTATATACTTACCATTTGAATACAGTACTGTGAGCGCAAGCGGAAGTTGCCACCCAATTTAGCTTTGGGAACTTTGTTTTTGGTCTCATTTAATCGGGTTCAAATTTAAGGTCCAGAGATTAAAGTTCGGAACTAGGGTGCATTATTGGGAAGGTATTAGGCACTAAAAAATGCTCGGTCGAAACCGGCTTCCGTGAATAATTGTTGGCTTTAATTAATCAAGGTATTTAATCAAATTCAACCCTAAGCATGCAAAAATGCAATAATATGCCAAGCACACGAATGATTATGCAAATAAGAAGATGATCAAATGGAGGAATGGTTAGTAGAACATAGCATGACAAAATATACAAGAGGTAATAACTCATGGAAAGCGAAATAAATAAATAAATAAATAAAAGAGTGCCTAGACTACAGTGTAGTGGTGCGTACGCATCAGCATGACAATTCTCTACAATCTTCACTAACATGCATTTTACAAATAAAATAATAGCACCACGAACATTAAATTAATTTACAAAATAGCAATCGGCATATACTAATATATTAAACAAAAGATGCAATTATTAAAATATACCAAAAATGCTAACATTAACATTAAATATTCTAACCATACTTCTAATAAAATAACCTAACTAATATTATAATGATATAATCTAATTTATATTAATCAAAACTAGAATAAACTACAATAAATAATGTAACACCCATACGTACTCATATTAAACCTATGTATATAATATTAAAACTAATTACTCTAACATTAAACTAATGAATAACAATAAACAAAATAATTCTCTGCCTGGAAAAGTGGTGCGTATGCATCACCGTAGTAGTGCATACGTACCTACTTAGCTCAAATGATGAACGGTCAAAGTTGGTCAAATTATAATCAAAATGGTCAACCAAAGGTCCCACATGATGGGTCTCAACAAGACGAATCCACCCGTCAAATTTGGGGTTAATCGGGTCAACCTAGGGTCTTCAAATGTTAGGGAACACGGTATCTATGGGTGGGTGCATCCACACTGGATCACTGTCCACTTCACCCTAACTTATCTTACTCATTTCTTAACCAAATTTAATGATTTAAAAACCAAATTGAAGCTCTTGCAGAGTACTACAAGCGCACATAAATCGTTCATCCAAAAACTTGCAGAATCATGATTATTTTTCAGGTCAAAGTCTTGAGTTTATAACCCGAAAACCCGTCAATTCAAGAATTCATGTCACAACTATTTTCTTTCAAATCTAACATTACCAATGATTTTCCCGACCTTAACAGTGTAACATGGCATCATTATATTAAACAATAACTTATGGAAACAAATATGCAGTATAAATTCACAGTGCATACATATATGTGTATCTGTGATACGTACCCCTCAGGTTTGAATGCGTCTAATATCAACGCAGCAATTCCCTTCTCTCAGCTTCGGATTACAACATTCAACACTCCTTTCTCTCTTCTGGTTTTTTGGTTTTTTGGTAGGTATTTGGCTTCTCTCACTCTCTCTTTCTGGCCGTTCTCTCTTCAGCCTTTCTCAGATCTATTCCAAAAAAGGAAGTCGTCCAACCAAAAAAGAAGTCCTCCCCCCCACCCCCACAAAAAAATAGTCCTTTCTCCCGTCCCATCAGTAGGGTATAAATAGGGTCCAATTAGGTTTTGAAAATCATCCGCTGATTGGCCCATCCCATACCCATGCTGGGAACACCCGCGGGAATCTCCCCATTCCCCAAACTCTCCCCCATGCTCTCATGTTTAGTGGGAGACAGAACTGGAGATTCCTGAAAAAGGTACATGGTGCGTACGCATGGAAACATGGTGCGTACGCACCACCCACTGGTGCGTACGCATGAAATGTAAAAAGGCAGTATCTTTCTGTTGTAACCTTGACGACTCGTCGGGAATTGCTCTATCATTATCTCAAAACATACAATAAACCTCATCATTGGGTTTTCAAAATATGTGACTTCAAATTAATTAGGTGGTACAAAATGGGGTGTCCACAGGTACCCACTCCCTACAAAAGTACCTTATAATTTCTATTCAGAAACATATCCCATGCAACGGACTTTTATCGAACCAAATGAGTAGTGGCTTTACCCCCGTTCAAAAATTAGTTGAATTTAAATATCTTCTTAATAAAAATAAATAAATAAATGTTTGTTGTATATTGAAAAGACTGACACATGCTTCATTCACTTGTGTTAAATTTTTTGGAGTAAATTGCTCTTTAGGATCCATAGTTTGGTCAAGTTTCATTTTTGGGTACAAAACTTAAATTGCGTCAATTCAGTATCCGAATTATTAGTTAAATTGCAATTTGGGATCTGTTATCAGAATTTTTTTATATTATTCATACTTTGCCTATTTTATGGGTTTGAAAACCCTATTTTACCCCTATTAATATCCAATAAACCTTTATATTTTAACAAGATTTAAATTACTCTTATCTTTTTTCTCTCTCTATATTACCCTTATTAACATCTGATAAACTTTTACATTTTCTATTTACAAAACCACAAATTTGATGGTAAAGTAATTCAAATCTAGTCAAAACATAAAGGTTTATTAAATGTTGATAAAGGTAAATTGGGTTTTCAAACCCATAAAAAGGGTAAAATAGGAATAATACAAAAAATTCTAACGGTAGGCCCCAAATTGCAACTCAACTAATAATTAAGGTACTGAATTGATGCAATTTAAATTTTGGTCCTTAAAGTAAAACTTGCCCCAAACTTATAACCCTAAATTGCAATTTACCTAACTTTTTAAAAGAAAAAAAAAATACATTGAAGGATTTGAACCCCTAACCTATCCTACTCCTATCTTTTTTCTCACCCTCTCTCACCACTAAGCTAATCCTAGCCGCTAATTTACCATACTTTTTTAAAGCACACTAAAAGTGACTAGTATGGCTGGGACTACCCAAGTCTACCTGAACCCCTTATTTTGCAGAGCTGCTTTAAATTGATACCACTTGTTGGTAGATTTTATTGTGGTAGGAATTTAAATTTATTTTTTTTTTTAAATTTTGTTTTGTCACTTTTTGTGGTTGTCATGTAGCCATGCATGTTGGCCAATGATAAGATAAAATGTATGTATTCATTCTTATGCTTTGTATTGTTTATCTATTTATTTCTTTTAAAATTGAAAAATTCAACCAAGCTAAACCGCCTTCTTTTTTTTTTTTTGTTCCTTCTCCGCATAGGCGCATATATACCCATAACCAATTCTTGATTTCTAGGAGTCGTCTTGCTATATAAGCCGACCCAACTAAGACCAAATGTTAGATGATTGACGTGTCTTTATGTAAATAGCGTGTGTGAATAACACCGTCAAACAAACTTCAACCCGCATTTGAAAGCTGCTTTTTTATTATTTTCGCAGCAAAAGAAAAAAAATTTGTTGAAAAAAAAAAGTGGTATCTGCTTTTCATAAAGACGAAACGTCACCTCCCGGACATTCTTAGTTGACTTGTCCTTCCATATCACTTCTCTTTCACCTCCAAGCCTCTCTTTCCTCACAGTAGAAGCAGCTGGTCTCACTTCTCACAACAGATTTTGGGAAAAATCCAGGAGAATCCACCATGGAAAAAGGTACCTCGTTTTCAATCTCTTTTCTTCCTCAAGTTCTCTTTCGATTTTTCTCCTCCTCCTCCTCCTCCTCCTCCTCCTTCTAAGTTCTAATCCACCATAGAAAAAGGTACGTGGGCTTTTCCTCTTCAATATGTTTTTCTTCATCAAGCTCTCTTTTGACTTTGCTCTAGATTCTTCTCCTTTTTCATTTATACAGAGTAATGATACGATGTATAGGAGAATTACAAAATGATGTGAACCAAACAACATCAAAAGATGACCCCTGGTAGATCTAGTTTTAGACAAACAGCCTACAAAGTGAAGGCAGAGCATTGCTTGCTAGACATTGGCAATACACTGCCCGTGAAGGCAACCAATGTGCAGATTTCTTAGTTAGAGAAGGGCATAAAGCCCAGAGCAATTTTGTCATTTTGAATTCCCCCCTAGTGGGCTCTGTATTTTTCTTTTTGCTGATCTTGTGGGTGTTTGTACCCCTAGGCCTTCGTTAATCTAATCGCACTGACCAAAAAAAAAAAAAAAAACAAAGAAAGAAAGAAAACCATTTATACATAAATTCGCCTCAACATGAACTAGACAGATGGAATTGGTCCTGAACAAATTCTCGGATTCCCTGACAGCCCCAAGAACTTGACTTGTTTACCTCCCGAATAACCATGAAAAAGCCTTATATCGAGTCAAACTCGAGTAGATTGTTTCTTTTCAGGTAATGAGCTAATCGAGCAGAGTAATACTTTGCTTGAGTTTAGCTCGATCAATATATATATATATATTTATAATAAACAATTGATATATATTTATAATAAACAATTGATATAAGCAATTTTTTTTTTTATCAATATATTATCAACGCTCAAAAATAAGTTTGAAATCGTTTATTTTAGGAGTAAACAAACACACCTCTTATCGAGCCAAGCTCGATTAGCTTGATTCGTCTTAATTTTTTCCAAGCACGAAATGCAATTCTAGTGGTCAACGGTCTTTGGGTCTAATGGCATGTCCCATCCCAATAGGGGTGTGGGATTTGCGGAGGTCTTAGTTTCAATTACTCCCCATGGGTGCATGTATTCTCCTATCGTTTGGCAAAATAAAAATAAAAATAAAAAAATAATAAAAAATAAAAATAAAAATGCAGTTCTAGCATTTAATTTTGAAGTTACAATGTCAAGCAACAATTGAGGCTGACCCTTCGATCATATGGTAAAAACAGTTATGTCTCTGAAGCTTCTTAATAATTATTATTTAAAAAAAAAAATAAAAAAATTCTCTGAGGCGTGACAGAATTTCAAATATTTGTAGAAGGAGCAAAGGAAAACGGCATGAATAAAGTACGCAAGGCTAAAATGGGATTGTTGCAGAATGAGGAGTTGTATCAGGTACTGTCCAATATTATTCTTCAACTTTATGCTATATGTTGATTCATTATATCTTGAACTTGATTCAACTTTCTATTACTGTGGACAGTACATATTGAAGACTAGTGTGTATCCCCGCGAACCAGAGCCTCTCAAGGAACTAAGGGATGCTACTGCTAATCACCCGAAGTAATTCTTTTTTGTTCTAAACAAAATACAAATGGAGTCATTCATATCCCATGGAACAACAAAGCAAAAAATAGCCTTTTCTTGAAATAGCCTTTTGTTGAGAGATTAGTCTTCAACAATGTTTGGAATCAAGTGCTTCATATTGCCATGAATCTAGTTAGTGAAAGCTTTGAGCCAATTTTTTTGTTTGTTGTCCAGGGCCTTCTTGGCTACTGCACCTGATGCTGGACAGCTCATGGCCATGCTCTTGAAGCTAGTGAATGCCAAAAAGACAATTGAAATTGGTGTTTTTACTGGATACTCTCTTCTTCTCACTGCTCTTCAATTCCCGACGATGGCAAGGTTTCGTGGCCAAATCCACCCATTACCAATCCTTCTATGACATTTACTTACCAAAATGTTTATTATGGCTTGAAATGCATTGTTGCAGATTGTTGCCATAGATGTGGATCGAGAAACTTATGAGATTGGGTTGCCAGTTATCCGAAAAGCTGGTGTTGAACACAAAATCGACTTCATTGAATCCCAAGTACTACCAGTTCTTGATAAACTCTTGGAAGATGTGGGTATATTGACCATCTAATACCATTTTTAACCCAGAACTTCCTCCATAAATGGGGGAGAAGTGTCACTAATCACTAGAGTATCTTTTGTTTGACCTGTGTTGCTTGTTGCAGCAAGAGAATGAATGGAGTTTCGACTTTGCTTTCGTCGATGCTGACAGAGTGAACTTCTTGAATTATCATGAGAGGCTAATGAAAGTGGTGAAAATTGGGGGGATAGTTGTCTATGACAATACACTCTGGGGAGGAACAGTTGTTTTGCCGGATCCATCAACGGCTCCAGAGGGCAGGCGACGGGACTGGCAGCGCACAATCGATTTTAACAAGTCATTGGCAGCTGACCCTCGTATTGAAATTTCTCAAGCTACATTGGGGGATGGGATCACAATTTGTAGGCGCATCTATTGATCTTCTGCTTTAAATTGTGCTTGTCAATCTTGAATGTGATGCTATTTTGAACTTCTTGATTCCCATGTTCTATGCATGTCCAAGAACAAAAATAAAATGTTTTATTAGAGATTGGATGATTTATTTTTTTATTTTTTATTTTTGGGTCAAATGGGGAGAGGAAAAATCACAGGACCCCATGTCGATATGATTAAATGAAAATGATGAATAGACAATAGTACAGAAAAACAGATAAGTATGCTACACTTCGAAAATCTAAATAATTTTTCAGCCGTGCCTAGTTACCTTCCTATAGCTTTTTCTCTCTCTCCTTTATATCACCGATGAACTCACATCTAGAAATCGCATGGCACAAGCACCGGGTTTATTGGCCGTGTGCCTTGAAAGTTAGGTTGAATCGAATATGTACATTTGTTTAACCAAGGTTTCTATTAATTCAGTGAACAACTGCTTTAAAATTAGGGTAACCCTAGCTATTCCAAATTCGGGATGCTTTAAAATAAGAATAACCCTAACTATTCCAAGTTCAAGATGCTACCTACTAGGGAACAATTGAGGCATCCCAAATTTGAGATACCCAATATTTTCCTTAAAATACCTCACATGACTTTGTTCGAGAAGGCCAACGTCTTAACATTTTTGTACAATGGTCCTACACAGCTAGCACAGCTATTTTAAATAGTTAAAATAGCTGTGCAACGTGACTGGCACAACCGCACATGAAGTGGGTTCCAAACAGTATTAAATATTTTCTTATATTAATACTATTTAATTATTTATTGAAGCTAGAACCTATTTCTTCTGCCCTTTAAAAAAAGAAGAAGATAAATTACACTTATAACCCTTTGGTATCTCACCATTACGGATATATCCCTTTTTATTAACCATAAGCAACTAGCATACCTCCTTATTTTATAGTTTATCCCTTGCGAGGGTACTCTGCCTTTTTAGACTTCTTTTTTTCCCCATTTTTGTTCAATCCGACGTATATGACTTATTCTTAGACTCCATTTGTTTGGATGGAATGAAAGTAACTAAAATGGAATGAGACTCTTGTAGCGAGCAACAATGATAAAAGAGAGGAATGAAGAAGAGAGCAGAAGAAAGGTGAAATCATGCGCCTCTTGAGTCCTCTTTTCTTTTATTTCGGGAATGGAATACAAGTAATTAATGTATCACATCATCTGACTTATCATGTTAAGCTCATCCTAGTGGGAAAAATTCATGTAGAAATATGTTAACAATAACTCCCCTTTTAAAGTCAACAGAAAAATTTCAATTAAATAGTACTCCCTTTGCTCCCAATCTACTGTTTTTTTTTTTTTGGTTGAAAAAACATGTTTTTTTAGGAAACCTTATTAAATGCTTTGCCATTAAAATATATGTTTGAACATTCCGATTTTGCCCTCAATTACACAAATCTTTAGAAAAAAAAGAAAAGAAAGGGTATTTTGGGAAATCAAATGCAAAGAATCATTGAATAAACTGCTTTAAAATATTTCAGAAATGACTTTGTCTGACAAGGCCTACACTAAATATATTTCAACTTTCAATTCATAGGAAAAGCTAACTAGGCACTCAATTCCACAAAAACTCAGAAGCCGTTACTGCAGTGTGGGAATTAGGAGCTCTCAGGTTAGTTTTCTTCTTCCCTCTCTTTATTTTTCTTTGTAATCCAATGTTTATGCCGATGATTTGCATATGCTTTCTATCAACACGATCAGTGGGTGATTACCATAAATGATTCTTCCATAAGATTATTGTCTTTCTCTTTCTTTCTTTCTTTCCAATCTACCTTTTTTTTTTTGGTGGGTTCAAAAGAGAAACGAGCTCTTGTGCCTCACAACAGGAGGTGACCCATTCCCCTTCTCAAAACCACTCCCACCAACACTCACAGGCCGATCGTCCGGCAACAATAGAAAAATGATACATGAATCTATTCTCTATAAAGGAAAACATGAATAAATATTCCTATCATAATTCATATGCTTGTCAATATTAGATTTATTTTTTATTTTTTATTTTGAAGTTTCAATATTTATTTTTATTATAGTTAGAGAGGAATATATTGATTCCAAACTACGTACTACAACACTTCCCTCTTCCTTTTTTCAATTTTCATTTTTTCCCCTTCATAATTCATATGATTGCCTATGTATTGATCGCCAAAGTTTTCTGGTGAGTCCTTCTCCCTGACTGCGGCAACTTGTTCTTAATACATTTTTCTTTTTCTGAATCTGAAGGGTTGCTTTTTGATTTTGAAGGCTAAAATTGTCCGCTTATAATTTAAGAGCTGTGGAATAATAGTTTTTTGATGTGGCAATATCGCCACCCCTAATTTTATCCTCTCCTACTTGGGGGGATTACAGATAGGTGATTTCAATTTGTAGTCATTCTTAATAAGTTAGTAGCTATTTACTATGAAGTTAGTAATCATTTGTTTGATGTGTAATTATTTATCCGTGGCCGGACCAATCTATAGTTCCCTAGTGAATATTCATTCATATAGATATTATTGTCTCTCTCTTTCTTTCTTTTCTAATTTTTTTTTGGATGGGTTTAGGCTTTTGTGTCACAAAACAGGAGGTGTGACCCATCCCCCTTCTCAAAACCACTCCTGCAGACACAAATGGTCCCGGTCATTGGCAACTTCCTTCGTATTATTGTCAATATTTAGATTTTATTTTATTTTTTAATCAAAATTTCAATTTCAATTTCAATTTTATTTTTATCATATTAGAGAGGAATATATTGATTCTTAAACTGAAGAGTACCCAAATCACAACCCAACTGTGTACTACCATTAGCCCATAAGGTGGTATATATACATTTAGAATTGTACAGTTGATATTGACAACTTAATCAGTTGACTGCCATTCACATATACCAAGCCAAAAAAACCTCTACTAGGGTTGATACCACTTGATCTCTACAACCACAGAGAGCAACCTCCTAATTATGAAACATTTTTCCCTTTTCTAAGTCGACCAATCAGTTTTATACTACTGAACTTTTGATTAGGCTTGATATGTGAAAGAGAATGCAATTGGTGAACATTGAGCACTATATTAGATGCACACAAGTGAGACTGTCAAAAAAATAATCAAAGCATGTTATTCTTAGGCCGTTTCGTTTATATGCCCGTATTTGTTGCTCACTGTGATAAGCTCATTTCTGTTTTGATAAGCCTGCATGCGAGTAAGATTGTTGAAGAAGCACCACATTCCTTATCGCCTAAATACTAGGTTTAAGGCTGTTGATCGAAAAAGCACCATATCTCATATAATCTAAATATTAGGTTTGACATGATTTCATATACTTATAAAGGTGGGGGTGGGTCGCAGAGATTGGAGAAGATAAAGAAAGAGAGAGAGATGGCTATGGTGTGATTTGGTGGTGTGGGACCTATCGAATGTTAGAGTGGGAAAAACTTTCCCAACCAAGTCAGTGACTCAGTTTGAGAGAAATTTTTTTTAAATAATATTATTTCTTGGGAAAAAAAAAAAATTTACTCCGTAATAGATTGCTATGGATGTAGGCATTTTGCTTAACTACGTAAACTTGATGTTTTCTGTTTACTATGATCGTGCTTGCCACATAACAAGAACCTTTTCATGACTTTTTTCTTTTGGGTAAAATTTAAACTAGCTTCTATGTCTGTCAGATTTCCTGAGCATTGGAAAGAATGGAAAACATTGCAAAGAAACCAATTCAGCCTAATCCAATATTGTTGCAGAGTAAGGAGTTATATGAGGTACTGTCTGATTATTATTTTTGATATTTTCTTTGATTTTATGGTGGTAGAATTCTGAAGTTCATGGACTCAATCCAATTTTCTACTAATGTGGCAGTACATACTGGAGACTACTGTGTACCCTCGAGAACCAGAGCCTCTCAAGGAGCTGAGGGCAGCTTCTGCAAGTCACCCAACGTATTTCTTCCTTCTACCTTAACTACATTTTTTCGCTGAAAAATATTCTTCTTCCTTCTTTTTTGTCATGGATTCTTCTTCGAATTGTTAGGGAGTTGTTTAATTGAAAGCAACATAGGACTGAAACTGAAATGGCCGGTTCAACATAGGAGTTGTTAATAGTAAATGGTTTTTACGACAATTGATGGCCAAAAAAGGGCATTCAATGTGCTAAAAATTGAATAACCATGCAATTTGTCCAGGGCCTTCTTTGGCACTGCACCTGATGCAGGTCAGTTAATGGCCATGCTATTGAAGCTAGTGAATGCTAAAAGGACAATTGAAGTTGGAGTTTTCACTGGATACTCTCTTCTCCTCACTGCTCTAGCGATTCCAGATGATGGCCAGGTTTTGTACATCTACCCATCACCAACATGTCTAATATTCCGATTTGTTTGGGTCATTTTGACTAAACACGCATATTGAGGCAATGTCTTATAATATATTGGCACGTCACCAGCTAATTTGAACTTCTCAATGTTACCTTACATAATAGAATGTCACAATTAATTGTGATTGTAAAGGGTATTTTTGGAAAAAACAATATTTTCTTAGACAAATGTTTTGGGACATCCCAAAATAATAATAATAAAAATGTGCCTAAACAAATTGGGATTTGGGACAGAGGGAGGATATTAATTTCCATTTTGCCAAACTATTTATGGTTTGAAATGCACTATCGCAGATTATAGCCATGGATATAAATCGGAAATCATATGAGATAGGGTTGCCAATCATTCAAAAAGCTGGTGTTGAACACAAAATCGACTTCATCGAATCCCAAGCCCTACCTGCTCTCGATAAGCTCTTAGAAAATGTAAGTGGTAGCCATCTTTTGGTATTCAATTTCCATTTAATCATCTTCTATATTTTTCTTTTTGTGATAATTCGAATATCTGTTCCTTCACTATCAGATATATGAGTTTGCGGGTGATTTGTATATCGTGGGAGATTAATATGGACCTAATTGCTTGTGACTTTGCTCATTTGGCCAAAAAAAAAGGAAGTAAATATGACTAGTGTTTCTGGTTTTGTTGCAGCAAGAAAATGAAGGGAGTTTTGACTTTGCCTTTGTGGATGCCGATAAGGGCAATTATTTGAATTATCATGAGAGGTTGATAAAATTGGTTAAGGTTGGGGGAATAATAGTCTATGACAACACATTGTGGGGAGGAACAGTTGCTTGGCCTGAAGAGTCTGTTCCAGCTGCCAAGAGAGATGTCAGGCAGAGTAGCATTGAGTTCAACAAATCTATGGTCACTGACCCTCGCATTGAAAGTTCTCTTGCTCCATTGGGTGATGGGCTCACAATTTGCAGGCGCATCTATTGATCTTTGTGTTCAATGTGTCTCCACACTATCACTTTAATTACTTGCTCTATATATGACATATATAATAATGCTTGGTTGTAAGCCTTGTAATAAACTATTAAATATAATTAATTCGAGAGTAATCTATATAATAATGGAGGAATGCCTCCCTGTTGATGCCATGTGTTAATTAATTAATTAATTTATTTTTTTCAAATCACATGTTGAATCTTTTAGAGAAAAGGTAAAAATTATCTTTTAGTGACCACTTTCCAATCTAATACCAAAAAAATGTAATATCTGTCGACTTGCTACAAATTAACTGTATACTAATAACTATCAATTTCTTTTTTTCATATTGAGGTGGGAAAGGATCACTAAAATGTAATTTTTCCAAAAAGAAAGTTACTTTTAGTGACTTTTGGAGAAATTACTTTTTAATAATCAATTTCCAACTTAATATCAAAGAAAAAATATTATCTGCCAACCTATTACCAATTGATTGTATACATGTTTCAAAAGGACTACTAAAGTTTCATGTTTGGTATTAAGTTGAGAAGTGATCACTAAAAGGTAAATTCTCTAAACTTTTTTTTTTTTTTTTTGGTTTTCACTGCTCTTTTTTCACGCGGTATAGGTAGGTTGATGCTTGGTGTACACTGCATATCTCTTTGTTTTTATGTAGGGATAATCAGAAAACCTATACTATACAATGTTCAACCCAAACTTAGTAGACTACACTATATTTCTTCGTTTTTTTTATATCTATTTATCTCCTCTCCCAAAAATTGAACGTATAAAATTATAAATAGTTATAATCAGAAAATGAGACAAATAGAGGCAATGATGATTCAAAAAGAAAATGCAACACACCAAAATATGTATTAACATATCAAATTGCTTAGAAAATTATAAAAATGCTTAAAAAAATTGTGCAAATACACTTTTGCCAAACGAGGGGTATCTCAAACCGTTAGACCCAAACTAATCCCCATATTGCACAAACCATCCTCAAGTCCATGCATTCGATAGTGAATGAGTAAAGACACGAACTCAAGATCTATGATTCCTGAGTCGCGGTTCTTTGCCATCTGAGCTACCATTACGGGTTATAAACTAATACATGCTGTATTGCTCAACTTATTTACATAAATTTGTTTGTCTAATTGATGTAACGGTTGATATGATCATGTGAACTAATGTGGTACACCATGTCTACTATATCACGCCACATAAGCTGTAACACGAGTTTTTTTTTTAAAATTTTTTGTTTTTTTTGGCCAAATGACAGCAGAATGCACACTACACACGTATCCACGCAACTCCGCAAACCCTACGTCCTTATTGGAATGGGGTCTGCCATTAGGTCAAAGGGCCATTAATTGGCCAATTGTCACATGAGTAAGTAGATTTGGGCATTTAGCATTTGTTTTTTTAGTGCCAAATGGCTGATATTGCATCCAGTGCATTGAAAATGGAATTACTATGTCAGGGTGGTATTTCACAGTATCAGGATAGGGAGCCATAGGACCCCAAAAATGAGAGGAGAAGGCACAATGAAGTGGAAGGTTATTTTATGGTTAGTGCAGAATTTTGACAACATTCAGCTCATTCCTGTGTCTAGTTAAGCCAACAGGGCATCGAATAATTTGCCAATGTGGGTAATTCTTTGGGTTGAAATCATATTATGGTATTGTAATTCTTCCAAAGAGTTCCGAAATGTTATTATGGAAATTGTGGGGCCAAATATAATTAACTCTTTTTTTTTTTTTTGGTGATGAAATCTTGTATCACTACCCAAAAAAGCAGACAAATGTTACTCTAGCTCGAAAGCGGAGGAGGCCATGCCACTGGCCTTGTTGTAGCAATGGTAGCATTTCTCCCAACTTCTTGTGGGGGTTTTCGGTTTTGAATCTTTTGGTAAGATTAATTCAGAATTTTGGGTGTGGGGGTAGTATGTGGATTGTTGTTTATTATTTAGAAAATAAAAAAAAAAAGAAAAAAAGAAAAGGGAAAATTGGCAATAACCTCATTTGTATATGTAGGATTGGGTTGTTGAGCATAAATAAAAATTAATTAAGATCCATCAAATAATAGACATCATTAGAAGTGTTGCCACCACTTAGAAAAACTTGATTAAAGTAGAACTAATCGGATTTTCAAGATCATTAATTTAAAGAAAAAACTTATATTATGGAGGCTTATTGGAATTGTCCCCACTCTATCAGGGCACTAGGGCGTATTTGAATATCCACTTGGAAATTGAATTGGGGCGAATGAAAGAGACCAAGCATCTGCAATGTGTTGGATTATGTTATAATTGTTGACGTTTAAAGTTGTTGCACCCACGTTGTGTATGCAACGCTGACGCCTCCTTCTTTTAAATATAGATTTTTTTTTAGTATAAATTTATAATAATGGGAAACCAGTAGTTAATTTTCTTTATTTATTATCTATTTTTTATTTTTTATGGCAAAGCTTGGACTTTGTCAAAGGGAATGGAAGAGAGTGATTTGATCTCTTAGGATTCGTTTGTTTGCTCGAAATCAGGGAAAATTAGAATGGACTATTGAAATTACATTTCATTTCATTCCAAATTCTTTCTGATTGGGGCCAAGCAAATTTAATTTAGCCGATATAGTCTTATGGGCACTCCATCTCTCTCTCTCTCTCTTTTTTTTTTTTTTTTTTTTGTGTGAGATGGAGCTAGGATCCTCTACTTGGGTACTAGGGTGCATCCAATAGCTTTAAAAGGTTCAGTCCCCATCCCATATATGTTCGAGCTTTTATTCAACTATTATATTACCCAAGCACACAAGTAGAAGATTCTCTCACTAAGATGTGGGCAATCCATGTTTCTAGTCTTTTTTCCTTTTTTTTTTTCTTTTTTGTCAACAAGGGTTTCGAGGCTTTGGCCCCTTAAGAATGTGCAAGTCCCCTGTTCCATACACACCCAATGTTTTTTTTTTTGGTTAAGACCTAAGTGTTTCTCTAAAACTTTCAATTAGAGACTAATCATTGTTTGCAGGATTAGGAAATTGTTGGCCAAGAGGTTTTTTAACTAGGCCCTCTAGGCATCTATGGCTTGTTCAAAGTGTTAGCTGATGAAATGCTTGTTTGTGTAAACTGGAGAGTCCATCAAATAATATTTTCCGAAGTAAGCGGAAGGCATGTGCAAGCACCCACCTCTCTCTCTTTCTCTCTCATATTTTTTTTTCTTTTTTTTCATATATGACTCATTGTAGCTAGGAGAGGGTGACGAAATGTTTGTTTTATGGAAAGTCCACCGCAGAATATTTTCCGAAATGAGCGGAACGTGCTAAGAGACAAAACAATTTTTTATTTTTTGATCAACAAAATAAAGATTTTATTAATAAAATGTAAAATAAAAATAAAAGTTTTATTAATAAAAGATGCTAAACATTTGTTAGGGTCCGAGCATAAGTGCTAAACAAAGTCCAACACTTGAGGTTGGGTACGTCTATAAAAGGTTCTTAAATTCAAAAACAACTACTTTGTAATAGCAATCATAAGGTACTCTCTATTTGAAGAAAATTTTCAGATTTCTCATATACTTAGGAAGGAAAATGAACGACGGCACGAAGACAATGGGATTGTTGCAGTCCCAAGAGTTGTATGAGGTACTCTCCAATACTCTCTCTCTGTTTATTCTTCCACTTCTATGCTTCATGTATGGATATTGTATGATTCTTAATTGTATCTTGAAATTGAGTTAGTTCTCCATTGCTGTGGGCAGTATATACTGGAGACTAGTGTGTATCCACGTCAACCTCAGCCTCTCAAGGAGCTGTGGGATGCTACTGCCAACCACCCTTTGTAATTATTCTTCTTTCTATACTTCAGAAAACTCATGAACTTTAATTGATCAGTGACGGAGTTAGGAATTTACCCTAATGGGCTGGGCTGATCTTTACTTATGTATCTTCCTTCTAAAGTTTTGTTTAGTTGATAGAGTTTTATATTAGAGCACGATAATGGGATTACCAACTTATTACATCTTATAAGTTTACTTGCTCATAACATTCAGTAAACTAGTAGATATGTGCATACACCTATGAGAGAGAAAAAAAAAAATCTTGAATTTGAGCAAATCCAAGTGAGTATTTATAATATAAAGAAAATGAGGCAATTGTATATAAATTAATTTTTTATAGAAAGTTTTATGGTGGGGTAAAATGATAAAATTGATTTTAATGAAGAAACAAAAAAATAATAGTAGGGGCCAATATGTAAAAAATCTGAATTTCATATACAAAATTAATGTTTTAAAAAAAAAATTGTGTGGGGGGCCGTTGCCCCCAGGTGGGTCTTAACCTAGCTTGATGAGAGAGTAAGCATAAAATACCCACCATTTTTTTTTTTTTTGGACGGGTGGACCCAAATTTTAACGACTCTTACAGCATTTCCAGCGGTGAATTATAACATGTGCTATTGTTATATTATAGCATTTAGCACAAATTGGGCTGCCCTAATGGTGTGCTAAAATATGTGTTAAAAATAGCAATAGCTCACCCTTGTACCAAATATAGCATAAGGGTAAGCTATTGCTATATTTGCCATGTCAACTCTTCTTCCATTTCTCAACAACCAAACACACCAGCAATTGTGAAAAATATAATATTTCTCTTCCAAAATTTTCTTAGTAACCAAACAGCCTGTAAATAAATACAATATTTTCAAAAATAATATTGAAATCTTATATATAATATATATAAATAAATAAATAATCGCACACTGGCAAATCTAGTTAGCATCATAATTTTGTAATTGGAATAATGGATGTTGGAAGATGGTAGTTAGTAGTTTATAAAAAAAATGAAGGAAATGGAGATTGTGGCAAAAAAAAATAGCACACTGTATCATTTGCACCATTGGAGCACCCTATGCCAAATTATTGCATTTGGCATTGTAGCATGTGATAAAATAGCAATAGCACAAATAATTTAGCTCACATCACTGGAGATGCTTTTGGGGTATTTGGAAGCATATGTACCTTTTTTTAATAAAATAAAATAAAAGTTATTTCCGAGAAAGATCTGTTTTAAAAAATTCATGTTAAAAAGGCATTTTTTAAAAAAAATGAGTATTTGGTGAATGCACATTTTAAAGATCCTTTGCATCAAAAAAAGGATAAACATCAAGAATTTTAGGTTTTGTCATCCTCAAAGACTTTTTTGCCTTTTTATGGATGCCATTTCCAAAAGCTACTTATTTGAATGGTGTTGAAAATAAAATAAAAAAACTGCACTAGTGTCGAAGGGCCCATTTGTATTATGTTTGTCCAGGGCTTTCTTGGCTACTGCACCCGATGCTGGGCAGCACATGGCCATGCTCTTGAAGCTAGTGAATGCGAAAAAGACTATTGAAATTGGAGTTTTCACTGGATACTCTCTTCTTCTCACTGCTCTTTCAATTCCTGATGATGGCAAGGTTTGTGGATCCATCCAATATTACCAACCCATCTTATACATTTACTTAACCAAACTATTTATGGTTTGAGGTATAATGCGTTTTTGCAGATTGTAGCCATTGATATAAGTCGAAAATCGTATGAGATAGGGCTGCCAATTAATTCAAAAAGCTGGTGTTGAGCACAAAATCGACTTCATCGAGTCCCAAGCTCTTCCAGTTCTTGATAAATTCTTAGAAGATGTGAGTATTGACCATCTAAAACTCCACAATTGTTTTTGGGTAAATTATAAAAAATTATCTCGCACTTTAACCTTCTATTTGGTTCATGGATTTTTTAAAAAAAATAGAAGGAAGAGAAAAAAAATGAGGAGGAAAGAAAATGAAAGGAAAAGATAAAATCATATCAAGTTAAAATTATTCCAATTTTTTTTCATTGCAACCAAATAAAAAAAAGTATAATTCCTTATATATATATATATATATATATTTTTTCCTTGATAAAATCCGCAAACCAAATAGAGCTTAAGTCAGCTTTTACTTTAGTACCTTCGACTTCAAAGTCAAAATGATCCTGAACTATTAGCTGTTGACACTTTAGTTCCTACATAAGCCATCCCTTAGTCGATCAAATTGATGGTTTGACTATCTTGAGTTACTATTTTGATTAATTAAGTTACTAATTTGCTCTTTATATCTTATATAATTACAATTTCAACTCTTTAACTTTCACCTCGAAAACATTTTGCATTCTTCTATTTTTATTTTTTATATAAAAAAAAAATTTACTTTGGCCATAGGAATAGTTTAAGATCTATTTTGACCAATTTTAAAGTTCATGTTTTTCTCTCCATTTTTGGGTGTTGTTGCAGAAAGAGAATGAAGGGAGTTTCGACTTTGCTTTCGTTGATGCAGACAGAGTTAATTTTCTAAATTATCATGAGAGGCTAATGAAATTGGTGAAGGTGAAGGGGCTAATTGTCTATGACAACACACTCTGGGGAGGAACTGTTGCTTTGCCTGATCCGTCGTTGGCTCCAGAGTCAAGGAGACCAGACTGGCAGCGCACAATCGAGTTCAACAAGGCATTGGCAGCTGACCCTCGCATTGAAATCTCTCAAGCTGCATTGGGTGATGGCATCACAATTTGCAGGCGCATCTATTGATCTTCTGCTTTAAATTTGTGTCTATCGTTTCACTTTTACTTGCACTTTGGCATTTAAGCTTGAATGTGATGCTATTCTCTCAATTTCGTCTTCCCATGTTTTATGTATCTCCAAAAATAAAATGTTTGATTGAAGATTGGATATAGTCATGCTCTGTCAATATTCACAAGTTTGCCTCTAAGGTTCCTCCCCTTCAGTTTTATGATAAGTGGTTATATTTGTAGTAACCCCTGTTAACGCAGATGTGACAAAAGTTTATTGACTTATCATAAAATGTGAACTACTTACCATTTGACTACCCACGAAAGTAAGATATAATTTCCGTTCAATAACAGATCTCAACAGAGTTTTATCGGAACCAAATGAGTAGTGGCTTTACCCACATTCAAAAATTAGTTGAATTCAAAATATCTTCTCAATAAAAATAAATAAATAAATGTTTGTTGTATATTGAAAACACTGACACATACTTTGTTCACTTGTGTTGAACTTTTTTAGGTAAATTACACTTTAAAATCCAAAGTTTAGATTAAGTTTCATTTTAGAGTTCAAAGTTTAAATTGCGTCAATTCAGTACCCGAATTATTAGTTGAGTTGCAATTTGGATCTACTGTCAAAGTTTTCTGTATTATTCCTACTTTGCCTATTTTATGGGTTTGAAAAGCCCTATTTTACCTCTATTAACTCTTAATAAACCTTTATATTTTGACTAAATTTGAATCACTCTGCAATCAAATTTGTGGTTTTGTAAATGGAAAATATAAACGTTTATTAGATGTTGATAAAGCTAATTTAGAGAGAAAGAAGATAAGAGTAATTTAAATTTTGTCAAAATATAAAAATTTACGAACTATTAGATGTTGATAGGGGTGAAATAGCGTTTTCAAACCCATAAAAAAATAAAGTATGGATAATACAGAAAATTCTGACGATAGGCCTTAAATTACAACTCGACTAATAATTTAGGTACTGAATTGACGCAATTTAAATTTTAGATTCTAAAATAAAACTTACTCCAAACTTTAGATCCCTAAACAGTAATTTTCCCAACTTTTTTAATACACACTAAAAGTGACTAGTATTAGGGGTGTTAATGGTTCGGTTTGGTTCAGTTTTAGGAAAGATTTCAAACCAAACCATACTATAAAAAAACCAAACCAAACCAAACCATTATATTTCGGTTTGGTTCGGTTCGATTTCGGTTTTAACTTATCAAGTAACAACAAGTAATTAAAAATGAAAAAAATGACATACCAAACTCCAAATAAAAACATTTTTAATAAAAGCATTGCATTAGCAACTAAAAAAAACAAACATTATATTAAAATAGAAACATATTGACATATATTAATATGTCAATATCACACACAACATTAATAGTTAGTTTAATACATGTCAATCTAAAAAAGGGAAAACAATAAGAAACTTAAAATTAACAAAAACAAGCCCATTACCTATTTTACCCTTATTATAATTGGGAATTTACAAACTTTAAGTTTATATATATATATATATTATATTTTTTGGTTTTTTCAGTTTAGTTTGGTTTTTTAAAACTGAAAACCAAAACCAAACTAATTGAGTTCGGTACCTATTTTACCCTTATTATAATTGGGAATTTACAAACTTTAAGTTTATATATATATATATATTATATTTTTTGGTTTTTTCAGTTTAGTTTGGTTTTTTAAAACTGAAAACCAAAACCAAACTAATTGAGTTCGGTTTTCTAAAATTAAAATCATAACTGAACCTAATGACAAAAATACCAAACCAAACCGCTCAATTCGATTTTGTTTGATTTGATTCTTGATTTTAAACAAAACCATTAACACCCGTAACTAGTATGGCTGGGACTAGCCAGGTCTACCACTTGTTGGGTAGATGTTATTGTTGTAGGATTTTTTTTAAAAAAAAATTTTTTTGGGCATTTGTTTAGAAAAATCTTATAGTTTGGCCAAAACCTAAAAGTCCACCAAATCATTTGAAAATATTTAACTAAAATAACAAACAGCGCTTTGGACAACTATACCCCTATTCTTTGGTTCCATCTCAACTATGGGTGTGCACCTGAATTCCCTCGCTCCGGCCAACCTATGAATTCCCCTACTCCGGCCAACTCCATTTTTTCCGGCCCACTTTTTTTTTTTTGTTTGTTTGTTTAATCACACACTGTAAGCAAAAACAAGGGGTTTCCTTCAAGGTCTTCTCAACTCCCCACAGCGTGGCATGCATCAAGCAAGTTCCTTTTTTCCTTCAAGGTCTTGTCAAGTTCTTTAGGTTGAGCTACTACCTCTGCCACGATGACGTTCTTCTTTTCCAAGATCACTTCGGATCAACTTTTTCCGCTTTGCCTCAAACTCAACACTTGCAATGAACAAAGCACGATTCTGCTTAGAGGATGGCGACGAACCAAAGCCCAGTGACTCAAAAAAGACCTCTCTCTTTCCTCTTTCTCTCCGTTCTTTTTTTTTTTTTTTCCTCCTGCTCTGTTCAGAGGCAGCCATGGCCGGGATCGATCATTTTTTCCTGTAATACCCCCCCCCCTTTTTTTTTTATTTAACGGATCTACCGCCACCGTTCTCCCCCTTCTCTTCTCATCCTCGCCGGCGATCTTTGCCACCCCCTTTTCTTTTTTTTTCCCAGGGAGAAAAAAAGAAAAAAAGAAAAAGAAAAGAGAGGATTAGTGTTCAAGAGGAACAGACTCTCCATGTTCTTGAACGATTACCACCGGCGGCAACAAGGGGTTCCTCCGACAACATCAGAGTTTATCTTTGGCGTCATCAGGGTTATTTAACAGTCATGGTTCTCATCAATGGCAATTAGGGTTTTAACCGGCGAAATCAGGAGGATTTTATCGCCATTTTAAGAGGTTTTCAACGGCGATAAAAGAGGGGTTTGGATTTCTTCTAGGAGCAGGGATTTGTGATGTGCATTGGCCATGGCGGTGGTCGGAGCTCAGACCCGGATTCTTCTTCTTCAGCACTCAATTCAGACCCTTTTTTCCGATCCTCACTCAAATGAGATGAACCAGATGATATGAGCATATTTGTCCGAAATGCTTTTTGTTCTTTTAGTTAGGCATTATCAAAAAGTTCGGTGAGGATTTTTCTGGACAAATGCCCTTTTTTTTTTCTAAAATTTTGTTTTGTTACCTTTTGTTGTGGTTGTCGTGTAGCCACGCATGTTGGCCAATGATAAAATAAAATATATGTAGTCATTCTTATGCTTTATATTGTTTAATTATTTATTTATCTATTTTTTTATTTAAAAAATTGACAAATTCAACCAAGCTAAACAGCCTCATCATTTTTTTCCCCTTCTCCGCATATATAACCTCAACCAATTATTGATTGATAAAAAAAAAACATTTACTAAATGCGATACGATAAGGAGAGAATTGAAAAATGCGTATGGTGAAAAGGCAGTCTGAATATATAGGCCCAAGTAAGTCCTCACATATCAGATTTTTAATTATTTAAAAGAGATTTTTTTAATGTGTGCTTTAATTATAAATGAAATAGTGATACATAAGACCATTATTAAAGGACTAAAACATAAGTTTATTAATTTTGTTGAATTTGATTGGTTAGTGGTATTAACACCTTTAGTAGTTAAAAAAAAATTTAATATGGGAAGCCATCAATTTCTCATTCAGATAAATGTTCTTAAAATTTAGATAAACAGGATTATAAGGGTTTCCTCAAAATTATTGTGATCTTCACCCTTCTAGTAAATTATTATTATTATTATTATTTTATTTTTATTTATTTTTTTTCTGCGAAGGGTGTCGAATCGTAGAGCTATCCAAATTCAACCTGACCCAGATATCAACTTAGCTAAGGTTCATGGTACCACTGAAATGTATTCTACCTGAGTACCTGACCCATGCAGATATCAACTTAGCAATCCTAATATTTAGCTAAGTAATCTGCACAGTCCCTTTGCGAATTGTGAGGTGTGTACTGAAAGGGTAAATTACCCTTTGGATCGATCTATAGCTGCCATGGAAATAAAGTTTTTGTTGCGGCAATATTGCCACCTTTTTTGGGAAAAAGAGGGTAAATGGCGGTTATCCAAAAACGATTGAAGGACAAGTGACTGTGGTTTGACACATTTGAGTATGAGTTTGACAAGGTTAGGTGCAAGTATAGTTAGAGAAAGGGGAGCATTTGACACCGTCCATTGACAAGTTTTTAGTTGCAACTGATGAATCCTCGGATATTTTAAGGGGAGCACTCGACGCTCCTCTGAGGATCAAGTTGTTGAAGATTGTCTTGAAGGGACTGATCAGACCTTGATTTCACGTACCGGCCAAAGGAGCAGAAGAGATTGATGGATCGGACCTCGTAGGAGAGGGTGTTTAGGGTCTTGGACACTAGTCTGCAACGGGCGAGATCGGTGGAGTCGCTGAATCGACTGAGTACCTCGACGATAAGAATTTGTGTTCGCTGTTAGTATTTTTATGTGGGCTTTACATTGATTGGGTTTTCAGATTGCTAAAAACGGATTGATATGTAGCCTGATATGATATACGGTATAGCCCAATAAATTATGTGATCAATTAAGTATTTGGGCTCTAGTGCACCTTGGTCCATGATGAGGGATTATAAAGTGTGGGCCTATTCCTTGTACATCAAGGAGTCCATAATGGGAAAGACTCCATAAAGTTTCTTTATAAATAGGCCAAATCCCCTCTACACTCCACAAGTTGAAAACCCTAGTAGCCTGTCCCATTGGTGGCTGCATAAAGTAAGAGAAGCAAGTAGAGGAAGACTAGCCTTCTGACAGTTTCTTTTGCAGAGAATTACTAGCGTGTTATTATGGCTTCCGCAGGTACGCGCTTATTATTTAATTGTTATTATTATTTTGTGTTCTAGTTTTCTAGTATGGATTTAATATTATTCTATCAAGTGGTATCAGAGCCATCATACTAGAACTAGAACCAATGATTGAATAGTCATGTTTTTGTATGGTGCTCTTATTTAAAATACACATGTTCGTATGCCTAAATAATATTTAAAATAATAATAATTGCTGCAAAAGTGTAAGGTTTTCTTTTCCCAGAACTTTTCCCGCCGCCGATTAGTTTATTCGGCCAAAAATTCCGAAGCAACCATCTCTCTATAAAACCTGAAAAAAAAAATTTAGCTTGTTTTGGAAAAGCACATGCTGTTACCATAAATAATTATGTCTTGATTCTAGCACTTATTGTCTTGTACTACCTATTGTACTACAAATAAGTGCCTTTTTTGCAGCACCCCACACCAAGCCTATAAGTAGGCTCTTTTTTTTTTCCCAGAACCTTTGCCCCGCCGCCGATCAATTTATTGATGGATGAAAACCCTACTAGATTCAATTGTTTTATGTGGAATCATGTGGGTTGTTTTTTGGGCTAAGCACGTGGTCCTACGCACCATTAAAAAAAAAAAAAAAAAAAAAAAAAAACAACCTGATGCACTAAGTCCACATCTCACCCAGACACGTGTGGGATGTGGACTCAAATTTGTTTTTTTTTTTTTTTACAAGCCTTTTTCTTACAGTGGGTCCTACGCACCATATATATATATTAAAAAAAAAAAAAAAAAAAGGGGTTGAGGTTAGTTTTTAAGTCAGAAAGCTTTTCTGACTTTTTCATTTGGTTTTGTTTTAAACAATTAAAATAGTTGGACCATTTTTTTTTTTTTGAAAGAACTATTATTTAATTGTTGTTACATTTTTATTTATTTATTTATTTATGTACTCATTTTTATTTTGTAGAAGTACATACTTTCCCTAGATAGCATAAATAAATAAATAAATAAAAATGTGGAATTATTCTCAAATCACATATAAAGAAATTTTAGCATGCAAATAAAGAAACTTGTGATTGAGATTTTGAATGGACATAAAGACTATCCCAGTTTGGGGAATGCCGTTCACCAAAGTGGGTGGTAGCTGCCAAAGTGGCCCATTCGTGGAGGTTGACAAAATTTTCTCATTCAATGTATTACGGGATAGGATTGCATTTTTGGGTTGTTACATACAATCACCTGCCCAAAGGGGGTTATTGTGTGTGTCAATTCAAGGATGGCATAGGGTGACTAATAGGAATGCATAGATTTAGATGGTACTTTCTGCCTAAAGGTGATGGACTTTTCGAAAATCTGTGTAGTTTTTGTTAATCAGCCTTATGATAAAGGATTTGGAGAGCACCTATTAGCATGTTGTATTCTCTGCCCAAAGGGGAGTTTATGATGATGCACCCAGGGTTCTCATCGTATAAGACTCATAAAGGTTTATTCGAGCTTATTTACGGGCATATCTAATCAATTGTCCATGTTGATTAGATAAAGAAGTTAATCATCTATTATTTTAATTGCATGCATTTTGTTTGGATGATTTATAATTTTTTGTTTATAAATTGTTTCTACAGTTTTCAATTCCTCTGCTCTTATTAGCCAAATGTCTGCAATTGAAACTTTGACTGGAAATAACTATAGGAGATGGAAACGGGATGTTGAGATTGCACTTGGTTTAATGGACCTAGACATAGCTCTTGACCCAGAGCCTACCAAACCCACTGATAGTAGCACTGCAGAACAAAAGGCATATTATGAAAAATGTGTGAGGGCTAACAAGTTGAGTCTGAAAATTATTAAGAGGTCCATATCTGATTCTATTTTGGGTGCTGTTCCTCATAGTGATAGTGCTTTACAATTCTTTGCTGCGATTGGGAAACGATTCCTAGAATCTGACAAAGCTGAAACTGGAGACCTAATGGATAAACTCATGAACATGAAATATGATAATCAATGTGGGGTTAGAGAACATATTTGAAAATGATCAATATTGCATCAAAGCTAGAAGCCCTAAAAGTGCCTATAGCCGAACCTTTTCTTGTTTATCATGCCCTTAATACACTTCCCCCTCAATTTAGCCAACTTAAGGTTGCCTATAATGCCCAGCGAGATAAATGGGATTTGAATGAGCTTATTTCTGTGTGTGCCCAAGAAGAAGAGAGAATCCGTCGTGACAATGTTCAGAGTGCGAATGCTGTCTATCAGCCACAACCAAATAAGGGACCTTTCCACAACAATCAGAGGCCTAAATCTAACAACCGTAATGCTCATCGCTCCAATCAGCACCACAAGAACACTGGTCAATCCCAACATCCTCCAGGTCCTAAACCTAACATCAGTAAGGATCAGTGTCGCTTCTGCAAAAAGAAGGGTCATTGGAAGAATAATTGTACAAAGTATAAAGCTTGGTTAGAAAAGAAGAACAAATCTGGAGGTAATTTCTTTACCAATGTTTGTTTTGAATCTAGTTTAGTAGATGTTCCCTTAGATTCTTGGTGGATTGATACTGGAGCGTCTATTCACATAACTAATTCTTTACAGGGGTTCATAAGCAAACGGAAACCAAATAAGGATGAAGTCAAACTGTTCGTAGGCAATGAAGTTCAAGTTGAAGTTGAGTTCATAGGAATTGTTAGGTTGTCATTAGAGTCTGGTTTTTCTCTTATTTTGGAAGATACTGTTTTTGTACCGTCCATAAGGTGGAATTTAATTTCAGTTTCTAGACTTGATAAATTTGGGTTTTCCTTTAATTTTGGTAATGGAAATTTTCAATTATTCTATGATTCTCGACTTGTTGGTTGCGGTTGCCTATGTGATGGTTTATACAGGTTGACTTTAGCCTCTCAAAATGAATCCCTACATGTTGTGAATGTTGGAAAGAAAAGACCATTAATTAAAGAAACTTCTTTTACCTTATAGCATAGACGTTTAGGTCATATTTCTAAACCAAGGATAGAAAGATTAATAAAAGATGGTTTTCTTCCTTCTCTAGATTTTAATGATTTTAATACTTGTGTAGACTGCATAAGAGGAAAATTGACCAAAACAAAAAGGAAAGGGTCTACATGTAGTGAAGGTATTTTAGAAGTCATTCATACTGACATTAGTGGACCTTTGTCTTCTACTTTGTGTGGGAATAAGTATTTCATAACCTTTATTGATGACTTCTCACGTTATGGATATGTTTACCTCATAAATGAAAAATCTGATGCTCTTGAAAAATTTAAAATTTTTAAATTGGAAGTTGAAAAACAATGTGAGAAGGAAATAAAAGTTGTGAGATCAGATCGAGGTGGTGAGTACTACGGTAAATATGATGAATCTGGCCAAAATATGGGACCTTTTGCTAAATATTTACAGGATTGTGGAATTGTTGCTCAATATACCATGCCTGGTACTCCTGAGCAGAATGGTGTGGCTGAGAGACGAAATCGCACTCTTAAGGACATGACGAGGAGTATGATGAGTAGAACCAATTTACCTTAATATCTTTGGGGGGAAGCAATTAAATCAGCCTTGTATCTTTTGAATCGGGTTCCTAGTAAAGCTGTATCTAAAACTCCTTTTGAATTGTGGACTGGGCGTAAACCTAGCTTATCTCACCTTCGTGTTTGGGGTTGTCCTGCTGAGATTAGAATTTATAATCCACTAGAAAAGAAATTGGACCCTAGATCCACTCCCGGTTTTTTCATTGGGTATCCAGATAGATCTAAAGGATATAGGTTTTACTATCCTAATCGCAGCACTAGGATTGTTGAATCTATCACTGCAAAATTTTTAGAGAATGATACAAGTCATAGTGGGAGTTCCACAGTGAGAGAAGTTGTTCTTGAGCCAGAAAGAATTGTAGTACCTGTACCTATTGTGCAAGAGAGGATTATTTCTCAAACTGTTGAGAGGGTAAATGTAGAACCAGTTCAGCAGATTGATCCTCCAAATCCTCCAGAGCATGTTGAGCCAGTTGTTGCTGCACTCGTTAGGAAATCCCAACGAGAAAGGAGATCTGCATTGCCTGATGATTACATTGTTTACTTGTTAAAGAATGATTTTAATATAGGTCACCGTGTTGATCCTTTTTCATATAGTCAAGCCATTGCTAGTCTTGAATCAGAAAAATGGCTTGAAGCAATGAAAGATGAGATGCGGTCTATGGAGCATAACGATGTTTGGGATTTAGTGGAGATTCCTTCAAGTGTTAAACCAATTGGGTGCAAATGGGTATTCAAAACCAAGATGGATTCGAGAGGGAAAGTTGAACGACACAAGGCTAGATTAGTAGCTAAGGGCTTCACTCAACGAGAGGGCATTGACTACAATGAGACTTTTTCCCCTGTTTCATCAAAGGATTCTTTCAGGATTATTATGGCAATAGTGGCTCATTTTGATCTAGAGTTGCATCAAATGGATGTCAAGACAGCTTTCTTGAATGGGAATCTTCATGAAGATGTTTACATGCGTCAGCCTGAGGGTTTTGAAGTGAAAGGCAAGGAAAGTATGGTGTGTAAATTGAAGAAATCCATATATGGGCTCAAACAAGCGTCTCGACAGTGGTATTTAAAATTTGATGAGGTAGTGACATCACTTGGTTTTGTTGAAAACATTATGGACCAGTGCATTTATCTTAAGGTCAGTGGGAGGAAATTTATTTTTCTTGTGTTATATGTTGATGATATTTTGCTTGCTAGCAGTGACTTGAGATTGCTTCATGAGACCAAACACTTATTGTCTTCTCATTTTGAAATGAAAGATCTTGGTGAGGCTTCTTTTGTGCTTGGTATTGAGATTCATCGTGATAGGTCTCGAGGGTTTTTAGGTCTTTCTCAAAGGGCATATATTGATCGTGTCCTTGAGAAGTTTAATATGAAGACTTGTGCACCTGGTGATATTCCCATTGTTGTAGGTGATAAGCTTAACAAGAACCAGTGTCCTCGGAATGAGGTGGAAAGAGCAGCAATGAAGAAATATCCGTATGCTAGTGCTGTTGGGAGTTTGATGTATGCTCAGGTTTGCACTAGGCCAGATATTGCATATGCTGTGAGTGTGCTTAGCAGGTTTCAGTCCAACCCGGGTAAGGAACATTGGCAAGCAGCAAAGAAAGTTATGAGGTATTTGCAGAAAACAAAGCATGTTATGCTTACATATAAGCGGTTTGATAGACTTGAGGTAGTAGGTTATTCAGATTCTAATTTTGCTGGTTGTCGAGATGATTTTAAATCTACCTCAGGTTATGTTTTTCTTTTGGCTGGAGGAGCTATTTCTTGGAAAAGTGCCAAACAAACTCTTGTGACGTCTTCTACTATGCAGGCAGAGTTTATAGCTTGTTATTGGGCTACAATACAAGCTGTTTGGTTGTGAAATTTTATTTTTGGGCTCAGAGTAGTTGATTCCATTTCCAGACCCATCACTATATTTTGTGATAATAGTGCTGCAGTGTTCTTTTCAAAGAACAATAAAAATTTGAATGGTTCTAAACACATAGACATTAAGTATTTGATAGTCAGAGAAAAAGTTAAGGAAGGGCAGACACTAGTAGAGCATATAGATACAGAGGAAATGATTGCTGATCCATTAACCAAAAGTCTTCACCCTAAATTTTTCAAGAAACATGTTATAGCTATGGGTATTTGTGAGCGCCGTGTCCTGAACCACGCTCGGGCTCGAGAGTACTACACCACTAACCACGAATGATTAGGGCGAAAAAGGAGTCGCCACCCGATTTGGCTTCGGGAACTAATTAACCCTTTGGAAGGGTCCAACTTACCATAACCAGAGATCATTCGGGTTCGGAGCTAGGGTACGCGGATGGGAAGGTGTTAGGCACCCATCTACGCCCGGCCGAGGCCGGCCCCCACATGTACTTATTGGCTTTAATTAAAAAGGACTTAATTAGGCTTAACCATATTCAATTAATTCAATGATTTAATTCAATCGATGGCACAAAATGGCAAATAGGTATGAAATCAATGTAAAACGAGAGAAATAAATATATACACAGGAAACAAAAGCATTTAACAGAGTCGAATCATACTTACACAGCCTGCAAAACAAGGATTAGTCTGCAAAACGTGGGTCATGCACGTACGTGCATATGAGATGCACGTACGTGCATCTCATACGTACGTACGTACGTGCCTACAAAAATCTCATCCTGCACTTATCATGTTGTGCCCTGAACAGATCTATAACTCGAATATATGCAATGAAATGGCTACAATGCGATTTAGGGATAATAGGATGGCCTAAACCTAGATGATGGAATGATAGTGAATGCTAATGAAGATGCAATAAACAATATTCATACATGTAGTCCTAAATCATGTGAATCGAATACCAAGAATTAATGAAGGGATATGATTGCGGAATTCTACCTATCCTATATACCTGAACAATATATAGAATATGGAATATCATATGTAAGGGATGAATAGATGCTAAAACGAATCTAAATGCTAACCATTAAATGAAAGGGATGTGGAGGATGTTATGCACATGTCATACATTTAATAATCACGTTAAATCACAAGGAAATGGAATAAAGGATTGAAAATCGTTACCCTCAGGTACGGGCAACAGCAATTTCTCCACGAGCTTCCCTTCTGGACCTCTCGTAGTACACAACTATGAGTTTTCAGACCTTTCGGGTTGGAGGCTAGGTGCAAAAGTTGGGATCCTTTCTCTTGGTTGAAAGTGGGGTATATATAGGGAGGTATTAGGGTTTATTTCGGAGTTAATTAGGGTTTCTTAGCCGCCACCAAGCAGCTGTTAGCGTAGGGGCTTCATAAGGAAAGGAACGATTTGGAGGGAAAAGCTGAAAATTTCAAAAATAAGGGGCATGATCGTACGTGCATGGAAGATGCACGTACGTGCATGAACCATGCTCGTACGATCATGGGGTATCAAAAAATCAGGTTGCATGATCGTACGTGCATGGAAGATGCACGTACGTGCATGAACCATGCTCATATGATCATGGGGTATCAAAAGGTATCAAAAAGTTGTGTTGTGCCTGCACGGGTCCTTCAGGCTCGCTTGTGGTAGTTTATCTGCTGTTGCCCTTCATCATTTGGCTTAAAGGTGGTCCAAAATGTCAGGCGGTACAAAATTGGGTGTCAACAGTATTGTGGATGACTTTGATGTACTTGGTTAGTGGGAGGTTATTTTATTTTGTAAGGACCCATTAAGTTTTGATTAATAAAATAATTTTTGTTCTATGTGTTTTATATTATTATGATTGTGCACATAAAGTATGTTTGATGTCAATTTTGAGAATATAATTTATACCATGTACTTATGTCTTATTGCTGTGACATCAATAAAGATCTCGAGATATAAAGTAAAGACATAAGAGTCTCATTGGAGACATGTGGGCTTCGATTAGAAGCATAAAGGCTTCCTTGTGAGGCATAAAGAGGTTTTATGAGAAACCATAAAGAGGACCAAAAATGAATTTAGCAAAATTTTGATCACTTTTAGTATGCTATTTTCATGTCACACTTACTCATCATTTAAAATCCATGTTGATAGGGATATTAGCATTTGTGACCGTGGAGTGGTCTTATATCACTAAATGATGTAATGGCTTCCATGATTCGATGTTCGTATTCTTATTGGACTGGATTAGAATGCTAAGGTGTTTTCATTCAGGCTATATGTATGTGTGGCCACTTAAGTTATTCAACCCGAGAGTCATTTTCAAATAAAATATATATGTATGTATTATTTTATTGTTATAAATCAAATAACAATCAATGTAGCCCAAGTAGGAGAATGTTAGTATTTTTATGTGGGCTTTACATTGATTGGGTTTTCAGATTGCTAAAAACGGGTTGATATGTAGCCTGATATGATATACGGTATAGCCCAATAAATTATGTGATCAATTAAGTATTTGGGCTCTAGTACACCTTGGTCCATGATGAGAGATTATAAAGTGTGGGCCTATTCCTTGTACATCAAGGAATCCATAATGGGAAAGACTCCATAAAGTTTCTTTATAAATAGGTCAGGTCCCCTCTACACTCCACAAGTTGAAAACCCTAGTAGCCTGTCCCATTGGTGGCTGCATAAAGTAAGAGAAGCAAGTAGAGGAAGACTAGTCTTCTGACAGTTTCTTTTGCAGAGAATTACTAGCGTGTTATTATGACTTCCGCAGGTACGTGCTTATTATTTAATTGTTATTATTATTTTGTGTTCTAGTTTTCTAGTATGAATTTAATATTATTCTATCATTCGCCTCTATTTGATTCATGAAGTCCGACCATAATTTCCGACCAACGAGCGATTCATATTCCGGTAAATCTTCTTCTTCTTCTTCTTCAGTTTCGTTCTGTTGTTGGAAAAAAGCACGAGTTTTCCTCCTCCCCGTTTGGTTGCAAAGAAAACGCAGGAAGGGAACTGTGAGGGTCTAGAAAAATGGAGAGACAGAGAGAGAAGGGTGAGCCTGTTAGGTGATAAGTGCAATTTCCTTGAACCACGATTTTTCAAGTATTAAGGCCATTACCCTTTTTATCTTGTAATTCACCTTTTTCCTTTTTCTCTTCAAACGACCCTTAAAATATTCTGTTTTGCTGTTATCAAACGCTGCCGTTTTCTTCTTTTATGACCAGATTACCTTCATTTGATCCTTGACAACCGACAAGTGCTTTCCCTTCAACAACGCATAGACGAACTCGCCGGTTGAAACTCCGATTCAGATTTCAGAATCATCCTCTTCTTGCGCCAAAACAATCGGTATTCTCTCTCTCTCTCTCTCTCTCTCTATATATATATATATATTGAAAGCTTGAATGGAATAGCGGAATACAGTAAAAATGGATATATCTTGAAATCAAAGGTGGTTGGCTCGTAGAATTTTTATGAAAATGACAATAAGGCGGATTATTTTAATTTTATTATTATTATTATTATTTTCACAATAACTGTAGCCTAGATGAGGAGGTTGTGATGGAAGAGTAAAAAATCTAGACATTTGGGAAACTCAGTTTTGAAAAAGACTCAAGAAATAAAAATAAAAAAAAGGGGGGGGGGGGGGGGTTAATTGACATCTTCAGGAAGACTAGTGATTGGTATCTATGTGAAAATCTAGGTTTTGAATGAACTGAAAAGAGTGAGGAAGACCAAATTGGACACTGATAGAAAATGAAGCCTTTTTTTTTTTTTTTTTTGGATATATTCTGGATGGAGAGCAGGACCCATGTTGTTATTGTGACAAAACCATTATGTATTGTTGTTGTTCTGCAATGAGCTTCACAAATGTGTCTTCTCCTACGGCCATGACTCCAAGGATGAGACAATCACTGTGTTTTTATGTGTATTTGAATCCCCAATAGGCCAATGGCCTAGTGGCACTTCTCCCCATGTGTGGGCAGTTCTAGGTTCGAGTATTAGGAAAGTGACCCATGCTACCCGACCACCCCAAAAAAAAAATAAATAAAATCCCCGATTGAGGAACAGGTTCCTCATCTATGTTCATAACTCTGAAGGCATATTGCTCGCTAATGGAAATCACTTAGAAGCACTCTTAAATAGAAAGACATATTGCCCAAATGGAGGGCACCTCCTACTTTGAGACAGTGGAGAACCTACTTGAACTCTCAAGCACCATTCCAACAATTTCTGAATCACAGAGTATTTGTAGAACTTGCAATGAGTTGAGCTAGGGCTAGTTCCGGTTTGGTTTTGGTTGAATTTAGGAAGGTTCAGATAATATTTTTCATAATTTATTAAAATAAATTGAAAATAGAAAGATATAAAAATTTAAAATATATAATAGTAACTTTTTAAGGAAAATTATCAGGCTTTGTGCAGATTAATTAAGTCTGAGAGCCTAACCAGAACTCCATCAGACTGTGTGGGTTGGGTTTTTCAGACAAATTTATTACCTTGCCTAGACATTGTAGAATGCACATGACATTTAATTCATTCACAGTGATCCCTTCACAGGGATTTGGTTCTTTGAAAGTACGAGGGGAAGGAAAAGGAAAATGTTTAAGTTGCTTTAAAATGGACTCATCTCTAATTTAATCATTTTCATTTCCTTTCCCTTCCCTTGCACTTTCCAAGATCCAAATGGAGACCAAGTAATTTGTTATCTCCTTATCCAGCAAACATTTAAAGTAATAAAAATTTCCTGAATCCTTATTTCCCGTTTATGTTCCCCTAACACAACCCGGTCACCAATTCGTATGAAAAAAAATGAACTTGAGCAACAAATGATGGTTTGCCTCCATATATATGTCCAGGAAGTTTTAATCGATTAATTCTTTACGTTAAAATTTGTAAAATTGGTGATTCATCTTTGGCAACTATCAGAATTTGTAGCAGTTGGTTAGCAATGGAACACACAGGAAATAATGTAAGTCCTTCTAAGGGGTTATTGCAGAGTGAAGAGTTGTATCAGGTACTGTCCAATGCTCTTTATATTTTCTTCTGCTTTGTATTGTTTGAATTCTTAATGTCATGATTTAGTAATGTGGCAGTATATCCTCGAGACTAGCGTGTACCCACATGAACCAGGCCCTCTCAAGGAGCTGAGGGATGTTACTGCAAGCCACCCAAGGTAAATTTTTTATTTCTAGATTAGCCCTAGTGTTTTTGCCTACTGTAGTTTGTGCCTGTCTGTCAATCTGTTTATCATTGAATTAATTTAGGTGATGTTTAGAAACTCCACAGTACAAGAGGATTTATATTTATTTTCATTACAAATAATAATGAAAGAGGAAAACCCACCAAAATGATGATAAAACTAGAAATGGTTTTCTGGTGAAAAATGAGAAATTACTCCATGTATAAATGAGAGCTAAGAAAATGTATTGACTACTTCAAAGTTCGCAAGTATGTAAATGGACTAATTCCAAATGCTATAGTAATAAAATGGATGAGTTCATCTTCGAGTGGTATCCGAATGACCCCTTTGTAAATGGTGTTTAAGACATTGGGTGGTGAAATAAATGGCTTAATTAGCTTACAAAATAAATAGCATTTGATGAAAGAGTAGTTATCTTAGTAGCACTAGTATGGGATGCCATTCAAATGATTTAGCAAAGATGACAGAAAATTTATTTCAATTTGCATTCAGAAGATAACCACCTTGTTATTTTCTCAAGGGCCATGATGGGTACTGCACCAGATGCAGGTCAGTTAATGGCCATACTCTTGAAGCTATTGAATGCAAAAAAGACGATTGAAGTTGGGGTTTTTACTGGATACTCGCTTCTCCTCACCGCTCTTTCAATTCCTGATGATGGCAAGGTCTGTGAGTACATCGTCATCAAATTGTCTAATATATCCATCAACTGTACTATTTATGTTTTTTTAATATACATTATTGCAGATTATTGCCATAGATGTAAATCGGGAGACATATGAGATAGGGTTGCCGATCATCCAAAAGGCTGGTGTTGAACATAAAATTGACTTCATTGAATCCCAGGCTCTACCAGTTCTTGATAAACTCTTAGAAGATGTAAATATTAAGATAAAATCTTCCCAAAATTTCCCTTCTTTTCAGGCTTTACCAAATGCAAACTCAATTCCTCTGTTATCTATAATTTTGCATTTTTTTTGCTTCATTTTGAATTTTTAGTGGCAAGGGTTTGACTAATGTTGTTTCTGGGTTCTATTGCAGCATGAGAATGAAGGGAGTTTTGAATTCGCTTTTGTCGATGCAGACAAGGCTAATTATTTAAATTATCATGAGAGGCTGATGAAACTATTGAAGGTAGGTGGAGTGGTTGTCTATGATAATACACTCTGGGGAGGAAGCGTTGCATTGCCTGAAAAGTCAGTTGCAGACGACATGAAACAGGGCAGGCAATTGACAATTGAGCTTAACAAGTCCCTGGCAGCTGATCCTCGTGTTCAAATTTCCCATGCTTCAGTGGGTGATGGGATCACAATCTGCAGGCGAATATAATGAACTTTTTTGCTTTAATTTTCCCTCACCTCACTTCACTTGCTCTATGATGAAGAGCTTGAATAAGGCTAGTGTGAATTTCTTGCCATACTTTTTATAGTCTTGGAAGAATAAATTGTTTGATAAGCGTTGTTTGAGAATGTTATTTTTCAACTTACTTTTGGAAACACTCGGCTAAGGTTGGAAACACCAGCCACCAGCCCCACACCCTACCTTGAAGAAGCCTTGAAGCCTTGAAGCCTTGAACACTGGAAATAGGAGTCAGCTTGGGAGAAATGTATAGCCAATTCCCTAGCCCAATGCAACAAACTACCAGCATCAAAAGCTAGGCAGTCAAAATCTACTCTCTTCAATGGGGCATCAAAGTTTACAGTATTCTTTCTTATTTGTCTATTTTTTTTATTGGTACATGGCATGTACTATTTAGCACTCCCTCCGTCCTATAAAGATAGACTATTTTTGTAACTTTTTTTATCCCAAAATATTTGTCCATTTTAAAAAGTTGAATCATCATTTTTTTGAACTTCTTATAATACCTATTGTAATTTCAATCATTACTTCCAATACAAAACCCAATAGAAAGTTGGAGAGGATACTTTCGAAAAAATAAAGTTTAATAAATACAAAATCAAATGAAATGATGATTTTTCTTAAACTGCGTGTTTTGTCAAACATGGCTTATCTTTGTAGAACAGAAGAAGTATTTGAGTTGAAAATAATAATAATAATAATAATAATAAAAGGTGTTAAAAAGAAAAAAAAATACTGTGAGCCAATTGAAAAAAAGAGGGCTACCCATTGGGCAAATAATCCCGGTCAAGGCTTCAAATGAATCAATCTACTTGTTAATAGCTCGCAAACAAATTTGATGAGAGCTTGGCTTGAATTTGTTAAATTGTTAGATGTGCGAACAAATTTGAAAAGAGCTTGGCTCGAATTTGTTCAATTGTTAGATGTGCTAAGCTTAAACTTGAAGTTTAAGTTTATTGAATAAAAAAAATCAAGTTCAAGTAAACCAAAGCAACTTAGATGGATTTTCAAATAGGCTTGTTAAGGGTTTATGGTAAGGCTCCGAAATGAATATTTTACTCCGTATCTTATAAAGTTACGAAGCAAATCAAGTGTCCTGAACTAGAGCTTGAATGAGCTTGATAAGGACTCTCATTTGTTTAATAAACAAGTTGAGTACAAGAAAATCAAAGCTTGGTTTGACTCGATTTAAGATAAAATAATCAAACTCTTGGTTATATTTGTTATGAAGGAATGAGGAAGGGAATAGAATGATAATTCCATTCTCCAAAAAAAAGTTAGTGTTTGGTTGCACAAGGGAGTTCCCTTGTGAGAGTCTATTTTCTCCAATGAAAGAATAGTCATTCTTCCCAAATCAAGAGGAATAGCTATTCTTTCTTTTCAAAGAGTAAAAAATCATTACAAATGGGTTTTACATTTGCTTTTTCATTCCATTCCCACCATTTACCAAACATTAGGATAGAATGTCTATTTTCATTCCATTTTCATTTTCATCTCATTCTATTCCATTCCCTCAAACCAAACGCAGCCGTAATGGAACCAATCTCAAAAACTCAACTCGATTGGCTAGTTTAAAGCCCTACAATGATGATGTCATTCCCGGTCCAGCGGTCCCCAAAATGCGACCTTTTCAAACGACCCCAAGATGCACAGTTTTGCTGACATCGAACGCCGCCGTTTCCTTCTGTATGTACTATGTACAAAAACATAAGTCCTGCACTCACCAAGTTACAAAATGAGAAGAACCAAGATCAGAATTCGATTCCTTGACAAATGAAAGTGCTTCTCCACTTAAAAACGCAAACAGACGAACTCAACGATTGAACCCTGATTCAGAGTTCACAAAATCACCATCTTTTTCACGCCAAACGAATTGGGTACTCGCTCTCTCTCTCTCTCTATACACACACACACACACACACAGATGTATATATGTATGTTGTTGTTTTTGTTGTTGAATCCATCTTCATCGTGGCTAGAGTAAATCAGATTGGAATTGAATCCAAACACAAGTAGAAACCTCCTCCATCTGGACTTGTTAGTCAATACGGTGTAATATTTTTTGCATCGTGGTGATTTTAATGACTGAAAAATCTAATTAGATTTTTGAGCTATAATGAAACAACCCATCTGCAGAAGAAGTCCAAAAATAAAAATTCATGGTGTGTTTCATTCTATGTTTTCACCTGATATGAATATAAAATGGAAACTTCCATATTGAAGCCCACTGTATAGCAAACATTGGATTCTTCTTTTTCAAGCCATGTGATTTGTGTCTCCTTTTCTAGATTAATCCGCAGCCCATGCACAACTAAGAGTGAATACGATAATTTCGATTAACACTGGCACCATGAAGGAACTATAATTTTGTAACTTGTTGAGTGCAGGACTTATGTTTGTTTGAATTCCAATCTTGGTTCTTCTCATTTGTCATTTTGGTGATAAAATGAGGTTTTTGAAGCATGGCCAATGTAGAAATTTTCTGTGGGATGGAGTTGTCTTTGTTAATTCGATGGATGTTTGATGTGGCTAATCCGAAATTCTGAATTTCCCATCTTGAAGGACTTGTAAATTGGGCATGTATGTGTACCCCTCGTGTATGACAATTTTTATTTTACAAGTGTTTTTAACTACTCCCCATTGGGACACAATTATTGAAGGAAGGTTGTTTTTGAATTGGGGGAAAGAAGGGATCTTATAATTCTTTAATTATAAGGTGATTACAGTGTTTTTCTTTACATGTGAATCTATATAGATGTGTGTGTGTGTGTGTGTGTGTGTAGATATGCCTCAAAAATGAAGGACCAGATCCTGAGAAGGGGTCCTCATCTCTGTGAGCATACTGCTCGCATTAGGAAAATCACTCAGAAGCACTTTTAATGGAAGAAAAACATCTGGCCCAAATAGAGGGCACCTCCTAGTTAGAGACATTTGGGAACCTACTGGAACTTGGGTTCTGTTACAACAATTTGTGAAGTATTACTGGAATTTGTGATGTGTTGGGCTGGGGCAGATTCTGGTTGGGTTTAGTTGAATTTAGG
The DNA here is from genome assembly GCA_039720395.1 of Liquidambar formosana. Lineage (NCBI taxonomy): Eukaryota > Viridiplantae > Streptophyta > Magnoliopsida > Saxifragales > Altingiaceae > Liquidambar > Liquidambar formosana. The sequence goes on from CM077830.1 coordinate 8,000,033, forward strand.
AGGGTTCAGATAATATTTTAATTATTTTTAAATACATTAATACCAATAAAATATAAAAATATAAAATAATAACATTGCGAAGATAGTTATCAGGCTCCATGTAGGTTAAATCAAGTCAAAGAACCAAACCAAGAGTCGATCAGTTTGAGCTGAGTGCACACTCAGGACAAAATTAACAGTTATACTTGATAAAAAAAATAAATCAATAAACAAAAACTTAATAGCTATACTAATACATTGTAGAACACATGACATTGAATTCATTTAGAGCACGTTTGGTTGTTCAAATGAAAACTAAACAAGTAAACAATTATAAGGTATTTTACATAGTGTTGAAGGCACAAATCCATCACCTTGAATGGAAAAATTCAAGAGAATGGTGACTATTATCACAAGTGAGAGTAAAATAGTGGCATGTCATTAATTTCTAAAAATTGATCTGATAGCGTCAATTATAAGGATGATTCCGTCATCCTAAGGGGCATTTCATCTCTTTGGGGACTGTCAATATTCAACTTGTTAGAGTTCTTGCGTGTAGCAGTTGGATAGCAATGGAAGACTGTGGGATGCCCAAGGGGTTATTGCAGAGTGCACAGGTGGAACACTACGGAAGGCCAAAGGGGTTATTGCAGAGTGCAGAGTTGTATCAGGTACTGTCCTATCCTAGTTATATTCTCTTTTGATTTATATTCTTTGAATTCTTAATGTCATGCCTTAGTAATGTGACAGTACATTTTGGAGACTAGTGTGTACCCACGTGAACCAGAGCCTCTCAAGGAGCTAAGGGATATTACTGCAAGCCACCCGAGGTAAATTTCTTTATTTTTAGTTATCCATAGTTTCTTCTGCCAAGTGTAGTTTCTGTCTGTTTGTCAATCTGATTCTTATTAAACTAGTTTGGGCGGGTTTGTCTACAAACCTCACAGATTAAGAGGACTTATATTGTTTTTCATTGAACGTAGTCAACAAAGAGGGAAAACCACCAAAATGATGAATGAGTGCTAAGAAAATATATGGGACGCCTTACACAGATACAAATTTGACTAAATTAAATGCTTTAGTACTAAAATGGAATGAGTTCATCTTCTTGTGGTGTCCAAATGACCCCTTAGTAAATGATGTTTAACGCTTTAGGTGGTAAAATATGTGGTTTAATTAGCTCATAAAATAAATAGCATTTGATGAAAGAATTGTTAAACTTCTTAGTAGCAGTTAGCACGGTATGCCATCCAAGTGATTTAGTATCCAGAACATAACCAACTTGTTATTTTCAAGGGCCAGCATGGCCACCTCACCAGATGCAGGTCAGTTAATGGCCATGTTGTTGAAGCTGTTGGATGCAAAAAAGACAATTGAAGTTGGAGTTTTTACTGGATACTCTCTTCTCCTTACTGCTCTTTCAATTCCTGATGATGGCAAGGTCAGTGAGTGCAACGTCACCTTCTGTCTAATATATCCATCTACTGAACAATTATGGTTTAATATAACATTATTGCAGATTATAGCCATAGATGTTAATCGGGAGACATACGAGATTGGGTTGCCGGTTATCCAAAAGGCTGGTGTTCAACACAAAATTGACTTCGTTGAATCACAGGCTCTGCCAGTTCTTGATAAACTCTTAGAAGATGTAAATATTATGATCAAATAATTAACTTCTCAAAATTTCCATTTTCTTCCATGCTTAACGCAATCCATGCTCATTTCCTTTGTTATCTACCATTCTTCATTTTTATATCTCTTCTTCTCTCTCTTTTCCTTAGAAAGAATTTGACTAATATTGTTTCTGGGTTCTATTGCAGCATGGGAATGCAGGCAGTTTTGACTTTGCTTTTATCGATGCAGACAAGGATAATTATATAAATTATCACGAGAGGCTTATGAAACTGTTGAAGGTTGGTGGAGTGGTGGTCTATGATAACACACTTAGGAGAGGAATGGTTGCATTGCCTGAGAGTGCTGTTCCAGAGTGGAGAAAGCAAGATAGGCAGGTGATGATTGAGCTTAACAAATCATTGGCAGCTGATCCTCGTGTTCAGATTTCACATGTTCCTTTGGGTGATGGAATCACGATCTGCAGGCGTATATGCTGAACATCTCTGCGTTAATTGTCTGCTTGATGATATAAAGCTTGAATAAGGCTAATGCAAATTTCCTACCATATTTTATTTGTCTTGGAAGAATTAACTGTTTGAGAGGGAGAGGGGTTGTTTGGACCTTTCGTTTTTTTTTTTTTTTTTTTTTTTTGTACTTGTTCTAGAGAGTGGTATGAATGTAAGGATAAACCATATTTATAGATAAGGAAATAAAGTTGAAGACTTTCAAGCAAATTTAGTTCAAAATAAAATGCAATCAGATTTGGTTCTAATTTTCTAGGGAGATTTTTTGCTATTCTTTAGGAAAATGATATTGGTGTGGTCCCCAAAATGTGTTGATATCTTTTTCTTCTGTCAAAAATAAAATAAAATAAATAAAATGTGCATGAAATAGAATGTTTGGTTTCTTGAAATATGCTTGGAATTTGTATGGGTTTTATTATTCAACATATTCCACATGACCGATTCCAAAATAACTAGCAGACTTTTATCTTGAGTTTAATTGACGTAGATTGGGCAGTGGTCTTATTTGTGTTTCAGGGGATTCATCGGTCCAAATGTCTGGATATATATCCGCAGAACCAATCCATCTGAAGGTTAACATTTTCCAACTACAATTTTGTGTGGGATCCATCATCCATGCATGGACAAGAAACTTACCCAATGTAATTAACTAGTGCAACCTATACCTTGTCTTCCTCACGCACCTATTCATGGGCAAGTTCTTGGAAGAAAACATGGGTAATTAAGGGCCTGTTTCTGGTAACACTGAACTGCTCAAGACTTGTGTGTGATGGTGCATGGAAGAAGAATGTTAAAGAGTCTTGCAGCTGAAGCGGTTTGACTCGAGCAAGGGTTAATATGAGTAGAAGAAGATATAATAATGTTGTATACCACCAACCCTTCCAGTCAGGAGGGGGTGGCAAGAGGGGGACGACGCTTCTAACTTCAATTTTTTATTTTATTTTCCTAGTAAGATGTACACTCCACTCTCTCTATCTGAATCTGTATCTGTATCTCGTTATCTCAACACTCGAGCCTCATCCTAGGTCTGATCAGAGTGCAGGACAGTGACCCAACAAAGACCATCAAGGTCCCAGAAAGGATGTAAATCTCCCTTTTTCTTTCTTTTTTTTCTTTTTTCGTTTTTCTTTTTTCTTTTCAAGGTGTTTTGATTGTGGGTTTTGATTTTTGGTGGAGAAATTTTAGATCTTAATTGGGTTTTTTGATAATTGATGTGTTTTTGTTGGATTGATTGTGGGCATTTGGACCAATGTCTTCCATTCCTTCCACCATTCTTTACTACTTACGAAGAAAAACCCAACACAATAATGCAAGAGACTGAGAACGAGACTTTCTTCCTCCTAGGCCTATTCTCTGATTTGGCAATTGCAAGGATGCTTGCTTCAAAAATACTGTAAACTTTTATGAAGAACAACGGGCAATAAAACTGAAACGACGCCGTTTTCTATACAGCCCACAAAACAAAAACGCGCCATTTCCCGAACACCTTTCTCTTTTTTTCTCTTTCAATGGGTCATAGAAAAACGAAAATACGATTGAAAGTGCTTTTATAAAACACGCTTTCAATTAAATGAAGCGCGTTTTATAAACACGCTTTCCGTATGGCTATTCTCTACACCGCTCTTAATTTCGCACTTATAAAACACGCTTAAATTACGCTTTTCTGTGTACTGCAAGAGTCTTTGTCAAATGCGCTTTTAGATAATGAAAGCGTCCTTTTTAATAGCGCTTTCCATATAAGAAAATATTTGCAAACAGTGGCGGACACAAATTCTCTCTCTCTCTCTCTCTCTCTCTATCCTTCCTCCATGGACGGACCTTCCACCGATCTCGCCCGTCGCAGACTTGTGTCCAAGACCCCAAACACCCTCTCCTACGAGGTCCGATCCATCAATATCTTCTGCTCCTTTGGCCTGTACGTGAAAACAAGGTCGCCGGAGACCAAAACCCCAATCACTCCCTTCAAGACAATCTTCAACAACTTGATTCTCAGCTCGAGAAGCGTCGTGTCGATTTCGGTCGGTGTCGAGAAGCCGCTTCGAGGGCTATCGTACGACGACGCTGATGATCTGTACCTGACGGATGTGAATTTCGTGAAGGAATGGCTGCCGGGGGTGGTTTGTGGAGGGGTTGAGGTCGCTGTCGATATCCGATTTCTGGGTTCAGTCATGTTGGAGACGCTCTGAGGTTCTGGTGTTGATTTCTTCGTGTTGTGAGTTCTTCCACTTTCTGTCTGTAGAAATCGTTCTCTCACAAGGCTTCTATTAGTCTGCTTGGTTGCCCAGAATATGAGAGAAGAAAAGAATGCAAAAAATTATGAATGTTTTGATGGTTATTGCTTTTATTTTTCCAAATTGATGAACTCAGCTCGAAGAAGCCAAATACTCGCATTGGGCAGAGTTGAGAAGTTTTCTCGGGTCCCAAACACTGAATATCGAAGATTCAAAATTTTCAATGCTTGTATGTTCCTATATTAGCTTGTTTGTCGCAGTAGCACAGCATGCCTTGCCAATGTGGTGATGACAATAAGGCCATGTTTGTTTGGTTGGAATGGAATGGATGGGAATGAAATCTGATTCCATGCTCAAAATAGTTTGGAATGAAAACGAGATTGAAATAAACATTGCGGAATGAATATCATTATAATTCACTACTATTATTTGATTCCATTCTCATTTAATTACCTCATCCAAACATATTGTTTGTAATGAATTGGAATGAGATTTCATTCCATCCATTCCATTCCAATCAAACAAACATGGCATAAGAGGAATTAGTAATTCTTTGCATCCAGAAAATAACCACCTTGTTGTTTTCGAGTGCCAAGTGGGCTTCCTCACCAGATATCCAGGTCAGTTAATGGCCATGCTCCTGAAGCTATTGAATGCCAAAAAGAGGATTGAAGTTGGAGTTTTTACTGGACACTCGCTTCTCCTCACGGCACTTTCAATTCCTGATGATGGCAAGGTCGGTGAGTACATCGTCATCAAGTTTTTATTTATTTATATTTTTTGGTACTTGGGTTTCGCCCTTCAGGAAATTCCAATTTTTGGTTTCTTGACATATCCTTGGAATTGGTATCGATTTCATTATTCAACATAGAGATAATAAAATGGAATATCACCTACCCTTCCAGCCAAGAGCGGAGCAGAGGGGTGGTGGCAAGAGGGATAACTCCTAAAATTATTGGATTCCATTGGCAGAGGGGATGGAGCATTTGACACCGTCCTTTGACAAAATTTGGGTTGCAACTGATGAATCCTCGGATCTTCAAGTCCACCGATTCCTATCAAATTGAGAATTGCGGAGAAGGGAAGCATTCATTCACCTTGTTAAAATCATCTAGTCGTATGAATTCCAAGTGTGAAACTTGTGAGCACAGGCATTGGATTCAAAAAATGTAATAGTCCATTACTTGAAAAAGGGTTTTCTTAACAGTATACCCTAAAAACACATGTTAAAACTCATTTAATAATACACTCATTGTATCGAAAATGGTGAAAGTGTATTAGAAAAATGTGTGTATAGTAAACTATGTAAATACATTTTTCCTTGGAATTTGCACAATTCTCTATATAGTTTTACCATTTTCTATTCAATGATTGCCTCATCAAACACATATTCATAACTTTTCACCAACATGGAGTGAAAGCATGTCCCTGTTAAAGAAACAAAATAAATATTGTAGCAGGAAAAAAGACAAGCAATCTGCATAAACTTCCAGAAAGAAAAAATAAATAAACGAATTATGCTGTAAGTTCGCTTGGGAAAAAGGCTATAGACGGGTTATGCTGGAAACGTATTCATTTAGGGCAGCACCTCAACACAAGCCAAAAACCAGTGAACACCAAGGCAAATGACACAATCTACCAACTGTTACTTCATTCAGGGCAGAGCTAGTACTTCTCCACTTTCAAATTTTCTCCACAATAAAGAAACAAACAAACTATTTTAGCATGAAAAAAGACGAGCATGATCATTATTCACTTGCAATATTGTCTAAAATGTTTATGTTTTAGATCAGTACAAGTTACATAACTCCCAGACAGACAAGAAAACAATGACAAAAACAAAAACAAAAACAAAAATGAAAAATAAAACACTCATATCAATAACATAACGTTAATGCTCATTGTGTCCCTAATCTCTGTATTGACATCTCTCAATCGTCCCTTCCGATCTAAATCCACTAGTGGTGATGTCCCCATAGGGTTATCATCGCCAACCAGCAGCATGCTATCTCCCATGAATATGCCTCATCTGAGGCAAAATAAATTGATACCCCAACAATAATTTGGGAAAGTATAAAAGCTTAAATAATAGCATAACCCAGTGAACAGCTTCATCCATGATTTGTAATATGTTACTGTTAATGAATCTACACTCATCCAAAATTTGTGTTAGGCCTTAGTCTCAACTCGTTTTTTCCCCCTCAAGGCAAATGTCTCCGCAACCAACAGAGGGAAAGCTATAGTTGCATCACAATGCACCTGGTTGGATACAATCAAAAAAAGGAAAACAATAAGAATCATAATTTTAATTGCACTTCTGATTAAACATTAACAGGCAAATAACTGAGGGGAACCACACAACTCATACATGCAAGGAAGATAACGTAACAGTGTAAGACTACCAGGGTTTGTGTTCGGTAAATAATTTTTATACAAGTTATACCAATAAAGAAGCTGAAAAGTGACAAAACAAGATAAGGATGAGAGATAAATGACATCGTAGACCTATACCTTAACAGTCTTAGCAGATCCCCGTATCTTGCCCCATGATACAGCCTCGTCAGGATGAGCTCCTGAATCACTCCCATCAAACTCTTGTGCCGTGTTGATGAAGACGGCATAATCTGCACCATTACGCATCATATTGGCATTGCAAATGTGATGCTTGGGCATCCCCCCTCCAAGGATTATCATTCCAGTCTTCCTAGGACTTGCATGGACAGCTTCACCATTCATGGCCCTAATATCTGTTCAAAAGCTAACAGTTACAGCTTTATTTTCAAGCTATTAAAAACAATGTGCAATCACATTGAAGCGGGAATTACCAACCTTGCACAATGTCAACAATCAGACCTGGGTTTTTGAAAGAATGGAAATACAACATGTCCCCAAGTGAGCCATCTGTTAAGCCTGGACAGAAGACTGAAATATTGTTCTGCAAAGCATCCATAAGGAAAATTGATCAGCTACAAGGAATACCCATGACAGCACCAACTACAAGGGGCTCACATACAGCTTAAGCATCTTTTAAGATCAAGATGGATGAAAAGATGTACAAAAGAACAAAAAAAAAAAAAAAAAAAAGATGTTCAACAATCTTACAGGTGGTTTGGTTTTAGATAGAGTAAAATGGCAAGAAAAACACAACTCATGCAACCTATCATATATAATGGCCAGAAAAAGCTTTCATGAGGATGAAAATGGTTTAAATTTTAATGACCTCTCCAAAAACCAATATTGCATTGTTACCATTAATATAGCATTAAATTGAGAAACTCCTTCAGAGTATCATTAAATAATGCTAAACAAACCCCCACTTACGAGCACAACCAAAATTCCCAACGACGGATAACCAAAATGGCCCTGTAAAACCTGTTCAGAATACCACAAGAGATTCCCAAATTATTTATTTTAGTTTATTTTAGTTTTGATAAGGCAGATTAGATTCCCAAAATGACACTATCTACTGCATTGCACATCCAAAAGCTATTCGTGCAATCATAAAACTTGCCCTTTTTTTCTTTTTCTGAAAAATAATAATAATAATAATAATTTCATTTCCAAATAGGTTTCCAATTTGGAAAATATATGGGTCAGTCTACCCATCAAATAATTCTTTGCGGCATTAGAATGTTAACCAAAAAAAAAAAAACCTTTCCTTTTCCTCAAACTTGCTAAGCAATTTATAACAACCATTCCAAAACCTTAGAAGTACAATATTTAGGGAAAGTGCTTGCTCTAAAAGATATATATATATATATGAAATGTCATACAAAATATATCTAGAAGTTAAATTATCAATAGAGGGGCATCAGAAAGTATGCATAGCATTTAGATGTAGCTTTCTTCTGGATTTGAAAAATTAAAGTAAGAGAAGAATTAGTTTAATTTCTCTATGACTTTCTTTCAGTAGATTTTGCAATCAGAATATCATTTTTATCCCGCATTACAAACTTCATGCCTCCATGGTGTATGAAAAGTTTGAGTTGCTTGGGAACTCAAAATTGTCTCAAGGTAGTTCAAGATTGTCTCATGATAAAAGTGAGATTTTATCACAAGAGAACCACGAGCTTACAATGTTGTAACCAAGGACTGGAATCATAATTTCAAATCCAGAGCATCACCTCTAACAAAGGATATTCCTACAACTGATTCTGACATTTTTCTCACATAAATATAGCATGCAGAACCAATCCAAATCACTAAAAAAAAATGTTCACCCATAAAAATTAGAAGAACTAAAAATGATAGTGATGATAGGTAATGATGAAAAAGAAAAAATTTAAGCTGGTGCCTGAAGATACAAAACTAAACTTGGTTGAACACTTGCCTTGTATGCCCAGTAAAGGTATGAACTCTCATCATTTATTTCTTTCCCCAAGCGAGCAATTACCCTAGATGGTGTCCATAATACATTCTGTATAACAAAAAAAAAATGAAAAGGTAAGGATGAAATATGGGGAAAGGTATATTTAAGCAGCAGGAAGAAAAACATATTAAGGGGAAAATGGTACATTCTTTTTTTTTATATTATTTTTTTTTCCTGATAAAGGAACCCCTGATGACTAAACCCCTGGTAACAAGACCTCGCAAACCACATGAACTAGTTAACCCAAGGCCCATGAGAACCGTGGAACTTTGCACATGTGGCTCAAGGGGAAGATGGTACATTCTTTATAATTCATTAAGGCATTCAATAAGCACTACAGACTGAAAAACAAAACTTAGAATAGATACTAGTGCTTCTGAGCGCAAGTCAGTAAACTTTAACAGAATTCAAGTTTAATTATGATAACCCATGATTTTCTTCCTTTTTCTTTTGGCTGAGGAAAAATAATATGAATCAACCACATTACAACACTTTACAGACGTAGTTACATCCAATATAATAAGATACCATTTGAATTATTTACAAGGTACCAACTGTGTCTTCATGTTCAAAACCATGGCAATTGCTTGGGGATAAAAATTAAGACTGGTTGATTTTGGCAAATTCAAGTGTTCAGACATAATCAAATTTAAACACAGAAAAAAATTGTGCAAGTAACAAGCTAACTAAATGGGAAAAATATAATAAAAGAAGAATGTCCATGACAAGCCAATAATCATGGAGTATGCACAAACTCATGGTAGAAAGATAGGGGAAAAAAGGGGGGTGCGGATACCTCGGCAGTCTGCTCTTCCAACATCTTATCAAAAATTGGAATGATCCAGTCCTCAAATTTGCAGTAGTTGTCGTTAGGAACCAACAAGTTACCAATGCGGTTCAATCCTTTTGAACGTAAATGAGCCCCAGGTAGATAAAAATCACCTTTATATGTGGGTGCAAGGCATTTTATGAGATCCTCTTCTATACCACCAGCTGTTGTAACCACTACATCGACCTGCAGTAATATTAAAAGTAACTTCTAGTAATGGGGTTGAAAAGCAAGGGAAGACAAATCATGGCAGCAGACTGCTTAAAACCTTCAACTCATGACCTAAAAATCATATTGAAAAAAAAATGTGCTTTCATAGGTAAAGTATTTAGACTGAATACTGTGAAATGATCAGAAATCTGTCATAGTAATTATATTTTGAATTGATCACCTTTTAAATGCATTTTCCTATCACAACCACTCAAAACACTGAAAATTAATCCATAAAGAGTACATAGAAGTATACCACAGACAAAAGAAAAGGTGCCTATAATACTCTAAACCCACACAAAGTGCATGATTCCAAAATCAAAACTCATTCAGTTCCTTTTCCAAACACCATGATTCAGCCACCATTAATAAAATTATAACCAGCCTCTAGTTTTTGATCACCCTTTCTAGTTTAAATCATTATTTAATTTCATCCACACAGTGACAGTCCAACTTTTGTGAAATCAACAATACCATATAATCAAAATGACAACTTATAGTTCAAGCATCTACTCTCACGGACATTAGAAAATTTTATAGTTACGAAGCAGTTGATTGGTATCAATCTTTTACTCCTTTAAGTCATTCCATCATACAAAGCATCGCATAAAATAAATTTAAAAAGAAAAAAGAAAAAAGAAATTAAAAAAAAAACAGCATCCCCACATCACTCACCATATGATGCTCAACAAGGTAACGAACTGTGTCTCTAACACCAGATGAAATAAGATTTGAAGTAAAACCCAGGAACACCTTGCATCTCACAGACTCTCTGTAAGCTGGGTCCTTCTCCTCCTCAGTGCAATCTTCCATAGGACACTCATCAGCAAGCCTCCACTCTAGCTTCAAACCAATTAAATTTTTTTGGGGAAAAGAGAAAGAGACAAGAATCAAACATGGGTAGCCTTACAATAATACAATAAAATAAGAGAAAAATCCATGGTTGGGGTTTTCGGAACTGCAAAACTAACCATTTGATTAACAACTTCAATGGCATCCCCAAGGTTGGAAGCTTGAAAACCAGTGGACACCATGGATTTAAGAAGTTGAGAGTAGTTTACACCACAATTGAAATCATAACCCTCAATCTTAGTACATGTCCCTTCCAAAGTTTCTGATTCTTTGAAAACCGTAGAGCGAACGGATGCTAAAAGATGGTCTTCCATTCCTTCCCCCATTCTTTACTACTTACGAAGAAAAACCCAACACAATAATGCAAGAGACTGAGAATGAGACTTTCTTCCCCCTAGGCCTATTCTCTGATTTGGCAATTGCAAGGATGCTTCAAAAATAAAGGCACTGTTTGGTTACACTTTTTAAAAGATCTTTTTATAAGTAGAAAAAGTCCTTTTTAATCTTTTTGCTTTTTGCAATTAAGTAGAAGCAACAAAGTAAAAGCGTAATTGGTAAAAATGATTTTTGCTTCTATTTTTGTAAGAAAAGCAAGAAAACAAGTTTGATAATATAATTTTTTTCTTTTTCTTAAAAAAAAAATAATAAATGCCTATTTTTGATCCAGCCAATGGCTCGAAAAGCGAGATATGGTTCCATGAATCATTTCTCTAGCCAAATGGCTTGCAAGCTACTAAACTCATTCACCTAGATCTAAAACCAAACACCTGGGCTGCACTTAAAAGAGAGCTATACAATACAACCACCTTGGACAACCCAACACCCAAAATACAAAGCACATCCAACATACAAATATTAATACCACATCAATACAACAAACCCGATACAGCTGCCACTTTGATCCCCTGCAAAACCCGTAGTCCTTTTTTTTTTGTTTGTTTTTTTCCTTCCTTCAAGCATTTTATCAAACAGCTGGTGTGACTCGACCCTTTACTTCTCTTTCAACCCTTTTATGCTTGCAAACCTTATGCCCTCAATATATTCAAAAAAATCGATAGTAAAACATGCAAAAAAAATACAAAATCTGAAAAGAAATTGAATAGTCAGAGTATAATCCAGACATACATACACAGAGGTGACACCCAAACCCAAAAAATTAAAAAAAAAATTACAATGGCCGCATAGCTGAATCTACCATAAAATACGTTTAGGATTCGAAAACAAGAAATCACATGAGAAAAACCTTTAAATTTGTCAAGGAAAAGGAAGAAACTGAAGAGGAAAAGAAGTAGAAGACAAATACCTCTGTTCACTAGAGTGCTTCGTCGGTTCTTCTTCAGAATTATCCACGTTGACGGAGCTACGCCAACGTTGCTGAAATACGCAGGTGTCGTCGGAGTACGGTGGATGTTGCCGGAATACGGCGGATTGTTGCCGGTAAATCCCTCACGCTTGTTGTTGCCAGAGAAAGTGAGAGAGAGCAGAAAGCTCGAGTTGGAGTTTTCTATGCACCCACAAAACATAAACGCACCATTTCCCAATACCTTTCTATTTTTTTCGATCTTTCAATGGGCCATTGAAAAAAGAAAAATACGATTATAAACACGCTTTTAGTTAAATGAAGCGCATTTTATAAACACGTATCCGTACGACTAATCCCTACAGCAAATTTAATTTTGCACTTATAAAACACGCTTACCGTATACATAAAAACGTAATTTCCTAAATTACGCTTTTATGTATACTGTAAGCTGGAAATTACGCTTTTATGTATACTGTAAGCGTCTTTGTCAAATGCACTTTTAGATAATGAAAGTGTCTTTTTTAATAGCGCTTTCCATATAAGAAAACAAATTGCAAAAACTTGAAAAATCGTGGTTCAAGGAAATCGCACTAATCACCCTCAGAGTCTCATCCTTCTCTTTCTGTCTCTCCATTTTTCCACGCTCTCACAGTTCCCTTCCTGCGTTTTCTTTGCAACCAAACGGGGAGGAGGAAAACTTGTGCTTTTGTCCACCAACAGAACGAAACTGAAGAAGGAGGAGGGAGGGAAGAAGATTTACGGGAATATGAATCGCTCGTTGGTCGGAACTTATGGTCGGACTTCAATTCCATATTATATCTATGTTGAATAATGAAATCAATACCAATTCAAAGGATATGTCAAGAAACCAAAAATTGGATTGGTGTGATCAAACTAGTGTAAGAAATTTCCTGAAGGGCCGAACCCAAGTACTAAAAAATATGAAATAAATAAATAAAACCCAGTTTTTATAAGCTTGCTTGGATCCATTTCTGTCGTGGAACTGAATTGCAGCTGCAGGTGGGTGAGAACAGACAACAGAGAACACTCACATTTTTTTAATGCACTTTCACTATTTTCGAAAATACAACGAGCGTCTTATTAAATGAGACTTAACATGTGTCTTTAGGATACACATTAAGAAAACCTTTTTTCTAGCATTGGACTTTAATATTTTTAGGATTTTATCCCTCTTGCCACCACCACCCCTCTGCTCCGCTCCTGGCTGAAGGGTAGGTGGTATACCATTTTATTATATCTATGCTGAATAATGAAATCGAAACCAATTCCTAGGATATGTCAAGAAACCAAAAATTGCAATTGGTATGATCAAACTGGTGTAAGAAATTTCCTGAAGGCCCAACCCAACTACCAAAAAATATAAACTAAAAAAACCCAGTTTTTATGAGCTTGCTTGGATCCATTTCTGTTGTGGAACTGAATTGCAGCTGCAAGTTGGTGAGAACGGAGAACAAACCTTCACATTAAATAATTACATTTCTGGGAATACCATTTTATCAACAAGCCAGTATAGTGAGATGACGGGAAACTAAAGTGAAAAGGTTCAGCTTATACGCCTGCAGATCGTGATCCCATCACCCAATGGAACGTGTGAAATTTCAGCACGAGGATCAGCTGCCAATGATTTGTTAAACTAAATCATCACCTGCCTATCTTGTTTTCTCCCCTCTGGAACAGCACTCTCAGGCAATGCAACCATTCCTCTCCTAAGCGTGTTATCACAGACAACCACTCCACCAACCTTCAACACCTTCATAAGCCTCTCATGATAATTTATATAAGTCTCCTTGTCTGCATCTACGAAAGCGAAGTCAAAACTGCCTTCATTCTCATGCTGCAATAAAACCCAGAAACAACAACATTAGCTGAATTCTTTACAGGCAAAAAAAAAAAATTGATATGAAGAGATCGACGACAATGCTGAATGGTATAAAACAAAGGAAGGGAATTTGGATTGTGTCAAGCTTGGAAGAAAATGGAAATTTTGAGAAGATTTGATCTTAATATTTACATCTTCTAAGAGTTTGTCAAGAACTGGCAGAGCCTGTGATTCAATGAAGTCAATTTTGTGTTGAACACCAGCTTTTTGGATAACCAGCAACCCTATCTCGTATGCCTCCCGATTATCATCTATAGCTATAATCTGCAATAATGTACATTAAAAAACAAAAATAGTACAGTTGATGGATATATTAGATAAATTGATGACAATGTACTCCCAGACCTTGCCATCATCAGGAATTGAAAGAGCCGTGAGGAGAAGCAAGCATCCAGTAAAAACTCCAACTTCAATCGTCTTTTTTGCATTCAATAGCTTCAAGAGCATGGCCATTAACTGACCTGCATCTGGTGAGGAAGCCCACTTGGCAATTGAAAACAACAAGGTGGTTATTTTCTGGATGCAAAGAATTACTAATTCCTCTATTATCATCACTACATTTGCAAGGCATGCTGTGCTACTGCAACAAACAAGCTTAATAATTCTTTGATTGAATGCTATTTATTCCACAAGTAAATTAACCACCTAATATCTTAACACCATTTATTAAGGGGTCATTTGGACACCAGATGAAAACGAACTCATTCCATCTTTGTTGCATTTAAATTAGTCTATTTTTGTATTTGTGAAATTTGAAGAAGTCCATCTTACTTTGCACTCATTCATAAATAGAGCAATTTCGGATTTTCAGTAGATAAAGTCATTTCTAGTTTTATAATCATTTTGGTGGTTTTCCCTCCTCTTATTCCACTTATTATAAATAAATAACAAATCAAAAAATAATATTAATATCATTAATAATATGAATCCTCTTATTCTGTGGGGTTTCTAAACACCCCCTAAATTGGTTCGATAAGAATCAAATTGACAAACAGACAGAAACTATACTTGGCAGAAGAAACTAGAGCTAAATAAAATAATTAAAATAAAAAAAAAGAAATTTACTTTGGGTGGCTTGCAGTAATATTCCTTAGCACCTTGAGAGGCTCTGGTTCACCGTGGGTACACACTAGTCTCCAGGATATACTGCCACATTACTAAAGCATGAGACTAAGAGTTCAAACAACATAAATCAGAAGAAAATATAAGAGGATAGGGCAGAACCTGATACAACTCTTCACTCTGCAATAACCCCTCAGGCTTTCTGCAGTGTTCCATTGCTATCCAACTGCTACACGCAAGAACTATAACAAGTTGAATATTGACAGTCCCCAAAGCAAGATCAGCTACTCTTAGCAATTCAGCAAAAATTTAAGGTAAAGAAGTAATCTATTGAAACTTTCTGGACAAAACACATAAAGGCAAGCCATCATTTGTTACTCAAGTTCATGTTCTCATAGGAAAACAAATCACAGTGACTTACCATCATATTCTCAATGCTACAGATTAAAGCTTCATTTGGGGTATGAAAACACAGACATGAAAGATAGATTCAGAAAAGTTACTGCTTTGATGTTTGCTGGACATGAAGATTGATGAGAAATTCCTTAAGTATCCGAGTTGAATGAATTGCTATGAAAGAATTCAACATTACAATGTGTTCTATAATGTATTAGTAAAAATAATAAATTTGTCCTAAGCACTCAGCCCAGACAGCCTGTTTGAGTTCTGGTTTGGTTCTTGGACTTCATTAACCTTCATAAAGCCTGATAACTATCTTCACAATGTTTAACTTTTATATTTTTATATTCATCCTGGTTTTAATGTAAGTATCGTTGAGAGGGTTTTGGAGTATCCATGCTTTATATGTTAGATCTATTCCAATGGTCTTGAGCAACACATGGTCATACCGTTTGTATATAAAATGACGTAGCCATATCATCTTTGGCATCCTACTGAAAGATTCTCTTCGAAATATAGTAAATATTGGATCTCTAGATTACTACATAATAGGATAGGGAGAGGATTTGAAGTTTCCTGCCATATAGTAGGCAAAATCTCTTCGATTGGCCCATATGGAGGGTTGGGTGATGTTAGCACTATAAGAGCATGAAGGGTATTCTTCCATCATTTTTTTTTTTTCACAGATCAAATGGGAGGATTTGAAAAAGAGATCTAGAGGGTGTCTTCTTAGTGAATTCCGATGACTTAATATTCATGATCCCTGTTGTTTGACCTCTCTATGTTGCTGTTATATATATTGTAAACAAGAGATTTCTCTTGTGCTCTAAGCCTAGAGTAGCCAAAATCAAATCTTTCAAACCAAAACTTCAAACCCCACAAACCCAATCCCACCAAAATTCAACCCCCTCAAAATCCCAGAAATTAGCAGTATCAATTATCAACGTCAGCATAAGCATTGATGGGTCTAAAATGAAAAGGCAGAGCTTGTATTGAAAACACATTCAATATCCAACAATCCAACATAAACACATCAATTATCAAAAACCGAACAAAGATCCAAACTTTCTCCACCAAAAATCAAAACCCACAATCAAAACACCTTAAAAAGAAAAAATATAAACATAAAAGAAAGAAAAAGGGAGAGTTACATACTATCTGGGATGTAGCCGAAGCCCGAAGCAGAGACAAGCAGAGCTCGTAGTCAAACCGTTCTGGGACCTTGATGGTCTTTGTTGGGTCACAGTTCTGCACTCTGATCAGACCTGGGATGAGGCTTGAGTGTTGAGATAACGAGATTCAGATTCAGATAGAGAGAGTGGAGTGTACATTTTACTAAGTAATAGTATATAAGAAAATAAAATAAAAAATTGAAGTTAGGAGCGTCGTCCCACTCTTGCCACCCCCTCCTGGCTGGAAGGGTTGGTGGTAGACAACATTATTATATCTTCTTCTACTCAAATTAACCCTTGTTCGAGTCAAACCGTTTCAGTATAAAAAAATTTAAAAAAAATCTTTTACTCCTTTAAGTCATTCCATATTTCCATCATACAAAGCATCGCATAAAAAAATTAATTTAAAGAAAAAAAAAAAAAAAAACGGCATCCCCACATCACTCACCATATGATGCTCAACAAGGTAACGAACTGTGTCTCTAACACCAGATGAAATAAGATTTGAAGTAAAACCAAGGAACACCTTGCATCTCACAGACTCTCTGTAAGCTGGGTCCTTCTCCTCCTCCTCAGTGCAATCTTCAATAGAACACTCATCAGCAAGCCTCCAGTCTAGCTTCAAGCCAATTAAATTTTTTGGGAGGAAAGAGAGAAAGACAAGAATCAAACATAGGTAGCCTTACAATAATACAATAAAATCAGAGAAAAATCCATGGTTGGGGTTTTCGGAACTGCAAAACTAACCATTTGATTAACGACTTCAATGGCATCCCCGAGATTGGAAGCTTGAAAACCAATGGACACCATGGATTTAAGAAGTTGAGTGTAGTTTACACCACGATTGAAATCATAACCCTCAATCTTAGTACATGTCCCTTCCAAAGTTTCTGATTCTTTGAAAACCGTAGAGCGAACGGATGCTAAAAGATGGTCTTCCATTCCTTCCCCCATTCTTTACTACTCATTACGAAGAAAAAACCGAACACAATAATGCAAGATACCCTGAGAATGAGACTTTCTTCCCCCTAGGCCTATTCTCTGATTTGGCAGTTGCAAGGACGCTTCAAAAAATGAAGAGAACGACGTGCAATAAAACTAAAACGACGCCGTTGTATATACAGCCCACAATACAGAAACGCACCATTTCACCGACACCTTTCTCCTCTTTTCCCTCTTTCAATGGGTCATGAAAAATGAAAAATACGATTGAAAGTGCTTTTATAAAACCCGCTTTCAATTAAAAGAAGCGCATTTTATAAACACCCTTTCAGTCCCTTAATTTCGCACTTATAAAACACGCTTGCAGTATACATAAAGGCGTAATATAGCAAATTACGCTTTTATGTAAACTGCAAGCGTTCTTGTCAAATGCGCTTTTAGATAAAGAAAGCGTCGCTTTTAATAGCGTTTTTTATATAAGAAAAAAATTTGCAAAAACTTGAAAAATCGTGATTCAAGGGAATTACACTTATCACCCACAGTCTCGCCCTTCTCTCATTCTCTCCATTGTTCTACACCCTCACAGTTCCCTTCCTGCGTTTTCTTTGCAACCAAACTGGGAGGAGGAAAACTTGTGCTTTTTTCCAACAAGAGAACGAAACTGAACAAGAAGAAGAAGATTTACCGGAATATGAATCGCTCGTTGGTCGGAACTTATGGTCGGACTTCTTGAATCAAATAGAGGCGAACACAAATTCTCTCTCTCGCTCCTTCCTCCATGGACGACCTTCCACCGCCTCTTATCGTCGAGGTACTGAGTCGACTCAGCGACTCCACCGATCTCGCCCGTTGCAGACTCGTCTCCAAGACCCTAAACACCCTCTCCTACGAGGTTCGATCCATCAATCTCTTCTGCTCCTTTGGCCGGTACGTGAAATCAAGGTCACCGACGACCAAAAGCCCAATCACTCCCTTCAAGACAATCTTCAACAACTTGATTCTCAGCTCGAGAAGCGTCGAGTCGATTTCGGTCGGTGTCGAGAAGCCTCTTCGAGGGCTATCGTACGACGACGTTGAGGACGAATCAGATGATCTGTACCTGACGGACGTGAATTTCGTGAAGGAATGGTTGCCGGGGGTGGGTTGTGGAGGGTTGAGGTCGCTGTCGATTTCCGATTTCTGGGTTCAGTCTTGTTGGAGACGCTCTGAGGTTCTGGTGTTGATTTCTTCTTGCTGTGAGTTCTTTTACTTTTCTCTGTTTAAAAATTTTTCTCTTGCAAGGAGCCTATTAGTCTGTTTGGTTGCCTAGAATATGCGAGAGAATAAAAGGAAGCAAAAAGTATGAATGTTTTGATGGTTATTGCGTTTGCTTTTCCAAATTGATGAGCAACTCAGCTCAAAGAAACCAAATACCTGCATTAGAGATTTTGTTTTCTCGCGTCCCAAACAGTGAATATCGAATATTCAAAATTTTCAATCTTCTATTTTCCGATATTTTTTGGGCAACCAAGGCATCCAATGACTACCATGCTAAATGGAATCAAACTGTTCATCTTGGAATTTCAGTCAGAATCAGAAATGGTTGTGATTATGACTTTAAAATTTGGCCTTTCGGTTTGATGTTATCTTTCCTGGATTTTGCTTAAAATTTGGAGAAAAATCAGATAATTTTCGGCATTTGCATAAGAACTTGGAAAATTCAGTGGAATTCATGAAAATTGACCTAATAAATTGAAACAAATGGGTTTGACATGTATTTCTTCATCTGCAGGCCATAGTCTTCTCGACCTAGAGGTGAAGAATGCTTGGCTGTCGGTGGATGGCCTGAATCCGATGCCTTCGCTCACAAGTTTGACACTTGAATTCATACGACTAGATGATGAGGATTTAAACAAGGTGAATGAATGCTTCCCTTCTTTGCAAGTTCTCAATTTGATAGGAGTCGGTGGACTTAAAGATCCGAGGATTCATCAGTTGCAGCTTAAAACTTGTCAATGGACCATGTCAAATGCTCCCCTTTCTCTGACTATACTTGCACCTAACCTTGTCAAACTCGTACTCAAATGTGTCAAACCACAGTCACTTGTCCTCGAAACTCCATTGTTGTCTGATTTCCATCTTTCCCTCGAGGAAGCTGGGAAGTATGAAGTAAAAGAGTTTCTCAATTTGACAACCCTTCACCTTGAATCTACAGGTCTTTGCAGCCTCATTGGAACATTTCCTTTTGGTAGAACAGTTAAGAATCTGACAGTGGATTCGCTGAACCGGTCTGAACCAGTTAAAACAAAAAGGTTTAATCTTGAGACATTGTCTGATTTTTTTCCAAATGTGAGCTCTCTTAAGTTGGGTCCTGGGGCTTGGTCAGAGCTGGAAAGTCATTTTCGCTCAGGATGTTTGGAAGGTAAGATTGGAATGAAGAAAATGAAAGAAATTACTGGGCACTTGATGGTCTATGATGTAGAGATTACTAAGTCATTCATTTCATCCGTCTTAGACAAATACACCAGCTTGTCAGACATGGCACTGCTCATCCACCGTGAAGTTGATTCTAGCATCACCAGCAACCTCATCTCAAGTTGTTCGGCTAATTGTCCTAGAGTTAGATGGAGATGGGGAAGGTGGAAAGAAGGGATGAAAGACACTTGGGTCTCTGACGGCATTTAATTTGGCAACATGAATTGCTTATAAAGGAAGAGTGTAGACCCCAATTTGTTCAGAGGACCTGAAGGGTTTCACTATGGTTGGAAAAGGATTATGTATCAACCCAAAATTGTGAAGTTTGATTTAAATAATTTGGTAGACTTATCTAAGGCTGGGAGACACCTGCCGATTGATTCGAACCATGAGAAAAACATGCATGCAAGAGACAGTATATTGGATGATCTCGGTTATGCTTGACTTTCTATCAGTTATTGGGGCCAATGGATGGTCATCAGCCTCTGTGCGTACACTTGTCCTGAAACTTGATATTGTTCCAACAGCATTCAGCTGAGGTGTATGAATAATTGGACTATGTTTTCTGTAATGGTCTTATTGACCTCAATTTCCACTCCAAAACAATCCCCTGAAAATAAAAATAGAAAATAAGAAACCCCCTCCCCCCCTCCCCCAAAAAAAAAAATAAGTATCGTTCTTGAAGATTTGGGGTGTTTGTATAATATGTGTATCACACAATACTTGTTCTTGAAGGTATATGGTTTTATTGGGGGGAAATGCAAGAGGATTGGGGTGTTTGTATAATATTTGTGTATCATACAATACTTGTTCTTGAAGGTTTCTGAATCTTCGTTACAAAATGCAAACTTTTTCCATTCAACGTACAATTATGAATGTAATATTAGTGCATTGTTTTGAATGTAGAGATTTGGATATAAGTTTTTGTTTGGGTACCTATTGTCACGGGTCGGGTCTCCAACCCAAAAGGCTAGCCTATTAGGTGGAGTTGCCCTCCCCACTTATATGCCCAAGATTCCCCCAGTGCCTATCCGATGTGGGACAGAGATCCTTGTCACGGGTCAGGTCTCCAACCCAAAAGGCTAGCCCAGCAGAGGCGTTGGTGGCCCACCCTGCCTACCTGTCCACACCCCGTACCCCTCGCGACCCCAAGTGACCCCACACTTGGCCGCCCTCAGTACCCCGTGGGCCCATGCGCTTGGCGTGGTTATACGCTACCATCCACAAGACTAACCCAATAGGTGGAGTTGCCCTTCCCCACTTATATGCCCAAGACTCTCCCACAGTGTCTATCCGATGTGGGATAAAGATCCATGACATTCTCCCCCTCCCAACCCGCACAACGCCCTCGTCGTGGTTGGACCCACCCTGCCTACCTGTCCGCACCCCGTACCCCTCGTGAGTCATATACACCCTCGATACCCCGTGGGCCCAGGCGCTTAGCGTGACATCGAATAAGAGACTGAGTTTGCTCTGATACCACTTGTCACGGGTCGGGTCTCTAACCCAAAAGGCTAGCCCATTAGGTAGGAGTTGCCCTCCCCACTTATATGCCCAAGATTCCCCCAGTGCCTATCCGATGTGGGACAGAGATCATGACATTCTCCCCCACCCAATCCCGCACGACGCCCTCGTCGTGGTTGGGCCCACCCTGCCTACCTGTCCGCACCCCGTACCCCTCGCGAGTCACATACGCCCTCGGTACCCCGTGGGCTCAGGCGCTTGGCGTGACATCGGATAAGGGACCGGGTTGGCTCTAATACCACTTGTTACTGGGTCGGGTCTCCAACCAAAAAGGCTAGCCCAACAGAGGCGTTGGTGGGCCCCACCTTGCCTACCTGTCCACACCCCGTACCCCTCGCGACCCCAAATGACCCCACACTTGGCCGCCCTCAGTACCCCGTGGGCCCAGGCGCTTGGCGTGGTTATACGTTATCATCCACAAGGCTAGCCCGTTAGGTGGAGTTGCCCTCCCCACTTATATGCCCAAGATTCCCCCAGTGTCTATCCGATGTGGGACAGAGATCCTATGACACTATTCATGCATAGAAGAAGTCTTCTATGTTGTAACCTGTATGTGATGTAAATTATAATAAGGTGTTGAGGGGGTGTGGTGTAGATTCCAGTTATTAAATGTTCTGTATCCCTTCTTCTTTTTCATTTTTTCCTTTTTTTGCTCTCTCTTTTCCCCATTCCTGGATGACCAAGAAGCTTTTGGTCTGTTAGTATCAGTGTTAAAATAAAATAAAAGAAAATCTTAAAAAGAAAAAAGGGGGGGAAAAAGAGAGATGAAGAATATGGAGACAAAATATGGTCCATACGTATGCAACAATGAAGCCCTGTGAGGCCTTGCGCTCAAAGCAAATGCCTAGAAGGGCTTCTTTGTTGCTGCAATGGGCATTTCCTGTCTTATTATTATTATTATTCCTTGACAAGAGAAGTAAGATATTCAAAAAGATGTAACTCACCTATTATTCCTGGTTTGGGGATTATTGGTATTATCATCATATTACTACCCTCTTCTTCTTCTTTTTTTCTTTTCTTTTTTTTTTTTTTGTTTTTTTGGAGTATGCAACAATGACAGACCTTAGATACATGTTTGACATCTGAAGATGTATTTTTATGAACACACAAGTCTATGTGAATTTGAATATTCAATAACAAATTGTCATGAAAACATTTTTTTACATATATTTTAAATTTTGTTCACACAAAAGGTAGTTTTATTTATTTATTTTTTTTAAACAAGTAAAACAACACTACTGTACTAAATAAAGCCACAAAATGGAAAAAGGGCCATGTAGGAATCAAACTTACAACCTTTTACATACACCAAAAAAACAATTATTTTACCACTAGACTAAACATCCTATAATCTTATGTATTATTAATTATGATTATTTGGGCAAATTACATTTTACCCCCTAAAACCATAGAGGAAAGTAACTTGTCTCCATAATCTTTAAAATCTAGCACTTTGCCTCCCTCAACCATTGAGAGTCAACAACTTCAATAATAAAAAGTAGTGACATGTGAAGTTAGTCCAGGTGGTAGGAAAGAGAGTCCTTCTATTCTATCAATCTGAGTTTGATTTCTCTGAGAGTACTTCAGGAATTAATTTATGAATGCACTAGGTCGATGCAAGGGAATGTGCCCTTAAGATCGTTCAAAGAAAAGATTTAATCAAACTACGCGCGAACTGACTTGGACACTCTAACCATCAAACCAAAAAAAAAAAAAAAGAAGATAGTCACATGAACTAATGAAAGCATGTGACCATTTAAGTATTTAAGTCCACTGTACCCCTTGAACTATAGGGTGCTCATTGACTTACCAAGGAATCTTGAAAACCTTCACACTTTGACCCCTTATTAATTGAATTTTTTCAAATAACAATAATTGAAGTTTACTTGACCATTTGATTTACCTTGATGTTGGTTTAAACTTTAGACCTTAAAAATAATGGTTTAACAAAATTATAGTTTAAATTTTTCATAGGATAAAACAGATTTAAAAATAAAATAAATAACACCATCCATGTTAACCATTTATTTTACCTTGACGTCAATTGTGACCTTAAAATAATGTCTTAACAAAAATTAAAATCCCTTATAGATGAGGGGGACAAACTGTAATGGATAGTTTCATATTTTCACCAATTTTATTGATGGGGTTTTAAAAAAAAAAATGGAAAATACTAATTCGGGGGCAAAATGTAATTTCCCTTATAATTTTTTTTTATTTCCAGAGGGAAAACTCTCTCTGTTTTCCTAGGGTTTTGGGGACCATTATAAATCGATACTTGTTCGTTACACGAAGGCAGCAAAACCCCGTCGCCTCCTCTCTCTCTCTCTTTCTCTGCGAACAGTAAGTCTTCATCTCCCTTCAAGCTCTCTTTCTGTGATATATTCTATTGATCTGATTTGTTTTCATTCCATTTTATGTTTTTTCTGCTTCAATCAATTTCCGTTTTGCATTTCTGTTTTTCTGAATTTTCTTCCATCGGAGAGTCTAATCTCGATTTTCTATTCGGATCTGTGACTCCACCTCATTTTCCAGCAACATCTATTTCTGTTTTTCTGTTTTTTTTCTGCTTTCTCCACTTCAGCTGGATCTAAAATTTCTTCGCTTTTTTTTGAAAAAAACAGGTTCGAAATGGCGACAGTTCCCGGGCCGTTGATCTGGGAGATCGTGAAGAAGAACAACTCGTTTCTCGTCAAAGAGTTCGGCAATGGGACCGCTAGCGTGATGTTCAGCAAGGAGAGCAACAATCTCTATAACCTCAACTCCTACAAGCACTCTGGTATACGCCTTACCCTTTGCTTGGTTCCCCGAGAATATGGAGGAAAAGAAAAGAAAAGAAAATTTTTGATCTTATGTTTATGTTGTTGTTTGGTTTCACTTTAATCAAGCCAAGTATGCGTATTAGGCTCAGCTGACTGTCTAAGATTTGATCGCTTTTCATTCATTTTATCAGCAACCAAACGGAGCATTAGGGTTTTAGGGTTTTGCATTGTTCACCTCAATAATGCCAAATGCTGTATTAGGCCCTGCCCAGTTGCTGTTTATGATTTGAACTTTCCGTTTGTTTTTTGGTTTTGGCAACAAAATGGAGCATTGGGCTTTAAGGGTTTTGTATTTTTCAACATAACTCCGCCTGAAGTTGTATTAGGCTCAGTTGACTGTCTATGCTTTGAACTTTTCGATTCTTCGTTTTCATGCATTTCCTTGGCAACCAGAGGGAGCATTAGGATTTAAGGGTTCTGTATTTGTTTCCCTGATTTTGTGTAAATGGTGATTCATTTTTCCACTATTGTTGATTTTGCGCTTGTTGGATTAAATTTAGGTTTAGCAAACCACAAGACCGTTACTATTCAGCCTGGAAGCAAGGATACATCGGTGGTGCTTGCAACTACAAAGACCAAGAAGCAGAACAAACCCGCAAGTTTGCTTCATAAGTCGGTCATGAGGAAGGAGTTCCCAAGGATGGCTAAAGCAGTTACCAATCAGGTATTGAATTTTTTGTTATGATATCCATTGTGGCTATACTCTTGTTCCCATGCACATTGCATATGTATGTTAGTGTGTATATGGTGGTGTAGAGGTCTGTTAGGTTTTATTCAATCAGACATAAGATGGGTTAATGTGGGAGATACCTTGTCAGGGGAAATACCTCTTAATGATTGGCTAATGCAACTAGCCAATAGGAGGGCATGTTGAAACTTGAAACCCACCCACCTAAACCTATACTTTTGAGATTGCAACATGAAATTTGTTAACCATTGGAAAAATCGTAGCACACCATGGCCTCATCAAACCCCATTTTAAGCATTAGATCAATAATATAAGATAATTTCGTTATTTAAATTAAATTAATTTATTTTTGATGGACTGATCATCTGGTTAACATACAAGATTTCTTTGGAAGAGTAATATTGTATGATAAATACATTTTTCTTGAGTCCTGATTTCTGTGCTCATTGCTATTTTACTGGTTTTATAGGCATTATTTTTCCCAGAACTGCTGCCTTGAGATTAGTTCTTCACTCTATTGGCAAATGGCAGCTACTTCAGTCCTTTTATGCAGTGATGAGCAGCTAACATGCAAGAAGAACCCTCTTCCAGTGGGATCTTCAATGAAATATACTTGTTACGCTTGGCTTCTGAGCATTTCTTTCTTGACCATAAATCATTATGCATTTGAGAATCTTGTATTCTTGTTGATAGTCTTTTTAGACAACCATTTCAAGATTTATGATTATATTGCGTTATCCATTTGTCCATGTCATTTGATACCGAACTTGATGGTTCCCCTGTTTTGTTCGTACATATATTGCTACCTGCCCTTTGTTTTATGGGAAGCCATAGACTGGCAATCACAAAAACATTCTTTTCTTTCATTTTTTTTAACATTAATTTTTAGCGAGGCTTTATTTAAAATTATTGGTTTTTAGACAATTTTGAGATTTCAGAATCGTAATCAAATCTTTGGTTGACATGTGGATCCATATAAGGCTGCTGCATTTTCCTTACATTTCTGTTTGTGCTGACAATCAATGTTCTTGTATCCTGTAATCTCATCTTTAGGTTTGTAGATCTCTACTATTTGAAAGCCAGCAGTTTATAAGTTGCTTACTTGCCACTGTTTTCAGGTTGCAGATAATTACTACAGGCCGGATTTGAAGGAAGCAGCCCTTGCAAGGCTTAGTGCTGTTAACAGGAGCCTTAAGGTTGCTAAATCTGGTATCAAGAAGAGGAACAGGCAAGCTGTTAAGATCCATGGCAGGAAGTGAGACATGAGGGGAATGAGTCAGTGCTTTGTTTTTTCCTTCGGTGCCTTTCGTTTGTGCCTTTTGTTTGAGTTTTCTTTAGTTCTAAAGATGCATGAAATTTTCATTGTATGTTAAACTTTGATGTATTGGAAGGATGATCATTTTTGCTAGTGTAAGGAGAAATCTGATCTTGACCTTATTATGACCAAGTTCTGTTTACTTTCCATTAGTATTTAGTTTTTTAAACTTTGATTTTCTTGGCTTCTGCTTTTTGATTCTTAATGCTAGCCGTGAACTGGTACTATTTGCCCCAACGACTTGGGGATATGGTGAAAGTTACTACTGTATGATTTGTATGTACTCTGCTATATGCAGTATATGACCTAAAATGCTGTTAGAGGCGAGGTGGGGTACAACAGCAAACAGCAGCTCCAATTGTCCAAGTTTTTATGGATCTATACTACAGGTATGTTAGCGATGAGCTAATACAGAATCTGAAAGCCCTCCAAAATAAGGATTGGCAGTTTGCTTCCCCATTTCCTTTGCGATGCTCTGTATGGCTGTTTCCTGGTTCCTGAAATGAATGACAGGCATAGTTTGTTTGACCATCTTCAATCCCACCATTTTCCTTGAAGCCAGGAGAATTTTAAGGTACTGGCCCAGAAATGGTGCTAGAAACTATGTTGTATTTTTCTCACCCCCCCCCCCCCCCCCCCCTAAGTTGTACATTTTCTCCTTTATGGTCTCCCTTCAAAATCTGTCTGGGCCTTACACTTCATGCCTCAGCGATTCTCATGGCCGCGCAGCCATCCAAGTCAAGACCTGGTTTTTGAATTCTCTGCCAGTTTCAAGCTTGGATGCCCGAACCCAAATTTTCACCAAATTTCATCCTTGGGATGGAAATGGAAATCGAAAGGGAAATGCTTGTGTGTACCTACTACGTTCTGGCTTAGTAGGCTCAATATTTTTGTTATTCGTCAAGACTTAAAGCCTGTAATAACAAATGAGCCTACCTCTCAACCATCCCTCAATGATCAATCTAAATGTCACTTTACCAAAAGTTAACGATAATTTAAAAATAAAATAAAATAAAAAACCTATAAGCCTTAACCCCAATGCTCAATTTCGCAACATGATCAACGGCCACAAAAACAAAATTTACCAGACTGTACCTACCATGTTATTTATTGGTAAATTGAACTTGGGACTTCAAATTTGCAATTATTGCAAAGCCAATATAAGCAGGAATTATTGATTCTTCAATATGATGGTAGCAATTAGAGACCTCGCCTTTCATGGGAATTGGGGTACCCAATGAAATTTTATCAGCCAAACAACCTACTGGTAAAACCATCCCAATAGCCTAATGAAAAGGCCAACACATTTGTGAAGTAAATCACATACTTAAATAGTTCTACACAATCTCCAGTGACTTAAATCAAACATCAAAGTCAGGAAAGGATATATACTTGTTCCCAACAAATTAACATAGCACTAGTTGTTGGCATTCTTTTTACACACGCACAAGGGGATTGCTGGTTCATTGGAATGAGACAAACCCCACATCTCTGCAGGCTTCCAATTTCATAACATCTATCCATCAGAAGCACACCACAGGAAATGAAGCCTAATCAAGTGGAGCAGCAGCTTGTCTTCTGAGCCACTGGCTGACCATGCATTTGCACTGTAGTGGGCCTACTGAAGTTGACTGAGGGTTGGCTTGCCATTCTACAACAAAAAGAAATAAAACGCTTAGCAAAGCACATGTTATTATGGTAATCGAGGATATACACCAAAGCAAAAAAGAAACCCCAAAAAAATAAAAAAACAGAAATGCAGTTAACAGTAATCACCATTAATCAACAATAGTAACAGTTGTTTTTGGTTGACAGTTCAATATCTATACACAAGAGAGGTGTGCTAAGCCGGCTCAAAATTTAATTCCCACAATAACCCTATTCTAAAAGATACCCTCTCAATGAAAATTCAATAAACCAAAGTAGCTAAAAAAACCTAGCTTTAATAAACCCAGTGTCACCAACTTCATCTCCACTACTGACTCCATGACAGCACCACTACACCACCACACCAACAGTACCAGGCTCCACCACTGCAACTGGATCTCACCATCAACATCACTTCCACAACCTTCACATCATCACATCATTACTACTGTGGACACCAGTACCCACCTACCACACCATAACAGTCAACCCATAGTATAACATCATTCCTACTAGTCAAACATTAAATTTCAATACTAAAAGTATAATAATAGGTAAAAATAAAAGTACTCTCAATAGCAAGGAAAGGCGATGAAGCATACTGTCCTGCCCAACCCTGTTGGGACAGAGTTGGGAGTGTAAGAATTATAATGCTGGAGAACAACAATGACATTCACTGTTACTTCCAAATACAATGCAACCTTGATTTCTTTATCCTTGATTAATAATATTAGACTCAAAATTCAACCATCCGCCTTATTATTGCCATCGGTAGGGATAGAATTTGTTTTCGTTCGACTTAGAAATACCTAGTTCCACCATACATATATTTTTGATAAGGTTCCAACATACATATATGTCCAAAATCCAAGTCCTGATCAATCAAGAGATGCCAAGGAGCCTAACATTAGCACATTGTCCAGCCCAAACCTGACTTGTTGAAATTATATTGCTCCTACTTCACAAATAAATGCCCAACCCAAAAACAAGGTTGCCATTGTCCGAGGTCCAGGTCCAGGTCAGTCCCCATTAACCAAATAGGCGTTATGCTCTCCCTTTGTCTAATCCCAACCTAGACCCAATTCTTTGCCCATCCCTGTTCAACAGTGCATCATAATTTTATAAGCCGTTACGTTCATAAAATAAACCAGGCATCACCATTACTTTGAGGTATAAGATGTCTAAAAGTGATCTCCAAGCCCTCCTCAAATCTCATGCCAACTCAACAGAATAAGAAGTAACCCAGTGAACCACAACTCAGTCTACTCCAAGTCAAATGATCATGTAGTGATGTAAAAACATTTTTTGTTTCAAAGTAAGAACATGCTCAAATTATAATAAATGAAAATAAGAAAGGATCACACCTGCTCTTTATCTCAGATGCCATTGTCATGAATGCCTGCTCTACGTTGGTAGAATCCTTGGCACTCGTTTCCAAGAAAGGAATCCCAATTTCATCTGCAAATGCCTTCAGAAACAAAATGTATAGATATATAAACAGGATATGCACACAAGAGATTAAACAGCACAAATCACTGATTTTGTCAAGAAAGAAAAACATTTTCATTTAGACAAATGCCCAATGTTTTAAAACCCAGACCAGACCGGCCGGTTCAACTGGTTCAACCGTCGACCGGTCAGGTTCTGGTCTGGATAAATCCTTAAAACCGTTTGAGACAAAAAACCATTTTATTTTTAATAAACCGTTTGAACCGCCGGTTTTCAAAAACCGTTAGCGGGTGACAAGAACCGGCCGGGTTTTAACTTAAGTTAAAAATTGTTAAAAAACCAAAAGAGGCAGCCAAAAGCCCCAAATCTTTCGATTTTTTTAGGGCTTTTTCTGTGTCTTGCGAAGGTCGTCTCATGTCCAAGTATGTCTTCTCCTATGATTTCTCTTCTAATCTCTCCTCTCTTCACCAGTTCTCTCATCTTCCGTCTCCCGTCCCTAGTCCTCTCTTCTTTGGGGTCTTTTTGTTTCAAA
Organism: Liquidambar formosana; assembly: GCA_039720395.1. Taxonomy (NCBI): domain Eukaryota; kingdom Viridiplantae; phylum Streptophyta; class Magnoliopsida; order Saxifragales; family Altingiaceae; genus Liquidambar; species Liquidambar formosana. The sequence goes on from CM077830.1 coordinate 8,029,853, forward strand.
ATCTCTATTCTTATTCTTTCTTTTTTTGGGTAGATTTCTTTTGTTTTTCTTTTCTATACACACTTCTCACCGTCATATATAACTCATGAGGGACATGAGATATCTGGAGTTGATCTCTGATTGTGTGACTTGTCAAGAACTCAAGATATGGATGCTTTATCAACTACAATACTTGACGTTCATGTTTTCTCTCAAAGCTTCAGTTGAATGGAGGTGCTTTGTTTTCATAGGGGCGATTGAAGAGGAGGATGGTACAAATTTTTTTGCTTATCTTCTTTTTGATAAGCATTATTGCTAGTCTTATTGTCCACACTTCACAGAAATACTCTACTTGAACAATATTATAATACAAGAACCCCAAAAAGACTATATTATTATATATGATAGGCTATCACATAATTGTAATGCTATGTGATTATAAAGAATAGTGAAAATTTTTTGGAAAATTTTTACAGATTTTTTGTTTTTTTCTTTCTTCAAATTTTTGCAAATTTTATATTTATAGTTAATTAATAATTATTATATTTATTACATCATAAGTGATGTCACGGTTCAATTCCGGTTGACCCGATGGTTGAACCAATGACCCTTAACCCAGTGGGTTTTCCGGTTCGATGAACGGTCTGGGTTTTAAAACATTGCAGATGCCAATACCTTAGAATAATTGCATTTGATGAAAAAATAGAACCACAGAGAAGAAGCATTAAACTATTGTACCTTAGCAGTCTCGTATGAAACCACTTTATTGGCAGTCAAGTCACATTTGTTTCCAACCAAAAGTTTGTTTACATTTTCACTTGCATAGCGGTCAATTTCATTCAGCCATGTCTTAACATTATTGAAGCTTTCTTGGTCTGTGACGTCATATACAACCTATAAAAAAAAAAGGTCATGATGTTCACAACAATGCTTTCAAAGTCTAAGAGAAAGAAGCAACAAAACTTCAGAGAGGGAGAGAGAGATGCAAGCTTACAATAATTCCATGCGCACCACGGTAGTAACTGCTTGTAATCGTCCGGAAACGTTCTTGCCCAGCAGTATCCCACTAAGAAAATAAAAAGAAAACACTCTGCCATCAGGACCATCAGGAGGGATACCTTAGATATCATTCAAAAATCAGAAAGTAACTGAAAAGCTTACAATTTGAAGTTTAATGGTCTTCCCATCCTGCTCCACTGTGCGAATTTTCTAAAGAGATAAATATATCAAAACAGATAACAAGGTATGGCATAGACAGTGAGCCAAACTCCAAACACAATCATGCGACCATACTTACAAAGTCAACACCAATAGTACTGATGTAACTGTCCAGATAAGAATCATCCTACATACCCAAAAAAAAACAAATGAACACTATAAAATTTATTTATTTATTCATTTATTTTGGTATGTAGCTTTAAACATGCAAGAATATATTAAATTATATTTGCCAAGAAAAAAAAAAGGAAGAATATATCAAATTACCGCAAATCTCAACAGGAGACATGACTTGCCAACACCAGAATCTCCAATAAGCAAAAGCTTAAACAGATAATCACTGCAAAACAGAAATTGTTCAAAACCCTCCCCCACAATCAGCCACCTCAACTTTTTTGATTAAACATGAAAGACACCAACTGCATGATATATATAAAGCATGGTACACAAGCTATTTCAACATCAAGTCCACCATATGAGAATGCCAAACATATTTCAGACCCAACCACATTATGACTTTCATTTACAAGAAATATATTAGAAAGAGAAAAGAATGGACAAGAGCAGGAGTGGAACAACATTTCAACAAGAAGACGAGAGATCAAAGGTCACTACACAAATGACTAATCCCAGGCAACAAAGAAATAATGAGATGGTATAATTTGATTTCATACTCATCACAACTCGACTTGGTAAACTCTTCAACTCAACTCAGCTCAACAAAGCCTAAATCCCCAAGGGCCCGTCTACTTGTCCAAAAAAAATTAAACTATTATAGTGTGTATTACATAGTATTGAATGCACAAATCCGTCGTCTTGAATAGAATAATTGAACAGAATGATAGCTATCATCACTGATGAGAGTGGAAATTCAAAATAGATGCATTTCATAAATTTCTAAAATTGATCCTATGGCATCAATCATGGTGATGACTCCAACTTTTTTTACATGGTCCCATTCAAAATGATGGGTTTTTCACATTCAATACTATGTAAAATACAATATAATCATATAATTTGCATTTGGATGACCAAACGGTCCCCAATGAATCCTCAATTTGACTTCTCTAGCTAAATGGTAAAAATGCGTGCAGAATAAAGCTACCATTCAGTCTCAAAACCACGAATTTCAAACATACATACACACACAAATACCTACCTATATATATATATATATATACACCAAAAGATCGCCCTGTTCAGCTGTTCCACGGATTGTGAATGTAATACAAGCAATTACAGAACACGCATATGCTATACTACGCCACATCAAAGCCTATCAATAACATATCAGTACCACAAACCAGATATATATATGTATAGAGAGAGAGAGAGAGAGAGAGAGAGAGGAGGGAGGAAGCTTACTATTCAGGATTCATGGCGGAAACTTGTGAGGCGATCAATCGGGGATCTGAGAAACCCTAGTTTGGGGATGAGGGAGAAGGAAATAGGGAGATGAAAAAATGAGGATAGGGTTTGAAGTGAGAGAAAGGGAGATGGTTGAAGAAGGGGGGAATATTTATAGAGTAATTCACATTGAAGGCTTCGTCACTCGCGCATTCCACACGGAATTTTCCCGTGTCAGATGTCACCAGCTTATATCGCCCGACGTCTCCAAGGTGAAGTTTTGACGTGGACCATGAAAGGCTTCGAGCACGGTGGGGAAACACGGAAATGCGGCGTCGTTTTTCAAAATACCTACGGTGCCGTTTTAATTTACTCTGCGGATTCTTGCGTTGTTTTGGGCTTGTGTTTTAGCCCTGGAGGACAGACCATGGTGGGCTTCCATTAGGGGTGAGCATGGTTGAATTTGAGGTTAAAATTCAAACCAAACTCCAATTTCATACTTCTTTTATTATAGGATCCGTTTGGTTTCGGTTTTCTCATATTAAGTACAAATAATTAAAAAAAATCATCATGTATACACACTTAAACCGTCAATTGTATACTAAAATTGAAAGCAACAACGCTCAGAAAATTGATTTATAACACTTTTAAAAAAAAAAATTCAATTATAAAAAATAAACCAAAATGGTGAAAAAACCAAACCATTTCAAACCAAAGTGGTTCGTTTGGTTTGGTTCAGTTCGATTCGGTTTGATTCACAATTTGAAACAAACCACTGCTCACCTTACTTTGTACAAAGGAATAGTTTTTCCATTATTTTCTGTTTTCTTAAACTGTACCTCCCAAAATTCAACCATATGCATAGATGAGCTAATAGTTCTTAGAACTCACATTTCATGAAACATAATGTCATATGTTTGATTTCTCACTCGTTTTTATAATTAGTCATTAGCAAGGTTTATCTTAAGTATTAACTGATAAAAAGTGGATAATTCACACATATTTGTAAGAATTAGTGGAGTTGAATGTTTGAATACCCCCACTTGGAAAAAAATGTTAAAAAAAGCTCAACTAAAATGTCTCACCTTATAAGAGAAAATAGTTACCATTCAACCATGAAAATTATTAATCCCTAATAATGTATCACATGTAAAAATAAAAAAAAATAAAAAAAATGACAAACATAATTACCGCTATATCTATATCATCAGGAAAAAAAAATTGAATAACACTACTTTTGAGCCACAAGAGCCAATAGTTATTTATTTTGGAGTGTGTCTAGTGATATAATAATTCAAACTTTATAGGGATTAGGGAGTATAACAACTCCTAAAGAAAATTTTAAAAAAATTTAAATGGGTCAAGCGGAGAAATCAAAACAAAAAGCACCCTCATTGTAAGTATCACGTGCAACGCAACACGTGACAGAGAACTACTCAATTGCGATCCATGTCTCCACAGTATCATTCGCGAATATAGATAGGACCTTCCCTATGATTTTTTCCCTCTTTCGTACAGTACAATTTCCCGCCTCTCTCATTTCCCGCTCCGACGAAACCCTAACCGCCGAAAAATGGGGCTGAAGCAACCACCAGCCGACCAAAGCACCGACCCTAAGAAGAGAAGGCGCGTCGGATTCTCCAGTATCGGTGAGCCAGCCCTCGCACCTTTCTGCTTTTCGAAAGTATTGCCCCCAGGAACTTCATCCGTGCTTGTCAATGTCCCCCCCTTTTTTTTTTTTTTTGAAACTGTCGCTACCCCAAAATTAGGGTGTCTACAGAAACCATTTTAGCTCCGTTTTTTAAATTTTGTACCTTATGTTTGTTCTAATGGTGGCGTTGCAGATGCTGGAGTTGAGCCCAAGGAGTGCATGAAAATCTTTCTGGGTATGACTCAATGTTAGACACACATACGTATGAACAAGTTTAATTTTTTTTAGATTTGTTGAGTGCAAGTCTCAGTTCACTGTATGTTGATTTAGAACCCATTCGCACTGTTAACTAATGGGCCTGTTTGAGAATTTTGGAACTGGAGCAGGCTGGGTTAACTCCATTAATGCTGTTCTGGTTTTTTAATAGACTACTAACTCACAATTGGTTTGAAAAAAAAAAAAAAAAAAAAAACCAAAAACTGTGTTTATGCATTGTTTTGTGCGCAAGGCTGAACAGATTTACTGAAAAAATGGACTTACCAAACAGAGGTAGAAATAAAAACTGGTCAGATTCACCTTCCTAGACAGCCCCCTATAACAACCAGTTTTGGGCATCTTTTTGTGGTGCCAAAAATTTGGGCCTTTCGGTCAAATTGTTAAAAAAATCGCATTTTCATGCAACCAAAATATATTTAAAGGACCATTTAGTGTCATTATGTGCTTTATTTCTTACTGGTTTATATATATTTATTATTATTATTATTTAGTTATGTGAAGTTTTTATAACTAATTTTAATTTTGACTTTCTAAACTTTGCAAGTGCCATGTGTGTTTTATCCATAGTATCCAAAGAGGTCCTAAGCGAGATTATATTCTGTCAAATTGATAATTTTATAAACTAGTATGATGACCAGATATGGATTATGGAATAAATTGAATCAGATTTGAGCCAAGTAATTTGTTTTTTATTTTTATTTTTTTCCCAATTCTTGGGCTCATGGCTCTTGGTATAGGCTCAGGTTCTGCTTGGACTCTTGATGGGCATGAGATGATGAGTCAGGGTAAAGGGCATCCCAGGTGTCAGCCACCTTCATTTGGTTCATGGTAGATGCAATAGTTGACTGTTGGAGTCCCCAATCTCGTTTTTCATTTACCTAAAGAAATTTTTCATGGGATATGTTTTCTGGTTTCATTTACCCAATAATTTTGTCTCTGAGTTGCTTAGTGTAGAAACCATATAGTCAAATCAGTAGTTTGTTAATATATGCCTATGATGCTGAGCTTGGCCAGGACAACTCTGGTCTGGTTCTTGCTTGTTTATTATAATCAGCTGTTCAGCTTGATTTTGCACTAAAGCTTTGGTTGTAAACAAGCAAAGCTTGAGAGCAAACTACACCAACTCTATAATTTAGCTGCTCAAGATGAGAAATTCTGTCTTTTTTTATTTTTTATATGGAGACTTTCAGTATCTTTTTGTTTTTTGTTTTTTGTTTTTTTTTTTTTTGTAATTCTTTATTCATTCACATGTATTATGTTGAGATTTATTTTGGTGTGTTTATCTCTTTATTTCTTGGTGTTGTAGTTTCTAGCAAAGATGAAGTGGGTGCTTCTGATGGTTTTTGCATCGATCCAATTGACTTGAATCAATTTTTTGATGATGATGGGAAAATTTATGGCTACCAGGGGTTAAAGGTAATATACGAGCTATCAAATTGAACTTTATACTCTAAAGAAAATCTATTCAAATTATGTTGTGCACGGTGCATTAGATTTAGTTGTTTGTTGTGGTCTTTAACGTTTTTTTATTTGGTTGCTTTCCTTTTCACTGTGCATGTGTCTGTTAGATCGAGAGTCACTGATTCATTGCAAAAATTGAAGTCCTATGAAAAAATTATGATACACATTTATTCTCAAGCTTTAATGGATACTCAACTTTTTTTTGCATGCCCTAGTCTATTTGCCTATTTGCAGTGTAGAGTGAATGGTTGGATCTATCTTTCTTTTCATCTATAAATGCAATAATTTTCACCCAAAACCTTAATGATAGGAGTGTATCCAATACAATGAGATCAATTCAAAGGATTGAATATAGAGTATACCTTTTTTTGCTAGAAATATTATACCTGACTCGTTATAGTGTTTAGAGTAATTTCTTGATTTATATTACGGGAAACAATATAGTTCTTTGGCTTCTCTGAACTTGAAACTTATTCCCCTTATAGTTTCCTAGTGTCGTCCAAATTTTTTTACATGACACTGTTTCAGACGTTGAGTTGTCATGTTACTTAGCTCACTTACATTTTATTTGCTACACATGGTGTTAATTATGTTTGATCTAATGTACTGCTCTTACTGCTCTATTGGAATTTATTTCCTCTCTAAAAGGCTTATGCTTTAAAGCATCTTATTTGATACACTTAGCAGATCACCATCTGGGTTAGCAGCATATCATTTCATGCGTATGCTGATATTACATATCAGAGCACATCTGATGTAAGTACTGATATTCTTTTTTGTAGCCTCTCAGTAGAATTTGTATTGGTCTATATTCTATTTACCTGAGTAAAAAAAAAATATTTCCTGTGTGCTTGTACTTTCTGTCTCTTAATGGCATTTTATTGATCGCTATCATTTTTTTGTTATAAGGGAGGCAAAGGGATCACGGATCTGAAGTCTGCCCTGCAGGTATTCATTGACCATTCTTGTTAAACTGGTGTATTGATTACCAATGGCCATATGACTGCTGATTATTAAGTCCTTTCTTTCAGAGAATTTTTGCTGAGACTCTTGTTGAGAAGAAAGATGACTTCCTTCAAACATTTTCCTCAGAGATTCACTATATTAGGTATCAACATCAATAACTACTTTCTGCCCTTCTAGACATTTAGCTTTTGTATGTCTGTGCTCACTTATATTTTTGCTTCTGTGTATTAATGGTTTTGTTCCATTGACTGTCATCAGATCCGTTGTCACAAATGGGGAGATATTGCAGCACAAAGCCTCCAATGGTCATAGCAATGATTCTGTTGGTCATCTAGAAGCAGAGACTTCTAATGTGGAGGTGCTTTCTACATTTCTGGCTTTGCTGTTTATGCATTATAGATCACGTTGGTTGCATGTCTTTTAACTATGAATATGGCCATATTTTGTGTACTTTGTTGCCCAATATTAGCTGTTAAAACCTACCACTTTAATATTCATGACTCATTGCCAGACTATAGTAGGCCATTTCCGTTTTGTCAAGTTGTCCACTAGACCACTATGATCTCAATGAAAGCACTAGACCTGACATTGTATAGAGCAGAGTAGTTACTCTACTACAAATTTTTTTTTCCAAAAAATGTTGCAGTTGCCAGCTTTTGACCAGTCCTGCAGCTCAGTTCTGCTACCATTTCATGCAAATACATAGCAAAACTAGTGAATTGCTTGACGCCAACGCCCTGTCATGCAATGTGCTAGGCAAGAGCCTAGTCATTGTGAAACCTATTTTTGGAGGAGCCATGAGTGACATTGTTATGACTTTTGGATCCCTCACGAGAGGTAGACATGTTAGGTTTGAGAAAATGTTTCTGAAAAAAGACATCTGCTATTGTCTTTTCGCTTGTCTTCCCTCTGTGCGTGCTTTTGTCAGGAGCGTGTTTTTTTGGATTCAGTGACTTTGTTAATTTTCTCTCCTTTATTGGGCCAGGCTCTTCGCATGGTTGCAGGCAACATGCCTGCTGGACTCTTTTACAGTCGCTTGGTACCTCTTGTTCTACTTCTTGTTGATGGTAATTCTTTCACCTGCTTGGCTTACTAAAGCATTGTGTTGCACTCCTTTGTGCTGTCTCAGAAGTATTACTTTTGTCTTTGATTATTCATATTTTTGGAATCAGGCAGCAGTCCAATTGACATTACTGATTCAAAGTGGGAGATCTATCTTTTGGTTGAGAAGAAAACCGATCAGCAAGGGGAGAGTCAGTATAGATTGCTTGGGTTTACAACTGTATATCGTTTCTATCATTACCCTGATACTTCACGCCTGCGACTCAGTCAGGTTTGCTTTCCAGTATTCTTGTCATCTCAGTAACCAATTAGACTGGCTGAAGGAATATTAGTGCTTTTTCACAAGCATCGTTGAATATGTTTGTTTGTATATGCAAATATTTGATTTGTTGACTCGTTTTAGCATTTTCATGAGATCTTGCATTGAATGCAGATACTGGTATTGCCTCCTTATCAGCACAAGGGTTATGGTCGTTACCTACTTGAGCTGCTCAACAATGTTGCAATATCCGAAAATGTTTATGATGTGACAGTTGAAGAGCCGTTGGAGTACTTCCAACATGTGCGCACCTGTATTGACACGCTGCGCTTGCTTGTTTTTGATCCGATCCAGGATGCAGTTAACTCAGTTGTTTTGCGCCTGAAGCAAGGGAAACTATCCAAGAGAACCCACACATTACCATTCATGCCACCTTTGAGTGTTGTGGAGGACGTCAGGAGAAGTTTGAAAATTAACAAGAAACAGTTGCTGCAGTGTTGGGAGGTTCTCATCTATCTTGGGCTTGATCCTATTGATAAGTTCATGGAGAATTATGTCACCTTCATTTCGGATCTTGTGAAGGCTGATATCATAGGGAAAGATTCTGGGACTGATGGGAAGCAAGTTATTGAAGTCGCAAGTGATTATGACCAGGAGATGTCATTTGTCATGTTCAAGTCACAGGCTGGGGAAGCCAGTAGCATTCAGATGGATGAAAATCAAACTAATCAAGAAGAGCAGTTACAGCAATTAGTGGATGAAAGGGTGAAAGAAATCAAGTTGGTTGCACAGAAGGTATCTCTGCATCGTTCATGAAGACTTGGTGAGCCATTACACTGTTCTGGCTTTTGTGTTTAACGTGCATCTATCAAATGAGGCAATGTCTTGGGGTCCTGGTGACGCTGGAGGGTGGGATGAACCGAGGCTTGTCTGTAAATGATTGAGCTGTATTTGCACTTCTAGCTCATGTTACCTAGGATTTCTAAGATCACTAAAATATGAGCATCTAAAGCTTCGACTGTGCTATTATTTCATCAATTTTTATTTTTATTTTTTTCCTTTTGGGCTAGTATGACATTGACAAGAAATGGTATGAACCTTCCAATTTTCCAAATTGTTTTGAACTTTGATTCATTAAGTGCTTCATAAATGCTTAATCTGAAAGTGTCGTTTGCTGTAACCCCCATAATTTTAATGTGGGTTTTGCTCGGAAGCCCAAAAGCATGAGTACTAGATAAAGCGTATGAGTACTAGATAGCCACTTTTATTGAACAAAGTGCCCTTGGTCACTGGCTTGCAGAAAATGATAGCAAGACGATCAGTAATCTTAGATTCATAGGCCATTGTAAGCCAATCAAACCAATATCACTTCAGATTCCACAACTTGGCAAAATACAAGAAGCCCCACGAACCCACCCCCAACCCAACCAACAATAGCTTGTGTAGTCTATGACAAACACACATACATGGCTATGTTTGATTCAAAAAATACATATGTTTCATATCTCAACAAAATCGGGTACAAGAAGCATTGTTATAGAGGAATTTTTTCACCACCAAGATTCAAAATGACGAACTAAAATAAGTACCTCTTAAGCTCTAGTTCTAAGCATACGTCCTTACACTAAACCACAAGGTTAGAGATGCCTTTACCAGACAACCAAGGACAATCCAAAATCTGCCAGATAATGAAGGATAGTCCAAATTCTTGATCAATTCCATGACCATTCTATGCACCCTGTTCCCATCCCTTGGTTTGCATATAGTGATTGCCCAAGGAAACAGAGAAAAACACACCACCAGTATATAGCCTTGAATGTTCAGCAAGCTCTTTAAATCTTGTGAACACTGTAACCCGCATACTCTGATGTCAAGTTCTCCTTCCAGTTCTCAAATTCAGACCCACCAAATACCAATTGCTTTATTCCAATGTAGCTGTTAATGAAAATTAACGGTGGTGAAGGTCAGCACATGTATATGAAATAAGAAGCTTCAAGTCTGACCTTAAATCAAAGACCAAAGGTACCAAGCAAAGCAAAACATCAGAAATAAAAATGTTTTCCAAGCCAAGATCATTAGAGAAACTGAGAGCCCAAGAACAGAACAAACCATCAACATTGTGTTGATATAAATCTCTCACCAATTGTTCACAATTAGAAAAAGTTAATGGGTACCAGGCAGTACACAATATTCAAAAATCATTCTATGGAAAAGCCCATTTGAAACTAACCTTTTTAATTTGTAGTGGGTCAAAAGTTTGTGCATGAAAATATGTAGGTTCAGTTAGCGGGAACTCCACTAGCGAGTCAGCAAAAAGAACAAAAGATTGTCAAATTGATGACTTAATGTGGGGCACTTACTCGGAGCTTATTTGTGTAAAAGCATTTATCAAAACATCAAGTAGCAATGGTTCACCAGTCCCAATATCCACCCTGTCAAAAATTTAGATCAGATTCATGGCCAAGAACCATAATTTTTTGCCATTCCCATTTGCATAAAACATGGCCACAATAAAACTAAGCATAGACAGGGAGAAGAAAAAAGAGGTTGGACCAGTAACTAGGACCCAAATTGAGCCCCATACCAAATGCGTGCTAAATTGTCTTGAATCTCAAAATCCCCAATGTTATAAAATGTGGTTGGTGTAACATTTGCTCCTTGAATAGCATCATAATTTGGTCTTTTATCCGTAGGAGATTGTGACAACTGCAAAAACCACAGAATAAGTGTTTAAGAAACTAAACATTTGCAAGCATGACTAGCGATTAAGTGTTTATGAAACTAAACATCTGCAAGCACGATTAGTCTATGTGATCATTAGTAAACAAACATATGCTCTCCTTTTGGGACTTCCAATGTCCAGAAGAACACACCAGATATATAGCTCAGAGTGCATTTCAAATTCCAAACAATACCACTTGTCCTCCAGCTGTCAACAGTTATTCAATAGCCAATTGCACAAAGGAAGTTTGTAATTGGCTATAAAGGAAGTTTGTTCTAAGAAATAGCAGGACTAAAGCAAAACCTACTTGCATATTCATGGAATTGCATCCACCAAGACGTCCAACAATGTGCCATGATCGAATTGTCTGCATACCGGCCAAATCATTCAAAGACACTGAAATTCATTTCTGAATAAATAATTCTTAATTGTAACAGAAGTTACTTACATCACAAATTAATGAAATATCTTTTGCCAAGGGAGCATTGTAGAATTCAAACCAAATATAGGAGTTTGAGAAACTGAATCTGTTAATACCAACCATAGAGAGTAAGTTAAACGGAGTACCAATAAGATGCATCCGCAGGATAAATTAACAAGAAGAATTAAACATATTTATGAATTGAAATTGACAAAAGCAGTTATAATCATATTCACTGAAAAATGAGTGGAAAGTCACACAGTTCCATGAAGAAGCTAAACAAAACATAAACTTCGATGTATAAACCAAACCACATGTGGTGTTTTTACCCAGCGATGAGTCAGAACTAACACAAGGGAGCAGACAATGGACAATGAGTGAAGCATCTGCTGAAAACCCTTGAAGAGTTCCACAAATTTTACCTCCAATTTTGATCAAAATCAACAGATAAGAGGTACTTCATTGCCCAATAACTTTTTACAAAATTTTGACCAACTAAATGATAAGTTAATGGAGATTAGAAATCCCAATAATTAAAGGAAAAAGTGTATGGCATATTCTTACATCAAGTTTATCCATACGTGTATTTATATGTGCATAGTTAGTGCATGATGACCATTTGCACGTCGCTTCACAATGTGCACAGCTAATGCATAGCATATATATTCATATGCGCAGATTTACCTAAACTTACTTGTTGAATGTCACTTTCATGGGTACTGCTGAACCAGTTTTTGTGTGCAATATCTTGTTCCTTTTCTTCCTCAATCTCTCCTCCATCTGAAATTTCAATGAACTCCATTCAGCTAAACCCCAAATACATACATATGTTAACAATTCACAAATAAAAACCTTCAAAAGGTAAAGCTTTCGAAATTATATGTCATGTTCCACAAAAAACTAACAACTTTAAAACATAAAGAAAACCCACATCCCACTAGTTTTTTGAAACAATTTCAAAAATATTTCCTCTTCATCGAAACAATTCCAAAAACATAAGAAATTCCCATGAAAACTAATCCCTTCAAAACAAACAAACCCAGAGAAAAACCACAATCCATGAATTTTCCAAGACAATTTCTAGAAAACTTTTAGCTTACTTTGGACTGCGCCTTTTGTGGGTCGTCCAGACAACTCCCGAGAATTTCAGCGAATTCGGGGTCGCGGTCGTAGTCTTTTTCTTCCTCTCCCCTCCCTCTATATCTACTCCGAGACGTAAACCCATCAGCATCATCATCTTCATCTTCATCTTCATCATCATCAACACCATCATCTTCTTCCTCAATCTCTCTCTGCAAGTCTTGGGTTTTTATCCGTTGGCTTCGACTCGCTTTAGGAACGCATAGGAAAGTCTTGGGTCGAGCATGGTTCAAAATTGGAAGTTTAACAGTTGAAAATGGCGGGTAGTAGTTGGTGTGACGGGAAAATGTGAAGTATCGAAGATTTGGCCGTTGAAGAGGGGAGGCGCAGGGGTACAGGATAAGCATAGTGTTATACTGAGAAGTTAAAGGTTTTGGAAGGCACGGCGTCTGTTAGCAAGAGGAAGGCAGTGTTTTGATTAACACCACTGTGAATATTGTCCTCTTAGCTTCGCTTAATCTGCGCCTGTGCTGCGAGAAAGGGTTTAGTGTTCCTCTTCCATGTCCTAGCAGTGACGAAGAGTAAACCGAATCCCCGTGAAAGAGCAAACACGCTTTCAATAGGAACTAAATGACCCAATTACCCTTGTCAATTCAAGGAATTCAACCCGAAAACACAACACATGGCATTTTACGATTGGACAACTTCGTCAAACGCAATATATTTCCAGTGAATCTCCTTTGTAAAAGGTATAAAATGGTGGGGGAAATCCATACCATCTTCCACATTCGCGTTTTTAGAGAGAGATAAAGAGACTTTTAGAGAGAGAAATAGAGATGGATTTGCTTCCGGCAGAGGCCCCACAGATCGCAAAGAAACATCGGTTCAGATCACTGAAGCTGGTGAACGTGGACATGGACGCTGTTCTCGGAGACAAGCCCTTTGGAGTAGACTACGGTAGGCTCGACAATGGTCTCTTTTACTACGTACGATCCAATGCCAAACCCAGAATGAGAGCCGCTCTTGCACTTGCTGTGAAAGCCGGGTCAGTGTCTCCTACAGTGCCCACTCCTTGTTTGACTAATTGCTTTCTGTATGTACTATATATATATATATATATATATTTATGAAAATTGTGAATAATAATTTTGTGCCTGTTTCTGTTCAATTTTGCTGTTAAGTCAACTGGGAATTGATTCGATATATAGAGAACTTTTTGGGGCTTATTCCGTTGCAAAAATTCAGCATATTAGAACCGAAGAATAAAAAATAAAATAAAAAAATCCAACCCACATAACAGCTAAGAAGAACTATGAGAAAAGTTGTGTGAAAGAGAGTAAGTATATGACGAATTATAGTGAACACAATTACAACAGGAGATTTATGCGATTAACCCATGAGAGGGTTTGTGCATGTGGGAAAGTTGGTAAAAGATAATTCACTAATTTCAGTAAGGATTGCAACAATGGAGGTCATTAGGTCAATTCATAACTTCCGAAACAGGGGCAGTGTGATGAATTTTATCTTGGGGTTGGGGGGGCGACTCATTAATATTAAAGCTAAGTTTCACAACATACAAATTGTAATTTTTGTGCGGGGTGATCTTGAATCTACCGCTAAAACCGTGCACTCGAGGAATTTTATCTTGGGCTTGGGTGATTTCCTTCTCTAATTGTTCTAAGTGGTGCTTGAATTTTTTTTGCACCCCCCCCCCCCCCCCCCCTTCTGGCGCACCCCAAACACACACACATAAAATGAGTTGTGATAAGTTAATATATCACTTAGTAAAGTGTATGACCATCAATAATAAATGCTCAAATAAAATAAATGTGTTACTTTTAAACTGGGCTTTCACAAATTCCTCAGTGACATTAAATTTGCTTGAGCATATAAATCTTTTTGGCTTGGAAATCCACATTTATATATGCTTAAGTATTTGAAATCAGTTTGCATGGTCCACACAAGATACTCAATAATGAATGAAACAATGGTAAACACACTCATATGTATCGATGTGTGTGTTTATATATATACACAAAGCAAATTTGTGAATCTTCGGGGGTCATGGTCCTTGCTAGCCCCCCACCCTTCCCTCCACCTTTGCTTCTAAAGGACTTGTTAAAAGAACCTTTTAAAGTAGAACTGCTTAGCAACTAAAGCAAAAACACGTTCCCAACTTCAGTGTTACATCTTCTTTTTTAACTTGTTAGACAAGCTGACTTATCGGGTTCATGGCAGCTCAGTTTTGGAAGAGGAAGATGAGCGTGGAGTTGCTCACATAGTTGAGCATCTTGCTTTCAGTGCAACTAAAAAATATACAAATCATGATATCGTCAAATTTCTGGAAAGTATTGGTGCAGAATTTGGTGCTTGTCAGAATGCAGTAACATCCGCTGATGAGACTGTCTATGAGTTGTTTGTTCCTGTTGACAAGCCTGGATTGTTATCTCAGGCTATTTCAATCTTGGCAGAATTTAGTTCGGAGGTATGGACACATTCCTTGTTTGATATTTTATAAATATAAATATATATATATATATATGTCCATTCCTTGTTTGATATTTTATATATATATATATATATATATATATGTAGAGGGCTGATCATGTGCGGGATATCCCGGACTATCTCGTTTGATCACGGCTGTCTGTGAGCGACATGCGGGATATTCGGGATATCCCGCACATGATCAAAGCTTTATATGTCGCTCACGGGCGGCCATGATCGAACGGGATAGTCCGAGATATCCTGCACTTGATCAGCCCTATATATATATAGATAGATAGATAGATATATGGTTATGTTCCTATTAGCACGTGTTGATATAAGTTATATTAGCACTATGTATTGGGGGTTGTACCCCTTGCATTGGTCCAATGTACCTCATATCCCACTAATGCACAAGGTACAACTCTTAATGCGGGTGTTGATATAAGTTATATAAGCACGTGTTTACCTAATCATCATCCTATATATATATATATATATATATATATATAGCTTTGATCATGTGCGGGATATCTCGAATATCCTGTTCGATCACGGCCGTCCGTGATCGAACGGAATACTCCGGGATATCCTGCACATGATCAACCCTCTCTCTTTATATATATATATCTTTACATTTGTATCTATATTTGTTTTTATTTTTAGTTTGATTATCTATGCTATGCAGGTTCGAGTCTCGGCAGATGATTTGGGAAAAGAAAGAGGAGCTGTTATGGAAGAGTATAGAGGGAACCGAAATGCTAATGGAAGGATGCAAGATGCCCATTGGGTTTTGATGATGGAAGGTTCAAAGGTATTGCTTTTAAATTCAATCAATTTTTCAAATTCATAACTCACTTTTCTCTTATGCATTCACGAGGCTCTTCTTGTAGATTGCATATTCTAGCATGATTGAAATCCAGTGACCTTTTCTTTTTCAAACTAACTTGATGAGGAGATCTTTTAAATTTATGACAGCCATCTCTTGTAATATCTATAGAGTGCCCACTACGTTCTATGTAGTGCCTTTTGACCATCCATGTGAGTTATACTATTACCAGCATTTCAAACAGCATTTTGATAACATAATTATCATCCCTGCACAGAAAAGGGGTTGGTTAGTAGGGTATTCTTTGCTTTGTTTTTTGATGTGGATTTTGATTTGTTATACTGAATTCAGTGAAGCTTTTTGCAATTTATTTAGAAATGTTTGGTTGTAAATTTGCAATAAGGATATCACAATGTTAATGAGCTCAGTACAATTCTATGCCAATGGCTCTTTTATGATTCTATAGTTTTCCAGTCTGATTGAGAGGATCCATAAACTAGAATTTTTCCAAATAATTTTATAATTGAATGGTGTTTATCAGTTTTTGTTTTCGCTTTTGTTTTCTGTGTGTGTTTTGTTTGTTTGTCTGTTTTTTAAATCCTTGGTTGATTGCAGTATGCTGAACGGTTACCAATTGGATTAGAGAAGGTAATTCGGACGGTTTCTCCTGAGATTGTGAAGCAATTTTACAGGAAGTGGTACCATTTACACAATATGGCAGTGGTAGCTGTTGGAGATTTTTCTGATACACAGGTTTGAGTTTGATAATGTCTGGATTGTCTTATTGTAATTAGAGGTATCTATTCTAGTCAAGCGTTTTTTTTTCTGTCTTTGACTGTCTCTCTCTCTCTCTCTCTCTCTCTCTCCCATCTGCAGAGTGTAGTTGAGTTGATAAAGACTCATTTTGGGCAGAATTATTCAGCACCTGAACCTCCATTTATACCTAACTTTCCAGTTCCATCTCATGAGGAACCGCGATTTTCATGTTTTGTTGAATCTGAAGCTGCTGGGGTTAGTACTCAATGGATATAAATTTGTTGATGCAAATGTTCATGTACATTCACAAATGAATGTAAATGCAGGTGTATTAAACTTTTATAGAAAGTGTCAGTTTTAACATTGTTATCTTGGATTGGCTTGTAACAGTCTGCGGTGATGATCAGCTATAAGATGCCAGTGGGTGAGCTGAAGACAGTGAAGGACTACAGGGATTTGCTTACAGAATCCATGTTTCTTTATGCTCTAAATCAGAGATTTTTCAAAATATCTCGTAGAAAGGATCCACCCTATTTCTCATGTTCTGCTGCTGCTGATGTTCTAGTTCGTCCAATAAAGGCTTATATAATGACTTCATCTTGTAAAGAGAAGGGGACCATTGAGGCCCTAAAATCAATGCTTATTGAGGTGTGACTTACATGTTGATTTAATGACTTTCTTGCTTATTCTAGGATGCCAACCTAGTTGGGATTCTAGATGGTTTTATCATTTATGATGCTTGAAGCTCCTTTTCTTTTAGTTCCAAAAAAAAAAAAAAAAAAACTAAACTTTTTACTGAAACCTTATGTTTCAGGTTGCAAGAATACGACAACATGGGTTTTCAGAACGCGAAATATCTATTGTTCGAGCTTTACTAATGTCAGAGGTTGAATCTGCCTATTTGGAACGTGATCAAGTGCAATCGACTAGCTTGCGAGATGAATATTTACAAGTATTTCCAACTCATTGCTTTCATGTAATTTTCCAATTGGTGATTTTAATTCTGGTGAAATATTATATCATTCTGTTTCATTTCTCAGCATTTTCTTCGCAATGAACCTGTTGTTGGGATTGAGTACGAGGCACAACTTCAAAAAACTCTTCTACCTTGTAAGTTTTTTAATTAAAATTTTAATGCCCCTGGTTCGAAACTATTATTTGTTAAACTCTTAAATCTAGTGGTATTTTGTGATGTGCTAAACATGATAGTAGATATACTTACTTTCATCATATATTTTTTATATGCATAGATATAACGGCATCAGAGGTATCCAAATATTCTGAGAAGTTAAAAACATCATGCAGCTGTGTCATAAAGACAGTTGAGCCTCGAGCTACTGCAACAGTAGATGATCTGAAGGATGTTGTGGAGAAAATCAATTCTCTTGAGGAAGAACGACGCATTTCTCCTTGGGATGATGAACATATCCCAGAAGAAATCGTTAGTACAAAGCCAAATGCAGGGTAAATTTGATCCTCTTTTAACTGTACTATCTCCTTTCAACCATGAAATTGTGAGGTTTCTGTTGCTAATTTCTATAGGATCGTGTTTGAACTTATCTTTTTCTTCTTTTGAATCCATTATGAACCATTAAAAGAAATCATATGGCTATGGAACCTTTGGGCCTTGTCTACGACTAAATCCTTTTTTATTCCCAACTCAATCTTTCTAGTTGTATCAGTGGAGTTGCGACCCACGTTTGGAGTGTGACTTTTTAGGGTAACAAAATATAAAATTGTTTTGAGTAATATGGAAATCATTACACCCATTGGAAAAAGTCTATTGTTTCATAAACTTTTGCAATAGTTGTTGGGGCCCAAAAAATTGTGAGTTTCAATCTAGGAGTCCTTTTGGAGTTCCAAGGTAGCTCTTTTGAGGCTTGTCTGTTGTTCCTTTTGATCTCCATGTTGTGATATTGAAGCTTTATGATTGCATGTGCCCATTGATGTGCTGACAAGATCTGACAAACCACAATATCTTCTTGTGTTTAGGAGTCTTGGTTCTTTTTTGAGTTTTCTTCTCTTTCTTTCACATACATTACCTGCAATTTAAGATTGTTCCCATTTTGTTTGTGATTTTCAGAGTTCCTCTTAGTCTTGGACTCTCAGTTACTTCTCCATGGCCTGCCATTGATCCATGTTCAAAAAGCTTTAAATCATAAACAACACCAACAAGACTAACTTAGTTTGGGCTGCAACGATTAGTTGTTCAGACATCCCATGCGTGACTTATCTATCTTCCTCTGGGCTTTGCTTTGATTCTCTACTTTAATTCTTCATAATGAAAATTGGTTAAACATTTCAGAGGAAAGTTGGGATCTAGTTAAATTAATGTGTTAACACATCACATCACCATTTCTACAAGGCCCTTTCTATCAAGTTAAGCTATTGATTTGAATGTTTCCTGTCCATTTTTTGTTTGCATGTATAACAAGTTCTATATAACAGTATATGTTTCAACTAAATTTCATGTGTCTTTTGAATGCATTGATATTTGTTCCTACTTTCGTGATTTAGACCAAAGATTTTTTGCTTGTTAAATCTATTTTATAGGACCTCAGTCTACTTTGGGCAGATTAAGTTCATGATTTGATTTTTTTTGATAACGGTAGAACCATCCCACAGCAAGGCCCTTTGGATCCACCCATGGAACCTAAATCCCCGGAGAGACTAGCGCAACAACCCACCGCCATGGCCCCCCACTTAAATCTTAGGTTGTCCTAGCGGGGAATCGAACCTGATACCGTGTACCACACAATCACAAATTCGCCCTTACCAACTGGGCTACCCAAGGGTGGGTGAGTTGATTTCACAATTTTAACCTTTTCAAAATTTTTTGTTTCAGGTTTATTGTGCAGCAGATTGAATCTTCAAATATTGGAGCTACGGAGTTAATTTTGTCAAATGGCATGCGTGTTTGCTATAAGTGTACAGACTTCCTTGATGACCAGGTATTATTTTGTGTATTGTGATATCTATGAACTGAAAAACCTACGTATTGAAATTTCCTTAGATGACCTAGATGGATAACAGATATTACTTGAAAATCTAATCAATAATTTACCTCTATAAATTATTGTGATTAAGAACTTTTTCTGGCCAGGTAAACCACAAAAAAATGTAGATGTTTGGGAGAAGAGTGACTGGTGAATAGAGAGAGAATCAAACTCTCAACTCAATACAACAAAGCCTCTTTGTAAGAGATATCCCTTTTCACCATTTAGCTCTGTCTAGGACCTTCCTCTTATATTAACTCATAAGCCATCAGCGTGAAATATAGCTTTGAAAAAAATATAAAATAAAGAATGAGACCTTATAATGAGAATTTGACCACATTTGAGCGAGTGAGCCTTAGATTAGAGGTGGAAGGAAAGAAAGGATGATCTTGGGAATGTACACTAATTGAGGTGGCTAGCTTTGTCCCACTGGGTATGGACCCAACTTGCAACAATGTAGCGGTGCTCCCTCTTTCAACGAATCAGTGTTGGAAGATCTGGATTCCTCAACCCAGTCTCTGGATTGTCCTTGAGAAATTAAGAGACAA
This sequence comes from Liquidambar formosana, assembly GCA_039720395.1. Taxonomy (NCBI): domain Eukaryota; kingdom Viridiplantae; phylum Streptophyta; class Magnoliopsida; order Saxifragales; family Altingiaceae; genus Liquidambar; species Liquidambar formosana. The sequence goes on from CM077830.1 coordinate 8,049,911, forward strand.
CAAATCAACGTTCGTCCAACTATTTAGGTCCATGATACCTCACTCCAATATCTGGATGAGAGGATTATTTTCCATCGACACATGAATCCCTTGGCTCAAAATACCACATTATGGAAGAAAGGTTTTTAGAGGGACTGATATGTGTTCATAATCAGACTTCCTGCTAGGGCACCCCACTCTAAATTGCATAAAAAATGGAACCCCAAGTCCCCAACTAAGGCACATTTTTTATTACAAATATTCCCATTTTCAAAAACCAGATATGTTGGGGGCTGAAAGCCACATTCATTACGTGCATGTTAGGCCAAGGAATCCTTTTTTTTCTTTTCTTTTTTTCAAAGAAAAAAATACCTAAGAAATAAAAATGATGAGGTTTTTTATCCTCTAAATATATAAATTTCATAATAGGTTTTGAATTTTTGAAAGAAAAAATTGTAAAAATTTTAATCAAACTTTATTGTATAATATCTAAGAATCAATAGTCAAGGTTAAAGTATTACCAAAAAGTCTCGTGTGGGTTAGAAAAATTTATGGGCAAAATTGCTTTTAGGCAAGCTTATGGAATAGGTTTTCTCTCCAAATTCGGTTTGGTCCATGAATTTGTTAGGTAATATTGGGCAAATCTTATGTTGATAGATCAATAATTTCATTTCTTAAAATAAAATTTATTAGTGTCCCCCACTTGTGTGAATAACCCATACTAATGAGTATTCACATAAGGATGTATTATGTAATTGTATATACTTTTGAAATTTCCCCTTGTTTTTGGTTTTTCCAGAAACTAAGGACAATCTTTATTATTGATTTCAATGCATTAAAGATAAATAAAGTTGAATAACAATTCCACAGATCTATGTTTGATTCTTTTTGAACTATTTGTTCACACATGATATCAAATGAGTAAATGAAAAATGGAGAAAAGCTTTTGTCACAATAATTTGTTCACAATTTATTTATTTATCTGTGAATAGTCCAATTTAGTTTAAATAGTCCATCTGCTGCTGGTTGATGCCTCAAAGTTGGGATTTTGAATCAATATGCATCAACTAACACCTTAAGTAGTGACTAATAATGTCGTTGCCTATCAAAGAATTTCTTCATCTTTTAGAGGGGTGATTTAAATGAATGATTTTTATTTTTTATTTTTTGGTTGAGCATCAGTTAGTTTGAAACTTGTTTTTATTAACACTTTGTTTGAACAGGTTCTCTTCACGGGTTTTTCATATGGGGGTTTATCCGAAATCCCAGAAAACGAGTATTTTTCATGCTCAATGAGTTCAACCATTTCTGGAGAAATTGGTGTATTTGGTTATAGACCATCAATGCTAATGGATATGCTTGCTGGTAAGAGAGCTGAAGTCGGTTTCAAGATTGGAGCATACATGAGAACTTTTTCTGGTGATTGTTCACCTTCAGACCTGGAAATTGCTTTGCAGGTTTGTTTCATTTAGATGAGACTATTTATGTTCTTTTTTTTCCCCTGTAGTATCTTTTTATAGTTAACATGTTGCAGTTTTTTACTTTTGAGTTGAAAAAATTAGCAATTTGAGTCCATGACTAATGGATTGTCTCTACTATCATCGGATCTTTATGTAACCTTTTCCTTAATGTCATCTGGCAGCTTGTCTATCAACTATTCACCACAAATGTGACACCAGGAGAAGAGGAAGTCAAAATCGTGATGCAAATGGCAGAAGAAGCAGTTCGTGCTCAAGAGAGGGATCCTTTGACCGCATTTGCGAACCGTGTGAGGGAGATCAACTATGGAAACTCTTATTTCTTTAGGGTATGCCTGATCTCCTGGTTAAATATACTAATGTTTTCTAGATGGGTTTGTTCTGCTTATAACTTGGGGTTCAAATCTTCTTATGCAGCCAATTAGAATTAGCGACCTTCAAAAAGTCGATCCATTAAAAGCTTGTGAATATTTCAACAACTGTTTCAAGGATCCCTCAACTTTTACTGTCGTGATTGTTGGGAATATTGATCCTGCTACTGCATGTCCCCTAATATTGCAGTATTTGGTAAGTTGCATCTTCGTCCCTAGCTAGGTAGGCCTGGGACATTAAATTTTCCATGTTAACGGGATCTGTGATTCTCTGTGCAGGGTGGAATTCCGAAGCCTCCTGAACCAATTTTACACTTGAACCGTGATGACCTTAAAGGCTTACCATTCACTTTTCCTGCAACCATAATTAGGTATAGGTGCATTTTTTTCCATTTATATAAACTGCAAACATGGTTATAATAATCATTCGATGGTTGAAGCAATCAACAAGAAAGGTTGGGTCAATTCAGTTGGCTGACTGGTCAACCTGTATTGCATCACTGACCTAAAAGGTTAGGTTCTTCATACTAGCTATGGGTATAGGTGCATTTTTTTTCCATTTATATAAACTGCAAACATGGTTATAATAATCATTCGATGGTTGAAGCAATCAACAAGAAAGGTTGGGTCAATAGTTGGCTGACTGGTCAACCTGTATTGCATCACTGACCTAAAAGGATAGGTTCTTCATACTAGCTATGGGTTCTTCATACTGGCTTAAGGAAAGAAATCATTCATCCCCCATCCCTTCCTCACTTCTTTGCCACCCATTTTTTTGTCATCTTTCTCTACATTAGCAGCTTGAATTTTGGTGCTCCCTACTTTTCTCTTTGCCAAATAGATATTGTTTGGTTTCTCTCTCTCTCACACACACACACACACGCACACGCACGCAGAGATACAGATGTATGCATGCATGGATCTGCAGGCACACTCTTTCTTTTGGAAGTTAACTGCCCTTTTGACGCATTTTGATGTGTGCTTGTAGAGAAGTAGTTTACAGTCCCATGGTGGAAGCACAATGCTCAGTCCAGCTATGCTTTCCTGTAGAGCTGAAAAATGGATCCATGGTATGTGGCACTTCTCTGATCTATTAATTAAAAGCTTTGAACTCATGAGATGGATTATCATGAGACCTTTTATGGCATTCATCCTACTGATGATTATTTTAATGTGTTCTTTTGCATGGAAATAATTAATTGGTAGATTGAAGAGATTCACTTTGTTGGATTTGTAAGCAAACTTCTAGAGACAAGAATACTGCAGGTTCTCCGTTTTAAGCATGGGCAGGTGTGTATATATGCTTGTGTGTGTTATTTAATAAATTTACTTACTCTTTATCCTAATTATTCTATAATTACATTTATGTCCCAGATATACTCTGCAGGTGTTTCTGTTTTCCTTGGTGGTAATAAACCTTCTAGAACTGGCGATGTGCGTGGTGATATTAGTATAAATTTTTCTTGTGATCCGGATATCTCCTCAACATTGGTAGGTTTATCATAGTTCTACAATCTGTTACTGTTTGCTTTAATATTGAATGGCCAATTACCTCATGTTTTTGTTGTGCAAAATTTCTTTAACAGGTTGATCTTGCTTTGAATGAAATATTACTCCTTCAGGAGGAAGGGCCTTCAGACCAAGATGTTTCAGCCATCCTTGAAATTGAGCAAAGAGCCCATGAAAATGGACTTCAAGTAAAAAAAAAATTCTATCAACTTTTGTGTTTAATGCTATTATGGCTCATTTGGTTTCTGAGAAGATAGAAGAGAAAAAAAAAAATTTTGAAATGCTACATCCATCGTTTGAACCCCAAAGCTGTAAATTTCAAAACTTTCTCTTCTCATTTGACTTGGGCAGTCAAATGGACCATTAAGTTGTAAAAATAAAATTCATAACCAATTAATTTCAGTGCTGATGTGTTTATACTCTTTCAGGAGAATTACTACTGGCTGGATAGAATTCTACGCAGTTACCAGTCAAGGATATATTCTGGTGATGTTGGGTCTTCTTTTGAGGTTAGTGTCCGTGATTGTGCTTTTCTATGACCTCTACATTGCAGTTTGCCTCCATTTTTTGTTTCCTATTAATTGAAATTTCAGTTTCTCTGTATCTCATATATGGGTAACAAAATGTAGCAAGAAAAAAGGCCTCTATTGGAAAATACCACATCCTACATTATCTAAATATAAAATTTGACATGGCTTCATATACCTGTTTGGGCCCTCCACCTGATAGCTTAGGCTTTTAGGTTGGAAACTTAATAGCCTCCATTCATTTTTATGCTTTTCTTGATTTATAAACATTTTGAAACAAGCACTATGAGTATATTTTGGAAATTTGGGACAACAACAGTAGTGCAATATGGTGTGAAATAGAGTTTTGGGTTTAAAATTTTATACTCTGTACATTTCCAAGTAATTTTGCCCATTTATTTTCTCCCTTCCATTTTAAGTATCCAACTACTTTGCTCTGATTGTGACACTTTAGTGCATTCTATATGCATCCCCTTGTATGTAGTTTCGCACTCAACAAAATCCCACAGAGGATTGGTGGTGATGATAATACTGTTGTTGAATAAATCACAGTTGAGGTTCCACCAACACCCCCCTCCTCCCCCAAGGGAAAAACAAAAAAAAAAAAAAAAAAAAAAAAAAAAAAAAAAAAAACAAAGCACTTTCTTCTTCTGAAGCAGAAGAAAAACTAAGATTACATTCAATATTGTTGAAGACATAAACAAGAAAATGTAATGCTTAAGTGTACAATTTCAATTAACACTTCATGGGTGCTATTTCTGTTATCTGAACCGTGAAAACGGAGACATATACAAATACCCCAATATTTGCATCAATTTTTATTTTCTTTATTTATTTTGATAGAAATAAGTTAGCAAAGTATATTTCGCATTTTCACTCTTTTCTCCTATGATTATTTCTCTGCTGCAGATTCAAGATGAAGGGCGCTCCAAAGTTAGAAACGCTCTGACACCTGTAACGGCACAGTCAGCATTACAGAGGATATTACCTTTTCCTTGCAAAAAACAATACACTGTGGTGATTCTAATGCCCCAGATTCGTTTTAAGTTGTTGAAGTCTTTCTTCCAATATATGCAGAACAGTTATGGTAGAGATGCTAAGGTCAGTCATATGCTTGTTTTGGTGTTGTATATCTAGGGCATGTGCCATGAATTTTTTCATCAATTTGGCAATTTCTATAGAACACCCCAAATAATATGCAATTTTTTTTCCCAAGGAGGTGCAACTTGATTTCTATTGAAAGGAGTTCAATAATTACAAATCATTTTGTATATTGCGAATTATTATAAGGTTCCTGATTGTTCAAAATGGCTATATGCCCCCTTTCCCTCGAGCATGCATTGATTTGACCCCCTCACAAATTTGCTCCCAAAGTGATTTCTTAGATTTTGCATACCTGTAACACATTGGCCTCTCTGGTCGTGCAGATTTTAGCAGGCATTGCTGGTCTGACAGTCTTGGCTCTCAGTCTCTGGAGATATTCACGGCGTACCCTGAAATCTTAGATGAATTTATTTAGATGAGGTTCATGTACTTGGACAAATGAAGGTGATGGATTATTTCTTCATTGATGAGAGACGGAAGGTACATATCAGTTCCATTTGGGTTGAATCCCTGAAGAATGATATCTCAGCTGGGCGTAGAAGTATAGACACTACAAATTCATATATGGCTACTGAATGCTTGGAATCCGAGTATTATCTTAGGTTTGGTCAGCTCTGTATTTTGCATCACTCTCTCTCTCTCTCTATCTCTGTGGCAATTGTTTTGGCCATTGTAGAAGACATGACATCATCAGATTGTTAATGCCTAGAATTGTCAAAGAACATAGTCAAAATACTCCAAACAATGCAGATGGTGAGAAATGGTTCGAATAGGGCATGGCCCAGTATCAGATGGGGTCCTTTTCGATATTTTCCAGAAATCTCATTGAAATGAAATCCATCGTATCTCAGTATTTAAAATGAGGTCCCTTATGCTTCATAGCATTTGTAATCTCTTTTTTGGTTTGTATTGACCCATTTTCAATTTTTCATTATCGATTGTGGCTAGCTGGATCTAGTTGACACCATTCTGAAGGTTCCCATGTGAAATTTGGGTAAAGCTCTTTGTTTCCATCTTCCCAGTTGAACGGAATTCTTTATTTTCATTTCTCTTGCTTTTACTCAGAGGCTGTGCTCTTGTTTGCATATTAATCATTGTTAATCAAAGGATCATATCCAAATTTTATTTTCCATGCGTGTGCTTGCCTTAGGCATCCTGTGGAAAATGTTGATGGATAGGTTCTTGTGGGAAATCAGAGTTCAACTATTCCAGCTAGTGAAATCTGAGTTGATTGAGATAATAAGAGGGTGGTGCAAAGTGAAGAGCAAGCCCGTCCTCTGTCGAGATTCAAACTTTAGGGTTAGTTTGTTTGTTTGTTTGTGTATTTTTTATTTTTTTATTTATTTTTTTGATCTCGAAACTTTAGGGTTAGTTAGTTTGTTTGTTTGTTTGTCTGTTTTTTTTTTTTTTTTTTTTTAAATGCAAAAACAAAAACAGAAAAACAAGGATGGCGGTTATTGTAACCCCTTAACTTTATTTGCACGCCTCACTATTTTAATTTTTCAAGGTTTTAGAAAAGGGTCAAAATATTTTCACCACGTTAAGTATTCTAAACTGCCCATTAAATTTACATTTTTTAAGGTTTTATGAAAAAAATAAAAGGTTTCTACAAAAACTAGATGCGTAATCCATTAGAAAACATTAATCCAAACAATTTTATAAAAGAAATTTTTTCCATAATCTATTATTTAAGTAGAGTTTTTGGCTATTTTTTATGAAACATTTTGTACAAATGAAACAAATATTATAAATGGCCAAAAAACCTACTTATACGATAAATTTTGGAAAAAAAGATTTCTACAAAGTTATTCAGAACAATGTTTTCTAGTAGACTAATGCGTCTAGTTTTCACAAAAACCTTTTATATTTTGTATAAAACCTTAAAAAGTCTAAACTAAGTGTGAGGCTTAGAGTATTTTATATAGTGGCAATAGACTCCCTTTTTAGAAAAGTATAAAAGGTTTTTATAAAAATTGACAACGTTTTCCACTAGAAAACATCAATTTGAAAAACTTTGCGGAAGGTAGTTTTTCTAAAATCTGTTATTTAAGTGGATTTTTTTATCATTTACCGTCTATGTTTCACTTTTGATCAAAAAGTGCACTCACTTAAATGAAAGATTTAAAATTAAAAAAATAAATTAAAAAAATAAAAATAAAAAAACACTCTCTACTTCAAGGTTATTCAAAATTATGTTTTTTTAGTAGATTTCACGGTCAGTTTTTATAAAATCTTTCTATATTTTTCTAAAACTTTGAAAAATTAAAATTTATGAGATGTGCAAGTAAAGTTAAGGGGTTGCAAACTTCCAATAGCCACCCTAAAAGACAAAGCATCACTGATAGGCCTTTGAAGATACCTCGGGCCTCGCAATTCATCTTCATCCATTATATGGGCCTAAAAGTCGAGCTGTACCAATGGGCCACATGCCAATTTTAGACCCACAAGCCGTAGAGTGCCATATCGTCATTTCACACAGAAAACAATACTCTTTTATAGACCTTTATAAAGGTATGCAGTTAGGGTTTCGTTCTCATCCCCTTCTCTCCATTTTTAGCTGAATTCTACTACACTTTTCCGCCTCTCTTCTACTCTCGCCCAAACCCGAGGTTCTCTCTCTCTCTCTCTCTCTCTCTCTCTCTCTCTCTGAATCAGAGATTCTAGATCTGTACCTGTTAATCACATGTGTGTGTATATATAGATTATGCATATAGGATTTTTTTTCTCACCATTTTTGTGTTGAATTACAGGTAATTGTTGAGACTTACACGGAGAAGAGAGAGTGAAAATGGTGGAGAAGTCGAAGGGGAGGAAGGAGGAGGTGGTGTCGAGAGAGTACACCATCAACCTCCACAAGCGCTTGCATGGATGGTAAGCCTTAAACCAGTGTTTGGTTCTATTCATTTCCTGAATTAAATTTTACCCTTTTTATGCTTTATGCCATATGGGATTTGCTTATTGGATTCATCAGTTGATTGTGAGATGCTTCCTTTGCTATGAAGGTCACATATATCAGAGGTAATCTAGTTGCCTGAGTTGGAGCCTCGTATATTCACCGTATGAGCTAGGGAAATTGATTAGGCACTTGTGTGGGTTGCGAGAAGGCACCATTTTGCAAGGCTTGCGTGTTAGCATTGCTTTTGCCGCTCCTTATCGAATAAGTAATCAGTGGAAATTTAATTTTAGATTTTGGGTTTTGTCTATTGTGAATCCACCGTACATATACAGTAGAACTTTACATATTTGTGGCATCCCTGTTATGTCAAATGGGAATAGTTATTTAATTAGGAAGTTTCAAGCGTGGTTTTTGATTCTACGGGTGGTAAGAGACAGTGGATTGGGTGGCGGCGTGGACATTAGTAGGTTTGGTGGTGAGAGTTCTAATGCTATATTGACACTGTGATGCAGTATTTGATATAGGTAATGGTGGTGGCTGGTGGGTATTGGTGAAAATGGGGTTCATATCTATTTTACAGAGAATGAGACAAGGCACTCAAATAGAAGATATGCAAAATAAAATAATTGTGGATAGAGAGAGAAAGAGAGAGATTAGTACGGAGTAATGGTTTTTGGTAGATATTGAAGAAATGTTGTTTGATAATCTACTTGCTCCGAGCTCTGTCCTTGCAGCTTTGCACAAGACCATGAAACCATATTTAATGAAAGACTTCCTTCAATAATTTAACCCTTCATAAATGTAAGATCTCCAGCACTTAAGAAATCTCTAAAATACGGAAACTCTCATAGAACCATAATAATATATGCAGGTGGAAGGTGAATACCCTAGCTCCCTTTTACTCCAAGTTTATTTTTTACAGATATCAACTCCATCTTCAGTTGTGATACAAATTTAGTTTTCACATCTTCTCCTCTACATGCTGGTCTTTCATCATATCATTTTTTGCTGTGAAATCCTCCTCTAGGATATTTTTTATCTCGTTATCTATGGTTTTTAATGGAACATAAGAGGCTGATATTGATGAAGTGGGAAACATGGCTTACTAAATGGATTCATATTCCCTTTATCACACAGCTCCAGACTTCAGTTAGGTTTAGTCAGTGTTAAACAAGAGGGTCTGGGAGTACACCTTTGTCATTTCACTGAAGGGTGGCAGTGCTTTTTAGATAGCGCACTTGTTTTTTATTTTATTGGCGAAGGGAGGGCATTCCCTAGTTACCCTGTTCTGGTGCTCAGTAATTATTACCAGATTGAGCCATGACACCACGTATGCTGTTGCATATTTTTGTGATAATTCTGTCATGGTGCTTATAGTTGTAATATGATCCACTCACTGATGCCTTTGCATTCATTGGATTTGGTTCTGTGGACACATTTTTAATGCAACATTGTTTGTCAATTTTTTTTTGACTGATTTATAACTTACATATAATCCATGGTATCATGAGAAAGGTTGTAAATAACCTTTGCTGTATTGGCATTCTGAACAATAGCACATTCAAGAAGAAGGCTCCCAATGCCATTAAGGAGATCAGGAAGTTCGCACAAAAGGCCATGGGGACAAAGGATGTGCGAGTGGATGTGAAGCTGAACAAGCACATCTGGAGCAGGGGGATCCGAAGTGTCCCACGGAGGATCAGGGTTCGCATTGCTCGCAAGAGGAATGATGATGAAGATGCAAAGGAAGAGCTCTACTCTCTTGTTACCGTTGCAGAGATCCCACCAGAAGGATTGAAGGGGTTGGGCACCAAGATCATTGAAGAAGATGATTGATTTCTCAATTTCTGTGTTATGAAAACCTGCCCACCATACATGAGAGTTTTGGTAAGAGTTGAGTGTTATGAGACCTGTCTAGTTCCTTTCAGATATTTGGTTCATTATTGTTTAGATCATCGACTTTGGTATCTTTATTTTTGTTTGTAGTGACTGCAATTGCTCTAATGCTTCCATCTTGTTGTGCCATCCCTCTACCACAATCTTTGTGATTTTTTTGTTTTTTTTAAGTGGATGACGGTATTATTCTCAGATTTCACAATTTTTTCCTCCCAGCAATACAAGGTGCCCTGTGGACTGTTTAGTCTGGTTGTCGAGCCACCCATACATCTCTGGATGAGTGGTGCTACTATAGGGGGACACCTTTCATTCAATTATATGACAAAAAATGCTGGTAGATTTAAGTTAGCTTTAAGATTTTTTGTGGATCTTCATTTTTCTGCTCGTTTGCGTCATTTTAGAGATACAATTACCACCTACAGTCAGCTGAAGGATTGTTTAGCATCTGATTTAGATATTCCTACGAGAGGTTGAGGTGTTGACCCATATCTCTCCCTACAATCGTGCCATAGAAGCAGTGCCTTTTGTTTCGGGCATAACCAGTACCCAATTTTGACTTTGACAGCAATGGAAGTTCATTGGTGTTTTGCCCAAATACAATAAAAATTACTTGATAAGAATAACAAAATCCCATTCTTAGCATTTAAGTCATTGGTGTCATCGTTGATTTCATTTCAAAGCTTCTGCTAATTAACCATTGTAGTATTGCACTGGACGAGTATCCTATCTCTTGGGAAAAAACCTCTACATGGAGGTTTTAGCTTAAAAGCAATGGAAATTCGTTTTGTGGTTCTGAAATGGCCAACTATTTTTATTCCCCTTCCTTTCTGGTCAAGGGGGATTCCACACTGACATTCTGCATCGGGTGCAACCTAGCTGATAGCTCTGATCTCATGGTGGGTTTCAAACTTGAGACCTTATGTTTCTTGAGGTGAAGGTATTAAGACCAATTGCTCTGGAGTTAAATGGCAAACCTTGTCCATTGACAGTGGATCCTGACGCACTGATTCAAGGTCCGCCGACTTAAGATTTCCTAAGATGCAGCAAGGCAAATGTTTTGCTCAACCCCAAATAGTTGGAAAGGTTTATCTAATGGTGACGATAATGATAACACCAATTTACATACCCTTTTTTTTTTTTTTTTTTTTTAAGTACAATTGAAGAGATTCAAATCCCTAACCTAACCTACTCTTAGGTTTTACCCACCTTCCCTCACCACTAGGCAAGGTCCAATGGATTACCAATTTTACATACCCATTTACTTATAATTCATACCCAATATTGATTAGAAATGCATTTAGACAATAGTTGCTGAATTTAATTAACCAAAGATATCAAACGGTTAAGATCACAAACCATCCAATCAATAGTATTACAGAAAAAAGTACAGACATATATATATTCAATGGGAGAGAATCTATGAGATTGATGATCGCTTCCTCTGTCAAAAATGCGGATAGCAAGCTCTCCATAAGGTAATCACTGCATTAGATACCCTTTCCAATGCAACCCAAAACTGCTTCAAAGCTGCAATCAAGCATTCTCTACCATATGCACTGTCTGATCTCAGGAAGTGGAACTTTTAGCTTGCTTTATAAGCATACATATAGCCTCGAAGTTTTCTTACTTCCGATGATGACTCAGCAAGTACACGATCCACATAGAGGCAGACTCCGGCTCCACTGCAGTTTCAATGCATGAAGATGCAATCCCATTAATAATAATAATTGTGACACAGAAACAGAGCTGGATATCTTAGAGACATACCTCAGAGGCCCAAATGGAAGCCAGATAACATCCCAATGGAACCTTGGCATTCTATCAGACAAATAGGAATCAAATAAGTAAGCAGATAATGGATACCAAACATATCAAAACAGCCTGCAGGATATAAAGGATGGACGCATTTCACACTAAGCCAAGAGAATATAAAGATTACGGCAAGTTGGCAACAAACAACAAAATGTGTACTTAGAAACTGAAGAGAGCTGAATTTCTAAGCTTAACATGTTCGGATACAATGAGTACGTCTTGGGGAACAACTGAGTTGAAAAGGTACTTAAATACAAATGAGTCTAATGAAAAAGCAAGGAAGCATGAAAACAAGGTAATCATGATACTAACATTCTATTCCTCAACACCCCCCCGACAAAACAAAAAAAATAATAAAAAAAAAAAACCCAAAATTCGTTGAAATGTAATCAGATAGACATCTTGAAGTTCCATTATAGAGATAGCAAATGCATTAGTGAAAGAAATATTTGAGAACTTGATTTTACCTCAGCATGTAATATAACCAGAAAACTGCCAGTGTAACACCAGCAGAGCAGGAGTACCAAATCCATCGTCTATGATACTCCGAATTTTGAAGTAGTCCTATGATAGTCATTGAACATGCTAAAACAGCTACCCAATCTGTTAAATGCTTAAATTAATTACATTCTCATGAAGCATGACACAAAATATGAAGCCATCTGGTGAAGAATGCGAATAAATAGAAATATATAGTAACAAACCTGCAAATATAATCATCCGTGAGTCAACCTCATCCATGAAGTAAGCATGATAACGCTGTTCATTAAAGGGCAACAAGACATACATGTTCAGAAATAATGCTATGGCACTCAAATAAGGGAAACAACACTGCACAGAAAGGCAGTACACCTCAGCACTATCAAATTGACATCAACAAACAGGTTAATCTCATTGAAATAATAATTTTGGTAATTTTTGTGTTTTGAACTAATATACCCATGTAACGCTTCCTTCATCAGTTAATTATTCATTATAATACCGCACATACATACAGAGAAGAAACATCTTTTAAATGATTAAAAAAAATTTGCATGCCTCACTAGCTTCAGAGTGTCACAGGGAGACAGAAAAACCTTCAACCTACAAGTTAATCGCATCGTTAACTGATATCTAGCACTCACTAAATGTGAAGAAATTCCCCAAATCTCATGTCTTCCTTACTACATCTCTCTCTCTCTCTCTCTCGGGTAGGCATCTTCCACAATATCAATTTAATAGACCTTGATTCATGAAAACGATTTTGCGGAACAGACTACAAATGCAATTAACAAGCCCAGCTTAAATGCACACAGCTTCTAAAGAATCTGGTGATGTGGTGGCAGTATGATGCCTACTCTATGATCACATTCTTAAAATTAATTGCCGATCAGAATACTCTTTGCTTATCAAATAAACATATAAACACTTCGTAATCATTAAGAAATTATTTTCTCCCAACTATACATGAAACTGGTTGTTTTTTTTTCTCCTTTTTGGTTAATGGTGGAAAAGCTCATCTATAATATGCCAAACCACTCACAGCTTTATAACTCATACCTCCTGACTTCACTAGGAAGCTCATGAGGAAACCATATCACTTCCTCCTACCCATCTCAATAAAACAGCGAGCACAGAAATCTGCTACTCTGATGGTCTCCACATATACATGCAAAACTTAAATAGAATAAATCCCTGATAAACTAACTTCACCAATAGCTTAATGAGTTGATTGTCAATGGAGGTATCGTACCCTTATTGAGTAGAATTTGTATGTATTATTAACTTCTCCAAGTTGCTCGCCTTAATTGTGACTTATTCATAACTTGAGGAGGAGAAAAAAAACAAAACATAAGCTTGAAGTAGCATTGGGAACAATTCATACCAGTTCCCATGGAGATGAAGACTGCCGAAAGATGGAGTAAATGAGAAAGGCGGCGTAACAAAAGAGAAGTACCGCGAACACACTCTACAAGGAACCATCAAGAAACACTAATTATTATTCTGAAAAGAATTAAATCAAAGAATGTGTATGAAGATTTTGTCTATCTATCCATGTATATATATATATATATATACCCTCCATAGAAGACTCTGTTGAGCTTGGCTCTTTTCCAATGATCGAACCAGCTCCTCTTGTTCTGCGGATCATAACAAACAACCAAACTTTACAGCATTCAAATAGAATCAATAGCAAACGGAACAGGGAGAGCATAACAATCTGTTTGGTCGCTGAGAAACCAAAGAAAAAGAAAATTTTGAATTTGTACGGTCTATGTTGTTTTTCGGTTATTAAAAAAAAAGGTTAAACTCACCTCAGTTCTATTGTTTTTTGGGTCCCCAAAGGAAGATTCAGAATTTTAGTTTCATTTCTTTCCCCACATTTTCTCAGCAGCCAAAACGGAGAAAATAATATTCCCGTCAAAGTAAAATAATAACGATAATAATAATACATAGCTCCACCCCTCTCGTCAAGAGAGAGAATCAAAACCCTAATTTGATAAGAATATATATATACATATACGTGGAGAGAGACCTTGAGTGTCCATGGGACGAGAATCGTCGAGAGTCGGCAGAGAGAACTTGTCGTCATCTGCATCGCTGTGAGACTCTCTCCATTTCCTCGCCAGCTTTTTCATCTCCGCTGCCGCCGCCGTCGTCGTCGTCGTCGTCGTTCACTTTCTCTCTGCCCCCTCTCTTATCTGATCGCTCACTCCACTCTATTCTCCGTTTCGAAATTCCAAACCGGGTTTAAGGCAACCTAAACTGGTCTTGGCATGAACTTTGCCCATGATCGGTGTAGCGGCAGCCCACTTGCCAAACAGACTCGAATTGATGTGTCAACAACCTTAAATTACACTCTCACTCCATCTATTATCAATATATCTCGTAATTCACTAATGCACGAAATATAATTTCAAATAAAAGTGTTAATATAAATTATATCAACACATTCTCACCTAATCATCATCCTTTTTTATAATTTGTTGGGTCTTTCCTATCTTTTTTAAAATAAATAAAAAAATTCCAAGTTGATTGCATTACTAGCAAATCTATGACTTAGCAGCACACGGAATGATGAAACTTAGAACAAATTTGATTTCCATGCAATTAAATTTGTACCTTGCTTGTGTGTGTATCCATTGGAATGCTAATTAATTTGTGATAGACCACGTATAATTTGGAAAAATTCCAAAGTGGACTACTTGGATGGAGGCTAGAAACCGTCTAATGTTTAGTGGCATGAAAGTCACTGTCCGGTTTTCCGCAGAGCTTTTCATTAGAGCTATGTTTTGGGCACAGTGGCGATCCAAATGCCCTTATTACATAACCTTTTTAAAGCAATTGTAAAATGAAAGAGTTCTAGGTAACAACAAGCAGCATGAATATAAAGCCTATGTAAGAGGGAATTAGAGATAGGTCCCATTATGGGCAAATAATTACAGTTATTAATCATTCTTAGTTAATTTAGTAGTCATTTTCTAGAAAGTTAGTAGTCGTATTTAACTGTAATTATTTATTTGTAGCACGACCTATCGGTAGTTCCCCCTATGGCATTTGGATCCCTTTACTCAGGTCATTGTTGCAGCTTCTTGTTGCCTATTGTCTTGGAAAAGGGACCTGATCAAGGGCTAGCAAAATAACATAAATTTTTCGGCCATAAACACAAGTTACACAACCACAGGATACATAACGAATGGAGAGAATCCGGTACAAAAATAAGAAATAGATAAATAACCCATTATTTCCTCTGGAACACATTTTCAAATATGAAGTGATAAAGTGGTAGCCAGTACTGCATCTGTAACAACTGCTAATGAACAGGCCCAGAAAATCTAGCAATACATCCAAGATAAAGACCAGCAATAATATAAAGCAATGTTTACAAAACCCCACCCCACCCAAAAAAAAAAGAAGCATCGACTCAGTTCAACTATTGGAGGATCCTAATTTTGCTTAGAAATCAATCATTCCATAAATAAAGCATCACAAAGAAATACTAGAACTCTTTTAGGTATTTTTCATAGTAAACAAACAAACCCACTACTATAATTTGTCTTCCACTTCATTTGGAATTGAGAATCAGCAATAATAATAAAGGTTAAAAAAAGAGTGAACCCTTTTAAGTTGGGCACTAAAAGCAAAATTCTGGCATCCATGTACTATCTGTGGAACACAAGTCAAAGATCTGCTCTCCCAGGATACCTGGGGAAGGGAATAACATCTCTAATATTGTCCATGCCGGTGGCAAAAAGAATCATGCGTTCAAAGCCTAAACCAAACCCACTATGTTTTACAGTCCCATAGCGCCGCAGGTCAAGGTACCACTCGTATGGCTCAAGGGGCAGCCCCATCTCCACTATCCTGCATTCAAGAAAATGCATGACAACTCAAATGCGTTCGTTAGTTCAAAATTAAACAGTTTACCATCCAAGATCTCAAACCAATGAAATATTCTATAAAAAAGATTTTCCAAATCACCGAAAAGACAAAGTAGCAAAAGAATTATATGGCAATAACAACAGGAATAAATTGGTTATCACTTTTGTTTATTGTAAAGCAAAAGTTAATCAAAAACAAAATTTCTTCATACCTTTTTGAAATATTCTCATAACGCTCTTCCCTTTGGCTTCCCCCAATAAGTTCTCCCACCTGAACAAGTAGGACAAGTAATTTGTCAATATTTTCAAATGCAATACATTGTATTAAGAATACATAGCCTTCAAAATCTATTTTGTTACACACATGTTCCTAGCAATCTAGAACTTAAAAGCATATATTAAAATGGAAACACAACTTAAGTCAAGATTTCAATACAAGTTGAGGGAAACAGCCTACCTTCGGTACAAGCACATCCATAGCAGCTACTGTCTTCGAATCATCGTTGAGCCTCATATAAAATGCCTTAATATCTTTCGGGTAATTATACACAATAACGGGCTTCTTAAATAAAACCTCTGTCAAGTATCTGCATAATTAGGAAAACCAATTTATCAGTACAAGTAATTCAAGCAGGAGGAACAAATTCAAGACAAACTAGATACCTTTCATGTTCAGATGCTAAATCGATACCCCATTCCACTTCATTATCAAACTTTTTGTCTGTAACTTTCTTTAAAAGTTCCACTGCCTCTGTATATGTAATACGTTCAAATGGTGTTGAAGCAACCATTCTTAGACGATCAATGCAAGTTTTATCAAAATTCTTAGCCATGAATTCCATATCATCAAGGCACTCGTCGAGTAACCACTGACACAGAAATTTCACATATGCTTCCGCACAATTCATATCATCCTACAAAAATAAGCAAACTTTGACATATTCTGGAATGCTAATATATTCCACAAAGCCACAAAAATATATATATATATATATCAAAACAAACAAAACACTTGGGGATGTTTAAACATTTGACAATGAAATTTGGAAATGATGTAATTTACCAAAATCCAAAATTACCCTCTTTCCAGGAAATTGTTAACAGAAACAAAGACACTCATTCTTATCATATTAAAGACTCAATGGATTCATTTCAAGTTCTGTGTAAAACAAAAAGGTACTCATTCAACTTCTATGAGACACAGACACCCCATCACTGTTTCTACACTTCCATTTGATTCTAAAAGAGAAGATATCACTAATAGATCATCTAGCTTCAACCATCAGATTGTATTTTTGTATTGAGCATAACTATGGGAATTCCAGTTTGCTAACAAAATATTGAGCAAATAAAAGGTAAAGGATAGATACCCCAATCTCTATTCCTGCCTGCTAATATATGATAAGATTTCATTTTCAATAAAACTACTTTGATTTGATAATCAATCTCTTAAGGGTTATGACACCAACCCAAGTTGCAAGTCATGTCCACGAGTATGTGCATATAAATGCATGCATGCATACATGTGAGAATGGATGGATATGCTGATACTTGTGTGGCTCATTCAATTCAACTCAGTTTTAAATCAACTCCAACCTTCTAGGTGACTTTGAAAGCTATCAACCAGTTTCTTCAAACACCTAATTAACCAATGAGTATGCCAAATATAAGACAAACGTACCTTGAGCTCGGCAAATGCTATTTCAGGCTCCACCATCCAGAATTCTGCCAGATGCCTTGAAGTGTGAGAGTGTTCAGCTCGAAAAGTTGGCCCAAATGTGTAAACGCTACTAAGGCAACATGCAAAACTTTCAACTTGTAGTTGACCCGAGACCGTCAAAAATGCTTGACGGGCAAAGAAATCTTGGGCATAATCAATCTTACCCTCCTTCTGAGGGATACCAGGTTTCAACTTAGCTCTGTCTTCCAACCTTGAAAGATTCTCCTTGGCCTTTGTAAGTTCAGCAACAGATGCACTGATTTCCTCCTTACTCGCTTTAACAGATTTTAATTGGGTGACAGCCTCTCCTTTTTCCTTGACAAGAATCTTAGCAGCTTCTACATCATCTTCTGATGGTGGAGGATTCTTAATCAGCTCCTTCTCTCTCTTTTCAGAGTCGGTAATCAAAGTTGTAACTTGAAACATTTCACCAGCGCCCTCACAATCGCTAGTAGTGATAATTGGAGTGTGCACATAAAGAAACCCGTGCTTCTGGAAAAAAGTGTGGGTTGCATATGCCAATGCGTTTCGGATTCGAGCAACTGCAGATATCTGACCCATATACAAGAATTGAATGTTACCACAAATATAGAAAGGCATCATGTAATATAGCAAAAATTGTTTTGCAAGGCAATAAAATAGCAACACTCTATCACAAATGAGAGAGAGAGAGAGAGAGATCAACCAAAATCCAATTCCAAGACACTTATCTCTTCCATTGGCATTAAAAATTGGGTTTTCCCCATCAATCTACTCATTCATTAACTTCAAACCATTTGTAATCAGTTCACTTTAATATCCACAATCACTAAACTACTTTAGAGTGCCTCTTCTAGCCAGTATGGATCTAGCCGTAAGCATACGAAATCCAAGCAAGTTCCTACTAATTTACCAGAAAAGTAAAAGATAAATCTACATTGCCTCCTAACATTCAACTTTATGTTATTTGATCTCACTATTCAATCAACATGTAGGTTTTCTTTATCAAAAAAAATACATGTAGGTTTTGATTGTAAACGGAGAATCCAGAAACTCCATCCATTTGAAACTAATGAAAATATGTAATATATAAAGGATAAAAAACTAATGCTTACTACATTCATCTTATTCCTCCTTAATAGAAAATTTTCCATTGTAAATGTTACGTAGAAGTTCTACAAAATGCCAATTTATCTTGCACAAAAAAAAAAAAAAAAAAATGAAGGAATGCCACGAAATATCCGTCAATGACATAGTTGGGCATTTTCTAATCCAACCTGTCTCTTAGCCATGTTAACAATGGAAACCACAAGGTCCACAACAACCTCTTCTCCACTTCCTAATAACAGCATAATTCGAGAACTCGCCAGTCGCCACTACTTGCAGGTGTGCCCAAATTGAACTGATGTAAAATTCAGGCTGTAAAAGTTCACGAGATGGACAAGTCCTGACTGGCTTTAAAGAGAACAGCAATTTACAAATTCAATGCCACAGTTATCCCATGAATTAAGTCTTTAATTTTTCTCAACTTGCTATATATATATATATATATATTGACGGATTATTCAGAAAATTCTACCAACCAATTTTATCAACAACATTTTCGAATCAACAAAATTTATCCAAAAAAAAAAAAGTATAAATAGAGAGAGAGTACCGTATTGGTTTTGGGACGGAGATGAACGAAATCTCTCAAAAACTCAAGCGTTAGTCTGGTCTTGGGCAACGGGTACTTAGCCGGATCCACCAGACCCACGTGAACCACCTGCTCAACCCTGAGCTCCACCTTCTGCCTCGTCCCTTCAGGAGGCAACTTAAGCACGCCGTCAACGACGACGCACGTGCCGGTCGCCACGAGCTGGCCGAGATCTGCCACCGACGCCTCCACGATCACCTGCAAGTTCGCCTGACACGTCCCGTCGTTGAGCTCGAGAAACGCGAATGATCCTTTACCCTGTTCTCGACCCGTCTTCACCCATCCCCCAACTCTGACCCTCTGGCCTGCGATTCCAGCACCGCCGTCGGGCCGGCTCAAGATTGACCGGATCGGAACGCGGTCGGAGAACGCATGCTTTTGGACGGGAACCGTTACGGCGTCGTTTAGGGTAGCTGTTGCCATCTGCTCAACCGGAGGCGTTGGCCCGTCTGACATCTCCGCCTCTCTCTCTCTCAATATGCTCCTGTGGTTTGGGACAAACAGCGTTTCTGATAAACCCTAGTCTGTTTGCTATAAATAGCCGAAAATGAAAATGCGCATTTTTAACGATAAAAATAAAATAAAACGGCTCACCTTGTATTAGGGGTGTTCGTGGTTTGGTTTGATTCGATTTTAGGGTAGATTTTAAACAAAATTATTATACTTTGATTTTTATTTTCTCAAACCAAAACCAAATCATATTATAAAAAAAACCAAACCAAATCAAACCATAAAATTTTGGTTTGGTTCAGTTCAGTTTCGGTTTTATCCTATCAAATAGCAACAAATAATTAAAAATAAAAAAATGACAAGTCAAACTCTAAATAAAAACATTTATAATAAAATCATTACATTAGCAACTAAAAAAAATGTTAAACGTTGTATCAAAATGGAAAAATATTGACTTATGTTCATCTAAGTTCAAATCTCCAATCTAATACGTGCCAATATCTCACACAACAATAATAGTTAGTTTGATACATGCCAATCTAATAAAGAAAAAAATTAAGAAAATTTACAATATATTACCCATTATGCCCTTATTAGAATAGAAAATTTACAAACTAAGTTTAATATGTAATATATAAAATTATATATATTTATATTATATTTTTTCGGTTTTGTCGGTTTGGTTTGGTTTCTTAAACATGAAAACCAAAACCAAACCAATTTAATACGGTTTTCTAAAATTAGAACCAAAATCAAATCTAAGGACAAAAAAACCAAACCAAACCAACCGATTTGATTCGGTTCGATTTGGTTTCCGATTTTAACCTAAACCATGAACATCCCTACCTTGTATACCTCAGGTCAACGGTCTCCGATGGGGCTGGTATGAGGTTCGGATGGCATTAATGCCCGATCTATTGGGGTGGAATTTAAGAAGGAAAATACTAGTCATCTTGCATAAGTCAAGAGTCATGTTGCAGCCGGGCCTTGCTTCCCAATGGGAAAAAGTATATTTTTGACAAGGAAAAGGCTCTTGTTTTTACCTAATTTTCTAGTTTAAAACCAAATCGAACCAATTACAACTAAATATATATTACACAAATATATATATACAGTTATGTTTTCATCAGCACGTGTTGATATAAGTTATATTAGCACCATGCACTAGGAGTTGTACCCTTTGCATTAGTCCAATGCATCTCATATCCCACTAATGCATAAGATACAACTTCCAATGCGAATATTGATATAAGTTATATCAACACGTGCTTAGCTAATCATCATTCTATATATATATATACACACACACACACACATATATCTTAGTTTTATACTTTTATTGTATACTAGACACTAGACATGGCCACACGTGCATTGCACATGAATAATATTTAAATAACAAAATATATATGAAAATTAATGAATTCCCATATATATATATAACATGGAAATCTAAGTATTTGTTACTTTGCGTTTAAAAATAAATCCCGTTTGAGATATATTTGTATATATATATGTTATTAATATTGGTTAGGAGACATTCATAGTAATAGAGGTTGTGTAGAATACATGAAGTGGATATCATTATCTTTCTTTCTCCTTATTTTTTACTGGAAAATAAATATTCTTAACTGTTTAAATACGAGGGGCAACTAAGTATTTAAAATTTAAAAAGTTTTTATAAGATATTGACTTATATATATATATATATATATATATATATATATATATATATATATATATAGTATATAGAATATAGATATATAATGCAAACCTAGTCTTATAAAAACATGTTAATATAAGTTATATTAGCATCATAAATTGAAGGTATAATCGTAGTATTGGTGAATTATGGGATATAATCTCCGATACATGCTATTTAAATAATTTATATTAGCATGTCCTTAATCCTTATAGGATCGATTCTATATCATCACATTGATATTTGTTAATTATCGTGAGTTTAACCACTACATAAATAAATATTTTATTTTATTTTATTTTATTTTAAAGACCAGTAATCGTAAGCTGCTTACTTTCTTTTCTTTAGCCATTACTCTTTGATGGTTATGCTTATTTTATGGTTATATTGATCATTATGTTTATTTTATGATTATGTTTGTTATTTAATTTTTATACATGTTTTCATTGTTTTGATTTTTGATTTTTTATTACAATTTTTACCTCTCTAAATAAGTTTAGAATTTCTTATCAAATTACTTTCTGGTTGCGAGTTTATTAAATACTGCCAAACCGATTATTAAACCAAATTAACCTGGCCTTGGTCCAGGTTGATTCGATTCTAGCCTTCTTAGGAATTTAATTCAAGATCCAACAAAGATAAAAAATGTAAGAGAACCATATTCTATACTTTTGCCAATTCGTCCTTGAAAATTAAATGGAATACTTTGTTAGGTTCTAAAGAGAGAACCAGATTCTGCGGTTTTAATTCCTCAAAGGAGGAAACTTCTTACTTTACTATAAGAGACAGGCAACATGAATTAGCATAATCTTTTTTTTATTGTAATTACCCTAAGGATACGTTAAACACACAACTCATGAGGGTCGCACATATAACAAAAGACCATAAGTTATGAATCGGAGGTTCCAAATTTAAGTATCAGCTCCTTCACTTAATAAATGCATGGGTTTGAAGGTTGACTTTGCATTGCAAGAGGATTAATCTAAACCCAAACCTTAACAATCTAAAGCCTGAGTTACCCCTCGATCGGCCAAAGAGAAAAGCACATATTATATTGGAAAAATTCAATATGCAAATTAAGGTATCTACTTACATGTACTCAAGGGATAGAGGAAATAGAGCACCTTTTTTTTTTCTTTTTTTATAACGAAATGTTACTTGCATAATATTTTCGCATTACCAACTCACATGACAGATGAGATGGTGTAAGATAATTTGTTTATGCCATATCAACAATCACATGAGTTGATACAAAAAATCGGTGCATTTAACACTATTTTTTAATTGGGCTAATGTGGTAGATCCACATCTGTCACGTGAGTTTGTAGAGAAAATTGGTGCATATAGCACAACTCTTGCAAAATTACACAAGATGCTGAAAATTGGTGCATAATCACACTGGTTGATGCTTCTTGAAAGATAGATTTGAAGTTAACTTCAGATAAAGAGGTTAGGTAGACGTTGAGGTTTTCACTCCCAACTGCAGATAAATTAGGGCCATATTGGATAGTTCAAAACCCAACTCATTGGCATCTATAGTTCCACACCACGGGATTTGCCTTCATTAGCATTACTAATTATTAGCTTAATTCTTTTTATCTTGAGGAAGTTCTAACGAGTTTTCATTGAGCCGAGCTTGAATAGTTTTGTTATTTGAATAAGCCTTTTATTGAGCTTGCTTTAATAAATTAACAAGCTAAAAAAGAAAAAAAAAAAGAAAAAAAAATTACTCATTTATGTTACAAGAAATCTTAATGACATGTTTGATAGGAATCGAAGGGAATCAAAATGGTACTCTAAATCTAGTCGTTTACAAGCATCTTTGAACAAATCATTTTATCGAATCAATCCTGAACCAAACCTAAATAGCCCATCTCGCCCAGCTCGTTTTGTAGCCTAGGTTGGCCATAGGCTCCTCAACAGTCCAACCTTCTGGGCGGTAAAAATTGATAGACTCGAAGGACCAAGGTCAGTTTTGGACTCAACCCAGTTCAAAAGCTAAGGGCCCAACCCAATTTGTGCCCCAACTCAGCTCGCCGGCTCTACTATATATAAAATCTCCCAAAACCCTAACCCTAATCCCCATTCTCTGATCTACACGCTTATCGGCTGAAGCCAGAAGAGGAAGAAGGGCAAGCAGAGCACTAATAATCCGCCATGGGTGAGCGCAAAGCTTTTTGTTCAGATCTCTCAATTTAGGGTTTCAATAGTGCATGGTTTTGTGCTTAATCGGTCGATTTTGCAGGTAAGGTTCACGGATCACTGGCTCGTGCCGGTAAGGTGAGAGGACAAACTCCGAAAGTGGCAAAGCAGGACAAGAAGAAGAAGCCCCGTGGCCGTGCACACAAGCGCATGCAGTACAACCGGCGATTCGTCACCGCCGGTAAATCATCTTTTCGTTTCGGTTCATAAATCAGCTTAGATAAGAAATATTACCGTTAATTCATAGAAATGAGTTTTTTAAAGGGTCCGTTTGTTTTGATGGAAAATATTTTCCCGAGGAAGAAAAAAACTGTTCAATTGGAATAAGATTAAAAATAGGGTGAAAAGTTTGCATGTATCTCATATCAGGATCCACGATTAGATCGGGACTTTATATGTGTGTATAATGCATTATAAAATTTGCTGGGAACTATTTTTCCAGGGAAACAAACAAACAGAGATCTTTAAAGTTTGAGTTAGGACCTTAGAATTTCGATTCTCATTTTCAGCTTCTGATTATTACATTTGCTTTATTTTTCATTGGCAGTTGTGGGCTTTGGGAAGAAGAGGGGACCCAACTCGTCCGAGAAGTAAGCTTGAAGCATGAGTGTGTTTTTTTTTTGTTTTTGTTTTTTTGGGTAGGTGATGGCTGGGTTTAAGGAGTTGTCATTCTTTTTTCAGTCTATCATACTGGTTCTCGTTACTGGATTTAACTAGTGCTGCTATTGCATTTTTGCTGAACTATGTGGCATTTACGCTTACTTTGTTAGCTCGAGATTATATAATTTTGTCTACGAATGTGTTGATTTGAAGTTCATTATGGGTTTGGATTCATGATTATACTAAGCTATCTGCTAAAGATATTCACTTGAGACTATATGTGGGTTGAATTGAATTTCCCTTCTTATTGCTTAGAACTCAGAGCAGTGGAAGTGGGTGGATTCCTTCTGTATTTGTTTTTTTGATCTACTTGTTATAAGGACTAGGCATTGATTACCTTGACTTACCCTTTTTTTGGGGTGTCATTATGTTGGTTTAATGCCTTTAGCTGCGAACACATACAGTTAAATTGATTTTACTAACTTTTGAGGGTGTTTAAGAACTTGTAGAAGAGTGGTTATAGTGATGACTGTCAGTTCAGTTGTTAGGTTAGGTATTTGGGTTTTACTTAGTATTTTTATCTACTCTATTGTTGTTGTTAAACCAGTAGGCAGTAGTGATTTGGTATTTTTAGAAACACTTGCTAATGTAGGATTGCTTAATGTAGAAATATTTAAACTGCTATAAGCCAATTGCACAAAACATGGACTGTTGCAAAGAAATACCATTTTAGGTGTCTCTCTCTCTCTCTCTTCCGCACCCCTTTGGTAGCTTAACCTAGATCGAGTACATAGACTATAGGCTACCCCTATCTTTGAGGGTATGACAACCACTTATAGGTGAGAGCAGCATTTGAATGGAGCACTTAATAGGTCATTAGGGGATTCGGCATGGGTACCATTGGACACACAAGGCCAAATGGCCAATGTTGTCTGTTATGTGTGTTGGCAATTATAATCAGTAACACTTATGCCGGGTTTAATCAGTGAAAAATTCATGCTAAACCAATGGACAGTTGATAGACATCTCTTTTGTTATGTACTAGACAGCAATTATGTTAGCTTATTGTTTGGTAAGTTTTTGTTGGTACCAAATGTAAAGAAGTTGGCCTAGTGTTGGCCTTGTATATGTAATCAATGGAAACATGGTTCTGCCATGGATGTGATTCCGACTTCTTGAATAGATTTTCCACTAGTATATGCAAATTAATATATCATAACGCAGGGACTTAAAAATTATCCTGTCTAAATTATTGATTTTGTGGCCAAAATTTGCATCGAATGGTACTATAATTCAATTCAAGGTGCATGTCCTAAGGCTAGCCAGTTTTGATACCAAAGGCGTGGCGCCCTTGTCCATGACATTTGGCATTTATTGCACAATTTGGGTTTACACCCATCTACAGGCAGAAACTTGGAATATGTAATCAGAGCTGGTCCAATTCTCACCTATGGAATTTATAATTCTGTTCCCATCACAGGATTCGCACGTGATAAGACGTAATAGAGGATTTTGAGGTGGTACTATTACAATAAATTTTGCTGCATCCATTCCATGCTTTGTATGTATGAAATTCCTACCACATGAAGGGTATAAGATCTACTCTGTTCTCTCTATCCGATTTGTGATTAATTTGAGAATTGTGCCACAAAAAAAGAAGAAAAATGATTCATATGTGCTCAAGTGGACAGTGACTTTATTTGAGACCAGAGAATGGTTGGGCTCTAGAGGTCTGAATGCCTCAGGGCGATAGCCAAAAAACAGGGGAAAAAGGCCACAATGCACAACCATTTTGTGGTCGAACCTAAAGACGATAACTTAAGGTAGTAAATCCATGGTTTGGGTTAATATTCATATTCTGGAAAACGAGGGAAATGATCTGAAGTATCCCCTAAATCAATTTGGTTCTACTCTAGTCGGAAACTCAGATTTAGAACGAAATTTAGACGATAGCGAGACGGAGAGATAATTACATATTATGGGGTCTACCGCACCAAATGGACTCTCCAATCTATATTCTCTAGTGATATGCTTTGGAAGTGTCCCTTTTTCTTTTTCTTTTTCTTTTTTTTTTTTCACCATTTTGTTTAGACTTTAGATATTGGACTCAATTAATTTCTCAGACAAACATACAAGATTAATGAACATTAGTTAATGTTTATAATAAATGTAACAAGAAAGTTCATCCATGAGAAAATTATAATGTAGATTCAAAGCCTTGTATTTACTCATGCTATAGATATAAAGGCATTATATTTTCAAACTTGTTTTGGCTTTGTCAATACTTTCCATGGTTTATTTTTGCAAGTCTTTTAGTCATAAAAAGACGTAGATAAAGTAAAAAAGAATGTGAAAATAATTGTACTTTTCTTTTTATCCATAAATAAAAAATAGAAACTCTTGCCATCAAGAGTTTTTTTTTTTTATCCATAAATAAAAAAGGCAAGAGTCTTTCTCAGAAACTCTTGCCATCAAGAGTCTTTCTTTTTATCCATAAATAAAAGACAAAAACTCTTGCCATCAAGAGTCTTTTAATCTAAAACATTAGAATTTTTTTTTCTTCTAATCTAATATATATTTAGAATAAGGTAACGTCCAAAGTAGCCCTGTGGCCTTTTTTTCATGTGCAGCCACATGGCACTTTATTTAATTTTCAAATCATTTTTATTTTTGTAATAATTTTATTTAATACACAAACCAACCTAACTCCCTAACAATTATGGTAAAAGTTGTTTGGAAAAACATGAAAATGTTTGAAAAATTGTGAAAACACACTTTTTCATGCAATGATTGGGTTATTAATAGCAGCTTAATATGTACTCTTATGGCACATGTTAAGAAAACCCTATAAAGAACCTAAACCAACATAATATTTGCAATAATTATCTTATAAAGAATCTTAAATCAATAACTAAACAATGGTGATTATCATGTGAACATGTGCTCTTATAATTTATATCAACACCCACATTGAAAGTTATACCTTGTGCATTAGTAGATTACAGATATATTGGGCCAATGCATATAAGGTATAATCCCAAATGTATGATCCTAATATAATTTATATTAACACATACTACCCTGATCGGAATTGAACTAAATAATATCTTCTTTTTTTTTTTTTAAATTTTGTGATTGGAGATTTTGAAAAAAAAAAAAATGATAATTATTTTTCTTCTTAATTTTTTCTTGGACATAGGAATTTGAACACTCTTAAATTTTTGTAATTAACAATTAGTTTTGAATTTAAGTATTCTAATATTTATTATTCTTGTATAATAATTTTATTATTTGCATTTGATTCGGTGCATCAGACGGGTCACTGCTAAGTATCCAATAAACATATTGAAAACAGCAAATTCTCACAATTTTTTTTTGAGAGAAATTTTGAAAGTATATGGCCTATGTATGGAGCATCTCTACATTCGATTCCTTTGTGCTGGGCCAGTTCTACTGGATGTGGTAAATTACAGGGTTACAGTCCACAGGGATACTGCTACGAGCTTAAATGGATACTAGAATAAATTTGGGTCTTCTGTATGCAGATGACAATCGATTCCACTGTGAAGATTGCATAGATGCTGAAAATGAAATAGTTCTACTTGTTAGATACAGACTCTTATCTGAATGTACACGAGCTTAAACCCATCACAGGGGGGAAGAAATATAGATCAAAATTAAGACAATGTTTTCTCTTTTCATTTCCAAGTCCAAGGGTGAAAACTCATCAATATCAGCAAATTCATCCCATCTCGATTAAACTCAAAAACAAAAATTTGCCCACTCGTGGTCTTCTAGGCTTGTTCATCATCAACGTTATGGCACCTACGAAAAGTAAAAATTAAATCAGGTTTATACTTGCGGACAGGTTTACAGTCTTGCTATAGTGGATTAGGAAATGAGTCCGTTGAGTTCTTGCAATAAAGAATGGCTGATTTTAACTTCTCGTCACATTCTTCAGCACTCATCCCACTATAATAGTTAGGATTCTCCGGCGAAGAACATCTCAGTGCCTGTGCACTGCCAGTACTCTTTGCCGATGCATTACAAGAGTCATTTCTCACTTTCCCTTTGTCTTTGGACTTTGATTGTATTGGCTTGAAACATCCCCAGTAGCTTCTAAGGTTTTGCTTCAACGTCTTCAAAAACCTTCCATGGTTGCACCTTGCCACATCAACGAGTTGAGGTGGGTGTAGTTTTGAAGGGATAGATGCAGATGATGAGATGGTGTCAATGGTAGGTTTGCGATTTGAGGTTGGTTTAGAGGGTTTTGAGTTAGAAGATTGAAGCGTACCTTTGTTGTCATGCAAGATCTTTGCAGCATTCATTGGATTTCAAAGCTTCTTTGTGTGTGTGTAGAAGAAATCTCTCTTTTTGTCATGTATTCATCTTTGTGATGAAGACAACCCTAGTTATAGACTTGTAGACTAATGCTACTAGCTATATATGACAAGTTTTCGTATGTTTAGGTTATGAAATCGTTCTTTCTATATATATGTTTTTCTTTACAAAAATGGGCATGGATTTTCTTCGTTTCCCACGCATTCATCCTAGTCAACAATTGTGATGAAGACAACCCAAGTTTACAATCAGTGCTACAATTCCCCCCTTCTTTATAGTTGTTTGGCTATGAAATCTTTCTTTGTATAAGTTTGTTCCTCTATCAAAATGGGCTAAAATTTAGGCTTTCATTAAGGGGGGGAAGCTTCATTCCATACGCAGAGATTATTTTATATTCTATTACCATATAATTAAACATAGATTTCCATCCCTGCTCCCCTCTCTCTGTCTCTTACTCACATATAATATAAATATTTATATACTACTCTCGGTTATATAATATAACCTTTACAAGTTGCAACAACTTGGATCTTTCACCCCACCCCCTATAAAACTGCTAAATTAGAAGACTAAATTCACTAAACCGAAGAGGCAGACTAGTGGTTCTTTAGACTTGCATCTCAAAAAACGGAAGATCCTAAGTTCGACTTCTCACTACCTCGACTAGAATTGACAACCAATATTTTAAACTCCCAACATCTAGACAGAAGTTCTGGTTGCTCCTACAGTCAATGGTTTGGAAAAGAAAAAAATTAGAAAATATCTCGCAATGAGCATTCTTAGTACAAATGGTTGATAATAAGTCACATTTAAAGTCTTGCAGTCTATGGTACCAAGTTTACATGCAGTTTGAAATTGGTGATGCTGCTTTAAATTAATACAAGTCCTAAGAGAATGCCAAAAAAGTAGAAGCACCTTACAATTCGTCATGAACACTTCCCGTTGGCAAAGTAGATTTGGGTTGATTTTCGAGGAGGTATCTTGTGGCCAATGATGCATGTAGTGCTGCGCCATATGGAAGGGCATCTTCGTTGACTTTGAAGTTAGGGGAGTGTCCTGATTCAAGTTGTCCCAGGGTCTCGTCATTCATTCCGAGGTAAAAGAAGTATCCAGGGATCTCCTCTGCAAAAAATGAGAAGTCTTCTCCTCCCATCAGTGGTTGCATTTCTATGATGTTGTGGGCACCCAGCATATCCCCTACGACATTTTGGAAGTGCTTGTGCAAGTCTTTGTTATTTACAGTTACTGGGTAAAAGGGCCTATCATTTGCATGGAAGTCAACAGTAGCATTGCACCTCTGTACGCTAGCTTGCCCCAAGATAACCTGTCACTTGCATTTACATGAGATATGACATCCATGATAAGATTTTTTTTTTATTTTATATTTTAATGATTATAAATAATTTGACAAGGTCGAACACTACCAGGGGAAAAAAACTATGCAATAAAGAGTGGTTTAAACTTTTCAATGGCTAGTCCAGATATTAAAATTAGAGGGTGTCAAAATAGGCAGCTTTCAATAGTTATACCTCTTCAATACGTTGTTTGAGTTGTACGAAGCTTTCTTTTGAAAATGCCCTGAATGTGCCACCAATTGTAACAGAATCAGGAATAACATTGAATGCACCACCACCTTGAAATTTTGCTACTGTCACTACCTGCAAGATTAAGCTTTTATGTTGAAATGCTCATTTAAAAGTTCAAAAAACTAAAGGTTCTCTTGTACGAGTCCAATACAAGCTTTTGACAATCATATGAACAAGAAAATATCTTTAGGATGTTTGGACACCACAAAAGAAAGAACTTAATTTAAGTAGGAAAGTGAATATTAACTCCCCATGGGAACTTCCCCCCTGCTATAATTTGAAAAAGGAGAAAAGGAAAAACAAATGAGGAAAAGGGGAAAAAATGAAAAAGAGAGAGAGAGAGAGAGAGAAGAGAGAGGAAGCAATACCCAAAATTGAAATAATCACCATTAAAGATTCACAGAAGCTAAAGCAATCACATTTCTATGAAGTTCCTTTAAAATAATAATAATAATAATCCTGTTCATGATATGAAATAAAATTCAAATGCTAGGTAAAAATAAGAGAATGATTTTTTTCCAATATAGCATCCATACAACCTCGAGTGAATCTTGGTAAACATAGGTAGGGTTATACCAATGGACAACTCTCTACATGGGTGAGCATTTGTGACATCTGTGTAACTCTGTTCTGGATACCACCACTAGTAGATGCTGTAACCATGACGAAACAAGGATTAGGGAATCAAACTTTTCAAGACTACATAAGGTCTTTGCACAAAAGATTCCAGATAATGACAATTTTAGATGGTGGGGTCCTAGAAAAAGGGGTCCAGGGAAATTGCAAGGGTAGTGGAAGTTCTATACACTGATACTTGGTTTCATATGATTTATAGGGTTCAAAACAGAAAATAAACAAATAAACAGACAGTTCTTCACAGAGAAAGAGACTGAGAGAGAATACCTGTGAATCTAAGGGATCAGCTTCACGTGAAACAAGATGTTGCAAGCTAACAATCACATTGGAAGCAGCTAAGATTGGGTCTATTGTGTGCTGGGGAATAGCCGCATGACCCCCCTTTCCACTTATTACCGCCTCAAAGAAACCACTTGCAGCCAAAAGAGGGCCGGGCCTGGAAGCCACTTTGCCAATAGGTCTATCAGCAGCGACATGCAGACCAAAGATGGCATCAACATTCTCCAGGACTCCAGCTTCTAACATTTTCTTTGCTCCCCCACCTCCTTCTTCAGCGGGTTGGAAAACAAGAACAACTGTTCCCTATTGAAACCACAAGAAATGATTATGAAAAATAACATTTTATAACATAGATGAAGATTCTGCAGTATTTCTTACAAGCTAACACATATAGCAACCTTAACAGTGACATATGAAAGCTTAAGAGTGACTCTGATTTGAGAGAAAACGAAATTCCCTAGTAGAACCTCCTCGACAAGGCAAACAAGGGGCACGCAAGGGGTAAAAGAACATTTGTACTACTGTACCATGTACTAGTCACTAAACTACTTTCTACATCTATGAAAACTAAGACAATGTTCTGCTGAAACCATAGAATAAGTTGTCAATATGGTGTGAGAATAAGCCATTAGAACCTCCTCGACAAGGCAGACAAGGGGCACGCAAGGGGTAAAAGAACATTTGTACTACTGTACCATGTACTAGTCACTAAACTACTTTCTACATCTATGAAAACTGAGACAATGTTCTGCTGAAACCATAGAATAAGTTGTCAATATGGTGTGAGAATAAGCCATTAGATCAAAGGAACAGATAGGAAGGACAGAAACTGGACGAAAAAAAATATTAATTTAATAAACTTGTTTTAGTGCCATAGACTCCTTATTTGTGTACATGTTGTACTTCATCTTGTTGCATAAAAATGTCAAGATAATTATTTTTTGACAACACATTTTTTGTCAAAATAATTATGTCAATAGCTTACCAGTGTGCACTATTTACCCCTTAGATAACACATTTTTTTGCACAATTATACTTGTGTGTGCATTTTAATTATAATATTTGATTTAAGATTGTTCATTGATGTGATAATCCCTCTTCAGCATTTTCTAAATTTCCATTGTTAACCCCCTATTTTACCACTAATTCACACATTGTCTATTTTGACCTCAAAATCGACATCCCATCAATAACTCTATATTTTCTAAAATTCCATTGTTATGCTTAATAGTGACTAAGTCTGGAATGCTTTACCACTGATGAAAAAAACCTAAAGCTACCAAACAGGAGAGCATACAAGAAGTCGTTAAGTAGATGTAAAAGGACATTGATGTAGTAAAGAGGATATGTGAATTCACAATCAAGTTTCCAAACAGAAGAGGGAAACAAACAATCCTGTAAATCATGGGGATGCTCTTGAAGCATCTTTGCAACAACAAAAAAGCCTCACAGCATGGGGGAAAAAAGGAAATTTTTATCGTAAACAGGATGTGCAAATTCACAAGCAAGTTACCAAACAGGAAAGGTGGGAACAAACAAACCTGTAAATCATGGCGATGCTCTTGAAGCATCTTTGCAGCACCAAGAAGCATTGCAACATGAGCATCGTGCCCACATGCATGCATTTTTCCAGGAACTTTACTCTTGTGCTCCCACTCCACAATCTCCTGCAACAATCAAAGCCCAATTACTTTTCATCAATTCCCTCTCACCTAAATTCATACACCCCAATTTTTTTTAACAATCCCCTCTCACAAAAATTGATACCCTCTTACTTTTTCAAAAATTCCTCCTTACCACATTCATACTCCCTTTATTATAATTATTTTTTAAAAGTTATTCCTCATTACTTAAATTCACATAAGAGTCGGTAGTTATCAAGTTTCCAACACTAGACAACTCTATTGCAATGATCAAACCACTAAACATAATTCAGTATAGAACAATTTCCTTACTCATAAACCAAGAAACACATCAACCGCAGTACAACAACTCACAACAACAATAATAAATAAAACAAAAAAAAAAAAAAAAAAAAAAAAAAAAAAACAGAAGTAAAGTAAAAGAGAAGAGGAACTAATAATAATAATAATAATCAAACCTGCATAGCTAGAGCATCCATGTCTGCTCGTATTGCAACAAAAGGCGGTCCACCGGTTCCAATGAAGCCGATCAAACCAGTAACAGCAATAGGGTATTTATAAGGGATGCCCATCTTATCAAGCTCGGCTCTGATAAGCTTACTGGTCTCAAATTCCTCAAAACCAAGTTCTGGGTTTTCATGTAGTGTCCTCCTAATACCCACCATCCAATCCACAACCTCTGGTGTCTTGGCATGGTCAAGGAAATTCACTGGGATTTTTGCTAACTCTTCTGGGCTCAAAGAAGAGTCTGAGGAAACAGGTGTTGGCACAAACATGTGAAGAATGAAAATTAGGGAGACCCATTTGCAGAAACCCATGATTTTTGCAAGTGGGTCTGGGGATTTTGAGTTTGAGTATGAGAAATTTTCTGGTTTTCTTTACTGAGAGAAACTTTGCAGGTTTGGAAAATGGGTTTTTATGGTTTTTCATTGGGGAGCTGGAAATGTAAGCATTGAGGAAAAAAACAGGGAAGGTGAGCTCATCACGTGCGGGTAGAGATAGCAACGTTTTTGTGAGAGCGTGACTGCCGATTGGTAGTAGCTAGCGCCTAACGAGAAGAAAAGGACGAATATCAAAAAAGAAGGCACTATTGGTGCTTCCCCCAGAGTCCACTTCCGCCACTCCTCGACAGTGAGAGAAACGGAGGGGAGTGGGGGAGGCTGTTTTTAGAGTGCCAATATCATCTTCCATAGGAAAATGGTGTATGTGGCTGGTGGTAGAATTATGCATACAAGTTTTTCTCTAAATATGAGCAATGGTAGGATGCTTATCATATAGCGAGGTGTGTTTCAGTCATTTCACAAAAAAACTAATGGACTTTATCTTAACAAAAAACTAAGGTACTGTTTGGTTGGTATTTTTTAAGCACTAACAAAATGGGTCCATTTACAATGAGGGCACCCTCATCCCTCTTCTTGTGAACTCTCTTTTTCTTTTCTTTTTTTTTTTTTTCCTTTTTACTGTTTTGAGCACGCAAACATGAAATTAAACTGAAAAGCTCTATGGATCATCCATTCTACAGAATATCAAAATTGGTTTAAACTATAAAATGTATGGATAATCCTGCTATCAAAATGTAAGGGAAAGTGCAACCACCATTTTATGCACATCCAACAAGCAACTTCTTCATCCAATTTTTTGCCCCCAGATTATGACCTTTCTTTAAAAGTGATCCTTGAATAACCTCACCACAAACAAAATAACATATTTCAATAAAAATTTCACAATCTTGTGACTTTGATTCATTTTCTTGCCCAGCAGAATTGACTCCACAACCCATATTTTAAGTTCTAAACATCCAGACAGCAGATTTGGAAGTTCCTCCTCAACATATGAACAACATGAAAAATACAAAATATCCAGCAATGCACATTAGCATTAGATGGGTTGGCTCAAATAATTCTATAACATGTAAAATTTACAGTATTGCTGTCCTCAGGTATCAATTCACATGCAGTTTGAAATTTTGATTGTGCCTTAAATTAATAGAACTCCTTACAGGATAGCAAGAAAGTTCAAACACATTACAATTCTTCATGTAGACTTCCCTTTAGCAAAGTAGATTTGGGTTGATATTCAACGAGATATCTCGCAGCCAATGATGCATGTAGTGCAGCACCATATGGAAGTACATCTTCATTGACTGTGAAGTATGGGGAGTGCTCTGATTCAAGTTTTTCCTGGGTCTCGGTTTTCATCCCAAGGTAGAAGTAGTAACCTGGAATAGCCTCCGCAAAAAATGAGAAATCTTCCGCACCCATCTCTGGTTGCATTTCTTTAATGTTCTGGGTGCCAAGCAATTCTCCTGCGACATTTTGGAAGTGCTTGTGCAAGTCTTTGTTATTTATAGTTACAGGAACAAATGGTTCACCACTTGGATGAAAGTCAATGGTTGCATTGCACCTCTGTACGCTAGCTTGCCCTGTGATAACCTGTCACTTGCATTTCAAAAAGATATAGTTACTGATTTCTTGCCCCCCTCCCCCCCAAGAGAAAAAAAAAAAAAAAAAAAAAAGCAACAGCAGCTATGCAATGAAGAGTGACTCTAAGGTGTCTCAGTTATTAAAAATAAAGGCTGTCCAAATTGGTAGCTCTTAAAAGTTAAACCTCTTCAATCCGTTGAATAAGTTGTACAAAGCTTTCTTTTGAAAATGCCCTGAATGTTCCACCAATTGTAACAGAATCTGGAATAACATTAAATGCACCACCGCCTTGGAATTTTGCAACTGTCACTACCTGCAAGATTATGCTTTTTATGCTGAAAATGCTCATTGGAAAGTTAAAAATCTAAGCCCGAGTTTTATGAGGTCCAAATACAAGCTTCTCACAAGCATATGAAAAAGAGAAACATAATGCCATTGGCCTCTTAATTCCTGAAGGGGTGTTTGGACACTATACAAAAAGGAACTTATTTGCAAATATTTGAAAGCAAAGATCATTCCTTAATGGGATCTTCACTTCCCACCCCACCCACCAATGAATGGAAAAAGAAAGAGAGAAGAAGAAAAATAAAGGTAGTACCAAAATTGGAGCCATCAACAAAAAGGATTTAGAGATAGATACTGAAATATCAACATTTCTTGAACTCCTGGAATAAATCATTGTGGGTTCTTGGTAGAATGTAAGAGAATGATTTATTTTCCATGAGGAATCCAAGGTCTACAGGAAGATAAAAAATACGGGATTGTATCAAGAATTATATAAAAAAGAAAATATGAGAATATCATTTGTGATTAGGTTTGACGCTGAAAATTAACAATTACATCTCGTATGAGCAAATAGTTCCTCAGAGAGAGAGAGAGAAAGAGAGAGTACCTGTGCATCTAAGGGATCAGCTTCACGTGAAACAAGATGTTGCAAGCTGATAATCACATTTGAAGCTGCGAAGACTGGGTCTACCGTGTCCTGGGGAATGGCTGCGTGACCCCCCTTTCCACTTATAACTGCCTCAAAGAAACCACTCGCAGCAAAGAGAGGGCCAGGCCTTGAGGCCACTGTGCCAATGGGTCTATCAGCGGAGACATGCAGCCCAAAGATGACATCGACATTCTCCAGGACACCAGCTTCTAACATTTTCTTTGCTCCCCCACCTTCTTCCTCAGCGGGTTGGAAAACAAGAACAATTGTTCCCTATTTAAACCAAAAGGAATAAGTATAAAATTTTCTTGTAATAGATAAAGATTCTGCAGTATTGCTTACCAGCCAACAGAGACAGCAACAATTACAGTGACATATGTCAGTAGAAATGTGACTCTGACTCGTGAGAAAATTGATTCCCCTAGTAGAACCTCCTTTGTAAGGGGCATATGAGGAGCATAAAGAACACCTGTACTTCACGTATAATGTACTAGTCACTAGACAATTTTCTACATGTATGTAAACTGAGAAATGTTTGGCCAAAGCCTGAAACCATAGAATATACGTATAATATATCCATCAACATATCCAATGTTTCCCGCAATCAGTAGATATTTCGGCTACCACTTTA
This sequence comes from Liquidambar formosana, assembly GCA_039720395.1. Lineage (NCBI taxonomy): Eukaryota > Viridiplantae > Streptophyta > Magnoliopsida > Saxifragales > Altingiaceae > Liquidambar > Liquidambar formosana. Next base: position 8,086,666 of record CM077830.1, read on the forward strand.
AAATCACATTATATAGGTTGTTATTATAAATTTTGACATCAAAAACATACCCAAACATATTGTCCTCATTTTTTCAAGTTTTTATCACAGGTTTTGGTATATTGATGGACATATCGATTCAAATAGCAATATGACACAGTTTTACCCACTCTCTCTCACTTTCTTGTCTTCCTTGTTTCTTTCTCTCTTATTCTCTTGTGTTAAACTAGTTTAATATAGTCTGGGACAGGAAGAAACTCAGGCAAACCGAAGTCTTTTCCCACCACTTGAGCGGCCACCCAACGTGCAGCCCAATTAGCACTCCTCTGGAGGTGATTTACAATTAACCCCACACAATAACAGAATGGAATCTGAAACCGTTGATGCAATTGCAAAAGCAAACATAATCCCATAATGCGAAAGCTTCAGCTAAAGAATTGATGATGCCACGAGATAGCTTGAGCAGTCACCACTTCAACAAGACTGTGCTCACCCCACTGCAGCAGATTTATCCGCACAGGAATTTTAATTTATTTTATTGATAAGGAATCAGCACAAGAAATTGAGTCATCAAAATTGACATCAAGAAACCTGGAGAAACCAAGATGCACTCACGGCCAACCCAATCAAGGTTACTTCGAGGCTCTGAAACCATCCTGCGAAAATGACACAAACTTGCAAAAGATGGGATAAGAGAAGCCCAACTTCCAAACCCAAACAGGATCAGAATCTTCCTTCTCAAAACAAAAGTTCCTCTCTTTCCAAATGAACCAGCAGCTGAGCACTATTCTCACTCTTAACTTTCTCAACATCCTCACATACTATCTCATGAACCTCAAAAAGCTGAGAGAACCAGATATCAAGACCCAAAAATTGCTCCTGAAACACCTAAAGGGGATGTGATCCACCACGACACACACCTCCCGTCCAATCACAGAGGAACAAATGCCCCATGAACCTTTTTGCCCCTTCTACATCACTTTTTTTTTTTGGTCAACATACTTCTTGTGTGTGCATTTTCTTTACAATCCTTTTTTAAAAATTGTTCATTAATGTGATAATGTTTCTTTAGCATTTCCTATGGTTCTATTACTATTAATTTTCACACTTTTTAGAAATTGGCATCCATTGATATATCTGTATTTTTAAACCTCGACGTTCCCATCAACATTGACATATATTTCTAAATTTTGGAACTTGGAACTAACTTCTTTCTTGACATTCATGTCCCACTCACAAATGCAACTCTAAGTTTAGCATGATATGCCAAAGGACACAAACCATACAATCCCCAAACGGAAGAGTGATATATGAATTCATAAATGAGAGATAAAAGAACATTGATATAGTAAGGATTATATGTGAATTCATGAGCAAGTTATGAAGCAGAAGAGTAGGAATACAAAAAAACCTGCAATTCATGGTGGTTCTCTTGAAGCAACTTTGCAGCACCAAGAAGCATTGTGACATGGGCATCATGCCCACATGCATGCATTTTTCCAGGAACTTTACTCTTGTGCTCCCACTCCACCCTCTCCTGCAACAATTTTTTTATTTTTTTGATAAGGTAAATAGTATTAACAAAAAGCACTAGAGGTGCAAGGATACAATGCACAAAGTGCAAGAATACCAAAAGAGGACCAACGGCCCCTGTACACAGGCAGTATACATAGAACCTAAAGGGTTAGACTACACAAAAAATCAGTGAGGGGCTTCCGCAAGCAAAAATTCGTCGTATCACCCCAAGCAAAAATCGAGTCAGCAATAAGAATTTTAAGCCCTGCGACCGTGTCTTCCTTGTCATTAAAAACTCTATTGTTGCGCTCCCTCCACATGGTCCAAAAAATAACATGTGGAACTACCCTCCACACCCTTAAAGCTACTTTGTTTCGACTACTACACCTCCAAGACGCCACAAGCTCGAAAACTCCCTTAGGCATGATCCAATACATCCCAAACAAACCAAGGCAAAACACCCAAAGCTGATAAGTCACTTCACAATGAATCAGCAAGTGATCTACAGTCTCCCTATCTTTTTTGCACAGAACACACCAGTTAGGCAGATGAAAACCTCTTCTCTGTAAATTGTCAATGGTGAGACACTTCCCCCAACAAGCAGTCCACATAAAAAAACACACTTTGGATGGAACATTAGTCACCCAAGTGTGACTGGCAGGGAATCTAACACCAGCTGTACCCATCAAAGACTTAAAATAGTGTTTGACAGAGAATTCCCCTCTTCTACCTCCCTTTTACATAATCTGATCCAACTCCCCCCTGTAAATCTTTGTATCATAAATTCTCCCTAGGAAAGAAAAAACATCATCAAGCTCCCAATCTTGAAAATTCCTACCAAAAGCAACATTCCAAGAGTAAGAATCATTGACCCATACCAAATAGTCCGCCACCCAAGCATCTTTATTCAAAGCCAGCTCAAAAAGAAAAGGAAAATCCTCTTTAAGAGTGCGACCCCCATACCACACATCTTCCCAGAACCTAATCGAATGACCATCCCCTACCCTAAAGAAAATCTCGGTCACCCAATCCTCCCAACCTTTGCTAATATACTTCCGAACTCCCACCCCGTATGTGCCTCTGACCTCCATTGTTTTCCAATTCCCTTCAACCATTCCATATTTCCACCCCACCACCTTTCTCCATAGAGCTTCTTTTTGAGTAGCAAATCTCCACAACGACTTACCCAGCAAAGCCTTGTTCATTGTCTTCAAATTCCTAATACCCAACCCCCCTACCTCTTTTGGAGAGCAAATAGTCTTCCAGTCAACCAAATGGGTTTTCTTTTCCCCCCTCATCCCTTCCCATAAAAAATCCTTTTGTAGCTTATCCAGTCTATTAGCCACAGCAACCGGGATTTTGAAGAGAGACATAAAATATGTCGGCATGCTTGACAAAGTGCTCTTGATCAAAGTAACCTTGCCCCCTTTTGACAAATAACCCTTTTTCCAACTACTCAACCTCTTCACAAATCTCTCAATAATAGGGGCCCACAACATTGAACTGTTGTGACTCATACCCAATGGTAAACCAAGATAAGAGGTCGGTAATGAACCAACTGTACAATCCAAGTCACCAGCAAATGCCTCAAGATTCACCCCATCCCCCACCCCAATAATCTCACTCTTTGACAGGTTGATCTTAAGCCCCAAGACAACTTCAAAACAAAGCAAAATACTCCTAAGATACCGAAGATGTAATTCAGACGCATCACAAAAAACAATTGTATCATCAGCATATAACAGGTGAATAGACCCTCCATCATGACCCCTAACATTCACCTCAAAACACTTCAAGAAATGACCCTCCACAGCGCGACTCAGCATCCTATTGAAAACTTCCATCACAACGATAAATAGGAAAGGAGATAAAAGATCACCTTGCCGCAACCCTCTGGAACTCCTAAAGAAACCATGAGGACTACCATTGAGCATCATTGAGAAAGATGCAGTGGAGATACAAACCTCAATCCATTTCATCCATTTCTCCCCAAACCCCATCCTCTCCAAGAGATAGATTAGGAAATTCCAATTCACATGGTCATATGCCTTTTCAATATCAAGTTTACAAATAAGCCCGGGTAAGCCTAACCTCATTCGAGAATCCACACATTCATTAACAATCGACACTGCATCAAGAATTTGCCTATCCCCCACAAAAGCATTTTGAGACTGAGAAACCACCTTACCAACAACTTTCTTTAGCCTATCTGCCAAAAGTTTAGAAATAAAAACCCCAATACTTTTCATCAAATCCCTCTTGCCCGAATCCATACCCCCATTATTTTTCAATAAACCCCTTAGCTAAATTCATCCTCCCATGATTTTTAATAATTCCTTGTCACTTAAATTCATATAAGAATCAGTAGTGATCAAGTTCTAACACTAAACAACTCTATTGCAATAATCAAAGCAATGAACATAATTCAGTAAAAAGACAATTTTTCCACTCAAAACCCAAAATACATTAAATCCAATACAACGAACCAACAATAAGGAATATAAAACAAATTTCAATGAAACCTGCATAGCTAGAGCATCCATATCTGCCCGTAACGCGATGAAAGGCGGTCCACCGGTCCCAATGAAGCCAACAACGCCGGTAACGGCAACTGGGTATTTATAAGGGATGTTCATCTTATCAAGCTCGGTTCTGATAAGCTTACTGGTTACGAATTCCTCAAAACCAAGTTCTGGGTTCTCATGTATTGTCCTTCTTATACCAACCATCCAATCCACAAGGTCTGGTTTGTTGGCACGGTCAAGGAAATTCACTGGGATTTGTGCTAACACCTCTGGGCTCAAGAAAGAAGTTGAGGAAATGGGTGTTGGCACAAAGATGTGCAAGAAGAAAATCAAAGAGACACATTTGCAGAGACCCATGGATTTTGCAATTCGAGTATCATCAGAAAAATAAGAGTTTGGAGGACAAGAGGAGTGTTCGATTCCGTTAGGGTACTTATACATACAATCCCTAATTCACGGTGGTGATGCCAACAGAATTACCATATGTTAACCTCAAAATCACTCTATAAAGCTTTATTTTCAGCCCTATGAGCTCGGCTACACCAATCCCCCTAGGACATTCAATTCCATTGATGGTTGTATTGACTGTAAAATTCTTATCCCACACGTCTTTTTATACGTCTTCCTCGTACATGATCAAACCATCTCTTACCAACTATTTTTATCAATTGACACTATTTTTACTTTCTTACAAATGTGTTCATTTTTTATTTTATCTTTTCCATATTACCACGTAATTATCTTGATGTCCTCGTTCTTGCCATTCATTTTCACGTGTTGTTTTCTAATTGCTCAACATATCGTACCATATAACATAACCGGTCATATAAAATTTTCTTTAATAATAATGTTTAAGGTAACCACATGATGCATTTTAAAAATGTCATGCCATGATATTTATATAATCTTTTTAACATCAGTACACCTGATATAAAGTTACATTCAATGTACAAAATCTCATCATTGGATCGAAGGAAGAGTCACGATGCAACCAGGGGCGAACCTACACTCATGCTTGGGGGGCCATGGCACCCCCAAAAATTTTTAATTCCTTTTCAACATGCTTGATTTTATGAACTAATATTCTTAATTTTGATAAAATAGCACCCTTAAATTTAATTATTTATCTTTAAGCAATACCTTTTTATACTTGCATACATATAATATATGTATATGTATGTTTATGTATGTATGTTAAGGTGTAAGTGGCAATCCCAAACAAAAAGTTATAGTTTTGCCTCGAATGCATCTAGATTTAAAAAGATGAATATCTTATTTGAACCTGACCCGAATCGTTAAACCCTTGGGGAGTTGGGCTCCTGATGCATTTCTCCCTCTTAATCAAAATCTAAACCCTATAACCAGTTGAGCCGAAGTTACCGTCGTCTTCATTATCCACCAGTGAATGCACGGTCACGGTCGCTGTCAAAAAAAAAAATTGACAGAGTTGCATTAAATACGGAAACCCTTGTCATCTCGGTCAAAGTGAGATAAAAAGTCCTAGACCCGCATGCCCCATATGTGGACTTTAGCCGTGGAGCTAGATGGTAATAAAGTTCATCGGTGAGGAATTGATGGCCGATGATGATAAGAGAAATTGATCGGGGTGAGAGAGATGGGGGTATCTGCTTTATTTGACCCGGATTTGTGTTAGGTGCACCTGATCCATGTGTTTTTAAAGGTACAACTAATTTTCACCTTCATTTCACAAAATAACATTATCCCATTCTTAACATGCAAAGTCACCCATAAGATCATTATTATTAATATTATCATGCACGTACCCATTCATCATTTCCAATTGGTTTAGCTGAGATTTCAATATCCCAGTACAAAGAACAAAAAAAGAAAACAAAAACAAAAGACAAAAAGATGAAACTGGGCTTTCAAAGAAGCCGGGGACGCCAAAGGAGACTTCAGTGGCTCAATGCTGTAGAGTGTACGTTGAAACAAAAGAAGCCTGTCCACCTCAACCCGCGCGAGTGAACTCAATCCCACATCTCTACATTCGACTTGCCGCCCGTTTAGATGGGCCCATAGCCTTGGCGATCTCCCTGAGCACAAACTTCTGAATTTTTCCCGTCGAAGTCTTGGGCAGCTCATCCTTGAACACCACCGTCTTGGGCACCATGTAGTGCGGCAACCGCGCCCTACAGAACTCTATTATATCCTTCTCCGTCGGTGATTTCTGAGTCGACTCAGTGTTCTTCAAACTCACAAACGCACACGGAGTCTCACCCCAGAACTCGTCGGGCCTTGCGACCACTGCCGCCTCGTTCACCGACGGGTTCATGTACAGCACCGATTCAACCTCGACGCTGCTCAGATTCTCACCGCCGCTGATGATCACGTCCTTTGATCTGTCTTTGATCTCCAAATACCCATCTGGGTGCATCACCCCTACGTCTCCGGTGTAGAACCACCCATCATCTCTCATGCATTTGGATGTACCCACCGGGTCTCTCAGGTATCCCAACATCAAACACCCGCCCCGCAAAACGATTTCCCCCAGCGACAACCCGTCCCGTTTCACACTCAGACCCGTATCAGGATCCACCACGTCCACCGCCGTCATCCCAATCGTTCTCACCCCTTGTCTCGCCTTCAGCCTCGCCCTCTCCGTCGCCGGCAGTTTATTCCACTGACGCTTCCAAGCACAGGACACGACGAGTCCACCCGTTTCGGTCAACCCGTACCCGTGAGTCACTTCAAAACCCAGCGCCTCAGTTCGGGAAAGCACAGCTGCAGGCGGTGGAGCTCCGGCCGTCATGATCTGGACCGGGTTTTTGAGCGGGTCGTTATTGGGTGAATTGCAGAGCATGTTGAGGACCACCGGTGCGCCGCACATGTGGGTCACGTTGTGTTTGTGAATCAGACTGTAGACGGTGGAGGCGTCGAGCTTACGGAGACAGATGTTGGTGCCACCGACGGCGGCCATGCCCCATGGAAAGCTCCACCCGTTTGCGTGGAACATCGGTAGGGTCCACAAGTAAACGGGCTGTTTGGGTACAGACCATTCAATCAGGGAATCAACGGTGATGACGAATATTCCCCTGTGGCAGTGAACCACACCTTTAGGAGATGACGTCGTACCTGATGTATAATTCAATATCATAGGATCCCACTCGCTCTCTGGCCGGATCCACTTAAACCGCTCATCACCGTTCATCATCATGCCCTCGTAAGTTGTAAAAAAATCAACGGTTGGTGATGAGGCTTTATCATCAGCATCAGCATCAGCATCGGCATCGTCTGTGATGAGGACGAGACGTGGGCGGTGGACGTTTGAGGGGAACAAAGAGAGAGATTCGAGGACAAGAGAGGTGGAGAGGGAATCAACGAAGATGAGCTTTGATTCGCTGTGACGGAGGAGTACTGAAATGGTGCGTGCGTCGAGGCGGGTGTTGACGGTGTTGAGAATGGCGCCGGCCATCGGGACTGCGAAGTGGAGCTCGTACATGGCGGGGACGTTGGGAGCCACGACGGAGACCACATGGCCCCTCTTGATGCCGAGAGATACGAGGGATGAGGCGACTTGCAAGCATCGACGGTGGGTCTGAGCCCACGTGTAGGTGGTGGTGTTGTACACAACGGAAGGGCAATCGCCATAGACTGTAGCAGCTCTCTCGAGGAAGCCTAAGGGAGTGAAAGGCGATGAATTTGCAGGCCTTGGCTTCAGCTCATCCATTCTCTCTCTCTCTCTCTCTCTCTCTCTCTCTCTCGGAAGTCTCTGGGGATTGGTGAATTATTTAGTAGGTGCATCCTGATAAGCTCTATAAGACTTTGTCCTGTTTTTAGGGTGGACGTGTCAAAGACCCGTATTCCCTCCGTTTCCAAGTAGTCTATTTTCTTTTTTTGGGGTATTTTAAAATTAGAAAATGATTGGGGGACGAAGTTGTAGTGTCGATTAACGGTAGGACGACTACGGTGGATGTTGAAGAGTGGTGCTGGATTTTTTCTTTTATTTGGGTTCTCTTATAATTGAGGGATAATGATTCTCAAATCGTTTGGTTTTTTTTCAGACAATTATCCTGTTTTTACGCTTTATTGTTTAAGGATCACACCCATCATTTTATCATTTTGGGGATCCTTTTTTGGTATGAGAATATCGTCAGATTCCGTCAATCATGTCTGATTCATTCAGTTTTTTAGTTCACGTTTTGGTTTAGTATTCAGATTTTTGAAGTTTTTTGACATCTTGAACGCTGCGATTGTGAAGGTTAATTGATTTTCAGATGATTGTGTTTATGTTTTGATTTCATATTCATGTTATCTTGATCACACAATATACAAAGATAACACTTGGCGAATTGGCATGGATAGATACGCAAAAGAGGTGCAATTTAGTTGATAAAATTTTCAAAATAAATTGTAGAGGTTGAAACAGAATCTTCATGTTATCTTGATCGCACATTATACAAAGATAACACTTGACGAATGAACATGAATAGAAACGCAAAAGAGGTACAGTTCGTTTAGTAAAATTTTCAAAATAAATTGTAGAAGTTGAAACACAATCTTTATGTTATCTTGATCGCATATTATACAAAGATAACAATTGACGAATGGGCATGAATAGATACGCAAAATAAGTGCTGTTTTGTTAATAAAATTTTTAAGATAAATTGTAGAAGTTAATTGAAAATATTTATGTTATCTTAATCGCAAACTATACAAAGATAAAACTTGACAGACTGGAATGGATAGATATGCAAAATAAGTACAATTTAGTTGGTAAAATTTTCAAGATAAATTGCAGAAGTTGTTTGAAAATATTTATGTTATCTTGATTGCACGCTGTACAAAGATAATACTTGACAATTTGGCATTGATAGATATGCAAAATAGGTGCAACGCCGTTGGTAAAGTTTTCAAGATAAATTGCAGAAGTTAAAACATGTTTGTTTTTAAGGGAAGGAGAATGTTTGATGAAGCTTAGTCGAATGGGAAAGGGTTTTCGGGTGCGAGTGGTTTTCGTTTGGGAATCGCTGAAGGGAAGGAGAATGTTTGAGAAAGTTTTATTCAAAATTTAGATAAAAACCCCAATTATCTTTTTTCTTTTTTTAAGCAATCTAACTCGGGAAATTAGGAACTCCTATATTTAGATATTTTTTTGGCTCTTAACAATATTAAAACTATTGACCAATCAGGTTCAGCCATGTCAGTGGTCTTATATTTTGGTCCTCTAATAGTGGTCCTATGTATCACTACTCTTTAAAATTATTGTCATATTTGAAAAGCCATTGATTCTTTTTAATTCATTTCCTAAAATATCTTTTAAAAGGTATTCTTTTTTTTTCTTTTTTTTAATGTTTTGCACACTTAAAGACAAAATTGGAATCTCAAAACATATGTATCGATGTGAAAGCATTTAATAGGATTTCCTTAAAAAGTGTGTTTTTACAAAGGAGACGGTCAATTTAAAACGGAGAGAGTATCATATACCAAAAAAAAATATTTCATATATATATTTTTTTTGATCATTTCCACACCATCTTTTTATGTTATTTTATTTTTTGGGCTAAATCCACCACTTTCCATGAGCAAAAGTACAAAATTAGATTAAAAAACAAATCTTAAGAGGCGTAAATTTAGCAACAAAAATTTGTGTGGGAATCGATTCTTCTTTTTCCGTAAAATTAATATGCACGTCTCTTCATTGAAATATTTCATGTGACATCCACGTGGCAGTTCTATGTACACTTTTAAGAGCATTTCCAATGGTATACTAAAAGCCTATGCATCCAATGGAGTAAATCCAATTGGTAGGAGGAGAGCTCATCTATTCTATCAATTTGGATTTGATTCCCCTAGGAGCACTCTAGGAATTAATTCCTGAATGCACCAAACTGATGTGGGGGAGTGCACCATTAACATTGTCCAAGGAGGGATTTAGTTGAGATGCGCGCAAGTTGACCTGGACACCCTGATCGTAAAAAATTATAAAGAAAAAATTAAATAAAAAAATTGTGCTAAAAATAGCAATAGCTTACCCTTGTGCCAAACATAGCACAAGAGTGAGCTATTGTTATATTTGTCATGTCATCTATTCCTCCATTTCTCAACAACCAAACACAACAACAATTGTGAAAAATAAAATATTTCTCTTCCAAAATTTTCTTAGTAACCAAACAGTCCGTAAATAAATACAATATTTTCAAAAATAATATTAAAATCTTATATATATATATATATAGATAATAAAATAATAAAAAATAAATAAAAAATAAAAAAAGTCGCATACGGGCAAATCTAGTTAGTATCATAATTTTGTAATTGAAACAATGGAAGTTGGAAGATGGTAGTTGATAGTTTATAAAAAAATGAAGGGAATGAAGGTTGTGGCAAAAAATAATACGTTATGTCATTTGCACCATTGGAGCACTTTATGTCAAATTATAATATTTGGTATTGTAACATATGCTAAAATAATAATAACACAGATAATTTAACTCACATCATTAGAGATGCTCTAATTATATTATATCATTATAATCAGTAGCTTCTAACCAAGCCCATACAACAGTGACCTTTGTAACAACCATGTTATTTAAAGTAATAAAAAATATTTTTTTTCAACCACTTCACTTATATAATCAATTTAATAAATAGTTTTTTCACCAAATATTTTTTTGTTGGCTGTGTCAACCTAATAACATATGCGTTGGCTCTGTCAACCTAATAAAATAATTTTTGTTAGCCGTATTAATATAAGATTTCATATTATATGACTAATGACCAGTTCTAATAATTGTTTTATATATATATCAAATAATATTTAATAGTTAACATTTTAATTTTAGAGATGCGCTACAAGGGCGAAGCCCGTAAACCGACCGTAAGCCGATGCAGTAATTTATACTATCCTTTACACTACACTGAAAAAAAAGTCTCCTTTTCAATCTCAAGCGGAGTACTTGAGTCACAGCATTAGTTAATTGTTATCCAATCACTCCATGTCTATGACATAACCTTTCCATGTTTTCAAAACCCACCAAAAAGCAACACCAAAAAGTCACCCCCTTTGTCTCCGCACTCTCTCTATGTTTCTTCTTTTCCAAATTTTTTTTCCCTGTTTTACCTCCATAGCTTGTTGGAGACCATCACCGGCAACAACAATCTCGGGCAACAACAATCTTAAGGTTTGTCAATGGCGAGATGCTTCAATGAAGCTAGATTTGAGCCAAAGCCACCATGCATTGTTTCCATCAATACAACCAGCCACCATCAAATCCCACACAAATAGCAAATTTACAAATTTGAAAATTGCCATCAATGTAATCATAGATCCCGTCACCATCTACAACTCAAGTGAGTCTCATTTTCCTCGTCCTACTTAATTTTTTATTTTTTTAACAATTATCTTATGTCGAGAAGCACTAAGATTTGCATTTAGATGAAGAGACTTTAGCTTGAAATTCAAATTAATTTTCAGTATAATTACTTGATTTTTTTCTAGCTAGATTTTGTTAAAAATAAAACTAGCTAGATTTTGCTAAAAATAAAAAAATAGTTAGATTTTGTCACAAAATCAACTAAAAATAGAACTAGCTAGATTTTGCTAAAAATAAAACTAGCTATCAACTAAATAAAACTAACTAAATTTTGCTAAAAATAAAACTAGTTAGATTTTGTTACAAAATTAACTAAAAATAAAATTAACTACATTTTGCTAAAAATAAAACTAGATTTTGTCGCAAAATCCGCTAAAAATAAACTAGCTAGATTTTGGGTGTAGGTTTGGAGAGAGAAGAGAGAGAAATGACGGTAGAGAGAGATAAGGAGAATCTTCTACCTTTTAAAACCTTTTTGTTTTTTGGCAGGTTAGGTACAATTTGATGGCATGTTGACATCATCATGTCTGGTTGAAATTCTGACATTCGGCTTATGAATCTTTTCCCTTAATTTTAATATTAATAAAGTAAAGCTCTAATAAGGTAGGGACCCTTTTTTTTCTAATAAGATTGGGATATGCTAATATAACATATATGAACATGTTCACCGTTATCTTAATCCTAATAATGTAATCCTATGTTGAAACATGCCAACAACATACGGTTTCACGAATATAGCTTTATTATTTATAGGAATTTGAGTTGTAATAAGAGATGAATAATGGGTAATGTGTGGTAATTTAAACTTAGGGAGTCCTAATTTGATTTAAAACTCCAATTTTTGGGAGATGAATAATGGGTTGGATAATGTGTGCTAATTTGAATTTAAGGAATCCTAATTTGATTTAAAATTCTAATTTAAATTACAAACCATTTATGTAATTTTACCAACGGACAAACAATTCATAACCATAAAATATTGGGAACATTAAGAATAAAAAGGGAAAATATAGTACTCAAATACAAATTTTCATGAGCCATGGCAGTGGGTTACTGCGCTAGTTATCTCGGGGGTTTAGGTTCCATAGGTAGGTTCAAAATACTCTACTGTGGGATGATTCCACCGTTAAAAAAAAAAAAAAAAACAAATTCTCATGAAAACAAAATTAAAAAAAAAAAAAAAAAACAAACAAAACAAAACAAAAAGAAATAAAGAAAATTAAAACAAAAAGAAATAAAGAAAATTATACTTTTTATAATCCAAACTGTAAAATTTTGTAGAATGTCACCACTTTTAGTTGTTATTATTTTGTTAAACCCCATATTTTAGAAACAAATCAGAGACATCGAACTAGGCAACATCATTATTGTCAAAAGAATATTGACAATTGTCCTAACTCCCGTTACAAATTCTTCCACCACATGATGAGTCTCCATCCGAAATTGCCTAGATGGCTAAATGTCAAATTATGGTTAAGAAAAAAAATTAAAATTAAAATTATCATAGGTCGAATCCAGTGTAAGGATCAATAAAACGAGTTTTTGTTTTAATTTTTTAAAGATAAAAATAAAAATAGAATAAAATAAGAAAAGGAAACAACAAAATTGAATGGAAATCATCAAGACGTCCTAGGAATTCAAGACAATATGATAATAGGTGGGGTATAGATGGTAAGAAAAATTGAATTAGAAGAGGGGCTTGAATCTTGGAAAGGATCCACCAATAATAATGACACACTGACTTCACATAAAGAAAAAATGTGCCAAAATTGTACAACATCCCATATGCTGCCAGTGTTAGGTACATCTAAAGTGTGCTTTGTCACATGTGTTTCACATGCTTAGATGCACATAGAACATTCCTAAACGTGAATGCTATTTGTATGTTTGCTTCTTAGATGCAACATGGTTGCTGACTAATTCAAAATGGACAGTAATCTTACCCGTGTTTAAGAGCATTAATCGAGTTGAAGACCTAAAAAACTAATGTAATGAATATGCTTTAAGATTTGACTAGTTAATACAAACTGCATAAGAAACATATTTAGTAGCAGGAACTTCAGACGATGCCCAAGTTCATAATTTTTTTATTTATAAAAATAATCATTAAAAATGAATTTTTTTTGTTGTATAAAACCAACATTTCTTATATATATATATAGGAGTGCAATTTGGTTCAGGTAGACCTGAGAACTAGACCGTTTCGAGTAATTCGGTCCAGTCCGATTTGGGCCAAACATTAATTGGTCTGATTCTCAAGTCACAATTTTAAGAATCGATGAATTCAGTCCGGTCCATGATTTAAGAGGTTTTACAATCGGCCTAAACTGAATTCCCAAATTATGAAAATATATATATATATATATATATATATATATGTTTATATGTTATATTAATATATTATACTCCAATACAATTTTCGGTCCAATTTTTTAGGTTCATAATTAATTTGGTCTAATCCAGATATACCCTTGACCCGACCCGGCTCAGACCGAATTGCACCCCTATTATATATATAGGAGGGCCAATTCCCACACCCTTCTTTACTTATCCACACCCCTCCATAGACAACTTTGTCATTTCATCTCTTTCTCCCCCTTTCCTCTCTCATCTCTCTTCCTCTATCCATTGCCCTTTTCTTAGCCTCTTCCATTTTTTTTTTCCAGCAATAACCAATAAAAAATAAGTATGGCTCCACTGTGTTGGCATTGTCAATTAGGGTGGGCTTGGCATCTTCAAGGCAAGGAAAGAAAAGGAATCATTGCATGAATCGCCGGCGAAATGAGTTTGATGATGAAAAAGGGTTTGAACTTTGGCAAAATGGATTTAAACTCCACGAAGCTCGATTGAGGAAATGCAAACCCACAGCAAATGCTTATTCTTCGAGTCCAATGTCGAACCTTTGATGGCCGGCTGTAATCCTCACATGACTAAAAATTAGATTTGTGATAGACCAACAAGAGGGATTTAGATTTGGTCGATAGAATTGATATCACTGATCCGTATGATGACCCTCTCTGGTTCACTCCTTGAAAAAAAAAAAAATGGGAAAGGAGACCCATGGTTACCGGATGGAGTTTTTCCAGAAAAAATGGGTATAGGGATGGTGTTAAATGGACTTTAGAAATTGTGTTTTGGAAGGCTTGGGATGCTTTTGGAGGATTGGAGATGGTTACTCACTATTATTGCAGGGAAAATGGAAGTATGTTAGGGAAAATTAGAGTTACGGACGACAATAAATGAATGAGGGTATGGTGTTTGGGAGAGTTGGGAATGCTTTGAAAGGGTTGAGGATGGTGGAGAATTGTCGTTGCCTGAGAAAATGGAAGGGGAAAAAGGTAATGAGAGAAAAGAGAGGAGAGAATTAAAAAGAGATAAAATGACAAAATTATCCAGGTAAGGTTGTGGATAAGCAAAAAAGGGTGTGTAAATAGCCCTCCCCTGTTTTTATATTACATTAGAGGGGGCTTTAAAATATTCATACCAACCCCATCCTGGAACCACTTAGACCGTTAGGTTAGGGGCAACCTTCTTGTGTCTTTTTAACTCAACCCAAGGAACCCACCCAAAACAAGAGAAAATGTAAGCCACCCAACAAACCCAGGCCATTGTTGGGCTGGGCTACAAGATTGCCACCTTGGTTGGGCTCCAGTTGACTTGGCCTTCAGCGGTTAAGCCCATAGAAAATCAAATCCCGTAAACGGCATCGTTCTTAGTTGACAAGAGCAAAAGGCATCCACTCATCAGTGTTTCATTTGTGGGACCCATTTTTCCATCCATCCAACCAAGAGGATGCCGCGTGTACAGCAGGACACAGAATGCTGATTACTCCCTAACAAGCGACGTGTACCAAAAGGCAAAACGCAGCTACGGCTCTCCATCTTCAACACGCATAAGAAATCCTCTCTCTCCTTTCTCTCTTCTCTCTCTCTAAAAACTCTCAACGGATTTGGGTTAGGTGCACCTGATCCATGTGTTTTTAGAGGTACAACTAATTTTCACCTTCATTTCACAAAACAACATTATCCCATTCTTAACATGCAAAGTCACCCGTAAGATCATTATTATTAATATTATCATGCACGTACCCATTCATCATTTCCTTCCTCTTTTTTTTTTTTTTTTTTTTTTTTTTTGATAAAATCAGCACTTCATAAATTAGGAAAGAGAAAAAAATGAGGTTCCATCTCCTTCAACCCCATCCGCAAAAACAACATCAACTGGTAAGGAGTTGATTAGGATGGAACCAAAACAATTACAACGAGCCACCCACAGGGAAGGCGGTCAAGCAAAACTTTAATATCACACAAAATAGAATAGAGAGTCTAGTGTGGAGACAGGTTCCAATCCAAGAGGGGTTCCATAACCATAGCCGCATCACCTTCCACAACAACCATTGGATAACCTAGTTTGCAAAGCTCTTCCAACCCAAAACATAAGGCCTTCCTTCAGCCACAAAAGAATCATTTCCAATTGGTTTAGCTGAGATTTCAATATCCCAGTACAAAGAACAAGAAAAAACAAAAACAAAAGATGAAAGATGAAACTGGGCTTTCAAAGAAGCCGGGGACGCCAAAGGAGACTTCCAGTGGCTCAATGCTGTAGAGTGTTGAAACAAAAGAAGCCTGTCCACCTCAACCCGCGCGAGTGAACTCAATCCCACATCTCTACATTGGATTCGCCGCCCGTTTAGATGGGCCCATAGCCTTGGCGATCTCCCTGAGCACAAACTTCTGAATTTTTCCCGTCGAAGTCTTGGGCAGCTCATTCTTGAACACCACCGTCTTGGGCACCATGTAGTGCGGCAACCGCGCCCTACAGAACTCTATTATATCCTTCTCCGTCGGTGATTTCTGAGTCGACTCAGTGTTCTTCAAACTCACAAACGCACACGGAGTCTCACCCCAGAACTCGTCGGGCCTTGCGACCACTGCCGCCTCGTTCACCGACGGGTTCATGTACAGCACCGATTCAACCTCGACGCTGCTCAGATTCTCACCGCCGCTGATGATCACGTCCTTTGATCTGTCTTTGATCTCCAAATACCCATCTGGGTGCATTACCCCTACGTCTCCGGTGTAGAACCACCCATCATCTCTCATGCATTTGGATGTACCCACCGGGTCTCTCAGGTATCCCAACATCAAACACCCGCCCCGCAAAACGATTTCCCCCAGCGACGACCCGTCCCGTTTCACACTCAGACCCGTATCAGGATCCACCACGTCCACCGCCGTCATCCCAATCGTTCTCACCCCTTGTCTCGCCTTCAGCCTCGCCCTCTCCGTCGCCGGCAGTTTATTCCACTGACGCTTCCAAGCACAGGACACGACGAGTCCACCCGTTTCGGTCAACCCGTACCCGTGAGTCACTTCAAAACCCAGCGCCTCAGTTCGGAAAAGCACAGCTGCAGGCGGTGGAGCTCCGGCCGTCATGATCTGGACCGGGTTTTTGAGCGGGTCGTTATTGGGTGAATTGCAGAGCATGTTGAGGACCACCGGTGCGCCGCACATGTGGGTCACGTTGTGTTTGTGAATCAGGCCGTAGACGGTGGAGGCGTCGAGCTTACGGAGACAGATGTTGGTGCCACCGACGGCGGCCATGCCCCATGGAAAGCTCCACCCGTTTGCGTGGAACATGGGTAGGGTCCACAAGTAAACGGGCTGTTTGGGTACAGACCAATCAATCAGGGAATCAACGGTGATGACGAAGATTCCCCTGTGGCAGTGAATCACACCTTTAGGAGATGACGTCGTACCTGATGTATAATTCAATATCATAGGGTCCCACTCGCTCTCTGGCCGGATCCACTTAAACTGCTCATCACCGTTCATCATCATGCCCTCGTAAGTTGTAAAAAAATCAACGGTTGGTGATGAGGCTTTATCATCAGTATCAGCATCAGCATCGTCTGTGATGAGGACGAGACGTGGGCGGTGGACGTTTGAGGGGAACAAAGAGAGAGATTCGAGGATAAGAGAGGTGTAGAGGGAATCAACGAAGATGAGCTCTGATTCGCTGTGACGGAGGAGTACTGAAATGGTGCGTGCGTCGAGGCGGGTGTTGACGGTGTTGAGTATGGCGCCGGCCATCGGGACTGCGAAGTGCAGCTCGTACATGGCCGTGACGTTGGGAGCCACGACGGAGACCACATGGCCCCTCTTGATGCCGAGAGAAACGAGGGATGAGGCGACTTGCAAGCATCGACGGTGGGTCTGAGCCCACGTGTAGGTGGTGGTGTTGTACACAACGGAAGGGCAATCGCCATAGACTGTAGCAGCTCTCTCGAGGAAGCCTAAGGGAGTGAAAGGCGATGAATTTGCAGGCCTTGGCTTCAGCTCATCCATTCTCTCTCTCTCTCTCTCTCTTAGAAGTCTGTGGGGATTGGTGAATTATTTAGCAGGTGCATCCTGATAAGCTCTTTAAGACGAGTAGGGTAAGAAAACTTTGTCCTGTTTTTAGGGTGGACATGTCAATGACCCGTGTTCCCTTCGCTTCCAAATAAATAGTCTACTAGTAGAAACCCCGGGCCATGCCCATGAAGCAAACAGTAATTTTATCAAAAGTTATTACATATGTGAGAAAAAATACCTTATAAAGTGTCGGTCTTGATTAATAGAATCTATATTTCATCACCACTTATTAGAAGGAAAGATGAGAGATTAATTGCAAGCAATAACCCACTGGCACCTTGCCTTTTGGGTTCTATAAAAAAAATTGGAACATTAAAAATAATAAGTATACCAAATCTCCAAACTATTAAAACAAAAACTCACCTCACAATATATTAGAGAAAATGCATACTAAAAGTTGCCATTTACTAGTCCATAAATCATACTATAATGAATATTGCTGTCACACCCCATTTTTGTCACCTTAGGTAGGACATATCATTTCATGTAAGGTTTTGAGTCCTTTTTGAGTCTAGTCTCTTGCATTGAGTTTCTATGGCTTTGAATATCATGTGTATGAATTTTGAAATGATTTGGAGTTCATTTCGATAGTCAATAAGAACTTTTGCGACTTTAAGGGCATAATCATCTTTTAAGCCGTATACTTTCCATTTGACCTTGGAATGAATCCCGAGTCATTCCTTTGAGTTCATATGAGTACATAGAGTCCATATATAGGTTCAATTTCATGAATTAATGGTTCAAGATCAATTCGGCTCATAATGGTTCGGGTTGGCTAAAAGACCCTTTCTTGGTTTGCTCAAATTGACTCATAAGACTCAACCAATTTTCTCTCATTTAACTTTAATTGGTCTTTATTTATGTCCTAAATATGTTTAGAAAGGTCGAATTTCGATTGGGAAAGCATTTGGTTCAACCTTGTGTACAAACCCAGCTTAGCGACGGTGAGGCACCATGGTTAACCACCTTTGTAAAACCTAACCATGCACCTATGGTTAAGGATTTTTGTCCTAAAATGCCTAAAAATGTGTTCCCCTTCGAAACACAGTCGTTTTGGCTTTTATTTCGTCAAAATCGGATTTAATTTGAAGATTTTAGGACTTTTACAGCAAGTGGGAGTCAAAACCGGAGCAAAAATAGGAGGACCCTCGGGTAACCGTCCGGGGCTGGACGGTCAGCCGCCCAAGCCCAGACGGCTAACCGTCCAGGCCTAGTTGGTCACCCGAGGAGTCTGTCTTCAACTCAACTTCTGACTCCTCTCTCCCTCTTTTGACGGTTTCCTCCGCCAATACAACTTGTTTGAGCTTAGGAATGTGTAAGTTTGAGTTGTTTGAGCACCAAGAGAGTCTCTAATAGCCCTAGGATCATTTTTTAATGAATTAATCTTAGCCATTGGTTTATGGGGTCAGTTCTCTATATAAAGGACATGATATTCAGCACATAGAGGGAGGTTAATTGCACTTTACACTTAGAGAGAGAGGGAGCTACGAGTTTGGAGAGCTAGAAGGACATCAAGAGGAGGCTCTTCAACCCCAAGCAAGCAAGGAAACAAAGACTTTGAAGGCAAGGAAGGTTCTACAAGAGGTAAGCTTCTTCTTGAATGCTGAACATAAGTTCCCTCCTTCATCTTCTCCTCCTTTCTTTAGGATAGTTCTAGTGCATGTAATATTTCTTTTTATGGATTGAATTCAATGCTTGTGTGATGTTATGTGAATGATTTTGAGATGGTTTATGGTTTCATATGCTTGATAATCCCTGGTTTACTAAGGATTAGATAGTGTTATTCTTATTATCCTCTTAAATCATTCATAGTTCACATGTTTAGGTTGCTGTGATTATTATCATGAGTTGATGCTCCTGTTAGTTAATATATATGATATGAATGATATTCATGATAATTTGAGCATGTGTTAGAGTCTTTTCATAGGTTTTTATGCATGGTTGTGAAATTAGGGTTTCGATAACCCTGAATTCGCACAAGTTTCATACAGCATACTTAGCTTAGCTTTTTGAGTTGTTTCTCATCATAGTCATTCTATATATGCTGCATATAGTTGAATCATGATAGGTTTGCATTCATGTAGTAGATTTTATAGGGTTTTTGGAGACATTATCCTTTTCTAAGGATAATTATCCTTTTCTAAGGATAATTATCCTTTTCGCTGAGTGAGGTTTTGCATGAGAGCTTTCTGTGATGTGTTTAAGCATGAAATCACTTCTATTGTGTTCTAGTATATATATTTTACGTAGGATATGATAATTGCACCTCCCCATAACGACTTTTTTACGTGAAATTGTCTTAGGATAGTTTTGCTTAAGAAAGCTCGCCGTAGGAAGGCCTATTTTCATATTTTACATAAAATATCATCTTTTTGGTTAGAATGTGCTTTGCTATCATGTTTATTGATATTATTGGAGTCTCTTATGTTTGTTAGAGTGTTTTTCATAGGTTTTTTTATGCATGTTAGTCAGGTCATTGCACGTAGGATTGAGTTAGGGTCCTTAGTTATTCATTATTCTTGTTGTTTGCATGATAAATGGATAGCTTTAGGCCTTGTCATGGTTCTGTCCAGATTAGTATATTTCTCTTCTTTGCATGATTTGGTGCACTTGTAAGGGTGCAAACAGGTACAATGCTTGTCCTATTGCAAATAGGGCTGCTATGGCTTGAAATGGCTAATGCTTGGAGCTTTTGCGCTCAGGTAAGTAGGGTATGAAGTGCCCTAATTCACTTTTCTTCTTTCTTTTCTCTTCTCCCTCTTAGGGTTACTTCTTAATACAAACACATGGTGATTATCAAGGGTTTCCTTCATTTATAAAATTCTGGTTTTCTATCAAAGTTTTCCTCTTGTGGAAGTTTTCGATTTTGGACTAAATCAATATATTTTCAAATAAGGAAACCTAGGATATTTACTATAGGTTTGTATTAGGTTGTAACCCTATTCTTTTCGAACTACGTGAACTTTGATCCATGTATTTCACTGCATGGTACGTAGGCGCTCTTCGTGAGGCTCAAGTCCGTCCTAGGATCCAAGTATCCTAGGTTTTTCTTCTCTTTTCTTCTTTTTCTGTTTTGTTTTATTCGTTTGATTATGCATGGATGATTGGATGGAATATATGATATGCATGCTGCTTTGTGATGATATATGCTGATATTTGAGTGAAAAAGATATTAAGTTAGCCCAATTAAATTAAGAGACCAACTTGGGCGATGTGGGTGCCTATGGGCTTTTGCCTAGAACCTTCCCACGTCGTAACTTAGCCCCCGAATCCAATTTTCTGGTTTCAAAGACTTTGCTTTTCCTTTAATGGAGTCATGTGGTTTTGAAAATAAAACATTTTTGTGGTTTTCCTCTTTTCCCTAAAAAATGAGGTGGCGACTCCTTTTCGTTTGCTGTCTTTCACCACACATATCATTTTCTTTCGCCAAATCCTTGTGGACCGTTTTCGTGGGTTCACAATTGCCATCTGACTGAAATATATAATTTTGTGGTCAATAGCATATTAGTTAGCTATTCGATATGTATTTGTACAAATGAAATTTGAATAATAAAAATGGATGGCCACATACCCTTGGAGGCGCACTCCATTGAAGACCGCGCGTAGTCAATCAAATGAGTCCTTTCTTGAGCTAATGAAAAGTTGAGGCACGCAACCGAATATAAGCTTTGAATCTTATAATCCCATGACCTATGAATAAAATATAAGCTTTGAGATCAATAAGGAAAATGCTACTAACCAAATTAAAACAAACAAACTGAAAATGTATAGATTCATGATTTCAATTAATTTTATTTTTGCATACACATTCCCAGCAAATCTCCAAACCATTAAAACAAAAACTCACCTCACAATATATTTAGGGAAAATACATACTAAAAGTTGCCATTTACTAATCCATAAATCATACTATAATGAATATTGCCATCTGACTGAAATATATAATTTTGTGGTCGATAGCATATTAGTTAGCTATTCGATAAGTATCTGTACAAATGAAATTCGAATAATAAAAATGGATGGCCACATACCCTTGGAGGCGCACTCCATTGAAGACCGCGTGTAGTCAATCAAATGAGTCCTTTCTTGAGTCAATCAAAAGTTGAGGCACACAACCGAATATAAGCTTTGAATCTTATAATCCCATAACCTATGAATAAAATATAAGCTTTGAGATCAATAAGGAAAATGCTACTAACCAAATTAAAGCAAACAAACTGAAAATGTATAGATTCATGATTTCAATTAATTCTGTTTTTGCATACACATTCCCAGCAAATCTCCAAACCATTAAAACAAAAACTCACCTCACAATATATTTAGGGAAAATGCATACTAAAAGTTTCCATTTACTAATCCATAAATCATACTATAATGAATATTGCCATCTGATTGAAATATATAATTTTGTGGTCAATAGCATATTAGTTAGTTATTCGATATGTATTTGTACAAATGAAATTCGAATAATAAAAATGGATGGCCATATACCCTTGGAGGCGCACTCCATTGAAGACCGCGCGTAATCAATCAAATGAGTCCTTTCTTGAGCCAATCAAAAGTTGAGGCACGCAACCGAATATAAGCTTTGAATCTTATAATCCCATGACCTACGAATAAAATATAAGCTTTGAGATCAATAAGGAAAATGCTACTAACCAAATTAAAGCAAACAAAATGAAAATTTATGGATTCATTATTTCAATTAATTTTGTTTTTGCATACACCTTCCCAGCAAATCTCCAAACCATTAAAACAAAAACTCACCTCACAATATATTTAGGGAAAATGCATACTAAAAGTTGCCATTTACTAATCCATAAATCATACTATAATGAATATTGCCATCTGACTGATATATATAATTTTGTGGTCGATAGCATATTAGTTAGCTATTCGATATGTATCTGTGCAAATGAAATTCGAATAATAAAAATGGATGGCCACATACCCTTGGAGGCGCACTCCATTGAAGACCGCGCATAGTCAATCAAATGAGTCCTTTCTTGAGCCAATCAAAAGTTGAGGCACGCAACCGAATATAAGCTTTGAATCTTATAATCCCATGACCTATGAATAAAATATAAGCTTTGAGATCAATAAGGAAAATGCTACTAACCAAATTAAAGCAAACAAACTGAAAATGTATAGATTCATGATTTCAATTAATTTTGTTTTTGCATACACATTCCCAGCAAATCTCCAAACCATTAAAACAAAAACTCACCTCACAATATATTTAGGGAAAATGCATACTAAAAGTTGCCATTTACTAATCCATAAATCATACTATAATGAATATTGCCATCTGATTGAAATATATAATTTTGTGGTCGATAGCATATTAGTTAGCTATTCGATATGTATCTGTACAAATGAAATTCACATAATAAAAATGGATGGTCATATACCCTTGGAGGCGCACTCCATTGAAGACCGCGCGTAGTCAATCAAATGAGTCCTTTCTTGAGCCAATCAAAAGTTGAGGCACGCAACCAAATATAAGCTTGGAATCTTATAATCCCATGACCTACGAATAAAATATAAGCTTTGAGATCAATAAGGAAAATGCTACTAACCAAATTAAAGCAAACAAAATGAAAATTTATGGATTCATGATTTGAATTAATTTTGTTTTTGCATACACATTCCCAGCAAATCTCCAAACCATTAAAACAAAAACTCACCTCACAATATATTTAGGGAAAATGCATACTAAAAGTTGCCATTTACTAATTCATAAATCATACTATAATGAATATTGCCATCTGATTGAAATATATAATTTTGTGGTCGATAGCATATTAGTTAGCTATTCGATATGTATTTGTACAAATGAAATTCGAATAACAAAAATGGATGGCCATATACCCTTGAAGGCGCACTCCATTGAAGACCGCGCATAGTCAATCAAATGAGTCATTTCTTGAGCCCATCAAAAGTTGAGGCACGCAACTGAATATAAGCTTTGAATCTTATAATTCCATGACCTATGAATAAAATATAAGCTTTGAGATCAATAAGGAAAATGCTACTAACCAAATTAAAGCAAACAAAATGAAAATTTATGGAATCATGATTTCAATTAATTTTGTTTTTGCATACTGTAGGCACCCCATTTTGTACCGGTTGTCATCTTAAGTCCCGTGGCCCCGATGATGAGTTTAGTGTGGTTATTTACAAATTATCCTTTAAGAATTAGTGTGAATCACAGCATGGGATTTTTGGTTAAAATGAAAAGAAAATTATTTTATTAAATTAGCCATTTTTATCATGCCACTAACACGTGTACGTATGTGATGAGTGTGTGTACGCACATACGATACATGTGCATGCGTGTTAGAGGTCAGTCTCCCAATTTTTACAAAAGACAATTTCCTTTTCCTATTCAGATTAGAAGTCTTTTATCATTATAAAATACCTTTTGATTATTCTCCAAAGAAACCTAGTCTAGGAAGGAAAGGGAAACTCCAGATTTCAGCTATAAATACTCTTTTAATGCCTTAGAGATAGGGGAGGAGGAGAATAAGGTTTAGGGGGAGTGAAATTCGTCATAATTCAACAGCAGTTTTTCTGAAACCAGCAATCGTATTTTAATCATAACTTTTTCATCCGAAGTTGGAATTTGATGAAATTGGTCTTGTTAGAAAGATAATTCAATTCTCTACAACTTTGTATTTCATGAGCTTTGTCCAAATCTAACGTTTTCATACCCAAAAACGCGATTGAAGTTGCTGCTGCTGCAAAGTGACGAAAATCACTCTTCTTTTCTCTTGTTCTCTTTTTTGTTTTCCATTTCTTTTCAAAGTTGAGTGAGTTTTGATCTCTTTGCTGTGATACCACTTTGACGAAAAGGAGGATTCGTGTTGGTTTGATTCAATCTAAAGACCTGAGGAGCCACGAACAATTACAAAGTCGGTAAATTTACTTTTATTTAGCTTTTATTTTAGTTCTTCTTTTTATTATTTTTATTTTATTTTATTTTTGTCTAAAGCATGATTAGCATGATTTAGGTTTAGTTTTTATATTTGTATTTATTTGTTTTTAGGTTTAGTTTAATTTTATTTATTTTGGGATGCATGATGTAGACCGATATGTGAGTTTTGTGATTTTGCGTGAAATGCCTATTAGGTGCGTACGCATATATCAGTGATGCGTATGCACCAATCAGTGATGCGTACGCACCTTACCTCGGCAGACAGATTTTTTGTTTATTATTTTATTTAGTTTTGTTCTTAGTTGATTAGTATCTGGTTGGTCTTTTGTATATTCTGATCTCTGCTTTCTAATATATTCTTTTATTCTCTTTTCTTTATTTATTCATTATTTTGGTCATTGTGTGTGCCGTTGTTATTGCATGATTTAGGGTCAATTTTAATTGAGCATTTAGATTAATCAAAGCCATTAATCATGTGTGGGGGCCGGTTCCGACCGGGCGTAGCTGGGTGCCTAACACCTTCCCAGCGACGTACCCTAGCTCCGAACCCAAATCTCTGGTTATGACGAGCTAGACCCTGCTAGGGTTCACTCGTTCCCAATATTGGGTGGCGACTCCTCTCCGTGTTAGTCCTTTGAGGCTAATGCGTATTCTCGAGCTATGTGGTATTAGGGCGTGGCGCTCACACATACACATTCTCAGCAAATCTCCAAACCATTAAAACAAAAACTCACCTCACAATATATTTAGAGAAAATGCATACTAAAAGTTGCCATTTACTAATTCATAAATCATACTATAATGAATATTGCCATCTGACTGAAATATATAATTTTGTAGTCAATAGCATATTAGTTAGCTATTCGATATGTATCTGTACAAATGAAATTCGAATAATAAAAATGGATGGCCATATACCCTTGGAGGCGCACTCCATTGAAGACCGCGCGTAGTCAATCAAATGAGTCCTTTCTTGAGCCAATCAAAAGTTGAGGCACGCAACCGAATATAAGCTTTGAATCGTATAATCCCATGATCTATGAATAAAATATAAACTTTGAGATCAATAAGGAAAATGCTACTAACCAAATTAAAGCAAACAAACTGAAAATTTATGGATTCATGATTTGAATTAATTTTGTTTTTGCATACACATTCCCAGCAAATCTCCAAACCATTAAAACAAAAACTCACCTCACAATGTATTTAGAGAAAATGCATACTAAAAGTTTCCATTTACTAATCCATAAATCATACTATAATGAATATAGCCATCTGACTAAAATATATAATTTTGTGGTCGATAGCATATAAGTTAGCTATTCGATATGTATCTATACAAATGAAATTCGAATAATAAAAATGGATGGCCATATAACCTTGGAGGCGCACTCCATTGAAGACCGCGCGTAGTCAATCAAATGAGTCCTTTCTTGAGCCAATCAAAAGTTGAGGCACGCAACTAAATATAAGCTTTGAATCTTATAATCCCATGACCTATGAATAAAATATAAGCTTTGAGATCAATAAGGAAAATGCTACTAACCAAATTAAAGCAAAGAAAATGAAAATTTATGGATTCATGATTTCAATTAATTTTGTTTTTGCATACACATTCCCAGCAAATCTCCAAACCATTAAAACAAAAACTCACCTCACAATGTATTTAGAGAAAATGCATACTAAAAGTTGCCATTTACTAATCCATAAATCATACTATAATGAATATTGCCATCTGACTGAAGTATATAATTTTGTGGTCGATAGCATATTAGTTAGCTATTCGATATGTATTTGTACAAATGAAATTCGAATAATAAAAATGGATGGCCATATAACCTTAGAGGCGCACTTCATTGAAGACCGCGCGTAGTCAATAAAATAATGAGTCCTTTCTCGAGCCAATCAAAAGTTGAGGCATGCAACCAAATATAAGCTTTGAATCTTATAATCCCATGACCTATGAATAAAATATAAGCTTTGAGATCGATAAGGAAAATGCTACTAACCAAATTAAAGCAAACAAAATGAAAATTTATGGATTCATGATTTCAATTAATTTTTTTTTTTGCATACACATTCCCAACAACCAAGAAGAGAAAAATAGAGTTTATCAATTCAATTACATATTATCAAATATTCAAAATGAGACTATCCCAAGTATCTCAAAGATTGTCAGCATTGCAAAAATTGTTCAGCATAATCCATGACAAATTGACATTTAATTTGTGTACTTCAAAACTCAACTAATACAAATTATAGAAATTAATGAAAGAAGCTCAAAGTGCACATGTTAAATGAAGATAAATGACACATGTAACTAAATAGGGATAGCCGGATGGATTGGGGGAAAGTAATCCATGCATTGAGTCAATGGGAATGGTCGTAATGACCCACCACATAATTCCTACGATCAACCATGCCAAATCAACATTATTGTATGATCAATGACAAATTTATATTTCTCGTCCATCATTGGTAATACATAACTATTCCTGCTTTGGTCTTCACCCTATATGCAGCATAGAAATTATTAACAAAGTAAGAAATGCCCAATTCAAATTTCTGCCCTTTTATTTGAATTTGAAGAAACCCAAACGATTTTTGTTTCCAACTGCAATAACTGAATTAAAAAGCACAGGTCTTCACACCAAAAATAAAATAAAATAACATCACACACCCATATTGCTCCCCAATAATTTGTCCAAAAGAAATACAGTTCAGAACTAACCGCCATCATACACAAAATCAGAATCTCATCCATTCAAAGTGGCATAGGTGATTACACAATGTCAACGTTTAATGTCCCTGAGGTCCTCTCATATGGAATATCCATCAATGACAAACAAACAAACATCAATGACATTCCAAATTTTTTTAAGAAAAAAAAACAAAAACAAAAAATGAGAAAGGAAAGGAAAATGTAGATCAGTTTAAAGGAGCTTAACCTCTTAAGTATTATCCATTTACCACTCCATGTCAGTCCAAATTAAAAAGAAAAAGCAAAAACATAAAATGAGAAGGGATAGGAAAATGTAAATCAGTTTAAAGTAGCTTTGAAGATTATGCCATTTTTGTAATAAAAATGAAGAATATCTGCAGCCTAAGGAGCTCTGAAGATGGACTAAAAACCCTAAAATGGAACAAAAAATAAAATCCATAAGAAGAAGATAAAATAAATAAAACAAATAAGACGATAAACAAAGAAGGAGAGAGGGAGAAAACATACCTAAGGAAGGGCAGTTAGAAGAGATGGGGCTGTTTGAGTTTTGAAAATAAAGAGAGGAAAGGGAAGCTTTCTTCTCGAGTTGTGCGGGAGAAGCTTTGCGTTTTGCCCTATTTTCAATTTTTCTTTTCTTTTTTAAGTTGACAAGTGTCCTATTGTTGGCAAATAGAGTGGGGGAAAAAAAAAAAGAGAGAATAAAAACTATGGGCTGACACGTAATTAGTTTAATAATCACCTATAGTAACCAAAGGTCCTAGGTCATAATATAAGGAAGACGCTTAATGATAGTGAAGATTAGTATCATCTTAACCATAAGCATTAAGCGAGAAGACAAACGAAATTAAAAAAATATCCATATTAGTGTAGATAATTGTAGTATTGTATATTACTGTTTACCAAGTCAATAGTATACTGTTTGCAAATACTATGTATTTACACTTGATAACCAAAAGGCTACTATACAAATCAACAAAGCAACGGGTCCAAAATTAACCCATTTAATATGTTCTTGTACAATGGATGCGGATAGGAACAAAATCGAAACCATGTCATTACGTCATCCTTTAATCCACAGCAAAAGCTCCTGTATTGTTAGGACAAAATAGGGGTAAACAAAAGTAACACATCTATTGGGGAAAATAATCAAAAGAAGTATGTATTTATTATTAAAACCAACTAAGAAATTTGAATGCAAGGTTTATTGGTGTACCTTTGTTATGTCTCGGAGGGTCAAAATCCATCATCACTATGCCACCACTGCCATGCACCTGCATTGGAACATTAAGTCTACTTTGATAAATATGTTAAAGTAAATATATAAATACACAATGGCACAATTATATGAAGTTGTAGAAAATTTATGACATTATACCTAAGATAAATATGCTAAAGTAAATATATAAATACACAATGGCACAACTATATGAAGTTATAGAAAATTTATGACATTATACCTAAGAATGTATCATGGGTATTACAACGTCATGCATTTTGTACTCTACCAAGAGCATCCTTGTAAACCACATTTCTAGTATAACCCACTGGCTTTCCCTGGCTAAGTATTAAGATCTTCAAACTGGCTCTTGAAGTTGTACGTGAAATTGCAACATAAAGTTGACCATGGGTGAAAACAGGGTTGGGTAAGAACACACCAACTCGATGTAATGACTGCCCTTGACTTTTGTTTATCATCATGGCAAAGGAAATACGTAAGGGAAACTGTCGCCTTCTAAGGACAAATGGCAAATTTGTATCCGAAGGGGACATAATAGTCCGAGGAATAAACACTAATCGACCTATATTGGTTCCTGTTATAATTTTGGCTTCTACAATGTGTGTGTGAATCTTCTGAATGATAAGGCGTGTACCATTACAAAGCCTAATGGATGGATCAAGGTTCCTTAGTAAAACTACCGGCACACCGACCTTTAATTCTAAGCAATGATCAGGAATTCCATTAGGCTTCAAAGAGTTCAAGTATTCAACGGGGTACATATTATCTTGATTAGATAAATTGCGATCACCACAACAGCTTTCATCAGCACTTAAGCAACATCGAGTCGGCCCGGGGATTAAAGAGAGCATTTTTGAATTTATTTTATCAACATCAACATTCTTAGGCACAAAGATTGCACGCTCTTGTAAATAGGAACTATCAAGATAACGTTCCTTTAAATTAGGATATATGTTATCAATCAATGCTTGAATTCCTCGTCCTTGGTCTTTTATGAGAAGATCATCCAGGATGCGTATCCAATCAGACTCACCATTTGCTGATAATAGCAAACCGGGCAAAATTCCATCTCCAACATCAAGTATCCATTTTGAAAAATCTTCAACTTCCTTACGGGTTTCATCAGTAAGGCTACCTGATGAAACATACATGTTAGTTGTGGGATAGAAAAACAAGACATTCTAGCCAATGATTTGACATGTGTAATGAAGTGAGTTTACCTAATGAAACACGCATGTTAGTAGTGAGACAAAAAACATGACATTCTGCCCAAAGATCCGATCTTTGCAATGAAGCTGCAACAATGCCTTCTCTGCCTTTTTTTGGAACAACAGGTAAAAGTTGCCTGAAGTCTCCTCCAAGTAGAACTGCTTTGCCACCGAATGCTCTATCTGAAGCATGTGGACCATTAAATTTCATCAAATTTGTGAAAAGTTCGATCAACCGCTTCAAATGCATAGCAGTGAATCATTGGCGCTTCATCCCAAATAATTAAGTGCGCCTTCTGAATCAACTCAACAAGAGGGCTTTGCATGTTAATGGAGCAAGTTGACGACTCATGAAGGTTGATTGGAATTTTGAAACGGGAATGTGCTGTTCTTCCTCTAGGTAAAAGGAAGGATGCTATCCCTGAAGATGCAACTGCAAGGACTATTTTTTGCTCACTCCATAACTTTGCAATAATAGTCCGCCACAAAAATGTTTTCCCTGTCCCACCGCTTCTATACACAAAATACAATCCACCCAAATTATTTGTGCATGCATGCGTGACGGTGTTAAACACCAACAATTGCTCAGTATTTAATTTAACATGCAACATTTGAAATTCTTGCAACAAAGAATTAGCATCATAGCTTAATTCTTCACGAATAAGCTTATTTACAATTACATGTCGTTCTCGAAGCATAGGAAATGGCATGCTAGGGAATTCCCGTAAAGACCTACCACTCTTGTTCAAGATGTTTTCTATTTCACATAGCGCCATGTTCTTTAACTCATCATGGGGCAATTCTAGCGCCATATTACCTAATTCTCTCATTGACCTTAAATGCAAATCATCTACAAATATTTCCCAATATTTAGCCTATAGGTCACATAGATTTGTAACTTCACAGAACATTAGCATTGTTGCAAACATATGCCGTAGTTGGTTTGCGAATGCCCATGTATTTGCTTCTAAAAGAGCTTCACTCCATTCGTTGTCATCATGAAGAAGACCAAGTGCAATGCAAGCATCCTTAAATGTTGGATACTCAACCCCATCAATAGTTCGCAAATCTTTATAACATGTACCTCCCCGAACAATATGAAGTAGCATACGAGGGTAATATCGCTCACCAGAGGTAGGATGAGCAAAAGGTAATCTTCCAATCGTATTACCACTTAGCCGTATAGTCCACTTCTTTATTTCACTCTTCCACACCCAAGAACATGGGAATTCTGCATAAGTCAAATTACGTGCATCTGGGTGTTCCTCATTTGCTTTAAACCATTGAGTGAGCATAGTCTTATCAATAGTAGATCTTGAAATGACATCTTGAGGAATATCATCATCACTAAAGATCAAATTTTGTTGGTCTTCCAAATGGTATTGCAAGCGCTCAACTGCAGGATGTCGTTGTTGCAAATCAAACTCAAAGACCCGCCAACATACTTCAGAAGATGAAATGTAACGACAGTCTAAATATTGCTTAATTTCATCGACCTGACGAAATTGTTAGGGATGACCAGAAGCATGTTCTGCAACATTATTATCTTCAATCACAATAGTTGCTCTGTCTGGGCCTTTATGAATGTACTTGTATAAGTACTTTATTATTCTAAAATGACTTACAATCTCAACATTTATATGACAGTCAAATCGCGTCACCAATTCTAGATTGTAAGGGATTACCCATCTATTATCGACCACAATGTTATTAACAACAATCGTGTTGCCATCATTACGTCGACGATATACTGGGTGACCACTACCATCAAAAGTGGTTTCATCACAAAAATCTCTTGGGTATCTTTTTGTGCACTTTCCATTAACCATACATGGTGCATTTGGATTAAGTACACCGCAAGGGCCATGGATCATGCATCGACCAACTATTTCATACGCAAGAGGATTTGTCTGCTGGTTAGGAAGTTCAGCACAAACAATGGAATCAATAGCCTCTGCTGAATTTATCTTATGATCACTTGATAATGTAAGAAGAATGTGAGCATGTGGTAGTCCTCGCTTTTGGAATTCAATAACATGAAGATCTATGACAAAGAACATGTGTGGTAAAAAATACAATTAATTAAGATAGACAATAATAAGATATGATACATTAAGAAAGAGCATGTATAGTAAGAAATGCAATTAATTAAGATAGATAATAATAAGATGTGATACATTAAAAAAAGAGAGATGTGTAGTAGATTTATCTTATGATCACTTGACAATGTAAGTAGAATGTGAGCATGTGGTAGTCTTCATTTTTGGAATTCAATAATATGAAGATCTATGACAAAGAACATGTGTGGTAAAAAATGCAATTAATTAAGATAGACAATAATAAGAAGTGATACACTAAGAAAGAACATGTATGGTAAGAAATGCAATTAATTAAGATAGACAATAATAAGATGTGATACATTAAAAGAAGAGAGATGTGTAGTAGATTTACCGGCAACTACAGTTCCAAACATCTTTTGAACTTTGAAATCATGAAGTAGTTGTTTTAATTTGATTTTGAAAACTCGAGCAATAATATTAGGCCTGTCTTCTGGCCGTTGAGATGGTATCAAAGAAATAGCCATGCCTACTTCAGTCCATCTTGGATTGCATGTGAAAGTAATAAAAAGATCTGGCGGACCAGCCCATCGGCATATACCCATAGCATTTTGATAGTTTTGGATGATATTTCGTGGTCCACCAGTGAAAGAGGATGGAAGGATGAAACGTCTTCCAATAGCACCAGGAATACTATCTCCGGCTATAACAGCATCTTGCAATCCTTGGTAAAGTTCAGCGCGCAACGTCTTTTGATTGTCTCTTACCCACTTCAAGCATTGTTCTTCAATAGCCGCATAAGCATCGACAACATATTGTTGGAAAACACGACCACCTTGTAAAAGTGTTTTGCCTTCCGACTCATGATATTGTAATCTAAATGCATAAAATTCCCTTATGGATACTGTAGTTCGAACGGACCTGGCAGGGACACTTCCTACTTGATAGGGTATTCCTATTCTCCACCCATCTTCACCATAAGGAAACAATAATGGATATTGTAGAGGCATATAGCTTGGATGTATCTCACTAATCCTTTGTAACCTCTGGTCAAAAGTGGAGATGATAATATCACGATGATTAACATTTTTAAAACCATCTCCAACCATCAAGGCTGCCACTTCATCACTCGTTGGATGCACATATTGCCTCCAATTTCCACCTCTACTTTCAAGAATTATTATGCGCAAGTCTTGCACTTGATTTATATAAAGTAATTTACGGGCACTTCGATAAACATTGGCATAAGGATTAATCTCATAAAGCATCGACTTTAACCCTTGAATGACCAAAGTGTTAACTTGGCCCACATGAGTGTTGTTCCCTATTGCACTTATTCTATTCTGGGTCTCATTATGTGTATCATGAATATATAGTTGGGCAAATTTTGGTGTGACACCTTGTGGGGGTAATAGCGATCCTATTTTATGATAGTTCCCTTCACTAATTCGAAAAGCATTAGGGCCTCGACCATCCACCACACTCCGATCAATTTTTCCTCCCATTGAGGTAAAGGAAAACATTGCATTATAAAATCTAGTTAGCTCTTTGAACTTTGAACTTCTAATGTTGTATTTTCCTTCAAATAGTTCCTGTAAGAATGGAGGTGTCTGCAATAACAATGGGATATCAACTTTCTCATTTTGGCAACATAGATTAAATTCTAGATTTCTCATGGAACTCCGTGAGGTCCTCTCCTGAACCCACATTCTGGCACCACAATTAAGACATATAGAAGTAGGTGAACTAAATATCCAACGCTAAGGAAAGATGCGTCGTCTAGTTGTGTTAGTATGAGCGGGAGGTAGTTGTATCCCTATAAAAATTTGTGTAAGAGAAATGAAATAATTATCTAAGTTTAAAACTACATAGTAAGAGTTCATATTATTACCCTCATCTATTATAGAATCCTCAATTACGTTAGATGCATTCACTAAGATAGTTCTTTGTCGTAGTAATTGCATCCTAGATGGTTGAGGTAATAAATGAGAGGATAACATGGATGGTGTGGATGCTTGAGGCAATTATGCAACTGAACTTTCACCTAATATTAAGAAGTCAAAGTTAACAAATAAAGGTGACTTCATAACCGTTGATTACTATTATTTAAAGTATTAAAACATGTCTTACCAATATAAAGTGACGTTGTGGTTGCATGGTTCTCATCTAAAATGAATATAAATTCATTATGCCCATTAGAGTATTGTTGATAGCTCGTTGAAGGGGCATTATGTCCTATGGGCCCTTCACAAACCATCCTAGTTGCACGATGAAGGCCACACAAAGAGTTTGTGGCGTTTGTGGGAAATAAGCCCCTTTTGATTCGTTTCGTAGGAGTTGCATCCTATGATGTCGAGCTAATAGTTGGGAACACTTCAAACATGAGGATTGGGGAGGATTTGTGATTGAATTTTCACCTAATGTTCAAAAAATTAGGAAGATCTATATAATAAGCTACTTAACATAAAGTGAAGAGTGTGGGTAATGTACCTGATAATATTGGTATAGCCATATTCAATGTAATAGTGTAAACAAATTGACTTGACCTCTACAGTGTCCTATTTGGGAGGGGTAAAATAATAACTATTAGAATTACCATAAATAAAAGTTCATCGGAAGAAATAAACAACACTAAGCACACCAAAGATCACCTTAATAATAGTATAAAAAAAAGGACATAGATGTGCGATAAAATTATTGAAAAAACTAATCAAATAATAGTAATAAGTAACATCAATGGAGAATATAATTTATCTAACAATTGAATTGTTAAAAAACAACTAATTTCACCAAACCAAATTAGAGAATATAATGTAATCCGCATGAGTGGACTATCTCAGTTTCCTGTATGTTTCCTATGCGTCCAAAGATTTAATGTTTGACGATTGCGAATGCTTATAAACCAGAATCGAAATGATAGATCAATCTAAATAAACCTAACCGAAAGAAGATCATAAATTTAGAAGGGAAAAAAAATTACAAATTTTACAAATTAGAGAAATAGAAGTGAAAAATGCATGTGCAGAGGAGAAAATTATATTACCACTTCTAAATAATTTTCCTAATGGAAATTTGAAGCAAACAAATTTATTAATGTGTCTGGTAAAAGTATTGATTTTTTTCACATTACTACCTGAAGAAAATATACAACTACCTAACAATTTAAGTAAACATCATATTGCATAGTACCAACAATGGTGGTAATGGCACCACCATTACGACTATGTGGGTCTCCACACAACCACCATGAAAAGAAAGAAGCAATCCCAAACATTACAAAAGAAAGAACCAGTGGATAGTAAACAATAACAAATGCAATCTGAATGGAGAATAAGCTATGACACCAAACTTCAGACCGGATCCAATAAACTTGTATATCGAAAGCAATGGAAACATAGAATGAGGTAAACGATTTTTTTTAGAGGTAAAGAAGAATAGAAATAATTTTGAAAAAAAATTAGCACTGAACAATTTTGAAGTAAAACCTTAAAAATTGAATTGAGTTTTTGTATGTGCGTGAAAGAGAGAGAAGAGAAAATAGAACATGAGATGGGATGGAAAAAAATGTAGGAAATGGTGAGAGAGTTGAAAATTACCTTTCGAAGGTGCTGTGGCGGAGCTTTTTGTCGATCACATTTGAAACAGTAATGGAGAGGATGAGAAGGGGAGGAAATTGAAATTTGAAAATAAGTTTAAGAAGAGGAGAGAGAGGGAGAGTGAGGGTGAGAGTTCATTCACTGTTTGTGGAGAGTGGGGTAAGGTTATGAGTTTCAAAATCTAAAATGGGTTTTGAAATGGGTGCGGCAGTAAAACGTTGTGGCCACGTGTGCTACCAAGGAACATAAAAAATCCTCATTCCACATCCTACTTTCCAAATCAAATAAAAGAAATCGTCATTCCACAACAACCTATATCAGAGTAACAGAGGATTAATTGTAAACAATTACCCCACTACAGAATCACTTTCTATTCCTACTCATTGGAAAAGACAATATAAGGAATTATTTGGTTAACACTCCAAAAGTACTTCAATTGGTCTTAGAGGAAAAAGAAAATAAACATCAATCAATAAATAAATAACAATGGGGAAAAATTATTCGTTATGTATAAGAAACTCAAAATATCTGGGAACATAAAACATTATAATACATCTATTAATGTAAGGCATTCTTTACCTTACACTTTGGAAGTAATTCAATTAAATTAATCTTAGAGGAAAAAGAGATTTTTTTATTATTTTTTTTCTTAAAAACGCATACCTTTGAAAAGTCACTACAATATGGTAGGCAGACATTTTTCCAGCTTTTTCCATTTTTCTTTTACACAACAGAGCAAGGATTTTAATTGAAACATATGATATTTTTATGAAATATAATATGCCCATCACCATAATCTTAGTAAACACCACCACCTAAAACCATGTCTGAAAAAGCATCAAACGTAGAATTCTCAAACTAAGCCCGTCAATCGATCCCTAACTAAAATACTGAGTATGCATAGAAATCAGTAACACAATTTGCAACTAAAATACTTTTGCAACTAAACTCTAAATGAATTAGAGAACAATACATTGGATTCAAATTACTAAAGAATTCTTGTAGGAAGATGTAATTATTGGGATGGATGAAATTATTAATAACGTAAGAGACTGAAGTCGTTAGGCAGACTTTTTTTCCTCTTTCTTCATTTTTCTTTTACACAACAAAGCAAGGATTTTAATTGAAACATACGATATTTTTCTGAAATATAGTATGCCCATCACCATAATCTCAGTAAACACCACCACCAAAACCATGTCTGAAAAAGCAGCAAATGTAGAATTCTCAAACTAAGCCAGTTAATCGATCCCTAAATAAAATATTCAGTATGCATAGAAATCAGTAACACACGTTGCAACTAAAATACTTTTCCAACTAA
Organism: Liquidambar formosana; assembly: GCA_039720395.1. NCBI lineage: Eukaryota > Viridiplantae > Streptophyta > Magnoliopsida > Saxifragales > Altingiaceae > Liquidambar > Liquidambar formosana. The sequence continues at coordinate 8,123,510 of CM077830.1, forward strand.
ACTCTAAATGAATTAGAGAACAATACATTGGATTCAA